>CM021104.1:90758463-91495842 GCA_007115665.2 Sequoiadendron giganteum
ATTGCATTTTTCATTTGGAGTGCATTTACATCATAGATTTAGGTTGCATTACCATTGCATTAGATCTTGCATTAGTTACTTGGCATTCTATGGTTTTATTTTTTTTATTTGTGAAAAGCTCATTTATCTTGCATTATTGCACTTAATTTCATTGAAAATCAATAAATTTATGCATGTGGATCTTAGATTTGCATCAAAAAACATAAAAATCATAAAATGCAATTCAATTTTTTTGTAAATTTTCAAAAAATTAGTACCTAGAATAATTTGCCACCTTGGGTGAATCAATTCTTTGCATATTTTACATTGCATTTTTTGTCATTTATAGTTCATTTTTTGAGTTTCTATTTCCTACTTCTGCATTTCAATTTTACTTTCTAGAATTTCAATTATAAGAATTTCATTCTTATTAGTGTACATTGTATTTACACTAACCCCTCATTTAGTAGCCTTTGCATGAGTGTTTGGTGTCTTATTGCTAATACTGTAGTGAGAAGAAGTTTCTGAATAATTTCATCCCATGATAGCACATTCACTGTGGATCTTGGGTTATCTAGAGACTCCACTCCTAGTATTGACACTAGTAAACTAGGCATGGATAACACCCTTGCTAACTCTTTGCCTTGAAGTAGCATGCAAGTTGAACAAAATATTGATAAAATTCTGCAAGAAAATCTAATCCACATTCATGAGGACCTAGTTGACTTACAACATTAAATAACCCTTGAAAAAATTTCAACTACTGCAATTCCTACAATTGAAAACATTCACCGCATATTTGAAAGTGAAGATGGCCTTGACCTTGTGGTTAGTCCATGTCACGAATCCTGAGGGGAGTGTTGACCATCTACTAAAAATCTTCCCCTCAACATTACTTGAGGGGATTCGAACTTGACAGCTTTGGCTTTGATACCACTTGTTGGACCACAGTTGTTGTTGTACCAAAAGATCAACCTGTTAATGTCCGATATAGCTCCCAGAGTTAACGGATCCATAGGAGGTGGATAGTCCATGCCACAATTTCCAAGGGGAGCACTGACCATCTACCAACACAGATGACTACTAAGATGACCTTGGCTGACTTGATGAGATGTAAGAAAAAATATCGAGGATGAAAAGATATTTGACTTTATCTCCCAATATCAATCACTTTATAACCAAGTGAATGTTGAAATCCCTGACCCACACCTTCAAAATATGTTCATAGTAAACTTGCAAAACAAAATCCAAGACAATTTGACCATGATGAAATTCCTATCCTTCATGCACTTGTGCACTGCCCTCCACGATTACCAAAATTTAGTTTGTCATCGAGACAGAAAGTTCACTTCTAACCGAATTGAGAGATCCAAACTTGTGCACCAAAATAATTCCAAACTCTTTAGAAAACAAAATAAAAGGTTCCTTCAATTTAACCCCCCTCAACAACCAACTCAAAATTTCCATAACTAGGTAGCTATTGTCAAAGCCACAATGCCCTTTAGCTATGCAAATCCAAAGAGATAATTCACTCCCTTACTTGACACCCTTCATAATACCATGTCCCAACTTCTAAACCAACAAATGATTACCTTAGCTCCCATTAAGACACTCGACCCTAATAAGGCTTTACCTTCAATCTTTAAATCAAATGCTTATTGCCACTATCATTAACAAAATGGACATGACATGGAACAATGCAAGCATCTTAAACATCTTTTGCAAGACCTCATTGATTCTAGCAGTCTATTAATTGTAGGCACTAGTGATCAAGGCAATAATTCTATTGCCCCTCCTAACCAAAACTTGCAAATTTTCACCAATACCATGCCAAAACATAATATTTCATTTGTGAAATCTAGGGAAACTCCAAAGGATGATGTGATGAATGTTTGATGAAAACACTACTTTCGTTCCAAAAACTTCTACCAATGTCAATCCAATAGATGGAATGATAGCGGTTATAGATGCCATCCCTCATAAGGGCTGAACTAGGAGTCCTCTTGATATTTATTTCCCCTCTAAAGATATACTTAAACATTTGCTCGATGGTCCTCTTAAAATAGCCAGTTGTATCTATGACACGACCACTAATGGGATATTAATAGATCCCACCTATGGAGAGAACGTGATCACCGAGGAATTCCTACTCTTGCATGAGCTCTATCATGAATAATATGATAAAGCTAAAGCATGGATCAAGAGACACAATGGTTTTGTATGCCCTATCATTGAATCAATCACCCTACCATTAAAAATAGGAGCAAAAGAATTAGATGTTTTATTCTTCATCATCCCACAGTCAAAAAAATTCATGTGAAGCTATGCCACCCATGCCTTCAATCAATGAAATTCATCCCTTTGTTTGTGCACAAATACTTAAATTTTATCTTTGACAATGAGATATTCACCATTCACCATATTGTATTTAACCTCTTGTCATCTAAAGGAAAATTTCCTTATATGAATTTTGGACTAAGCCCTTGGAACCTTTAAATCCAAGAGAATACTTATTTTTCTTGTCTTATCAAAATTTTAAGGCAAAGAAGATAGTAGAACTATCTCTCTGAAACATGTGCCCATCCACCTTCGATCCTACCATCCTTGAAAAAACCATGCTTGCACCTAAACAAGACCAAAACAATCAAGACCAAACTGAACCTGAAACATTACCTACCACTTACAAGCGACCAAGAAATAATGAAACCAACCCAACTACACCTCTAAGAATAAAAAATGTTTAAAAATTCAAAGAGACAATGATTGAACAACTTCCCATGGTTCCCTCCATTCCTCTCCTTAGGGAAGAAAATAAATTTTTGGTTGATCAACCATATCCAATGCAACTTCAAAATAAAACTAAAAGAAATAGAGATGCTAGGGAGTAAAGACATCGATGCCATTCCCTTGCTCATAAGTTACATGATGAGTTAAACAAAGAAAATCAAGATCCACACTTGATTGAAGAAATGCATGATGACCCTCCTCCCGAATCAAAACAAGAAAATTACATGCATGCTCCACAAAAAGATTTGAAATAATCTATGGACATTATCCTTCGACCTCCTATTGTGATCAAATTATATTATGATAACAAGGATACCAAAATTGATGAAGAGGTGCATAATGAGCTACACACATTATTTTACTCTTCTATTATATTAAATGACAAATATTCTACAAAGAGTACTGAACCTAGTGCTTCTCCTAGTTTAACACTTGCTCTTTTCCCTCTGTCTATTTTCTCACCTTTGGTATATAATTAAAATGATTGGGAGGTATATGACTTTCTCATAGGTTGACTCACAGTTTCCTTACTAGTATTTTCTATTATTTATTTTTTATTTTATTTTTGTGTGATTGCATGTGCGTTATGTGATCCCCTGTGACATTCTACTTTATCTCTCTTTGTGACATTTGTCTATTTGTACCTTCATTCTTCTCTATATCGCGCATTTATTTCGCTTTTTAATCTTTATATTTTTCTTGTGTTTTCCTTTTTGGGATGATACAAGGCATCGAGACATTCATGTATCCCTCATGTTGACCCAAAATTCTTTCATTTTATTTTTCCTTTTCATTTCATCTTTATCTTTTTTCTGTTTTTTCCTTTTGGGGATGATGTAAGGCGTCAAGACACCCTATGTTTCTTCCATGTTCACCGAATATTTTTTCTTTGTTTTTGCTCTCTTTGTGTCATTCTTCCAAGTCTATGTGTATTTGGGGGACGATGACAGTTTCAAACTCTCTAAAAACATTGTAGCAAAGAACATAATGACCCCAAATCCATAGATCCCTTATGTGTTTGGTGTTTTTAATTTTGGGGCAACCCCTCTCTTTTCTTTTTCTATCTCATGATGCAACCTTACTCACAAACATATGACTTGGCATAGGGATTTCCAATTTGGCTCTCATGTCTTTATTCTGGTTAGCATTTTTCATTTGCTATTTTAAAGTAATTTATTACATGTTTAAAAATACATTTAAAGTGGGGGCATACATTGACATTATTATTTTGCATGTTTCCTTTTCATGGTTCCTATTGCAGTCTTCTTACTTCATACGATGCATTTTTTTCTTTGTGGATTACATTGAGTGTGATATCCTTCATGAGCATGATATCTCTTAGTATAATACATTCGTCCTAGTTCCTTCATGTGATACACTACATCCCCTAAGTTGTGAATTTTATATTCTTTGATTGGTCCTCTGTTGGAGACATTAGGCACAATGTTCCTTAAGTCAAAGACCTCGCATGAAATAAATAAGACTCCTTTGAAAATTTAGCGTATGTGTAGGATCATAATGGGCCAAAAAATGACGATATGTAAGTGATATGATGGCCCATGTGGTTGATGACTTTTTCTTTACCCAAATTTGATGAAACGAAAAGGGTTTTAAAAGGAGATTCTGAAATTTCCACCAATATAAATTATTCTTTACTTTTAATTTAATAAATGATTATTATTCATTTTTTATTTGAATTATGACTAAAGTATTGATTGATAAGTTGATTGAAAAACATCTATATCTTTCAAACGGTATCACATTTTTTGAATATGAAACATGCATCACATTCTATGCTTTGCATAATATAGGATTAAAAAATAAATAAAAAAATTCATGAAGTTTTGACCAAGTTAAGGTGGTCAGGCATACGAGTTTTTATATCTATTAAAAGTCATAATAAAAAATTCATAATTAATTATTTAATTGGAATATAATTACAAAAATATATGCATCACATCAGGACATGAATCCTATATACTTATATCTAAAATATTGTAAAAAAATATTATCATTTTATTGTGGTTAGGTTGGTAAGACAGACGCCTACTTCTTATTTTTTCCCTGAAATTTAAGTACTACTGCATTGAAATTTCAAATTTTCACCAAATAGTTTAAAAAAAATAAAAATAAACCTAGTAGTTTAGAAACTAAATTCAATTTTCTACAAATTATATTCTTACATATATTTTTGAAATAATATAGATAACTTATTCAAATTTTTATGTCAAGTTGCCTAACTCTAATTTTCTGAATTTTTATTGCCACTTAAGGGCCTGTGTTTTTCACGATGATCCTGCACATACCCATTACAATTTTTTATTTTGCATTTTTTTATATGTCCACCTTGCATAACACAACTATCATGCATGTGGATCCATCTTGTTTTCTCATGAGCTCTAAGCATACAAAGTTTTTCTTGTCTCATGAAGCTCAAAAATCAAGTCATTTTGTGTGGCAGCTTATTAAAATTATCAGGAGGTATAACTTTGGCATGGTTGAGAGGGAAGCCCAATCTAAGGCATGAGATTCCCTATATCCACTTGCATGTGTGTGTAAGTACATACTAGCCATGAGTGTATGTTTCTCACCTTTTTGGACTTCTCACCCAATGGATAAACATGAATTACGTCGCCTCAGAGAGAATATGCATTTTTTTGACAACTAGTCTAGATCTGATCCACATCATGATGGAAAAATGGTCAAAGCTTGATCCAAATTTCTCCTTTATGTCATTTTCATCTTTGGTAGTGTATAATTGGCCTTCTCGTTATTCTTTATATCATTTTCATATGTGTTCCTTTGTGTTTATGTTGGTTTGCCATAGGATCTTGATCCTAGGGGCTTCATCATCCCTCTTGATCATTGTCATCTCATCTTGCTAGCATTGGTAGATTGTAACCCCTTTAAATCCATGTTTTTCTACTTTATTCTAAGTTTGAAGCAGGTTCCTCCTCTCACTAAAGTGGGGGCTAAATGTAGCATTGAAAAAAGGGTCCTTTGGCTTTTTCACACTCCTTTGGGTCCTCCTTGTGGATTTTGTCTTAATGTTGCTTTGATTTAGTGTTGTAATGTGTAGAACACATTCACATTAGTTCTTCGGCCCTTGTGAACTAATGTAGTTTAATGGTACCTTGCAGAGGTGTTGTAAAGTGTTGTAACATACTTTCACACTTTTCTATGGTTTTATCAGTTAACTAAGCATAATAAATATATAATTTCAATCATAATTAACATTAATCTTTCCTTATTTGGTGTGTTTCAAAGCATTGTAACACACTCTCACATTTATCTAGGCTTAATATCTAGGATTTCTTATGCTTTAAATGGCCCCATTTTGCATCCACAAGCCTTATTTATGTGTATTTTTTAGGATAATCCTAATAAAAGGCATTTAAAACATCAAAATCTTGAAAAACCACCTCAAATTCCTAAGGTGGAACTCATTCACCATTTTGGGCAAATGAATCCCTTTAGGTGGGATCTATTCACCCAAGGTGGTGAATGAGTTCCTTTTAACTCAAAAATCCAATTTAATTTAAATCTTTGGTGGTATTTTGTTCTCCAAAATCCAATGTCTACTTTTAGTGTTGTAATTTTGAGAATTCTTGCATAATTGAGTATAAATACAAGGTTCTTTCACTCATTTTGATCCTAACAAACCTAAGACTTTTGTGAGAGAATCCTTGTAGAAAATTGAGTTCACAAGATAATTTGGGTAAGAGCATTCAAGGATTTCAAGGGCAGATTATAGAGAATTCAAGAGCATTCAAAAGGCACCAATCATCATGTCAAAGATCAAATTATTCATGTTTGTTACTATGCTCATAATTGTGATGTAGAGTTCATGATCCAAACAAGCTTTGTATTCAAGATCTTTCAACATCATGCAAGAGTCAAGAAACACATCCATTGCAACCATTTCAATCATAATTGTTGCACTTCATTACAAGGGTTTGGTGAGTTGCAACATTACCTTTTGTTCATTCATCATTCTCCCTTTACATTTGCTTTCATTTCAAGGTTTAATTACCAACAAGGGGTTTGACCAAGGAAAACCCCTATTGTCTAATTCCACAACCATTTTCCCTCTTATTTTCTGTGATTTGTAGGTCTAGATTCTATATTTATCAAGGAGAAAGATTGGAAAAGTTGTCAAAGAAATTCAAAGCTTAGATAAGGTCTATAGTCTTAATTTTGTAGTTTCAGATTTGGATCTAAAACAAGAACATAAAAGAAGATTGGGAGCTAAAAGATCGAGTTTTGAATTTTGAAAATCTAGAAGTGGAATGATTCACCACTCTTGGTGAATGAGTCCCACTGTACCTATCTATTAGGGATTTTTGTAGATTTGAGTACCCATTTGTTTGAAACTAGTTTTGGCATAGTTTGTTCAAAACTAGACCGATTCATCCAACTTGGCGTATGAGTCCTAGTTAGCTCCAACAATGCATTTTCAAGATTCTAGATCTCCATTTTTCCTTCTTCAGTTTCCCAAGGGTACATTTCAAGTTTAACAATTTTCTGTTACATTTTACTTGCATTTATATGTAATCTTGCATACTACACTATGTTTTCAAAATTTTATTTTCCAAGTTTATACTTGGTGGTGAACCCCTTATTTCTTATCATTCAATCCCCTTAGAGTATTCCCTTTTTTAGATTTCAATCTGCTTTGCATTGAAATATCAAGGGTTTGTTCTTGAGTGAAACACCCGAGAAGAAAATTGACCTCTCTCCTTTTAGGTCCAAAACCCTATAAGCCCTAGAGGGAGGTCACCATTTTCCTCATTTCAAATGTGATATTATGGAGTCTTCATGGTGTGTAATGCTACCCAAAAAAATTCAGAAGAAAAGAAGCGACGATGAATACGATAGACAAAATTTGGGTATGGTTTTTATAATTCCTTGTGTTGAGGTTGAGGATGCGATAAGAATAATTGTGGTAGGGAATGACTTCAGAACAAAGCTCATGCTATATATTTTGAGGTAGCTCCATATTTCTTTTCCAATTGAATTGAACTTTTGCACAATAATTATTTGGTGAATACATTGGCAATACATTATTTGCAACTTTTCATTTAATCTATTTCTTTGTTGGAGTTGGCACTAAAGCATTACAATTTTAAAAGTGAGTTAGTGCCTATTGGTGGAATCTTTCAGTAACTTCTACAACACGGGATCTTTCCCTAGTTAATATGAGATGTGGTATGTTGTGTGATATGAAAAATGAACCATTAAATAGTTTGGATTTTTAGAGGAAGGTTTTGGGCGACTTTCTTTTCTTGTCTACTATTAATTTGTTAAATTCAATTCACCTTCTACTAAAAAAATTGGTTGCGGGTTGATGATCTCAGTTATTGTTACAAAAATAAATAGTAATGAATTATGTGACATGTCACGTGTCTATATTTTATTGTACAACATTACAATTCTCGTAATATGTATTTTGTGACTGGTTTTTTTTTCACGATTAGTTGCTTTTTGGATAGATTGTCTATGTAGTGTGTACTTCAGTCTTTAGCTACTTAAATTAAAATAATTTTCATGGCTTCATTATTTAAAATCCCTTTTTCTTTGATTAATATAAAAATGTGGCTTTTAAAAATAATAGTAATTATAAACATATAGTTCTAATCATAAGTGAGCAAAATTTATTATGACTTATTAGTGGAAATTGATAATGATTAAGGTAAAGAAAGCCATTTAATTCTCTCTTTTCAAAGCCTTTAAGTACTCTACCTTTCATTTAATTTAAATTCTAAATCTTTTTGAAGAAAGTTTGGTTTTAGTACTATTGGTGGTGACACGGATTAATGCCATATGAACATCTGAAGCAATTGATTAGATAGCTTTATATTGAAAACTACACGATGTACTGTAGATGATGATGTCATTAATCTAGTGATCAATTGAAACAATATTTGTAATGATTTCATATCGTTCAAGTGTTGATTTTGATAGTTTGTTAGCTTGAGGTACAAATTGTATGTATCCAAACATTGAAATCAAATTAAACATTTTAATTATACATTTAAGGCTTAAGTTACGTGAATTGATTAAGTTATTTTTTTGGTTTGCATGAATCATTATTATAATTACGCCTAACCTCACACATGAAATGACTCATAATTAAACATGGATTAGGTTGGTAGTGGAAATAGTGGCCCATAAAAAGGGATAGTGAGCACAACTGAAATCATTCAATAAAGGCTAAAAGATTTACTATTATATACCTTTTTTTGAATTCTCATAGGGGTTTTAATTTTGTAGGGTTAATAAGGATTCAAGAAGAAGATGATGTGGTATTATTGGGGATACTATAAATTATCTTGCCTCTATTTATGTAGTTATAGAGTAAAAGACCTTCAAGTTCAGAATGGGTGGAATTGGAAAGAAGTTGGTCTAGTTCACTTGACTTCTAAGGTAGGATTTAAACCAAGATGAGGACCTTTGATGGAGATAAGTGCTATCCTAGTGCATGGAGGATGCATGCAAATTATCTGAGCATATTTACTACCCCACATCTTTTGTATGACTTTGATTTTCAATCAAAATAAGTACATTTTGTATCTTCACAACTCCCATTTCCCTAGCATGCTTGGCTAGGAAAATCCCTTGCATTTATTTTGAGAGCCACATTTCAATTACATTGTCACCAATAAAATATTGGAATCAATTTATAATGCATTTTCATGAGCAGTATTTTTGAATCAATTGTATCTATGTAAAGTGGCATATGTCATTTATACAAAAAAAAAGCTTGCATGCTCTACAACTACTCATATTTAAAAATATATAGAATAATGTAAAATTTTAATTCAGTTGTAATGAAATAAATGGTTGTGTTATTATTCGTTATTCGTGTATAGTAAAGAACGTTTTTTGAGTTTAGTGTCTATGACTCTATTTAGTATTCAAATCATTTTTTTTGTCCTTTAAGAAATTAAGTATTATCTATTTATAAAATATTTGCATGTGGATTTAAAACATAAAGAAATACAAATGATAAAAAAAGTTGCCATCAAATTGACAAACAATATTATAAACACCAAAAAATGTAACTCTTGCTAGGGTTTACCAGAATATTGATTTCTAATGTTTTTTTGATCTTCTCCCTCTGTTCCCAGTATCATTATTCCTTTTATTAGGTCCTTTGTAGTGTTGCCATCAAATTGACAAACAATATTATAAACACCAAAAAATGTAACTCTTGCTAGGGTTTACCAGAATATTGATTTCTAATGTTTTTTTGATCTTCTCCCTCTGTTCCCAGTATCATTATTCCTTTTATTAGGTCCTTTGTAGTGTTAAGTTACTAGCCCCTTGGCCTTGATGCCAATCCTAGCGCACTAAATTTTAAAAAAATTTTACAACACATGTTTATTGTTTATATCATAAATTACTCAACTGGTCAATGAAAATTTGATGGATGGTTGTAGTTGCATTCTAGAATGAAATGCATAGAGTGCTAGGATTGTGAGCACAATCCTCCAGAATCACCCTAGAACCATTAGATTTACAAAGATAAACGGTTGAGAATTTGTTTGAGAATCTATTTTAAAATGTCATTACAGAAATGTAATGTACTAATTGTGTACTCTGGTGGCAACACATTGGCGTTTCATTCACTTTAATATTAAAAAAAATAACTAATAATTAAAATTTATATTGCTAAGTGCTAAGTGATTTTATTTTTAAGTGATAGGGTCAGCAGACAAGGAGATTTCAAATTACTTATTGTAGTGCACGAACGAGATTCTAAGCTCCACTTCCAACAAATCCAGTCCATGCCTGTCAATATTAATCTTTTCAAGAATCAAAATCCGAGTAAGTGAAAGAAAAAATTTCTATGGATATGTTTCGAATTTCATTTTTTCTTAAAATCTTATTTTGTTAAATTTTGAAGTTTTGGTTTAGGGTTGAGAGACATAAGAATTAAGAAAAATTAAGGAGGACTAATAGGGAATTCACAATTTCACATTGTATAAGCATGTCTACCACTAGTACCACTAGAGAAAATTTGGATTAGAAAATGCATTATGATAGATTTCTTAAAACTCTAGATTTCATTGATGAATACCATGGTATTTATGATCCTGAAATGTATGATAGGTGTACCTCAAAACTTAGACTTTCATTTGAGAATAAGGTATAAATTTCATGCCTAGATTGCCTATGCTGTGTAGAAATTTCATTCAACTAGAAAAATAAATACAATTGGCTGACTGGTACTTAATGGAAGGATATATTGTGGTAAGATTTTATGGATTGGGAGTAGAGCCATACAAACTTCCTATACATGTGAAAAAAAGGATTTTTATATTGGAATATGTAAGTTAGATGGAGAGCATTGATGAACTATGCTTTTTTGGTCAATAATAGAAGACCTTATTTCCTTCTTTACTTTTTTCATGTGGAGGGGTCACATTCGACATAAAATCATTTAGTGTGGTAACATTATTTTGATTTTGTTTTTCACTATTAGTATGATCCATGTGACACGATTAAATCAATGATTATGGCCAACAGGAATGCTGCAAGTAGATTTCAACATCTAAGTAAACCCTTTCTTGAAAACTTGAGAAAAAAAATTTCTTGGGATGAGGTCAAAATAGTAATGGAGAAAAGTGTTGCTAAGAAAGGTATTTATTTTGAACAATTATTAGCAAAAATTATGTTACTGCACTGAAAGACAATAAGAAGGTACAACAATTTTATGAAAAAGGTGATAAACCATCTAGTAGAGTAAAAATGTCAGATTCTCTAGATAAGGAAATTATAGATAAAAATGTTCCATGATGAAAAATTACTACCTTTTTGGTCTATGAGGAAGGATCTAGGTGATCCAAGAGCTCTTGCAGACTTTAGAGATAATGAAGAAGATCGTGAGTTTAGAAAACTATGGAATATAGAGCATCCTAATGATAATGAAGATCAAGAAACTAATGATGAATCTAATGATGGTAGGGAAGAACAAAGCTATGTCAATTTCAAACCTAGTTTAAGTGAGGCCAAAAAAGAAGCATACACTTCAGGAGCATCCATAATTGAAAAAATGGGTTATGAAGGTGGTTCTTTGGGGTCCCAATGACAACGCCCTTGGATCGTAATAGATGTAGAGCATAGAAAACTAGTTGATAAATCTAGCCTCGAAGCTAAAAAAATAGACTGAGGGCAATCAAGTACAACTAAAACATTTCAATTTGTTAGATCTTCGAATCCTCATTCTCATGGTTAAATACAATCACAACTAGGACATGCCCATGGAAAAGAGCCTAGTATAACTAGAATTGGCATTAGTGGAGATTGGTATGGGTAGTAGTACTAGTAGTGTTCAACATGTGCTACAATAACAAATTACGCAAAAGAGGACAACAATACAAGATACATTACAAACACCAGGAAAGATCAAGGCATACAAAAGAGGCAAAGGACTTTGATAGGTCCAAGTCACACTAATAGTGGATCCACCACAAAGGAGTTATTTCTAGGCACTCCCCTATTGCCAATTATTGTGGCTGCAAAAACATTAGAATCTACAAGTACTCCTATTCCTTCTCCATTCAAGTACTCCATTGTTTGTGCATCCTTAGGTTTTTATTATATTGAAGAGTTTAAAAAGAAATCAGAATTGTATAAAAGAAAGAAAAGAAGCAACTCATGGAGAGTACATCTGGTATAAATTCAGATGCTACAACAACCATAGTATTACCCATATTTTACACAAATAAGGAAACCATGGATTACAAAATTTTTGTTCCCGTAGTTCAAAAAAAACCAACAAATCAGATGGATTGATCTAAATTTTAGGTGAGTAGTTTATAATTAGGATTTTCTAGACTCAAAAATACTGAAAAAGTTAATGTATCAAAGAAGAACAATGAATTGGTATACAAATCATTTCTAAATCAAGATAGAGAGAGAAAAATGTTTTGAACTCAAATATAAAATCTATAGGTAGACCTAGAAAATGAGAAAGCAAAGAGGAAAGCAACAAATAACAAGAGCAATGAATTAGAAAAAGGAATAAAAAAATATGCCTCTACATCAACAAGAAAAGATGATAAACAAAATGAGAGAGAAGTGAATGAATTGAAGAAAAGTTTAGATGAGAGCAATGACAAATATGAAGAGGAAAAATCCACTTCAAAAAAATTAAGAAAAAGCATTGGGAAAGGAAATGCATAGTGGGAACAAAAAATTGACAAAGAGAGAAAAATAAATGAAAGATTAGAGGCAAAGCTGATGGAAGCAAAAAATCAAATAAGCTCTTATCAAAATAAGTTATCTACATTTTGTAGAGAAATAATAAGGCATACGAAGCAAAATATCTGGGATGAAATAATGAAGAGGATTGATCATTTTTGTGACATGTTTCAATTGATTGATGCTATCAAAATACATTATAAGAAGATCAAGAAATATTTAGTGGACAAAAACAATGTGCTAGCATTAGAGAAATTTTCAAATTAAGCTCAACAAATAGTCTACAAAGACAATGACAATGATTTGATATCAAAAGGGATTATTAACGGGATTTCTACCTCAATGATGTTGTCATCTATCATTCAAAAGTGTCTAAAAATGTGTGAGATAAAGAAATATGTGCATCTGGCTGCAAACAAGATGAGGAAGTTGGACGAAAAGGTAAGGAACTTCACAGAGCTTTGTTTTCTAGAGGCTTTTGACACAAATGACAAATTCATTATAAATTGTTATTTTAGAAAGAAGATGGAGGGTGCAAGGAAGATTTATTTAGACCAATTTCATCAGATCCTACATGTGGTGAACTATTTTGGTTCCATCAAACCACTGATAACCTTGAATGCAAAATTGGTTCAGGAATTCAAGATAGGTTCCAATTTCAATCATGAAATGTTAACAAATCTTCAAGTCAAATTACATCAATTAGAACAAATGAAAATCCCACCATCTCAATAGTGGAAGTTGCTAGAAAAGGTGATACAATTATTCGATATTTGATAATATGAGTTTCTAAGTTCCAACTCACCTCTGTGGAGAGTTTTTTTTGAGAAATATTTTGCATTGCCAATTCCTTTATGTATTCCTTCAGGTGAAAATCAATGAAAAAACTCAAATTTAGTAATGTGTCTATTTTCAATTAGCTATATTATTTATTTTATCATTTGAAGAAACAAATTGGTTTCAACTACTAGATACACATCAAATGATTTTTGATGTTCATTTTTGTATATGCTACTATTGTTAATATGTTAAATTAAGAATTGAGTTGAGTGATAAATCACTGAGTACATGTTTAAGTTTTAACACAATTAAAATATGAAATTATTAATAATTTGTTAATTTAGTCATACAAACCTATGATTCCATGAGAGCATTTTAATTAATTCTTTGAATTAAAGAAGAGACAAAATAATACATTCAACCAAAATAATTGAAGACCAATAGAAGGATCCTTGATCATTTTATTAATAATTCTTATGACAAAATATAGGAGGAGATAATTTGTTCTAGAATATTCATTTTCTCATTCAAATTCCATCGCTATTGTAAAGCCATTATGCCTATTAGAGAATTGAATTCATACTTAAGACTCAACACTAACTCTATTTCTTTGTGCTTGAATAAAGAAAATCTCTTACATGAATTCAAAATATCTTTCAACCAAAGACCCATCTAATTATCCTTGAATTCCATTTTATAAGAACAAGGGAGAAAACAAGCTTCGAGCAAAATTACACATTTAGTCACATTTACATTTGACATACATTTGAATTTCAATTTCAAAATTCCTCAAAGGAAGTTACATTTTCATTTCCAAATATAGGGAAGAGTTTCATATGAGACAAAAAAAATAATGTTTGTTGGTGAAGATTATCCCACCTTCCAATAGACCCCTTTAGCTGATATCATCAATTAAGGAATACTCATAGGGATGATTAAAAAATCTATACATGTTTTAACAAAATTCTCCTCAAAAATAGCATAGTTATAATTTAAGAACATGTCGTCCCAAATAGAAATCCATAGTTGTATTGGCAATGGTTGGCCCTCCTTATCAAATTGTGTAATTTTTCAGTTATTTTGGTGATATCCCTATCTCTTGACCATAATATAATATCAAGTGCATACGAATAGAATAATATTTGAAGTGCCATGTAGGAGACCCATTTTTTATTTCCATCAACCCTGATTCAATCTCCTTGTCAATGTAAGAAGCATAATCAAACGGTCTGGAATTATGACATTGAACATCTACTGCACTCACCATTGGCCCTATCGACATGAATTTGGAAGCCTTCATCCCCAATATTTGACACACTTAGAGATATGTGTTCTTCAAGTAAGGTCTGAATAAATCAACATGAAAAGGAGTCTCATCATTATCTTCAAGTGGGATGAGGTTTCCATATTTTTTGGCTCTATGCAATGGAAATCTCCACTCTTTGTAGGCTGTGTCAATTCTCTAGTATTCCCTTTCCAAATCCTTGTATACAATTAGCTCATCATATGTGCCACTTAGGTTTAAAACCTCTAAAATTCCAATCTTTGAAACATATATAAATGGATTTCCTTGTAAATTATGGATAGCCTTTAGGCCAGGGTCGTAATGCATAGCAAGAGTTTCATTAGTTCAACATTCAAAAATACATTTGTGATTCTTAATTTTCCAAACTCAAAGTTCCATAGATTACATACTTTTTCGAACCTATTTCTTTGATGATAATGGAACATAAACAACTTGTATCCCCTAATAGAAGTCCAATGTCTCCTATATGTTTACATTTTTCCTCAAAATTTTCTATTTCGTCCATTAGTTGTCTAAACCTCCTAGCCAATGGCCTAGACCCGGGAAATTGATCGATGAGGTCATTTTTGAACTTTCTTTCTATTGATTTTGGCTCATCCCCTGTTTCAGTTTAGTGTTTCTTTATTTTTCTCTAACTACCCTCACCTTGTTGTTTTCTACCTTTTTATTTTCTAGAACTCGCACCTTCCATTTTAAATTCTTTGAATTAGAATTTACTACTTACATAATATTTTGTGGTCTTACTTTTGAATTGGTGATCACATTGTGCTCTTTGAAAAATTTTCGGCCTTCCATGTTCACTTGCTACAACTCTTGATAATTCCTTTTGTTTTAATATTTGTTGGTCATGAATGTTCATATGGATTTCATCTGTGTAGACATTAATGTCAACCATTGGAATTGAATACAATGATATTCTCTTTAATTTGAATTGTCAGATCGACACAAAAATTTGCATCGGTGAGACCCTCTTAACCTCAGGTCAATTTGTATTTCTCTTTTGGCACCATATTTGTTTATACACATATTATTGATTACCAATACATAACTGAATTTATCTTCGATTGAAGATATCCTTTAGTTCTTTTACTACATCAACAAGACCATTCAATACTTTTACCGAAGCTATCCAATGGCCCCTTTCTATTGTTCTTCAAATTATATTATTTCTGGGAGAAAATTGGAAAGTTTCACCAATGTTAAAATGGTCTAGTTTGCTAGAAGTTCCTTTGGTCATCACCCAATGTTTTTCCAATGGGTATAATTCATTCTTCATCGTCATCAAAGAGAACTAAGGGGTTCAATCCAATAATACATGTCTCTTCTATTGCTTTATTCATTCAAATGGATCTGGAAGACTCTCCTTGAAACTCCCTTCATTGGTGTGACCCATAATATCGGTGAGATCTGAGGGATTCCAACCGATAATAGATGTGTGCTTGATATAACAGTCCTTCAATTTTATCGGCAAGAGTATATATGTTTTTTTTCTGATGGCACTTCCATCGGTGTGACTTTTGAGCTCGACATGACTTGAAAATTTTGCTCTGATTTCTTTACTCATGTTGATGGGCCCTCATCAATGAGATGATAGGTATTATCTCCCTGATTATGCAATATTGTTATCTATGGGGTCTTTTGATCGATGTGACCTTATGTATCTCTTCTTGACATGCCAAAAACACTCAAATTAAGGATTTGTGATTTATTGATCGGGAAGACATATGTATGATATATCTGATAAGGATAAATTATTCATGATATGAGAATCAAATCTGTTGTATTTTTGGCTTGGTAGGGAGTGACAATGGAGCTGGATGTTTAAATGATAAATGGAAATGAAGAGAAAAGGGATTTCTAGGAAAATTTCAAAACAAACAAGGATTGGTTGCCTTGTAATTTTTCTTGATTATGACCAAGGAATTCTTTGTAATATATAGAAGGTGAGTGGGTAGAGACCATTGAAAAAATATGAGATTTTTTTATTTCCAATAGTGGCTCCGATTGGGGATGTATACCCCTTGTGGGTATAGCAAGGATCCAAGCCTCAAGAGTAGCAACCAAGTGCCTTATTCATATGTTTGTGGAGAATGAGGTGGATTTATAAATCATGGAAATTGGAATGGGATCCTACACTACTCCGCATGGAAGAGAATTATTTTAGGAGGTTTCTCAAGAATTATCCATGTATTGGAAATTTTTGGCCTTCGCTTAGACTACTGTGCATGGAAGATTTAAGAAAAGAAATGTTTGAGGAATTTTCCATGCACTGAAAATTCATGTTCTTCTCTTGTCATGTTTTGAAGATAATATGAATCTTCGCCACCCTTACTATACACATCTAAAAATGGTCACGGTCGATCGAACCTGTTAATTAATTAAATATGAATTATTTAATTAATGTTTCTTAAGTTTTTTACATATAAATAAATTTAATTATTTATTTATATTGTTCATTTTTCTAATTCTTCTAAATTAATTAAATAAATGAACTTTATTTACTTAATGCTATCTTCCTCTTAATTAATTAAATAAATTTTACAATTTATTTACATTAATTATCAATGTTTAAATTCTAAATTTAAATGATATTCTTCCCTCCACATTTAATTAAATCTCATTTTCCAAATTTCCACTTCTCTCACAAAAATTAAATATTTTTAATATTTAATTAAAAGGCTTTTTCCTTTTCTCATAATTAAATATTTACAATATTTAATTAAAGACTTTTCACATTTCTCTCACACATAATTAAATATTTATTTATTTAATTATGAGAGACACCTTTCAATTTGTCTCTTCATTTTTCTGTCTCTCAGAATTCTGCCTTCTTTTCAAATTCTTGATCTCTCACCGTTCATTCCAACAGGTTTGAACTCGACCGTCGATCTTGGCCAATCGAATTCCTACCTTCAAAAATCTATAAATACAGCTCTTTCATGAGCTAAAAAGGGGACCTCAAATCTCATACTTTCATGCGTAGTTATTATAGTCGCATATTAAGCATTTAATAGCATTTCAATTCAATAAGATCAATCTTGTAGATGCATATGCATTTTAATAAGCTATGTTTGCACAACTGAGAGCAAACATATTGAAGTGAATCCTTGGAGATAGAGGACAATGGAACGAATTTGAAGAAGTTGCTGTTTAGAGTTTGCATTTACTTTATTAATTTAGTTTTCTTCAATCTAATGTTGCATTGGTGTATTAGATTAGATTCAATTTAATTGATGCATTTTCTCATACACACTTACCAACAATGACAAATTGTCCCAACCATAGAGCTTCTGATTTTACATGCTTCCCTTTGTCCCGACCTCTGGAATTCAACATAAGGACCATGTCATTCATTTCATTTTTTTTTTGTTTTTGGCCCTTTTTTCATGTAGGTATTTCATTTGTAATCACTTTTTTTATTGTGTTGTTGAGCTTGGATCCTAGCTTCATCAAGTTTCATCAATTCTTCCATCCTTTCCTCCATGGGCTCAGGAATTTCTAGATCTTCTTGCAAGATAAACTTACATACTAGCAACAAATTATGCAAAGGGAGTTTGGCTTGAGTCCCATACACAAGTTCCAAAGGTGATTTTCCAATGGCCTTCTTCATACTGATCCTATTTTCCCATAGGGCTAATCTCAACTTGGAATCCCAAGCCCTTTGGTTGTTATCTTGTATACTTTTTATGATCTTTAGGATGCTTTTTTTGTTGGATTCATCTTTTCCATTTTCCTATGGATGATATGGTGAAGAGTATGAAATGACTATACCATATGATTGACAAAATTCCTTAAATTCATTTGACCTAAATCACATTCCATTGTCAGTTATGATTCTTGTTGGGACCCCAAATCTAGTAATGATATTCTCCAATAGGAAGTTTTTCACAATGCTACTTGTTGATTTTTTAGTAGGTATAGAATCTACCCATTTTGTGAAGAAATTTGTGGCTACCAATATCCATCTATTTCCTCCACTAGATGTTTGTGCATTCTCTCCTATAAAATCAATTACCCATTGGTGAAATGGAGCCTCAATTTACAATGGTCTCAGAGGAAATGATTCTTGATACTTGAATTTCCATGTTATTTTTTGACATGCTTCACACCTTCTAGTATAATTATAAGAATCATTGAAAAATTTAGGCCAGTAGTAACTACCATTAACACTTTATGTGCAGTGGTTTTTGTAGATAAATTCCCTCCACATACTCCTTCATTCATTTCTTTCAGGACATGCCTTGCTTGAATTTCATCTAGGCACAACAACAAAACACCATCTCTATTTTTCTAGTAGAGGTCACCCTTCATGAATACATACTTTGAATCTTGTTTTCCTCAAATCCTTCAAGACATTTAAAATGTGTAAGGTAGTACACAATATTTGTGTACCATGGTGTATGCTCAATACTAGTGATTATGTTTTCTTCATAATTCACGCTACATATTTGGGTAGCTTCTATATTTGTTTTGGCCAACAATTTGGTTAGTCCCTATCCTCTTACAAGCTTGGTGATCTAAAATTCAATTTCAAACTCCTAGATTTTTTTTATCCATGTACACCTACATCCTGTTGTTTCATTTTGTATGAATACATCTTTTACTATAGCATAAGGCACATAATTTGGCATATGGCTTCTAGTGTTTTCATTGATGGAAACCTGAGTCAATGATCTGATGTGCATCTCTATATTTTTTCATACTGAAAGATAGAATGAAGAACAGGGTATTTGACTGAAGTTGAATATATTTGCATTACCAATTTATTAGTTTATGTTGTGGATCTCAGGGAAGGTCGTTGAACATCTATAATATCTTACTCTTGAGTTTTTTATTGTCACATCAAGTGGTGTATGAGTTAGGATATCTAGATCATTAATTTTTTGTTTAAACAATGTAGAGAGATGACTTGATGAATATAATATGTTGCGGATATACGAGGAGAATTTTTTTAATTATTGTTGTGTTCTATCATGTTGATTTGGGTAATTACTATGCTATGGATGACTTTGTATGATGTGGACTGAAAATAATTTGTGGATTTAGACGATCGTTGGAAAATACTTTATATCCTATTGAAGTCGATAGGTAGCGATCAAATCTTTAGCTTCAGATATATATATATATATATATATATATGTGATCAATTATATCATCTTAATATAGATCCAAAGTGTGTTGGTGTGTGATATGAAATTCAAAACGATAGTTGGGTGATTTTAGTTACGCATATAAAATTTATGATGTGTAGTTTAGCATACCATAGTAGAAGAGTAAAATCAGATAGAAGGTCATGAAATCGACTAATGTGCTTAATCAAAACTATTCTCAGGAATTTGTAGATACAAATTCATAGTTCACTATTTATGTTGTCTTTCAACACTGACTATAAGGCAGTGGGCCTTTCTATTATTGAGCAATGAGCTCTAGGCAGTGTTCCTGAATGCAAGTGCATTCTCATTTTGCAAAACTTATATTTGAGTACTCAAATTATGGATTGACCTCCACAATGGTTTTTCACCCAATTGGGCTTCCACGTAAAAATCCTTTTGTTATGGTGTTGAGGATTATTTATTTACATGATTTCATGTTTCCTTTAGTTCAATGTTATAAGTGGTTCAATTCTTAGATTAATAAAGTTAAAATTTTCATAACACTGATTCATCCCCCCTCTCAGTGTTCCCAGGAATCCAACAATTGGAATCAGATCCTAGTTCCTCTTAAGAAGTTTTACAGCTTGAGGTGGATCTTGGAATGTAATGGACTCTATTAGTCTCCAACAGTAGCTAGTGGTGGCACTTGATTATCTTGATGAATCCAAAGGAGAAGTCCAGGAATTGAAAATGAATCTTAAGGATGCTAAGAAATTCATTCAAAACTTGAAGGATTAGATTTTTAAGTCCAAGGAAAAGAGAAAGGATCTTTGTGATCAAATTAAGAAAAAAGAGAACAAAAGCATGGATGATTTTCACCTCAATAAAACCTTGAAGGAATCTAAAACATGAGATGGAATCTATGGTGATGAAGTTGACTAAGGAGAATATTTCTCAGTCCTTCAAAGAGAGATCTAATGAATGCAAAATAATAAACGAAGAATTGATTCAGACAATCTAGAAACAATGAAGAGGAGATTGAAAAACAAATTTTTACTCTTAGGGATGAACTTGCTACTACCAATGAATACAAAGAGAAGTTCAAGATTAGCTCAGTTAAGCTTGATGAGTTGACTCAAGTTTAGAAGAATAGAAATTATAAGTGAGGTCTTTGATATGAGAAAGGAGAAATTTTTAGTTATCAAATGAACAAAGCAAAAAGGTATCCGGTAAGACAACCTAATGCTCAAAAGTTTAGTGGATATTTTTTTTCTTGCAATAAATTTGGGCATATGTCTGATCAATGTAGAATGAAACTAAGTGATCCATCATTCTCTAGTTAGTGTTTCAATTGCAACAAGGTTGGTCAAAATTCAATTGAATGCAAAAATATATCAAACAACTCTATCACTAGAAGGAATGTTAAATGTCATACCTATGGAAAATTTGGGCATACTCCTAACCAGTGCAAATGAAGAATAAATCAATGGAATTACTGGTCTAGATGAGGAAATTTTGTGTGTTACAACTGCAACAAATATGGTCACATTGCAATATTCTACAAAAATAGAAATATGGATAGAAAGGGTTCGACATACAAAGGAAAAAATATGAAGAAAGATGATAAAGGAAAATGGAAGGTGACTAAAAATGAAATAAGATATTAGATGAAGAAGACATGGGTAAGAAAGAATGATTCTGATACAAGAGATAGTTCTATACCAAAACCGGCTTCTACTAATTCTTCCAAAAATTGATTTCAAGGCATTGGCCTACGGGAGTCTTTCAAGAAAATTATTTTTCTTCTATCCATAGTTGGTACTAGAATGAGAAAAATTGTCAATAGTTGTATTAATTATTTATAGATGCATTGGAAATAACTCATAAAGAAAATCAAGAAATTGAAGGTGTGTAGATGAATTTTTCTCTCGTAGACTGAGAAAACAAAGTATCTAGATCACTTGGGGAAAAAACAAATATTAAAGAAAAATGTTGGGTGTGGGTAATAAAAGGAAATTTGAAACCCTCATTTTCTACTTCTCATCAAAGAAAAAGGAGAGAACTCCATAAACAAAATTCTAAAAGCATGGAGATAATTGAATAGTGAAACCCTAATCCATCGGGTACTTCAAAAAAATTCATTTAATTTGGTGTGTGATTAAAGAACTTCTTAAATAGAAACAAGACATAAGTACAGAAGGTAAAATGGAACAAATCAAAGGGATAATCAATCTAGAGGAGTGTAACAGTGAGAATATTAGATCTGTAAGAAACTTGGTGTTGCTTGATGAATTGAAATGGCTGAAAGAAGCTAAACACAAAAGCTTGGATATTTGGAGCGAATTTCCTTATTTCAAGAATGCATAAATTTTTAATTTTATTCTAAGAAGACTGAATGATGACATTCTAATTCTAGATAAACCCTATAATATCTTGAAAGAAGTGATTGAAATTGTAGCTAGATTATGCAAATTTGGGGATATACAGAAGAAAAAATCAATCCAAAATAAAGAATTTGAAATCCTAATTGGACTAATTGGAGATCAAAGAGCATTAATAATCTCAAAAATTAGAGATTTAGTGACAAGGTATACTATGCATGGAGTATCCTACAAAATATTTTTTAGAAACAAAGAAGGTGCAACTTTGATATATGTTTTGTTTACATTTCACACAAGATGATAATGGAAGATCAGGATTTTGACCTTTGTAGTTTATTGAAAGATCAACTCATGGACAATGTTCAATTGAAAAAGATGATAGATCACCCTTTGATGTTTGGTACTTTGGTTGTATGTCATTTGATGTACTTTTTGAATCGATTACCGATGGTCAAAAATGCAATCTGGAAAGATAATGAACTAGTCTATAAATAAATTTACATACACTCTAATAGATTGGAAAACTGTGATCAAGCATATGAAATTTTCTTTAAAGGTTTGTTAGGAAAGTTTGGATCAATTGGTGTTTCCCTCTTGGTAAGGGCACTTGAAGTTGGTTCCTCCTCTAGTGAGATGGAGAGGAAGAATAAAAGAGAAAAATAAATTGTTGTCTATACTCCTCCAACATGCAACACTCCAAGAATTGAAGGGAAAGGAGAAGAACAAGTGATCGTAGATATACCAGATGAGAAATATGATAAGGAAACTGGGGACACCCAAGGAAAGAAATTAGAAACAACCAAACCAAAACATGAAAAGGCTATGACATAAGAAAGTGAAGAAGAAGGTGACTTAACCTAAGAAGAACTATTGGAGCTTATTCATGAGAAAGATGGAGTACAAAAAATTGCAAACATGTGGTCTATCAGACCTTCATATGAGTGGGACATGATTTTAAATGAACTAAGTGTTCATCTTGTGTACAACCATATGAATTTAGAGAGTTTATGGAATGCATTTCTAGAAGAGATGATTGAATGTATCAAGGAAATCACAGACTCTGAGTTTCAAAACATGGAAGAAGAAGAAGTAATTTTACATCTGAAGAAGCAGTACAAATTACCATTCACCAAGCTAAAAGGGAACATGAATCAGCTAAATAAATACATAAACATAGAAAATAGCATCTAAAACTACTTTATTCATTTCCCTCATGCAATCCACAAGTACAGAGAAACGTTGGAACAAATTCAAACTGAACTGAACAGTATTGGACAAAAAATTAACATGTTACAGGATCAAGATGGTGCAATGAAGAAAAGGATTCAAGAATTATAGACGCATAAAAATTTTCACAACACTAGAAACATGATTGTTGACACCTTTTGGAAAGTGAAGGATATAATAGTATACAGACTGGAACAGCTGATTGAGATACTTAGGAAAGGAGAGATATTTGAAGAAGCCATCACCATTCTAGAATCCCTCATCAATATTATCAACTGGTCATCTGAAAACAATATCATGATCATAACCATTGGGATTGCACTAGAAGCATGGAAGAAGTTTCTTCCGGAGATGAAAGAAAACTACAAAATAATCTTGTAACTCAAGTAGAGGATGTATGTCTTCAAATTTTGAACTAGTTTTTGATTAAGTAATTTGTTATTTTTACTCGAAGAGATTACTGTAAGTTTTTTTTTTGTTTTTCATTGATGTCAAACAGGAAGAGAGAGTAGTGAAAAATTCCTTACAAAACTTAGGGGGAGTTCTGTCTTTTTGAAGTATTAAAGGTTTACAGTATGTGGGTTCTGACACTTAGTCATTTTTCACTAACTATTGCCATAAATACCAAAGGGGGATTTTTGGCATATGGATTATGGCTTTTTCATTGATGGAAACCTAATTCAATGATTTGATGCACACCTCTATATTTATTTATACCAGAAGATAGAATCAAGAACAAGGTATCTCACTGAATTTGAATCTATTTGCATTACTAGTTTATTAGTTCCTGTTGTGGATCTCATGGAAGGTTGTTGAGAATCTATAATATCTTACTCTCGAATTTTTTGTCATTGCATCAATTGGTGTGTGAGTTCAGAGATCGAGTTGATATATTTTTTTTAAAACAATGTAGAGAGTCTACTGGATGAATATAATAAGTTGTGGACATTTGAGGAGAAATTGTTTAAGTATTTTTTTGTTCTATCGTTTCATTTGGGTAATCACTATGCTATGGCTAAATTTGGATGATGCGCATTGAAAATCATTTGTGGATTTAGCTAACCATTGGAAATTACTTTATATCTTATTGAAGTAGATAGGTAGTGATAAAATATTTAGCTATGGATATATATAAGTGATCGATTATATCATCTTGATATAGATGCAAAGTGTGTTGGTGTGATGTGAAATTTAGAAGGACAGTTGAGTGATTTCAATTGTGCATATAAAATTTGTGATGTGAATTTTAGCAGACTAGAGCAGAAGAGCAAAATCAGACAAAAGGTCATGAAATCGACTAATGTGCTTAATCGGAACTATTCTCAGGTATTTTTGAATTCTAATTCATAGTTGACCATTTGTGTTGTCTTTTGAAACTGACTATAAGGTAGTAAGCCATTTTTTTATTGAGGAGTGAGCTCTAGGCAGTGTGCTTGAATGCAAGTGCAGGGTTTCCACATAAAACTCCTTGTTTTATGGTGTTGTGGATGATTTATTTACATGATTTCATATTTCCTTCAGTTCAATGCTATAAGTGGTTTAATTCTCAGATTAATAAAGTTAAAATTTGCAGAACACTAATTCACCCCCCTCTTAGTGTTCCCAAACTCCAACACATAAGCTATTACTTTTTCTCCTAAAATATAAGTTCTAAATGCCTTGAAAACTCTTACCAATCGATATGCCTATTTCTCCACAATATCATATTTTAATTCTACATGTTAGAGGGATGTTTTCAAGAAGGAGATTGGTTGTTCATGCCCTTCATCATTCTTTTGGAGCATTACTATTGCAACTGTGTGGTAAGATAAAAATAAAAAGATTTCAAATGGCTTAGTAAAATGAAGGGACTTCAACAATGGGGCCTCCTCGATTTCTCTTTTGATGGATATGAATGCATCTATGGCCTCAGCTATCCAATCAATCTTTGCACCATTTTTTAGCATTTTTAATATTGGTTTTAGTATCTCATCAAAATTTGATAGAAACCTTATAAAATTATTTTTTCTAAAAAAAGATTGAATAGATTTAAATGTCTTGGGTATAAGTATCTTGTCAATGCTATACACTCTTTATGGATCAATCCTTACCCCCTCTTTAGAGACTATATGTCCTAGTAATTTTCCTTATGTCATTGCAAAATGACACTTCTTTGGATTTAGGGAAATGTCGTATTCTAATGCCATAAAAAATATTTTCTCAAGATGAGCCACATGTTCCTCTTCCTTCTTAGATTATGTAGTTAGATCATCCTGGTATACTACCATCATCACATTAATTAGGTCAATAAAGGAAACATCCATGGCCCTTTGGAATTTTGCACCAGCATTTGTGAGTCCAAATGGAATCATGACATAAACATATGTTCCCCATGGCGTAGTGATGGTTGTCTTGTAAAGTTATTATTCTTTAACCTTCACTTGGTTGTAACCTTAAAAATCCATCCATAATGCATAGTAACTCACAGCCTGTAACTCTTTGCAACATAACTTCAATATTTGGAAGTGGGTAGTTATCCTTAAGCGAAGATACATTTAGGTTTATGAAGTCGACAAAAACCCTTATGTCCCCATTTTTTTTTCTAACTGGCACCGGATTAGATACCCAAGATGAATTCCTAATTAGCTTGATAATATCTCCCTGCCTAAGCTTCATGAGTTCTTCATGCATTTTAGGTCCCAAAGTAGGTTTTATGGGTCTTTGTTTCTTCTTGAATGGTTTTGTAGTGGCTTTTAATGGAATCTCATGTTGGAACAGATCTTCTCTATAGGATTTAATATCCTCATAAGACCATGCAAAGATGTGCATATATTTTCTTAACAGTGCAATCAACATTTTCCTGATTTTTGGGCTTATCTTCTTTTCGATGTACACTTTTTTGGTGCCAATTTAGTCCCAAGGTTGTTCTCTTCAATATTTTATTTTTTCACAAGTGTTTGCTTCATTAGGGCTTGGTAATTTCCATGAAATACCATTTCTAGTGCCACAAGTCCTTTATGAAGTTTTTTATTTATGAGTTGAACAACCTCTTTTCCAAAGATAGTTTTTTTTCCATCTATTCCCTCCACAAATGCATTAAAGTAAATTTCTCGGGCTTCGTATTGATCAATGCAATGTAGAAACTTAATCAAATCAGTTTCATCATTAAATAATTTCCAACTATATATTTTATCTAGGATTCCAGGTCTTTTTTTGAGTTCAACTTGTGAAACTCCAACTAGGGTGTATAATCTCTTTTCAAAGCTACATTAGACAATAAGTGTTCCCTTAGGTTTTTGGAAATATCTATCCACTCAATAGAGAAGGAATTGAATAATTCAATAGTGTCCCATACAACATTTATTTATTTTTTAATTTTTTTTTTGTAGAATACGTTGACGTTACTTATGAAATGATAAACTCAAAGTCTCTAAAGATTGCCAATATCTTAATCTTGTGTTTGACAACCATAGTTATCCCAATTAGAAGAGCTTCATACTCTACTATGTTATTACTAGTGCATTCAAATGCCAGGAAGAATGATTACTTGAATGTAGTGCCTTCAGGTGAAATAAACACCACTCTTGCTCCATTTCCTTCTTTACTGCATGCTCCATCAAAGTTAATTTTCCAAACACCGTGCTCATTATTGGACACATGCTTGTCCATTGGATCAGTATTGACTAATTTAGGTTGTGAAGGATCTATTCTAAAACTTCATATATCCACATCATAGAAGAAAATCAACTGATTTTGATCAACATAATACACAATCTAATTTACTCTCGATTCTCTATACAAGTTGACCTCCTCACTATGTACTAGTATTTTGGCATATGATAGGTCAAATTGTACAATTCCTCCCACTGTTGTAGTCCATTATCTTGACAAAAGCATCCCAAAATGAGGGGGCATGTAAATTATAATTATATCAACAGTATATAATGCTTGTGGATAAGTAAATAATTTCACTTCCACATCCTTCATGATCCCCACAACTAGGAAAGGTCTACTATCCATGGCATAGCACTTTCCACCATTAGTGTCCACCCACATGCGAAGTTGTTTCATAGCTCCCACTGGCATGATGTTAATAGAAGTCGTTGAGTCAATCATACAATTTCTCACCATCTTTTTTTTAATGAGTAATGTGGTAAAAAAGGGATCCACTTGTGGAGGATTCATCAATGCATTACCAAGACAAAGTTTAGGGACTTTTATATCTCCTTGTCTATTATTGTTTTTATCTTCCAAAATTGTGTTGTATTTGTTCCATTAGATACTAGTTGAATATAACTGTCTCAATATTCCTTTATCTTCATCATTTCTAGTAGTGGCACAAACATCTTCACCTAAGACAAAGATTGTGTGAAGTCAAATGAAGAGGAATTCTTAGTTTTAGCTATCCTATTTTTCTCTAGTGGATCTCCTTTTTTTTCTTCTTTCTCCTTTTTATTAGTTTCATCATGCTTGTGTTTGTTTTTCAATTCTTTTTCTTCCTTTTTGGGAACATTTCTTTTCTCACTCTTATTGAGTTCTTTATTCTCTAACTTCTTTGTTTTCTCTTGAGTTGTCCTCTTTTCTTTCATAAAAAGTCCCCTTGGAGTGCCTTCATCTACATTTATCATTATGTTCCTTAGGCCAAAATTGTTTTTTTATTGTTCTACTACAACAATGGTTAACTCTTTGATCTCTTCTTCAATTGGATTCCTCCATCTTGACTTGTTTAACCTGGGTGGTATGTAAGAAGGCTATGATTCATCATTACTTTCACTCTCCTAATTAGAGAAAATATTCTACCTTTGGTTGTTAACATCATAATCATAACCTTCCTCTTCTGAAGATGAATATTCTTCTTCAACTGGATTCAGGGTATGGGAGGTTAAATATATTGTATGATCCTCTTCCCAATTGTCAACTAGTATTTATTATTCTTGTATTGATTGGGCTACAACACAATGATCTGAGGAATGAGGCAATTTTCAAACTTGACACCAAGGATTGTTGTTAACCATGTATGCTCCTTTCTTCTTTAAAGGATCCTGAGTCTCCTTCTATTTATGCCTATCAACTATGGTTTTTCCATCCTTCCAATTTGTATTATATGGAATATCATGTAGTCCTGGTCTTTCATTTCTATATGTATTCTCTTGCTTTTGTAAGTTGCTAGAGTTTTGGGAGATTTTGGGGTTATCTCTTTTACCAGTCATCCCAACATCTTTTCTGTTGTTCTAAAAGGTCAATTTTTTTTTCCTCTGTTAAACGTCTAGGGAATCTATTTTTGAGCTCATATCCTATTTTTGGGTCAAATTATTTTAGATAAATACTCAAATCTATGGGGTCAGTTAGTTTGGACCCATGTGGTATCTTGTTGTACAATTTGGAGAACCTCTATTTAAAGTCATAGACCGATTCATTTTGATATTTTTTGAATGCTTATCAATTCATGTAAGGAAAACTTGAGAGCACATTGATTCCCATATTGTTCTAGGAATTGATTCTAAAATTATTCTATAGAATAAATTGAAACATTGGGTTGACTATTGAGCCAATCCTTTGCTTCTTTAGTTAATGACACCATAAATAGTTTCATATTTACATCCATGTACTCCTTACTTACAACATGTATGAAAGCATTTGAAATTTATGATATGCTCTTCATCTGATATTGTATTATTCCCACTAAAATTTTGAACCATATTGCTCCAATTCTTATCCATTGGGTATGGATATAATTGATTCTTGTTAAACCAAATTGTCTAATTATAGGGTTAAGTGGAGGTAGATTTAGAGGTGGTGGATTGGGATAGTGTTGGCATCCATGCTAAGGTTGATGATAGATATTTTATTGTGGTTGATGGTGCACACCCTGATGTGGTGCATATTGTTGGCCTGGTGGTGGATAATATTAGGAAGTATTTCTAGGGTTTTTGGGCTAGAATCTTTGTGGTGGTACATTATTTTGGGCATTTTGCCTTGGGTTACTACATGTATTATGAGGGACCCCTTGAAGTAATTGGAACACCAATACTCTAAGGTATATCTTGTGAAGTAAAATTTCTACCTTGTTTATGTGGAGGAACATATTTTGGTGGTCTTGATGCTTGACTATTTAATTATGCCCATTGATGATCTAGTTCTTGACTTTCTTGTATCATCTACTTCCTCCTTCTAAGTTGTTTTCTCCGTTCTAGATGCACTTAAATTTTTTGGTTGGTCATACCATCAAAATCCACATCAGTATTATCAAAGAATACCTCGAGGTTTTCTTCTCTTGGTAGTGATGTGATCCCTCTATCTTAATCCTCTTGTCTTCATTTTCTTTCTTCTTCAGTCTGAGCATTAAATTCTTCTTGTTGTCAAGGGTCTAGGTGGAAATTAAGGAAAATGTTACTTTGATCATTTCTTCTAGGTGGTGTTATGTGATTTTCATCATTAGAATGGAAAAGATAATTAAAAATTTTGAAGGCTTGATGTGATTTTTTTACATTGTCTTTTGGTTGTTTAGATATCATTTCATCCTTATTTGTGTTTTTTTCCCACTAGGAGATCCATGTTTATCGAACCATCTAATAGTGTTCTTCTTGGGACTCTCCTGATGTAAATATATTCTACCATTCATTTTGGATGATATAAATTACCTCTAGTGTATGTTGTATATCATTTGTGATTTGATATCTATTTCATCAATCATATAAATCTTTTTGAGTTGCCACCTACCTTTTATAAGTAGGAAAATTAATGTATTCTTTCCTAGTGGAGTCTTCAATTTATCATGATATTTTGGAGTGACTCTATAGTGGAACACTAGGATTTAGAATTTGATTGCTCCCCTGTAGATTTATGCCAATCAATTAGATCTCAAAAATGTAGGTTACAAATCCTAATAAGATGTTAGGCTCTATGATCAAACTTGCAACATTTTTGAGCTAATGAGTGGAGCTAGCCTTTATGGTTGATGACTCCCTGCACTTCAGGCTCTGTGATACCTAGGTGGGTAAACCTTTACAAATGGAGTATATTAGAGGAATGTATGATTTGGTTGAATTAAAGGATCTATCCTAGATGGAAAATAGTGTGGGATGATGAAATCTTACTAACTACTCCTACTCCTAGTACTCAATTTGAAATGTGAATATTTTAATGAGATATTATGAAGTTATAAAATGGAAAGGGCAAGAATAGTGCCTACTTTTGTTGGGTTAATGGAATCAAGAGATGAATGATATGTGACTTACTTACTAGCTACAATTATAATTGTTTGGCACTTATGTTTGTTTATACCTTGTATAGATGTGCAAGAATGTGAATAACTAACTCTTCTTATTGATCTAATTGATCTTATCCAGTTACTGTGATTAATTAAAAGGATTTCAATCCTTCCTTGAAGAAACAAATTAAAAGAACCACACAATGACAACAAATGTGTATTGACAAACGAAGTAGATTCTTAATTTGAATAACAAGACAACACCGATGTGGAGACAACTTGACAATCTTATCAATTACCCAACTCTTCTTACTAATTAAAATGTTACTTCCAAGCTCATGTAATCAATAAAAAATATTTTAATTATTTAATATAAATAAATTAAATTGATCATGCACAAAAACAACAAGTGTGTCTTGATGAAACTGAAATACCAACTTGGATACATAGATTGAAATAAAAGAAAAATAACAATGTGGAGATAATCAAATAATTGCCTAATTAAAAAAACAATAGACACCAATATTGAGCCACAAAATTAAATGTTATTCTCCATTATATATCTCTTCAAATTGTATGCATTATGACAAAGTCTTGACTATATGAGCAAGATTTTGCAATCTATCTTGTTACTATGCCTACTCTAAAAAGAAAAGTGTAGTGATGATTATTTAAATCATCATAGGTTCAAAATAAATATAATTATCTTGAAGGGGACACGCCTCCTCATAAAATAATTTTGAAATTAACAACAATTAAACATAGAAGATTAAGCTCTAGTGAACAACAACTGGACTTTTATCATGTGATCAAAGTAATCCCGCCTCCCATGAGTATCAAAATATTCAACAACATTCCTTGCAACCATCTCCATGATCACCATCTTCTCTGGGTGTTCACATGTCTCACCTAACACTTATTCATCATTCTTGGTTGCTTCCAAGGCTCCTTGCAACATAGACCTGCACTCCTCTATCCATGCATTCTTGTCCTTCAGCTCACCACCCTCTTTGAAAAATGAAGGAACTCCTTCCTTTGCAACATCGATGAGTTCCTTTGTGTGTGCTTGAATCTCATTATAATACTCCTTGTCTTTCCTCATAATGTCTTCACCAACTAATATGGTTCCACTATCATAAGGATTTTTCTTTTGTGCTTCTTGGATCTTTTCTTGAACTCGGTCATTCACCCTTTTATGCTCTTGAATTGTAGCATAACTCTGGGAATTAGTTCCCTACAACTTGTTCATCCTGGTTGTTAAGTTAGTATTCCTTTTCTATAAGAATGTAGTGAGTTCATAATATTTTTCCTTAGCCACTTGTGCTTCCTCTTGCTTTCCTTTTGAGTGAGAGCTCTCCCCGTGTGTTAACAATTTAGTGTCATTCAAAATTTCATTTTCTCTCAGCATTCTTTCATTACTTGTTTTGTACATATCCCTTTCTTTTATCAGCATTTGAGTTTTTTCTTTATTCAAATTTTGCACATTGATTCCAATGTCAGTCGTAGCTACAAGATCAACTTCACCCACTTTCAGTGTGATCACATGTCCAAATGATTTTTTTGTGTTAATAATCACAAATTTCTTTTGCAGAGGATACAAAGCCAAAATAATGAGAGAATTCTCATTAGGATTATATTTTGATCTTGTATAGACTTATGTGAGTCCTTCAGGGTTGATTTTGTGAGTAGCATTATTCTTATGCAAAAAACTATAAAAAAAAAGAGTTGAGTTCAAATCCAAACCAAGAAAGATCATTACACCAGATTCTCCCAATAATTTCCTTCCTCTTTCTAGGGTCATATTAATATCTCACTGTCCACATCTAGTTTCAAAGTCTTCAACAATTGGGACTCATTGCTAGGTGTGATACTAGTGATAAAATCTCTTATTTCTTTTCCCTTTTGTTTGTATAGGAATGATCTAAATTTTGGTGATTTTATAAATTCATTATCAAAAACAAATGATTTATAGGCCTGTTTCCTTGTATATGTATCAGAACCTTCATCAATTTATTGTTCTCTATTGGAAGGTTGGTACTCTTTAATCCTTGTCTTAGAGATCTTGTCATTCTGACCTTGATGTTGCTTTTCACCATTGATTTCTTCACTTCTAGAGGATAACATTTCTGCCTCTTCTATCTCTTTCAGTTATTTCTCAATCCTCTTGTTATACTTTTCGATGGTTAATCCAACCTCGCTTTCCTCCATATTTATAATTATATCATCTTTTGGGTAAGGTATATATTCATATCCACCCAAATTCACTTTCTTTCTAGTAGCACCAATGTATCCTTTAGGATAAAATCCCTTTCTCGGTGTTTCTCTTTTCAAATTGAACTATGATAGTTTATCTAGAATTGAATCATACTCTTGTTTTCATAGCACAGTAAAATCCCCAAAGCACAATGTACTTGGGGGTGTGTGCAGGATCATGATGGGCCAAAAAGTGGCGATATGTAAGCCATATGATGACCCATGTGGCTGACGACTTTTTTTTTACCCAAAATTGATGAAAAGAAAAGGAGTTTTTAGAGGATATTCTTAGCTTTTGACCAATATAAACTATGCATTACTTTGAATTTAATAAATAATTATTATTCATTTTCTATTAGAATTGCGAATAAAGTCCTGATTGATAGGCTAATTGAAAAACATCTATAACTTTCAAATGGTATCACATTTTTTGAATCTAAAACATGTGTCACATTCTATGCTTTGCATACTATAGGATTAAAAAATTAAAAATTTGAATTTCATGAATTTTTGACCAAGTTAAAAGGTGGTTAGATAGACGAACTTTTATATTTTTTAAAAGTTGTAATAAAAAAATCATAACTAATTATTTACTTGGAAACAAATTATAAAAAAATATGCATCACATCGGGACGTGAGTCCTCTACTTATATCTAAAATCTTCTAAAAAAATATTATCATTATATTGTGGTTAGGGTTGCCAGACAAACACCTACTTCTTATTTTTACCCTGAAATTTAAGTACTACTACATTGAAATTTCAAATTTTCACCAAATAGATTTTTTTTTTAAAAATAAAGGTCTACTATTTTAGAAACTACATTCAATTTTCTACAAATTCTATTTTTACATTTTTTTGAGATAATATAGATAACTTATTCAAATTTTTACGTCAAGTTGTCTAACTCTGATTTTTTGTATTTTTATTGCCACTTAAGGGCCTTTTTTTTCCATGATGATCCTGCACATACCCCTATAGAAAAACAACATTTTTTATCATTAAATGTAACTATTTAGTCTGAAACAGTATTGTATTGATGTAAATATTGAATAATCTATTGCAAGAAACATTTCTTTGTTTTTAAGTTAACTTTGTAACTGAAAAAAACCTTGCTCATTAAACTGTTTAGCTAGAAGAACATTAAATAGTTGTAAATAGTGAACATTCTTTAAGAAACAACTTGTCTTATATTTTTTTAGTAGCAAACAATATTGGTTCTATTTAAATGATGAATGTTCATATGTAAACAACAATGTTAGAGTATCAAAATTTTGTGAGAATACAAAAAGGAACAAAAATATGTGTGAAACTAATAACATAGAGTTGTTTTGATTCTTTATTTGTAACAAGCGAAATGTGAAATGGAATATTATTATTTCATGATTTCAATCTGAATTAATGATTATTTCAAAGTGTATGTGTTGGAAGAGTGAAATCACAAGAGGGGGGTGGTGAATTAGTAATTTATAAAAGTCACAAACCTTTTACAAATCTAATCATTTAATTGACTTTTATATCAAAACACCAAATGATAGTTCATAGAACAAATTTGAATTGTGCATGAATAGTATTATGTTTTCCTTAACCATGAATTAAACCTATATTATTAAGAGAGATTGAACTTAACACTTTCATATGTATCAGAGCTCACATTAAATTAGAACCTTTTATGCATGAAATTTGACAGAAACATTGGAAGGTATCAAAGATTGATAATTAACAACCATTCAATACATTTGATGACACATTACAATCAGATAGATAACAAAAATTACACAAATAAAACCATCACATAACACAGTATATGTCTTGAGTGGAAAGCCCTCTTGGGGAATAAAAACCACTTGAAAAATGATGGCTCATTGGTTTAAACTTAAAAACTCATTTTTTACAATGCCTCACTGGCAAAATTCAGAGCACCCACTCTAGGAGAACTAACCCCTTAAACATTTAGGAAAACACATTCCAAGGAGCACCAAACCCTCACAAAAAATATGAACAATAATATATCAAAGGGTTACTTTGTTTCATTCAATTCATGTATTACTTTCATTCTAATACATTTAATATCTTAAAGATTCATTTTGGAATCTCTAAAATATTGAATATATCAGTAATACAAATTGTTTTTCATTATGTTTGTAAAAATTCAATCACTCAATTCTACTTTCACATCCCGCATAATAACTCTATTAAAAGCATCAAACTTAAAATAGTGATCAACCACTATTTATATAAGTATACAAAAATTTACATATGTTTCCATCTGTCTTTCCTCGAAACTTTCAAATATAACTTTTAAAACTAATTGCAATAACCATTTCTTAAAGATACATGTATACAATGATAGGTAGGCTACACATTGCAACATGTGACAACAAAACAGTTATAAAACATATTATCTCTTTACCCATTGTCAGAAACAAACCAAAATCCCAAAAAACCAATCAAGGGTTTCGAAGAAATAGTCATCATTAACCTCTGAATCTGCAAAACCATTTCCTTAACAAATTCCCTTTGAATAAACACAGACTTCTACAATCTTAACCACTTTCTTAAACAACTATTCAAATCCTATAAGCTACAAGAAGAGAATTACCTCATTTAATGAAAAAACAAACCAAAAATTGTTCCTTAAAAACTTGATAACTGTCTAGCTAGTAGAAGCCAACTTCCACTATCATTTCCTTGTCCAAACACCCACAATCACATATTTTTCAAGCTCAAACTCATTCCATATACCATCCAAGCTCATACAGTGAGCTAATTTACATAATCATAGCATGTCAGCTGAGAAAAGCTAAATGAATTTGTAGACAACAAAAAACCATTGCGGGTAGGGTTCCATAATCCATTTTTCCCTAATCGAGCTTTAGGTTTTTGAAGACTTTGGATAATATAATGATCATTTGAGATCTGGTACTATCAAACAAAATATAATAATTGCTTACAATCCTACTATCAAATACTTTACAAATAATTTCAACAACATTATAATAATAATCATTAAACCCAACCAAATGAAATCTATCAAATAGTCAAATGTTTCCAAGGCTGTGGAAGCCAATTTTTATTTTTAGCAATAGCTAGTCACTTGTACAAAGTGAATTTCATCAATAAAACCTGATGCCACAATCATAATGAATAAAAAAAATGTTAACCAAACCACTATTTCCACCTTGTCACTGCCAGGTAAGCTAATTTGAATGAAACCGATATCACATGTTTCATGTGATATGTGATAAAATTGAGCAACCAAGATAATGCTTCCCCAAACCACAATATTAAACAAAACAATATTGTCACCACAAAGTCAAATGCTCTAAAGACAATGATACCCGATGTCACATGTATTTTGATCAAACAAAATGCTAACCATATAAACCTGCTCGACACCTCATGTATTCTCCAGCCATCACATGATTAATGTGACTTTGTTTAAAGCTTGAAACCTTATTGAAAGGATTCCAAACAAAACCAAATCACCTTGTCATAATTATTTATAATAAAAAATACTTTCTTGAATAATTTTCAAGTGGCTTGTATAATGTTAATTTCTTTGACAATATAGATTGCAATGAGATACGATAGAACTAGCTTTGCTCTACATACTAATAATAAATAAAAATGCCTTATAAACAAATGCTAATTACCTTAGCAAAGAAAATAAGAAGTGAATTGACCAATCTGAAATTGTACAATGAAAAAACTATAGTAACTCCAATGATCTCAATGTGACCAAGTTGTGACTTATAACCTTGAAGGATCAAACTAAAAAATCACCCCGTCAAAATGATAAACATTGTCAACCTTGAATCATCTTGTCAAAATGATAAACACTGTCAACTTCATCATATATAAATCCAAAATCCTGTAACTACATATCATAACATCAACCAATGTAATTGTATATCATATATCAACCAAATTTGAACATCAAACACCGACCATCTTGTTTTGTCATCAATGAAAAACCACAAACCCAAAACAACTGAAAGCCACCAAACTCCCCCTTTGTCCTTGATGGTAATACACATGTCATCTCTGCCCTTTTTGGCCTCAATGATAAGGAATGAAAGAAGAGAATGTAATATGTCATGAATATAAAAAACTGAGAAGCCAACCAATTATCCAACACAATAACTAGTTACAAGTAAATCAATATATCAACAAACTAAATATGCAAGATAGTTGTAAATGAAAAGATATAGTAACAAGCTCCCCCCATTAGGAAAAAATCAATATTGAAAGCATATGTGGCAAAGAACAAAGGATTGAACAAATTCAGAGCATGATATGCATCTATATATGTCTGATGTTACTCTGGATAAATAGAGTAGATAGATTCTTTCTTACTCTAGTACTTGAAAATCACTTTTGTCATTTGTTACTATTTTGCACCAAAAATCAATAGAGCTCTATCGCATCTTTTTCTAAGAACACCAATCTCACATCTAGATCCTCTGGCCCTGCACACTGTGAAGAATGTTGAGTGTTGAAGCTTTCTCAAAGTCAAATGTTGTTCACTAAATATAGTCCAAGTAATCATTGTCATCCACTGTCTTTGAAAAGTCATTTTTGTCATACAATGAAAGTCTTATAAGGTTTGTCACATTATAAGAATTTGAACCATAAAAGGTGAAATATTACACCACAAAAAATTAAAGGTTTTTTGTTCTGCTTGACATACCAACTGCAACAAACAATCATAAAAACTAATGAAATTCACTCCTATCCTTGGTAAAAATAACTATTAAGAATCACTATCAAAGCCCCATGTCATTGTTACTATACACAAGCACTTATCAAAGGCACTGACCTTTTCAAAATTTTCTCCTATTCACAAAGTGTGAATCTTGACAAATACCTAATCACCAAATTACGAAGATCAATGTACAAGACAAGATACTACAAAAGATGTGTATCAATTGAGATATCATAGCATACTATCATCTCAAAATAGATTAGGCCAAAATAGCACTGCAAGGGGAATATTTTCAAGATAATGATTTGAATCCTTAAACATTGTCAATTATAAAAGTAGAATAATCCTTGAAGAAGAATGGCCACTAACCATACACCATTATCAACCTTTATTCATCCATACTGCTATAACTTCTGCAACACAACTTCAAAGAACACTTGTGAAGACTAAATTTTTAATAACTCAAGAAACCATAACAAATGCATAATATGTTGTTCCTGATCTACAAACATATCTAGATAAACACTTGAACCTTAGATACCCTGCATAACTTATGAGGTCTTTCTGAATGTTGTTCTGATGTTAGTAAAATATCAACTCAATACCAACCATTTGAAGACACTATGTTCCAATCATTAAATGTTACCATCATCAACCGTATACTTTTTTTCCATCAATCCTTATTCCTATAAAGAGTATACCAAGAGAAAGAGAAGATGTAATATAATTTAAGTGTCACACCTTGTTAACCTTCACAATAAATTTACAACTATCCAAATATAATATCACTAATATGAAGATAAGACAAGGACTAAATTTTCACAAAATCTACTCGTAAAACACTATCCTCAATGATCTACTCATATACGCGACTTTTATTTATGGTGAACCATTTCTATGAGTTAATCCACCAAACCATCAAACTTACCAATGAACTATCACTGAACTTTCAAACTAGAAGCTTCCTACAAGAGATATGTTAGAGAGCCACAAGTGTTACAAAGATAGTAAAGACAACTCCAGAAGATATTTCACCACATGACACATCATGGTAGAAGAGTATTCATAAAATTTTGTCTTTCCTATTGTCTGAATGATAGAAAATAAAAAAATCCATCAAAGCTGCAAAAAAATATTAACAACTTGTTCTTGGCATATGGCTTTTGGTGGTGTCATTGATGGCAACCTAAGTTAGTGATCTACTATGCATCTCTATATTTTTTCATACCAGAAGACAAAATGAAGAATAGGGTATCTGACTAAAGTTGGACCTACTTGCATTACCAGTTTATCAGTTCATGTTGTGGATTTTAGGGAAGGTCATTGAACATCTAGAATATCTTACTCTTGAGTTTTGTTTCATCACATCAAGTGGTGTAAGAGTTAGGAGATCCAGTTGACTGATTTTTTGTTTAAAAAATGCTGAGAGCTGACATGGTGAATATAATATGTTGCAAATATTTGAAGGGAAATTTTTTAAGTATTTTTGTGTTCTATCATGTTGACTTGGGTCATCACTATGCTATGGCTGACTTTGGATGATGCACACTGAAAATGATTTGTGGATTTAGCCGACCGTTGGAAAATATTTCATGTCTTGTTGAAGCCGATAGGTAGCACACTCAAATCTTTAGCTACAGATATATATAAGTGATCTATTATATCATTTTGATATTGATGTGAAGTGTGTTGGTGTGTGATGTGAAATTCAGAAGGATAGTTGAGTGATTTCACTTGCACATATAAGATTTGTGATGTGAATTATAGCAGAGTAGAGAAAAGAGAAAAATTAGACAAAAGGTCATGAAATCAACTAATATGCTTAACCAAAACTATTCTCAAGAATTTCTAGATGCAAATTTATAGTTCACCACTTATGTTGTATTTTTGCACTGATTGTAAGGAAGTGAAGCTTTCTCTTTTGAGCAGTGAGCTCTAGGTAGTGTACCTAAATGGAAGTGCATTCTCATTTTATAAAACTTATATTTGAGTACTTGAATTATGGATTGACCTTTGTCATGGTTTTTCCCCTAATAGGGTTGCCACATAAAAACCCTTATGTTATGGTGTTGTGGATGATTGCTTTATATGGTTGCATATTTCTTTTAGTTCAATGTTGTAAGTGGTTTAAAGATCAAATTAATAAAGTTCAATTTTTTTGAACACTGATTCAGCCCCCCTCTTAGTGTTTCCTGATTCCAATAATTGGTATCAAAGCTAGTTCCTATGAAGAAGGTTTTCAGCTTGAAGTGGATCTTGCAATTTAATGGACTTTGGTAATCTTCAATAGTAGCTAGTGGTGGCACTTGATGATCTTGATCAATCCAAAGAAGAAGTTCGGGAATTGAAAGTGAATCTTAAGGATGCTGAGAAATTCATTTAGACATTGAAGGATAATATTGTTAAGTCCAGGGAAAATATAAATGATCTATGTGATTAGATTAAGCGAAAAGAGAACAAAATCATGGATGATGTTCAGCTAAATCAAAATTTGAAGGAAATAACTGAAGAATGTGAAAATATTGCCAGAGATAATGCTACCCTAAAGCATGAGATGGAATCTAAGGTGATGAATTTGACTAAGGAGATTGAAGAAAGAAAGAAGAATGAGGAGAATCTTGCTCAGTCCCTAAAAAAAATATTTGATGAATGAAAAATAATTAATAAAGAATTCATTTAGTTAGAGATTGACCTACAACAATCCAGAAACAATAAAGAGGAGCTTTTAAAATAGATTTTTATTTTTAGGGATGAAATTTCTACTACAAATGAATACAAGAAGATGTTCAAGATTAGAACAGTTAAGCTTGATGAGCTGACTAAAGGTCAGAAGAATGGAAATGAAAAGTGAGGTCTTGGATATGAGAAAGGATAAATTTTGGGATATCAGATGAACAAAGAAAAAGCCATCCAGTAAGACAACCTAATTCTCAAAAGATTAATAGATACTATTTTTCTTCCCACAAATTTGGTCATATGGCTACTCAGTGTAGAAGTAAAATGAAATCAAGTGGTCCACCATTCTCTGGTAAGTGTTTTAATTGAAATAAGTTTGGTCATAAGTTAAATGAATGAAGAAATGTGTTGAAAAACTCTGTCAGTAGAAGTAATGTCAAATTTCACACCTATGGAAGATTTGGGAATATTGCTAACTAGTGCAGATCAAGAAGAAATCAATGGAATGACTACTCTAGAGAAGGAAATCATGTGTGTTATAGTTGAAACAAATACGGTCACATTGCAAGATTCTATAGAAACAAAAATATGGATAGAAAAGGTCCATCATACAAAGGTAGAAATATGCAAAAAAATAATAAAGATAAAGGGAAGGTGATTGTGAATGAAATAAGAGATCAAATGAAGAAGAAATGGGGAGGAAAGAATGATTATGATGTAGGAAATGGTTCTGTACCGGAAACTGCTTCTGGTAATTCTTCCGGAAATTGATTTCAAGCCATCAGCCTAGGTGGAGTTTTTCAGGAAAATCCTTTTTCTCGTATCCATAGTTGGTACCAGAATGTGAAATATTTTCAATAGTTGCATTAATGATTTACAAATGCATTAGAAATCACTCATAAATAAATTCAAGCAATTGAACGTGCAGAGAAGAGTTTTCTATTGTAGACTGAGAAAATAGAGTATTCAAATAACCTAGGGAAAATAATTTATTACAATAAACGTTAGCTGTTCTGTTAATTTAGAAAGCAAGTTGAAACCCACATTTGATAATTCACATCGATGAAAAAGAAGGAGAGCACTCTGCAATAGAATTCTAAAAGTGTGAAGATAATTCGGCAGTGAAACCTTAATCCATCAAGTTGCTCAAAATTTTTCATTTAATCTAGTATGTAATTAAAGAACTTCTTAAATAGGAAAAATACATGACTATGGAAGGTAAAACAAAACAAATCAAAGGGAGAATAAACATAGATGAGTATAAAAGTAAGAATATTAGAGTCATAAGAAACTTGTTGTCTCCTAATGAATTGAAATGGTTGAAAGAAGATAAACACAAAAGCTTGGATATTTTGAGTGAATCTCCCAATTTCGAGAATGTAAAAATCATCAAGTTTATTCTAACCAAATTGAATGATGATATTCTAATTTTTTATAAACCCTACCATATCTCAAAAGAAGTGATTGGAACTATAACTAGATTATGCAAAGTTTGGGATATACCAAAGAAAAATTCAATCGAGAAGAAAGAAGTTGAAACCCTAACTGGAGTAATTGGAGATGAAAGGGAATTAATAATCTTGACAATTAGAGATTCAATGACAAGGTACATTGTGCATGGTGTATGGGTGATCCAACAATAGTGGTTTACATTTTTTGGCCAAACTGGACACTAAAATTATTATTTTTAACGAAATCTTCACATTCAGGCACCTATAGCGGCTAAACAGTGACGAATTTGAAGATGATGCAAACTAGAGTCTCGTCATATTTTGTCTATATATTATAAGAATATTTTTTTCAATTTTTTTGGAACAAGATTGCACTTCTTTTTCCATCTCCCATGAAAATAGGTTTTTTTTAGAAAGCAACATTTTAAAAAAGTGATGCTCACCATATACAACATAAAAAAATTCGTATGAAGGATAAAATTCTAATTTTTTAGAATTTAGATTTGTAATTATGATATCTAGCACTTCCATTTGGTCTCATATTTTTTTATTGAATATTTTTTCCTCAATTGCGTTTCGAAGTCAGACCAATTGTAATTCAGACGAAGGCGAAATGTATACAACATAACTTTTTCTATATGAATTGAAATTTAATTTTAGTTTTTTTAATAGATCAAGGACATCAATACCCAGCACAAAAAAAAATTTTAAAATTTTATTTTGATAATTTTATATTTTTTCACATGTATAAAACATAAAGCTTGATTTTCGGTGAAAAACCTATGTTTAATAAAACTAAAAAAACACATACATAATAGAACCAAAACATATTAAAATTATATTCGTGGGATAGCTAATTTCAAGCACTACCATAATAATTTCAAATAAATTTTAAATGAATTCATTTGATACCCCAAAAGGTAATTCACAAGTGATTTTTTATTAGCATTTTGATAGGTGTAAAGGAGACTCATTTATAGGTATGGTTTAAGACTAGCGAGGTTCTATGCAAGGGGGGTTTGATCTAAGGTGGTTTGATCAAAGCCTCTTCTCTTGGAATCCTTAAAATGGAAATTTTAAAAGTTTAAATCATTATATTTTTTAAAAATATGTGATTTCAGCAAAAATCAATTCCTCTAAGAAATTGTAAACTAGCTTTGTGGGATCACCCGTATCCTACAATATCTTTTTCAGAAACAAAGAAGGTGCAACTTCAGCAAGTGTTGTTTACATTTCACACAAGATGATGATGGAAGATCGTGATTTTGACCTTTGCGGATTACTGAAAGATCAATTGATGGAGAACGTTCAACTGACAAAGATGGCAGATTACCCTTTCAAGTTTGGTACGTTGGTTATATATCTTGTGATGTACTTTCTGAATTTCTTACCGATAAACAACAACATAATATGGAAAGAGAATGAACCAGTCTATAAACAAATTTACATACACTCGCATAGTTTGGAAAAGTATGATCAAGCATGTGAAATTTTATTTAAAGGTTTGCTAGGAAATTTTGGCTCAATTTTTGTTTCCCTTCCAGTAAGAGAACTTGAAGTTGGTTCCTCCTCTGGTGAGATGGAGAGGAAGAATAAAATAAAATAAAAATTGTTCTTTGTACTCCTCCAACATGCAAGACTCCAAGAATTGAATGGAAAGGAAAAGAACAAGTGATTGTAGATATCCTAGATGAGGAATCCGATAAGGAAATTAAGGACACCCAGGGAAAGGAATTTGAAACAACCAAACCAAAATAAGAAAAGGCTATGATAGAATAAAATGAAGAAGATGGTGACTTAACCAAAGAAGAACTATTTCAACTTATTCATGAGGAAGATGGAATGCAGAAAACTGTAAACATGTGGTATATCAGACCTTTATATGAGTACAATATGATTTTAAACAAACTAAATGCTCATGTTGTGCACAACCGTATTAAATTAGAAAATTTGAAAAATACATTGCCAGAAGAGATGATTGAATGTATCAAGGAAATCATGTACTTTGAGTCCCAGAACAAGGAAGAAGAAGAAGTAATTTTATATCTGAAGAAGCGGTATAGATTATCATTCACTAAGCTAAAAGGGCACATGAATCAACTAAGGCAATGCATAAACACAACAAATATAATCTTCAACTACTATATTCATTGGCCTCATGCAATAAATAAGTACAAAGAAAATTTGGAACAAATTGAAACTGAACTAAACAGTATTGGACAAAACTTTAACATGTTTCATGATCAAGATGGTGCAATCAAGAAAAGAATTGAATAACTATAGACAGAGCATACAAATTTTCAAAACACTAGAAATAGGATATAACAAAATACAGAATGGACCAATTGATTGAGATACTAAGGAAAGGATAGATATTAGAAGAAGCCATCATTATTTTGAATCCCTAAACAAGATTATCAACTGGACATCTGAAAACAACAACATGATCATAATCACCAAGATTGTAGTAGAAGCATTGAAGAAGTTTCTTCTGAAGATGAAGGAAAAATACAAAATAATCTTCTAACTCAAGTAGCAGATGCATGTCTTCAAATTTTGACCCTTTTTTTTATTAAGTAAAGTTTTTGGTTTTACTCCAAAAAGAGATTACTATAAGAAATTTATTTTTGGTTTGTCATTGTTGTCAAAGGGGGAGAGAGAGTAGTGAAAAATGCCTTATCAAACTTAGGGGGAGTTGTCTATTTTTGATGTATTGAAGGTTCTGACACTTAGTCATTTTTCACTGATTGTTTCTATCAATACCAAAGGGGCAGATTGTTGGAATATGGCTTTTGGTGTTTTCATTGATGGAAACCTAAGTCAGTGATCTAGTGTGCATCTCTATATTTGTTCATACTGGAAGAAAAAATGAAGAGCAGTGTATCTAACTGAAGATGAACCTACTTGCATTACCAGTTTATCAATTCATGTTGTGGATCTTAGGGAAGGTCGTTGAGCATCTAGAATATCTTACTCTTGAATTTGATGTCATCGCATCAAGTAGTGTACGAGTTTGGAGATTTGGTTGATTGATTTTCTATTTAGGAGCGTTGAGAGCCGACTTGGTGAATATAATATGTTGCATATATTTGAGGAGAATTTTTTTAAGTATTTTTGTGTTCTATCATTTTGATTTGGGTCATCACTATGTTATGGCTGACTTTGGATGATGTACATTGAAAATCATTTGTGGATTTAGTTGACTGTTGGAAAATACTTTATGTCTTATTTAAGCTAACAGGTAGCGATCAAATTTTTAGCTACGAATATATATAAGTGATCGATTATATCATTTTAATATTGATGTGAAGTGTGTTGGTGTGTGATAAAAAATTCAAAAGGATAGTTGAGCAATTTGACTTGCACATATAATATTTGTGATGTGAATTAGAACAGAGCTAAGTAGAAGAGCAGAATCAGATAGAAGGCCATGAAATAGACTAATGTCTTAATCAAAACTATTCCTACAAATTTGCAGATATGAATTCATAGTTCACCACTTCTATTTTCTTTCGAAACTGATTGTTAGGTAGTGAGCCTTTCTGTTTTGAGCATTGAGCTCTAGGTAGTGTGCCTAAATGTAAGTGCATTCTCATTTTGTAAAATTTATATTAACGTACTCAAATTGTGGATTGACCTCCACCATGGTTTTTCCCCTAACAAGGTTTCCACATTAAAACCCTTGTGTTATGGTGTTTTGGATGATTTCTTTATATGTTTTCATCTTTCTTTCACTTCAATGTTGTAAGTGGTTTAAAGACTAGATTAATAAAGTTTTTTTTTTAACATTGATTCAGTCCCCCTCTTAGTGTTCCCTGATTCCAACACTTGTAACAAAATATCACATAACAACAACCATGATGATTACCATTATAACCAAAGCTACCAGAACCTAAAGTCGCCACTTATTCTTGAGATGAAGTACCCAATGTAAACAAGCTCGATGTTTACTACCTCTATATTTGACAACATATGTACACCTCCAATATGCACAACCAACACAATGAGACTTGTATATAGGCTATCATAATCAGTTCAATCATAATAAAGAAAAATGAAAATATTGACATTTATAAATCTTTTCTTTACTTATTATACAACAAAGAGTAGATGCATGTTGTCATACCTCATTCTTAACTTCATAGCAGTAAATGATGTTACCATAATAGACTCCCCCTAAGTATTTGATTCTTCTCAGTACCTGGATGGCATCACATGTGCAAGAAATGTATAAGGGTTTTTCAAAAATTCATCTTTACTTCTCTTCTTGTCATCTTGTTTACTCTTTCTTCTCCACACCAATGTAGACTTTTTCATTTGTTTGTTTAAATTTCTTATCTTTCTATTAAATCCACATTGATGTATTGTTGGATGTTGAGGTTATTTTTCTCATATGTGGTTGACATTGATGTCAAAACTATTAGAATTAAGGGACTAAAGGCTATATATGTCAAGGATATTGAGAATATTGTAATAAATATACTGTAGGAAGTCTATGAAGCTGAGAAGGTTAGAGTGATGGAAAGTTTTGTTCATTGATGATCAAAAGGAACGCATTAAAGGGTTTGTTTCTAAGCCTATCTAGTATTTTTTCCCAAATTTTTAGAGGTGCACATAAATAATTGGGAAATTTATGAAGTTCTTTGTTCCTACAATTATTCAATTACTGCAACAGGTGTTTCTGGAAAATATGATTGCGATTCTGGTGAAGTGACTTTTTGTGTACATTCTTGAAATTTTTATTGATGTTTCTAGAGTTTTCTCTATCAATGTGCTACGTAAGCACTGATTGGTGTGTTTTTAATAGAATATCTTTCCCTTTTGTGCTTGATTTTTTCATGTTCTTAGTTGACATGATGGTGGTAGTGTGTTGTAGATCCTTATGGAATAATCTTGTATTGTTTGGTATGTTTGAGGATGCTAATTTAGGTCCTCACTATGTTTTGACCAGCTTTGGTTGGTGCGCATTGAGATTTATTCATCAATTGAGGTCGATAGTTGTAATTTGTTCTTTATTTATGGTCGATAGAGTTATTGATGTAAATTCATCTAGCGGATATATAAGAACAATTTTTTTCTTCATTTTAGTGTGTGTATAGTGTGTGAGCCTGAAGTTTATATGTGAAATATGCAAATACAAATCAGATCATCCAAATGAAGAGAAGAGTGTGAAGAAGATTGAGTGAAGTGTGAAGAAGTGTTTTTGTGCCTAACCGGAACTATCATCAAACTTTTGTAGAAGCTAATTTCTTAGTTCAACCTCATTAGATGGATTTAATCTGATTATTTTATGTAAGGGAGTGAGCCTTTCCTTTGAGTAGTGAGCTCTAGGCACTGTTCTTGAATGCATGTGCATTCCCTATTCATTTCTTTTATTATACTTCTAACAGGGTATATTCTTGTGGACTAATGCCCACTGTGGTTTTTCCCCTAACAGGGTTTTAACGTATAAAATCTTGGTGTTCATGTGTCTTTGATGTGTTGTTGATTTATACTTGCACTTTTAATTATCAGATCTGAGATTAAAGGTTGTTTAAGGTTGAATAAGTTTAATTTTTATAACTGATTCACCCCCCTCTTAGTTGTCTTCCCTTATTTTTCCAACAATTGGTATTAGAGCGAGTTCCTCTAAATAAGTTTAATAGATTGAGCTGATTCGAGATGGAATCATACAATAAGCATAGTCCTAGATTTGATGGTACAAACTACTCTCTCTATAAATTTAGAATGGAGTGTCATTTGAAGTGTATTGGTGAGCCTTTTGGCAAGATTACAAAGAATGAATATACAATTCCTCATAATGGTCCCTCTACTACTGATGAGATCAAATAAGTTGAAACTAATACTAAGGCCATAGAATCATTGCTAAGTTCTTCGACAGATTCAGAGATGAAAAATGTGATAGGTCTAAACCTTGCACATGAGATTTGGAAAAATTTGGAAACATTGTATGAAGGAGATGCACTAGTGAAAGTTGCTAAGCTACAAAGTCTAAAAGGTAAGTGGGAGAACATGAAGATGAAAAAAATCTTTCACACAAAACGTAAATGAACTAGTGATGGTCATTAGATGAGTCAGTGGAATCTTGGAAGAAGATGAGATTGTGGCTAAAATACTTAGATTTGTGCCTACATCTGCTAAAGCAAAAGCTCATCTATTGAAGAGCTCGGGACAATAACAAATGTGACAAGAGACATGCTGATTGGAAAACTTGTTTCCTTTGAGTTGAGTGAATTTGGAAAATCTTATCCTAAGATAGAGTCTACATTCAAAGAAATTGTATCCAGAAAAAGCCAACATAGATATGATCTGAGAGAGAGTTCCAGGAAGAAATTCAAGTATGAAGATGAAATGAAACTGATTGAAGGTGAAGAAAGAGAGATATAATAAAAAGAAGTACTGATTGTGAAAAGAGAAGCCAGAGGACAAGGTAACTACAAAGTAAAGTTTCCTATTAAGTGTTTTTCTTGTAGTAAGATAGGTCATTTTGCATCACGTTGTCCTGAAATATTTTCTAAGTACAAACCTGATAAGACTAGATTTGAAACAAAATGTTATTATGCTACTAATGATGAATTTAATAAAGAAACTGGAAATGAAGATGAATGGGTATTCATCGTTATCAAAGAAAATGGTCCAAGGTCCACTGAATTAGCTAGTAGTCAGACTATTGAGAAAGCACTTGCAGCCAATATTGATGAGAAGGATGAGTAGGTGATTGACAATGGATTCTCACATCATATGATTGGTGACAAAATCAAGTTTCTAAGCTTGGAAAAATATGATGGTGGTATTGTAAGATTTGGAGATAGTAATGATGGTGTGATTTTAGTAGAGGAACTATTTCTCTTGGTGGTAAATGTAATACTAATGATGTTGTTTATGTTGAAGGATTGAATCATAATTTGTTGACTATTGGAAAAATTGTTGAGTAAGGTTACAATCTTCAGTTCAAAGATGGTAAGTGCAGGCTATTGGGAACCTCAGGAAATGTGATTGCTTCAGGTACTAAGACAAGAGGTAATATTTTTAACTTAAATGCTGATAGTGAAATTTTTTTTATTTCTCAAGTTGATGTAAGCTAGTTATAGAATAGAAGGTGGTGTCATGTGAATTTTGATAACATTGTCAAAATAAGCTCTACACAAGCAGTCAAAGATCTACCTAAGTTAGTGAAGCCTACTAACACTATATGCAAGGAATGTTAGATGGGAAAGTAGACAAGAATTTCATTTCAGAGTAACTAACATCATTCCAATGGAGTACTAGATTTGATACATACTGATCTATGTGGTCCATCTAGAATCAAAAGTCTGCAAGGAGAAAGGTACTTTATGTTGCTTATTGATGATTATTGTAGAATGGTATGGGTTGCTTTCTTAGGAGAAAAACATGAGGCATTAGAGAAATTAAAAAGCTTCAAAGATTTGGTAGAAACAAAGAAAGGTTTGAAGATCAAATGTTTAAGATCAGACAAAGGTGGTGAATTCACTTCCCGGGAGTTCGATTCATTCTATGAAGAGCATGTAATAAAAATATAGTTATGTTCTCCTCGAACACCTCAACAGAATGGATTTGCTGAGAGAAAGAACATAACAACTGTAGATGCTTCCAGAATTATGATGTTGGAAGGTAATGTTCCTCATATCTACTAGAGAGAAGCTATAAGCAATATTGTGTATACTATCAACCAGGTGAATGCCAATAGTAATTTTGGTAAGACTCCTTTTGAGTTATGGTTTGGTTATAAGCCTACTATTAAATATTTCAAAATATTTGGATGTAGATGTTATATCAAAAGTGATGAAGATATAGGTAAGGTTGAAGCTCAAAGTGATGAAGGAATCTTTTTGGGTTTTTCTACTAATAGAAAAGCCTACCTGTGTTACAATAAAATATTGAAGAAAATGGTTGAAAGTGCAAATTTCGGAGTTGATGAAGACAATATTAGATCATATAGGTATTGTGGATATGATTCAAATAACCAAAAGGATATTACTAATAATGGAAAGAATGCACAGACATAGAATCAAACTCAAAGTGTTCCGATGAATCAAGAAAATCATGAAGAAGAAGATAGTGGAAATACAAAAGAGAGAACAAAAGAACCTAAAATTACAAGGTATGTAAAGCATAGTCATTCTGAAAGTCAGATCATATGAGACAAGAACAAATGTGTGTAGACTAGAAGAAGGATTGTAGAAGAATACTTTTTGATATCCCAGACTAAACCTGGAAATGTTAATGAAGCATGTAAAGATGAATATTGGATGGAAGAAATGAAGGAAGAACTCATGTAGATAGAGAAAAATGATACATGGATTCTTGTTCCTAGACCTCAAGATAAAAATTTGATTGGAACCAAATGGGTCTTTCAAAATAAATTGAATGAACAAGGTGAAGTGGTCAAGAACAAATCAAGACTAATATGTAAAGGATACTCACATATGGAAGGTATTGATTTTGAAGAAAAAATTTCCCTTCTTGCTAGAATTGAAGTTGTAAGGTTATTTCTTTCTTATGCTACTTTCAAGAACTATAAGTTATATCAAATGGATGTGAAGTCAAAATTCCTATTTGGTGAATTAGAAGAAGAAGTTTATGTTGAACAACTGGGTGGATTTCAACTGACTGATGAAAAATATATGGTTTTCCAATTGAAGAAATCACTATATGGACTCAAACAAGCCTCTAGAGCATGTTATTCTAGACTAGATAAATACTTGTTGAAGCTTGGATTCAATAAGGGTACCACTAACAACAATTTCTATTTCAAGATGCATTAGGATAAAGAATTTATTATTGAAGTCTTTGTTGGTGAAATTATTTTTCAAGGAGATGATGACTTATGTATGAAGTTTGCTGATGAAATGAAAAGTGAATTTGAAATGTCAATGATAGGAGAGCTGAAATTGTTTTTAAGATTGAAAATTACTAAAATAGATGATGGAATCTTTATTTCTCAATCCAAATATGTAAGAGAATTAATCAAAAAAATTTGGATAGAAGACTCAAAGCTAGTTGGTACACCCATGATAACCAGATGCGAGTTAACTCAGAATGATGATTCTACTAAGGCTAATCAAACAAGATAAATGTTAATGATTGATGGATTGCTATATTTAACTTAGACTAGACCAAACATTATTAATGATGTGTGCATGGTTGCTAGATATCAAGTTGATCCAAAGGAATCACATGTTATTACAATAGAGATAATTTTCAGATACTTAAAAGGAACAGTTGATTTTGGTCTTTGGTATCCTAAGGATGATGTTCTTACTTTGAATGCCTTTACAAATGCAGATTGGGAAGGAGATGTGGATGACAGGAAAAGTACAAGTGGTGGTGCATTATTCTTGGAAAATAAGTTGTTGTTTTGGCTAAGTAAAAGCATAATTCCAATTCCTTATCTACTATTGAGGTAGAATATATATTTTCTTCAAACAATTCTACTCAAGTGTTGTGGATGAAACATATGTTGAGAGATATCAATGCTGAGTATGATGAGATTATTTCTATATTTTGTGACAATTCAAAAACCATAAAAATTTCTAAGAATCTGGTGCTACACTCAAAGAAAAAACATATATGTATCAAGTATCACTTTTTGAGAGACAAGGTGAGTGATAAAGAGGTCAGATTGGAACATGTGCCTACAAAGGAACAAATTGTAGATATCTTTACTAAACCGTTACTTGAGGATAATTTTGAGTATGTCTGAGGAAAGTTAGAGGTAATTTCGCCTACTAATATGAACTAAGATGCAAGTCTTTGCATCAATCCATTGACTTACAGTTGCATCTTGTTTCAGATTGATGTTGTGGTGGCTGCTACTCAAGGGGAGTAGTTAGATGATTTAGATGATAATGTGGTTCAGAGCTTGTGTACCTTTGTCAATGATATCAAAGGGGGAGAAGAGTAATGTTAAAAAAAAATATAGAAGAAAGGGGGATAAGTGCAATAAGTACTAAGAGGGAGAAGATGGAAGAACAATGTAAGGAAGAAAATAATAGGTTAGCTGATATATTTTGACTCAATTTCGAATGAAATTCATCAAAATTTCGACACCCTTTCGTCAGAGGAATTTCGTCAGAATTTTAACAAAATTTGAAACATCAAAATTTCGACCTAGCATCGTCAGCTGGGTCGGAATTTGGATGTTTCAAATTTTGTGAAAATTTCGACGAAATTCCTCTGACGAAATTTTGTCAAAATTCCGATGAACTTTCATCAGAAATTGAGTCAAAATTTATTAGTTGAGAAGAGTTAGTTGTGTTGATGGTATTTTTCACATCATGTGTTGCCATCAATTCCAAAGGGGGAGATTGTTGCATGTTGAGGTTATGCTTCTGATATGTGGTTTTCATTGATGTCAACACTATTAGCATTAATGGATTGTGTTAGGACCAAAATTTCCATTTTTAGAATCCTAAGGGTTTTTTCATTTAAACCTCATGTTTACTATTAAAACTTAAATGATTTAATCCATTTTGATCCACCATTTGCCTATCTTTTCATAAAAATGGTTTATTTCAATCCCTATTCATTTCACTATTCATTTTACACCTTACCACTCCCTTATTTTTTCATTTCTATGTGTTTACCACCTTACCACGGCCTCCTATAAAGAGGCTTGTGGTATGGAGGTAGCGGTTAACAGGTAGACATAAAGTGCTCATTGTGGTACCGCATGCAATCAAACCACAGACCGTGGTGGCCGCAGTGAACAGTTAGTGGTCGAACGTGAACAGTCGGTGAGCGAGCAAAAATAGTTGGCGGTTAGTAGTTACCGCTATACTGCGCACAGTTAATCTGGTCACCGCAGTAGTGCAATGGATGGTCAATGGTCAACAACAGAGGTAATGGCTAGCAGCTATTGTGGTACTACTAGTAGTCAAGCCAATGACCATGGTAGCGCATTAGACACAGGGATAGCCATCACGGTGAGTTGAAGTGGCAACAAAAGATAACTATTAGTAGTTATCGTAGTACCGCGGGGAGTAGTCAGATAGACCACGGTGATGGTGGTAAGGGGTGATGGAAGCTGTGACAGTCAGAGTGGGGCCAGCCACCGCGATATCACGACCGGTCAAATTTTTGACCGCGGTAGAGCGGTAAGTTTATTAAAAGCTTTTAAGGCAGAATCAAAGGCAAAGACAAGTGTAGTATTATGTAAAAATATTTAATTTGCAGATAGGAAATTAATTAAATATTTTGTTTCCACCATGGAATATAAAATGAATATAACTACAAAGTGAAGCATCATGACCCTTGGTTTTTTTGTATGAATAATTTGAAAATCAATGGCAGGAGGGTGGTGGGAGAAGGAAGAGAGAGACTTTTTTTTTCTCTGACGGGGTGTGGAAAAATATTGTAACAAACTTTCTAGAAATAGTGCAATGGAGATAATTTTTGGCCGAATTCCCTTCTGGTTGTGGTGTTGATGGTATCACAATCGTAAATTTTTTATTAGTTCTCTCCAATTTGGAGTCTTTCAATCATTTGAATTTGAATGTCAAGTATTTTTTAATTCTTCAAGGTGCATTTCTTAACTTTGTATGATTTTGTTTATTGGTATCTGGAAGTTAGATATAACATTTCCTTTAAATAAATCATATTGCTTGTGGGATTCCTTTTGGATAATTGAAGGAGAACTGAACAAAGAATTATTTTAATACTTTTCATTCCATTCATGAAATGATGAAGTCATATTCCAGTCATTGAAACTTCATCCCATAGAGTGTTTAACAACTTAAATTAAATCATGGATAAATATCTATAAGTAATCTGTAACATCTTTGATTGCATTGCCCAGTGGAAAGGAGGCACTGGTCAGCCATATCCCAGAGTAAAGAACTCATTTAAAAAAAATCATTTGAAACCTTTATTTGTATAGTAGGGTTAGTGATGGTATTCTTTTGTCTATCTATTCCTAATTGCTATTATAGGTAGACTGTTTAGCAGGAAATTCAGTCCTAAAATCTGCATATTTCATATAGGTTCACCGACCTAGGTCTAGCAGAACCTAAAGAGTAGAAGGTTTGATTGTATGATTGGCCTTGTATGTTGTCCAAGAATTTTGTAAGAGTCTTGCATACTCTAGAGGTTAAAACCTACATTTTTTAGTACCAATAGTTTGGCGACTCCGCTGGGGAATAATCTGAATCTGAGCCTTGTCATAGAGTCAGTATGTTGTAGAGGATTCTGCTAGGGATAAAGGATTGTATATTTTCTCAATTTTGGAAAGTGAGTGGTGAATCTGAATGAGAAAATACATTGAGACTGATAAATTGAAATATATATCAAAAATAAATCTTCCTAGAGTTCAGACTATCATAAGTTGCTCCCAAAAATGCAATGAAGAAGGTCTTTGTACAAAGATGGTGATGGTCCTAATGCCAAAAATAAATGGACAGAGAAGAATGATAAAGGTAAAAACGTGACCAATGACATAAGACCATTAGGCAAAGATAAAACATCAAAAGCATCACTAGAGATACACAATTCCTATGGAACATTGGTGAATGGAAGCAACCCTTCCAGAGAACCTCGTACTCCTGAGAAATAGAGGAACCCTTTTTACCAACCAGATCCTAAGAAGGTTGAAGAATTCATGGCTGAATTTGAAGCTGAAAGAGAAAGAAGACAACATGCATATGATCAGAAAATGGCTTTTCTTGAAGAAAATCAGGACGGATGTGGCTATGAAGCAGCTTCTGAGGAGAATTATGAACTTATGGCCAGAGATGAAATAAATGCAAGGCTGGAACATGAGAGACATGAAGTAGAAAGGGCAAGGATAGAATATGAATAGAGGCTCTAGGCAATTAGGGAGCTTGAAGAATTGAAATTGAGAAAAGTACAGATCAATACTCAAATGGCTAATATGCAAAAATAGGTGCCACCTCATAGGCAAGGGAGCAATAATGCAGGCCCATCAAATTCCACATAGGCCTGCCAAAATCAGCCAAGGAATCAAAGTAGATATCAAAATGTTCCACTATAAAATCCACCACAAAATCAAGGTGTTCAGCTACCTCCTTATCAGCAGCATATACCACCGCAAGGTCAACAATATGTGGCAAATAATAATCCATTGTACCAGCATCAGTATTACCAAAATCCTCCTCCACAATATGCAACCATGATTAGGCAATTTGACTTGGCTGTACTACAAATATGCCCTTGCCCTATGGATAATAGTTGGAGAAGTTTCGTCCCAAAATTTATAGGGAGTAGTGCTATTGCAGCTGAAGAGCATTTAAGGAGTTTTAATGCTTTTATGCAAGATTTAGATATGCAGTATGAAGATATACAAATGAGATTGTTTCTGATGTCACTAATTGAAGATGCCAAAGATTGGTTTAATAGTTTGCCAACAGCTTCTATTAATTCTATTCATGTGTTTTATGAACAATTTCTTGAGCAGTATGGGAATCAGTATGCACCTGAGTTTGCATTGCATGAGTTAGTCACCATTCAGAAACATCAAAATGAGTCAGCCTATGAATTCAACCAAAGGTTTTCAAAATTGCACAATAAGATACCTCTTGGATCTAAATTGGTTGATCCTACTACATTGAGTATTTATTTAAAAGCTTTTGATCCTAAGATAGGTTATGAACTCAAGAACAGGGGTCCCAGAAATTTGGCTGAAGCTCAAAGGATAGCACTCACCATTGAAAACAATAGGAAAGCTGCAGGGATTATTTCCAAGAGGGATAACCCAAGGGTTCCCCAATATGCTCCTCCAAATAAACAAGAGAACACATATAGGAATGAAAGGCCTAGACTACATGATATGCCCTATAATACAAATTGGAGAAATGGAAAGCCAATAATAGATGGGCCAAGAAATAAAGAGACACCTGACCCATTGAAGAAAAGAGGGACATACATGGTTGATAATAATCCTTGGTGTTCAGTTTGTGACTTGCCACATTCTTCAGAACATTGTGTTGTAGCTCAGTCAATACCAGGAAATAATATGGCATAAAAAAATGATGAAGAAGACAATAACATTTATTTGACTTCCCATATTCTTCACTCGGTAGAGAAAGGATATTCATCTTCTAAAGACGGAGGATATGAATATGATGTTGATCATCAAAAATATAATGTTCACATGGAAGAGCAACAATTTTTTTCTGATTATGAAGAAAATGATGACGAACAAGCTCTTCCTACCACATCATATCAGCTTAATAGGAGAAACATGAGGAGACCAACTGATCAAGAAATTAAAAGATTGACTATTGCAACAGTTGAGCTGGCTAAAAGCAAGTATCAGCTAAGGAATAGAACAGATAATGAGAATGAAGATGTTCCAAGAGGAATACTCTTGAAAGATAAAAGGATGTCCCATGAAATATCAAAGAAGATAAATGATGAGTGCCCTCATAAAAAATAACAGAAGTGTGTTCCCAAAGAATAAAGTAAAGAATTCCACAAGGATAAACAAAAAATGGATCAGACATCGAAGAAGGAGAAGGAGGAATACAAAGGTGAACCAACAGAGAAAAAGAAGTTGATAAGATTTGAAAGTGCATCTTTTGATTTTGTGCAAGCCTTATCCCAGGTGAAGATATTTGTCCCATTACTTGAGATGATGAAAATTAATGAATACAAAGAGAGTGCTATTCAATTGATGTCTAGTGGGAGGGATCAAATTATAAAATTTGAACAAAATGAGAATCCTACAATTGCTGATAAGAAAGGAAAGATAAAAATTTCAGAAATTGGCTTAAATGATGCATTGATGAACACACCACAAATTGATCCATTTTTCACTACCCTACTCATAAATGGTAAGTTGGTAAGAAATTGCATGATAGATTCAGGTGCTTCTATGAATATCATGCCAATGGGGGTAATGAAATAGCTTGGCATGTGGATAGATGTTGAGGGTGGTAAATGTTATGCTATGGATAGTAGGCTTGTCCTAGTAGTGGGGATGATGAAAGATGTAGAAGTAAAATTAGCAGCCTACCCGCAGGATACTTATAATATTGATATAACTGTGATTGATACACCTCCTCAGTTTGGAATGCTTTTGTCAAGACACTGGACTACAGCAGTTGGAGGTAATGTGCAATTCGACTTGTCATATGCCACAATACCAGTTAACGATGAAGAGGTGAAATTATATAGAGAACCAAGGGTGAATCAGATTGTTGAGTGTGTTCCTCAAGAAGAACTTAATTGGCTTTGTGATGTAGATTTGGGGAGTTTCAGAGTTGAATTATCTCAGTCGGAACTAGTGAATACCGACCCAATTGATAGACTTGTTTCTAAAAATCAGCAAGGTGTGTGGAAAATGTACTTTGATGGGGCATGTAGTCAAGAAGGTAATGGAGCTGGAGTAATTTTCATATCACCTAAAGGTACAACATTTAAATATTCATTTTTGTTGGCTTTTGAATGTACAAATAATGTGGCTGAGTATGAAGCTTTGTTGATTGGCTTAAACATGGCTGTCAAACACAAGATTAAGTTGTTGTTTGTTTTGGGAGATTCTGAGTTAGTTGTGTTACAAGTTAGATCAAAGTATGCTGCAAAGAACAAGAGGTTGAAACAATATAGGAATGTTGTATGGGATACGGTGGAACTATTTGATGCTTTTTCAATTAATTGGATAGATAGATCTGAAAATTTGATGGCTGATTTTTTGGCTAATGTAGCCTTGAAGAAGGATGATATGAATTTGGCAAGAGTGTCTCAGGTTGAATTTAAAATGAGACCAGAAGTCCCTAACAATGTATATAGTTGGAATTTTTTTGATAATGATACTGACCTTTTGAAGTTTCTTCATTGTTTAGATCAGTATGAGGCATAGGAGATTGATTTCAATGCTTTTGTGGAAGAAGTGGATGGGAAATAGACTGTATTTGGGAAGGAAGTTTTGTAGCTTAAAACTAACAAGCTTCCCAAAGGCCTTGTGGCTTTGGAAAGGGTGTATGATGGGAATAATCGTTCCCTCATAAAATAGACATCTGTTAAGAAAGAGGATATTGAAGAAATAAATTTGGGAACTGAATTAGCACCAAAGAGGGTTTATATTGGAAAGAAAATAAGCCCAACTATCAGGAGAATGCTGATCACATTGCTGAGAAAATACAAGCATGTGTTTGCTTGGTCTTATGAAGATTTGAAGGCATATAAAGAAGATCTTTTTCAGCATGAGATTCCACTTAAGCTAGACACGAGGTCATTAAGACAGAAGCAAAGGCCTATTAACCCCACTCTTGAACCTAAAATGCAGGAGGACCTGGCAAAGCTTAGAGATGAAGGTATCATAAAACCCATTAGGCATTTAATGTGGGTCTCAAATTTGGTTCCAGTCAAGAAGAAAAATGGGGACATAAGACTATGTGTAGATTTCAGAAATTTGAATGTGGCTTCCCTAAAAGATAATTATCCTCTTCCAAATATGGAGGCGATATTGCACAAAGTAACAGGGTGTGAGCTACTATCAATGATTGATGGATTTTTTGGTTATAACCAGGTCAATGTCAAAGAGTCTGAACAGTATAAGACAACATTCACTACACCATGGAGAACGTATGTTTATATAAGGATGCCTTTTGGTCTCACAAATGTAGGAGCTACCTTTCAAAGAGCCATGGATGTGGCATTTATAGATTTGATAAATGTTATAATGGTGGTATATCAGGATGACCTCACTGCTTATTCCAAAAGGGCAGAGGATCATGTTGCTGATTTAGAGAAGATCTTCATCAAAGCCTTGGAGTATGGTGTAAGTCTTAATCCTAAAAAATGTCACTTTTCTATTACAGAGGGTAAACGTTTGGGGTATATTGTATCAAAAGATGGGGTTAGGATAGATCCTAAAATGGTAGATTCCATAGATAAAATTTATGTTCCTAAAACTTTCAAAGCAATCCAATCATTTTTTGGCCAAATAAATTTTGTTAGGAGGTTTGTGTCCAATTTTGGTGAGATTGTTAAAACTATATCTAAGATGTTGAAAAGGGGAGAGAAATTGGATTGGACTGTTGAAGCTTTGGATGCCTTCATATCTATAAAAAGAGCTATCAAGGATGCCCCTATCTTAAAATCCCTTGATTTTACTAAGTCGTTTCAAATATTTTTTTTTGCTTCATTCCACACCATAGTTGCTATTATGTTACAAAAGAATGATGAAGGTTACGAGCTACCTGTTTCTTTTTTCATTAAATCTTTGTAGGGGTCAGAATTGAAATATGACATTATTGAAAAACAACTTATGCACTGGTCAAAGCAGCAAAGGCTTTTAGACCTTACCTTGTTGGAGCGAAGGTATTTGCTTATGTCCCACATGCAGCTGTGAAGGATATCCTGGTACAAATAGAAGTGATAGGGAAGTGATGCAGGTGGATTAACAAAATTCAAGAATTTAACATGGAGATTCAAATTACCAAATTGGTAAGAAGACAGGGTTTAGCTTGGCTAATGGTAGAAACAAACATTGAAGTAAACCAGATCTGTAATGTGGAAAGTAAGAGTGAAATCATAGCAAGTATTGAGCATACTCCATGGTATACAAATGTAATACATTATCTGAAACACATGAAGTGCCCTGAAGGTTTGAATGATAATCAAAGGATAAATTTGAAGTTCCAAGCTTCTAAATATGTTTTTATAGAAGGGGATTTATTTTGGAAAAATAGGGATGGTATATTATTTTTATGTTTAGATGAATCCTAGGCAGAATATGTTTTGAAAGAAATGCATGAAGGGGTGTGTGGAGGCCATTATTCTACTAAGACTACTGCACACAAATTTCTTAGGGCTGGTTATTATTGGCCTAGGATATTCAATGATTCCTTTGTGTATGTGAGAAAGTGTGAGGCTTGCCAAATTTTTTTGGGAAAACCGAGGTATCAAGGAGCATTGCCACTTAGACCTTTGCAGGTAGAGGCACCTTTTCATCAATGGGGAGTAGATTTCATTGGAGAAATACATGATAAATCAAGTGGAGGGCAGAGTTGTATACTAGTGGCCACTGACTATTTTACTAAGTGGGTGGAGGCTATTCCAACTAGGCAAGCAATGAGCAAAGTGGTAGTGAATTTTCTGATGGAGAATGTTATGACTAGGTTTGGTACTCCAGCCAAATTGATCATAGATAATGGAATGTGTTTTAGATCAGATGAGTTTAAAGGTTTCTGCAAAACATATGGAATTAGTATTTCTTATTCTGCTCCATATCATCCACAAGCCAATGGTCAGGTAGAATCAAATAATAAAAACCTTTTGAAGATAGTAAGGAGGATGTTGGATACAAACAAAAGAGCATGGGATTCGAAGTTAAGATTGGTTGTATGGGAAAACAAAATTACAATAAAAAGAGCAACTGGAAAATCTCCATTTGAGTTGGTATATGGGACCCAGGCTAGGATACCATTGCAGAATATTTTGCCAATATATAATTTTATTTTGCATGAAGACTTGGTTATTTATGATCCAATGGAGGAAAGAATGGAATAGCTTGCAAAGCTTGATGAAGTAAGAAGAGTTGCTCAGAAGCATAATGTGAAGTTGCAGTCACAAATGAAATATCTTTTTGATAAAAGGGCCAAGAAGAGAAAGTTTGAAAATAATGACCTGGTTTTGATGTGGAATGCTCGGTGTTAGGATAAGGGGAAGCATGGTAAGTTTAAAGCTTTATGGTTGGGTCCTTTTGTGATAACTGGTAAAGGAGCTGAGGATTCGTATTTCCTACAGAACATGTATGGAGAGGAGCAGGAGTTTCCTATACATGGGAAATTCTTGAAGTTTTTCTTCTCTTAGGGATCAGCAGAGGGTCGAGGATTCCCAGTGCATGGACAATTCTTAATAACCCTCTTTAAATGTTTTTTCCATGCACATTAGTTTAGGATCATCTACTCCATATTTCATATGAGTCATCTGTTCATTCCCTCCATTTGCTATAGATTTTGTTTTTCATCGTTAGCTTGGTCTGCTCTCCTAGTTGATATTTTGGATTCTTGCAGTGATTTGAAAACCACTCATCCCCAATAGGAGCCACTGTTAGGACCAAAATTTCCATTTTTAGAATCCTAAGGGTTTTTTCATTTAAACATCATGTTTACTATTAAAGCTTAAATGATTTAATCCATTTTTATCTACCATTTGCCTATCTAAAAATGGTTTATTTCAATCCCTGTTCATTTCACTATTCATTTTACACCTTATCGCTCCCTTATTTTTTCATTTCTATTTGTTTACCACCTTACCGCAGCCTCCTATAAAGAGGCCTAGGGTATGGTGGTAGTGGTTAACAGGCAAACATAAAGTGCTCACCATGGTACCACGCATGGTAAAACCATAGACTGCAGTGGCTATAGTGAACAGTTAGCAGTCGAAGGCGAACAGTTAGTGAGTGAGAAAAAATAGTTGGCGGTTAGCGATTACTGCTATACCGCGCATAGTTAATCTAGTCACCGCGGTAGCACGGTGGATGGTCAACGGTCAGCAATAGAGGTAATGGCTAGCGACTACCATGGTACCATTGGCATTCAAGCCAGTGATCGAAGTAGAGCGGTAGACATAGGGATAGCCGTCACGATGAGTTGAAGTGGCAACAAAGGATAACTGTTAGCAATTACCGCAATACCACAGGAGTAGTTGGATAGACCGCGGTGATGGTGGTAAGGGGTGATGGAAGCTGCGACAGTCAGAGTGGGGCCAGCCACCACGATACCACGGTGGGTCAAATGTTTGACCGTGGTAGAGTGGTAAGTTTATTAAAAGCTTTTAAGGCAGAATCAAAGGCGGAGACAAGTGCAGTATTATGTAAAAATATTTAATTTACCAATAGGCAATTAATTAAATATTTTGTTTCCACCATGGAATGTAAAATGAATATAACTGCAAAGTGAAGGGTCATGACCCTTAGTTTTTCTGTATGAATAATTTGAAAATCAGTGGTAGTAAGGTGGTGGGAGAAGGCAGAGAGAGAATTTTTTTTTCTCTAACGGGTTGTGGAAAAATAATGTAACCAACTTTCTAGAAATAGTGCAATGGAGATAATTTTTGGTCGAATTCCCTTCTGGTTGTGGTGTTGATGGTATCACAATCATAAATTTCTGATAAGTTCTCTCCAATTTGGAGTCTTTCAATCATTTGAATTCGAATGTCAAGTATGTTGTAATTCTTCAAGGTGCATTTCTTAACTTTGTATGATTTTGTTTATTGGTATCTGCAAGTCAGATATAACATTTCTTTAAATAAATCATATTGCTTGTGGGATTCCTTTTGGATAATTGAAGGAGAACTAAAGAAAGAATTGTTTTAATACTTTTCATGCCAGTCATGAAATGATGAAGTCATATGCCAGTCATTGAAACTTCATCCCATAGAGTGTTTAACAGCTTAAATTATGTCATGAATAAATATCTATAAGTAATCTGTAACATATTTGACTCCATTGCCCAGTGGAAAGGAGGCACTAGTCAGCCATATCCTAGAGTAAAGAACTCATTTTAAACAAATCATTTGAAACCTTTATTTGTATAGTAGGGTTAGTGATGGTATTATTTTTTCTATCTATTCCTAATTGCTATTATAGGTAGACTATTTAATAGGAAATTCAGTCCAAAAATCTACATATTTCATATAGGTTCACCCACCTAGGTCTAGAAGAACCTAAAGAGTAGAAGTTTCGATTGTATGATTGGCCTTGTATGTTGTCCAAGAATGTTGTAAGAGTCTTGCATACTCTAGAGGTTAAAACTTACATTTTTGAGTACCGACAGATTGAACATTGTATATGTCGAGGATATTGATAAAATTATAATAAAAAAATTGCAGGTAGACTATGAAGCTGAGAAGGTCATAGTGATGGATATTTTTGTACATTGATGATAAAAAGATGCACATTAAATGGTTTCTTTTTAGCCTATCTAGTATGTTGTCTGAAATTGTCAGAGGTATGCATCAAGAATTGAGAAAGTTATGAAGTTTTGTGTTCCTACAATTATTCAGCTACTATAGAAAGTGTTTCTGGAAGATGTGATTTTAATTATAGTGAAGTGAGTTGTTGCATGTGTTATTGAGATGTTTAGTGATGTTTCTAGAGTGTTCTTTATTATTTTGTTAGGTCCACATTGATTGGTGTATTCGTTATCAAATATTTTTGCCTTGTGTGTTTGAGTTTTTCATGTTCTTCGTTGACATGATGGTGGTAGCGTGTTGTGGATCCTTATGGATTAATATTGTATTGTTTGGAATGTTCGAGGATGTTTATTTATGTCATCGCCAGGTTTTGATTGACTTAGGTTTGTGCGCATTGAGAAATTTTCATGAATTGAGGCAAACAATTGTAATTTATTCTTTATTTGTGGCCAATAGAGTTATTGATGTAAATTCATGTAGCAGATATATAAGAATGATTATTTCTTTAGTTTAGTGTGTTTGTGATGTGCAAGCATGAAGTGTATATGTGAAATGTGTGAATAAATATCAGATCATCCAAATGAAGAGAAGAGTTTGAATAATATTGAGTGAAGTGTGAAGAAGTTTTTCTGCACCTAATCGGAACTATCATCAAGATTTTGCAGAAGCTAATTTCTTAGTTCAACCTCATCAGATGGATTTAATATAATTATTTTATGTAAGGTAGTGAACCTTCCCTTTGAGTAGTCAACTCTACGTAGTGTGCTTGAATGCATATGCATTCCCTATTCATTTCTTTCATTATACTTCTAATAGGGTATAATCTTTTGGACTAACATCCATCATAGTTTTTCCCCTAACAGGGTTTCCACATATAAAATATTTGTGTTCATGTGTCTCTGATGTGTTGTTGATTTATGCTTGCACTATTAATTATCATATCTAAGATTAAAGGTTGCTTAATGTTGAATAAGTTTAATTTTTGTAACATTTGATTCACCCCCCTCTTAGTTGTCTATTCTTGTTTTTCAAACATGTACTTTATTCCCAACATTATTAAATCTAAAACAAATGATCTTATGATTGATCTGAGGAAAAAAATACTTCCTATAGGCATTTCCAGCTTTGTTCTCTACATAATTATCACTTGTATTCATTATACAATCTATTTTTAAACAACAAAAATTGTTACAATCGTAACACACCATATTCTCATTTCTAGAGACATTAGAATGATTCTTATTTAACCATCTCATGCAATCAATTACCTTATGACCAAATTGATTAAAAAAATAACAATATCCTTGAAAATAATGATTGTACCTAAATGACTGATCATTCCAAGGATGTGAAGATCTAAAAAAAAATCTCCTTTCTTTGTGAATGCCTGTAAATTGTCTTCTAGCAGCAGTGTTATCCTCTGATTTCATTTCCTCTTCACTCTTCGGTGAAGCAATAAGGCGACCAAGATCAACCTTCATTCTTGGTGTTTGCTTGACTATAAACCTCTTTCCATATGTAGTAGCAAACAATGTCTCATATTTATATTCTTTGACAGATCTTTGTTCAATCTCATATCCCAATCCTATAGGATACTTAGAATGTGTTTTCTTGTCCAACATCTCATTCAATAGATTAGTTCTACAATCAATTTTTTTATTTTTACCTGATTGAACCTTGACACTTTCAATCTATTTCCGTAATGCAACTACTTCTCCTTCAAGTTTTATACATTTAATATTTTTAACCTCCAAATCAGACCTTACAACATCTACTATCCTTTTACATTCTTCAATTTCAATTTTCTAACTTATAATCATGTCATCTTTAAGAGTTAGTTCTTTTTACAAGGAATCATTATCTGAACTTTTCTTCAATAAAGCAACCTCATTTTCTAGTTTATTACACAATTCATCCTTGTCTTTTAACTTGGCTTCCAATCCCTCTTCAGTCCTTTTTCTATCAACCATTTGAGCTTTTAGAAATTCAATAATATTTTTATCATCATTATGATTTTGTATTAGAACTTTATTGACATCAACACTTTCTTGTAAGAATACCTTGAGATCTTGATTTTCCTTTCTAAGCCTCTTAATCTCATCTAGAGCAGAAATAAGTTATGTCAAAATTAATTAATTCCTCAGAGTCACTAACACACTCTTCTATATCTAATCCATTCATGTTTACTATGAGTTAATCAAGTTCTATATTAGACATATTTTATACTACAATATTCTCCTTATTAACAGCTATAGATTCAACTGGCAAAGAATTTTCTTGAGACAATACTTCACTAGACTTGACACTAGTGTTTTTATTTTGAATTCTATTTCTTTTGCACTTCCCAACAGTACTCCAATTAATAGGAATCCCTTAAGTTGGTTAAGCTTATTCAAGGGTCTAGCTCTTTACATCAACATCAATCAAAATTAGATATGTTTCCATAAAAAACATAGTTTGTATCATAAAAAAAAAGTACCTTCTTGAGCTTGTGACATATTTGACAGGCTTCCAAAACCATAATCAATCCTAGGTGGATTAGACCTATATGAGGACCCTATTCTCTTATACCAATTTTTGGAAGACTAAAATCACTAAGAAAGGGGGTGAATCAATGATTTATAAAAGTCACAAACTTTTTACAAATCCAATGATTTAATTGAATTTTAAATCAAAACACCAAATGAAAATTCATAGAACAAATTTGACTTGGTCATAAACAGTATTGTGTTCATATTAACAATGAATTAAACATATAATATTAATAGAGATTGAACTTAATAATTTCACATGTATCAGAGCTCACATTAAATCATAACCTTTTATGCATGAAATTTGACATAAACATTGGTAGATATGAAAGATTAATAATTAACAACCATTCAATGCATTTGATGACACATTAAAATTAGATAGATAAGAAAAATCATACACGCAAAACCATCACATAACACAATATATGTCTTGAGTGGAAAACCCTCCTGGGGAATAAAAACCACTCAAAAAATGATGCCTCACTAGCTTAAGCTCAAAAAATCACTATTTACAATGCCTCACTAGAAAAATTTAGAGGTCCCACTCTAGGAACACCAACCCCTTACAACCTTTCGGAGAAACAACCCATTATATATTTAGGAACACCCATTCCAAGGAGAACCAACCCCTGTACAAAAAATCTAAACAATAATATATCATAGGGTTACTCTATTTCATTCAATTCATGTATTACTTTCATTCTAATGCATTTAATATCTTAAAGATTCATTTTGGAATCTCTAATATATTGAATATATCAGTAATACAAACTATTTTGCACTATGTTTGCAAAAATTCAGCCACACGTTTCTACTTTCACATCTTGCATAAAAACTCTGTTAAAAGCATCGAACTTAAAACAGTGATCAACCACTGTTTATATACGTATACAAACATTTACATATGTTGTCATTTGTCTTTCATTGAAACTTTCATATATAACTTTTAAAACTAATTGTAATAACTGTTTCTTCAAGATACCCATATACAATGATAGGTAGGCTACACATTGCATCATTTGAAAATAAAATAGTTATTAAACATGTTATCTCTTTACCCATTGTCAAAAATAAACCAAAACCCCGAAAAACTAGTCAAGGGTTTCGAAGAAATAGGTCTCATTAACCTATGAACCTGCAAAACCATTTCCTTCACAAATGCCATTTGAATAAACATGGACTTCTACATTCTTAACCACCTTCTTAAACAATTGTTCAAAGCCCATAAGATGGAAGAAGAGCATTACCCGATTTGGTGAAAAAACAAACTGAAACGTATGCCTTGAAAACTAGATAACCGTCTAGTTGGTAGAATCCAACTTCCACTGTCATTTCCTTGTCCAAACATCCACAATCACAAAATTTTCAAGATTTAAGTCATTCCATATGTCGGTTGAGCTCACACAATGAGATAATCTACATAATCATAGCATGCCGATTGAGAAAAGCTAAATGAATTTGTAGACAACAAAATACCATGGTGGCTAGGGTTCCATAATACATTTTTCCCTAATTGAGCTTCAATTTTTCAAATACTTTGCATAATATAATGATCAGAATTCCTTAGAATCTTTCTGTCAAATACTTTTCAAATAATTCTGACAACATTATAATACTAATCATTAAACCCACTAAAATGTAAGTTTTCAAATAGTCAAATGTTTCCAAGACTTTTGAAGCTACGTTTTTAAAATTAGCAATAGCTAGTCACTTGTACAAAGTGATTTCATCAATAAAACTTGATGCCACATTCATAATGAATAAAAAAAAATTAACCAAACCACTATTGCCATCTTATCACTACCAGGTCAGCCAACTCGAATGAGATAGTTATCACTTGTTTCGTGTGATAAAACATAGCAACCAAGATAATGTTTCCCGAAACCACAATATTAAAAAAAAAAATATTGTCACCACAAATTCAAATTCTCAAAAGACAATGATACCCGATGTCACATGTATTGTGATCAAACAAAATACTAACCATATAAACCTTACTGATAATTCATGTATTCTCCAACCATCACATGATTAATGTGACTTTTTAAAAGCATGAAACCTTATTAAAAAGAGTCTAAACAAAACCATATCAGCTTGTCATAACGATTTTTAATAACAAAGACTTTCTTGAACAATTTTCAAGTTACTTGTATAATGTTAATTACTTTGAAAATATAGATTGCAATGAGATCTGATAAAACCACCTTTGTTCTACATGCTAATAATAAATCAAATGCCTTATAAAAAAATCCAATTACCTTAGGAAAGACATGAAAAAGTGAATGACAAATCTGAAATGCTACAAGTGCAAAAACCATAGTAATGCCAATGATCCCAATGCAACCAAGTTATGACTTATAACCTTGAAGGATCAAACTAAAAAACATCTTGTCAAAATGATAAACATTGTCAACCTTGAATCATCTTCTCAAAATGATAAACACTCATAGCATCATCATATATAAATCCAAAATCCTATAACTATATATCATAACATCAACGAATGTAACTACATATCATATATCAACCAATTATGAAAATCACACACCAACCATCTAGTTTTGTCATCAAGGACAAACCACAGATCATGAACAACTAAAATCCAATAGTATGCACAATCAAAACACTTAAGTAGGCACATAGACTTCATCTTTGTACATACACATGCTTGTGACATACCTTCTTTTGTTCTTAGTTCATTTTTTAAATGGAAAATTCTTATGATGAGAAGTATATAATAGTCATAAGAATGATATGACTGATATTTGAATTACTCTATTGAATCATAAATTTGATTTATGCTTAGAGAGTAAATTAGTGATCTGATTCTTCTTTTGAAGATATATGTGAAAGAATATTCTATTACTTGAACGAAATAGTGATACCTTAGTAGACTAGAGCACCTATGGGTAGATGTTTCTAGAGGGTAGATAGTTGTTATGAGATGTTGTATATGTAGATCTTCAGGTTACCTTCCGAGATGGGTGTCGAAATGGAGTTCAGAGAGTATAGGTTTTCTTTACTAGAACCTATTGTTCCTTGTTGTTGTAACACATTTATTATTCTTGGCCAACCAATATAGTTCATTTTGTATGTATGAACTATTTGATATCACTCTCTACCATTTCTAGCATAGATATTTCATTTCTTTTCTAACTTGTAGATAGAAACTGCATGTGGAAGTATGGGCACACACCATATTCTACCTTGCAGATTATTCTCTTGCTAAACTTTCCATGTAGACATTCTTCAAGTCGAAATAATTTTGGGGAAGCGTAAGCTTCATGGTTGGGTGATAAAGTTCTTCAACCATGTTCTCATCCACTAGTGGAGGTGAGCATCAAAGAAGAACCTTAGTTTTGATAAGACTATTTTAGTCTAAGATGTATCTTGATGTAATCCATTCATGTATTTGATGTAAAGTGTACACTGTAATGACTTTGTGCCCTTAGGATCCAAGTCAAACTTGATATTATAATTTGACTTTTGAAGTGAATATATGAATCATTGAATCATTCTAAATGGACATGTGTAGCTATGATTGACTTTATCCACTAGTTATGCCTATGTAATTTGAAATATATTTATATGTCAAATATAATAATGTTAATTAAATAATAATTTAGGATGGGTTATTACACCCTTTTAATTGAAATATACTTAATTGTGCCTTATTTAGGGTGTTGTAAAGTATTTTCTTACACTTTCACACTAATATAGGGCTATGTTAATTAATTGAGCTTAGTTAGAGCTTAATTAGCCCTTTAATTCAAATTCAACCATTATTAATTACATTTTTCAAGGATCTATCTAGACACCCATTAATGATATTGTATAACATTTACATTGGAAAAGTTAGAGTCCTAGAAACTTGTGCTAGAGTCCTCCAAACCTAGGACACCCCTTTTTTGTAATATTTGAGATGGGTTTTTAATATTATTTCACCTCCTCAAAGCTAGGTCCTAGAAAATTGTGCTAGGACCCATTCACCCAAGGTGGCGAATGGTTCCTCCTTTATTAGGACCCCCTTTCTAGACTTGTTTTTGCCAGTATTTTAATGATTTTGAATTCTAGCTCTTATGTCGGCTTGAATTATTTGGATTTCAAGGTTAATCCTTATATTTTGTATAAAAATAAGGTCAATTCACATAGTTTTACCTAGAAAAGTTTAATAAAAGAATCCCAATACTTCACAAAAATATTATAGAGCACTTCAAGAGAATTTCAAAGGACATTCAAAGCAAAATTATCAATTTTTTATTGAAGCAATTCAAGATCGCATCATCATGTCAAAGTCATAGTGCATTAAGCATGTTGTTGAGATAGTGTGTGTCGATGTAGTATTGAAGATCTATTTACAAAAATTATTTCAAATACAATTCAAGATCAAGATCTACATTCTACATGGCCACTTCATGTTAGTTTGCAAATTTACATTCCAGCACATCTTCCAAGGTATCATCATTTCATGTTGTATGTTTCATGCTTCGATTTCATTACTTCATCATAAGATTTAATTACCTAAACAGTGTTTGACAAAGGAAAATTCCTATCATCTAATAGTCAGTTTTTTTTTCTCCTCTTCAATGTGTGTTTCTAAGTTTCTAGGTTGAAGATCAAGTGGAGAACAAGATTGAAGCAAAATTGTCAAGTTCCAAAGTTTTCATCCATATTGCAAGGAAACAAAAATAAGGCTAAATAATTTTTTTCATATTTTTGGGAGTTGAGCACTAAAGAGATGGAAGTGTAGACATTAAGGAAAAAAACCTAGATCTCAGTTTTAGAAACCCTAATAGGGAACCATTCACCACTAAAGGTGAATGAGTCCTTGAGAGCAATAACCTAAAAATATTTCTTTTCAATAAGTTACACATTGGTTTAGCCTCTCAAAACTACTATAATAGTTATGATTTATTTATGATTGATATTTCATTTTGATAAGCCCCTATTTTTCTTTGTTTCATTTTGGTGAACCTAGTGTATTGAATATTGAAATTTTCTGATCTTGGAGTCTTTCTTCTCATCCTATGTTAGATCTTGCATTCATTTGCAATGAATTAGATCTTATTTAGGGTTTTATAATTTTCATTCAAACCTGTATCTCATCTAGGTTTTCAAAGTTGTATTGTTTTGAATTCCTTAATATGAAAAATACAAAAAATAAAATCATCTTGCATATCATTTAGATCATATAAATTTTCATTTGAAATTAAAAAAAAATTATTACAATTAAAATTAGGTATTTGCATTATCATTTCATTACCTTTTCAACTTTCATTCCATAGTACCTTTGCAAAAATCTAAAACTAGCAGTTATTGTTAAAGACCTAAAACTGAAACACATTGAAAAAATCTTAAAAATTAATCATAAATAGTTTGAAAACCCTAATCTAGGACCCATTAACCTCTTGGGGTGAATGAGTCCCTAATTATACTTGACCTGAATTCTTTGGCATCTGAAACTCATTGAAAAAAACCTAAAAATCAATAAAAACATTTCAAAATCCTCATCCCAGACCCATTCACCACTAAAAGTGAATGAGTCCCTGATAAGGTGTTGATCTGAATTTTCTAGAATCTAAAATCTCTATTCTAGGATTTTTTTTGCTACTGTTACATTTTTGTTTCATTACATTCATTATATCTAGCTTAATTTGCTTCATTGAGTGCATAGTCAAAAATTCAAAATTACATTTACAACATTTCATTTTTTAGTCTATTGAATTGTTTAATGAACAAATCACCTTATTTAAATATAAAAATCTAGAAAAGGATAAGTCTTTTAGCAATGTGCAGAAATATTAGTTCTATTTGGTTGATGTTTCAAATTGTGAATCTAGCAATGACCTTAATGAAATTGAACCTACTCATGCTCACACAACTCCTAATGACTGTCCTCATGAAGTTGACATCACTGGAGAAGATGATGCTAGAATGCATGAATTCACAAATTATTTCCTTAACAATATTGAGAATAATGCATCCAACTACCCATTCAAGAAACAACCAACACAGCTCGAGATGTTTTATCTTTTACATCCTAAAATTTAGTCTTAAACTAAGACTAAAGTTTCAACAATGAGTGAACCTAGTTTCTCTAGTCAAGTTCATAATAATTCATCTTATGTTAGCAAAGTGACAAATACTCCCATCAACCTTTAAGAGACTTATGACCAAGGATTTAAAATTTTAACTAACCAAGGATGTGACATAACTAATGAGCATGAAATTCCTAAAAAAATTGAGAAAATTCTTATTGAACAAACTGTAGTGTATAAAAAATCATCCTTTACATTTTCGCACTTGTTTGGGCCCTAATTGCTAAAAAATAGGCTTCTTTATGCCTTATTTAGTCTTATTTTGTATCCGCAAGCCTTAATTAATGCATCTTTCTGAGGATGATCCTGACATACATCAACTAACCAATCATAATTTGATGATTTTGGATTATATGGCCCAGATTTCGTGATCTGGGAATCATACACAACCTTGGGCATATGGGTCCCACCTAAGTTTTGAGGCTTAGATCTAAATTTAACATAAAATTAAATCTTTCTTGAAAAATGTGTCCCAAGCTTAGCCTAATGGGACTCATACACCCCAATTGGCATATGAGTCTTGATTAGCTTACACCTAATTTGAATTCATATTACTAGTGGGATTTTATTCTCCTAGATCTAATGTCAACTTGTAGTGTTCTAATTTTAGGAAATTTGACATAAACATGTATAAATATAAGGTTATTTAACTCATTTTCTCCTAGAAATTTTACAATTCATCAAGAAATTTTTGAGATCAATCTTTCTAGCATTTAAGAGCATTCAAGAGTTATTATCAAGCATTTTGGAGCATTATTCGAGTATCAAGCATCATGTCAAAGTCATCATACTTCATGTGTGTTTCTGAGCTAACATTTGTGATGTCAAATTTTTATGATTCAAGCAAGCATTCAAGTAAAGATCCATAACATACTTGTATGAAGAGTCAAGATTCACACTCATGCTATCTATGAATAACAATATTGAAACCTTTTGTTCAATTGTTTGGTGAGTTGCAACATTGCATATTTTTTCATTCATCATTCCTTCATTCTATTTGATTTCATTTCAAGGTTTGATAGCGAAAATAGGATTTGACCAAGGAAAACCCCTATCCACTAACAAAACAACACTTTACCCTCTCTTAAAGGTGTGATTCATAAATTCGCGTTGAATATCTATTGAAGAGAAATATTGGAGAAAAGTTGTCAAAGTTGTGACCTTACTTGCAAGATCACAAAAAGTCACTTACAAAGAAAAATTTAGTGTTTCAAAACCAAATATCTGGTTCAAGGGAATCTATGGAAAAAAATAGAGCATATAATTATTTCAGAACAACCTTGATACTCAGAATCAATTGCCACATGTGGCGTAGGAGTCCCATTATACCTATTTTTAGACTTTTTTTTGTAGATCTTGATTCAGTAGTTCTAGATTTTGGTTTTGGCCCGAAACCCTAAACTTCTAAATGAACCCTATTGGTGTATGAGTCCTAGTTTACATAAAAAAGTGGTATTTCCAAGATTTCAGACCTTCATTCAAGCTTCTTAAGTTTTTAGCTACACCTTGTGTAATACCCCTTCGTTTTGTCCTTTTGATTGAATAGTGTCCTACCCTTTTATGTTGTATTTTTTGTTAGTACCTTGACCATGGTACTCACCTACTACTTGACTGCTATCTATAAAGTGACGTGAATGTTATATTTTGATGTGATGGTATTTTATTATGATGTTATCATTATGGCATGTTTTGGATTAGCATTATGGATGTTTGAATCAATGATGTTTTATGCTTTGGATTATATTATTATGTTAGATTTGTCAGTTTATTACATTATATTGGTGGAGGGGATAGTATCGCATCACTCTCTTGCGAGCGCCCTATGATTCTGATATTTCCTCTTCATAGTGTGTTTTAATTATGACATATATATGCATATGGATATATTCTTTGTTCACAGGTTGACAAGTATAGGACATTGAGTCCACCTAGTCTTACAGGTTTGAGCGTGTCCATTACCTAACGACATTCGATTAGGAGATAGTAGCTATGATAGGGAAGGGTTGGATGGAACACCCACTATTCCATGCTCTTGATCCTTGTTTCCAGAATCTCCTTGGTGTCTTTCTTCACCATTTGAACCTTTAGGACCTTCTCCATATCTAGGTTCCCCTGGTTCTCCTGGCCAACCCCACTATCATGACAATTCAACTTACCAAGTCAAACTTGGTGCACTACCACCTATTCTTTCCCTCGCCCTTAATCTTCCCTAAAGGCCAATTACTCCCATCTCTCCATTTTTTCTTTACAGGGGTGTAGAGAGGTTTCCACTGGCTTCACAACATCTTCTTAGGGTTCTTGGACAATCATCAAACTCCAACTCTCCATCACTTCCACCAAACCCTCATCTAGGGTTAAAAAGGCTACAATCCCTAGAGCCCCAATTAGGCCTCCTAACTCGAGAAAAATGGATAGTTCACCCAAATCCTCCAAAAGACCCCCAATATTTTCTTGGGATTCGTGATACCCTTGCTCACACCCTGAATATTTTTGGGGTTTGGAGCCTCCACTGTCCGTACACTATCCTAACCCTTGGTCTAGCAATTTTAGGCTTGTTTAAGCCATTCTCTGACCTCACTGTGATCAGTCAGTTTGTTCTGCCTCCTCCTAGCTTGTTGAAGTCTCCTCCTTCTTGACAAGCCCTTGTAAGGAAACTAGCATCCTCTCAACACTGTGGTTTGCTAGGAGATGGGCACCCTTGCAACCTTAGTGCTCTGCACTCTTTTTCCCTCCTAGTCGGGCACTGCCAAGCTCGCCTAGGAACATACCTCATCCATGAATTATTGACCCCTAAAGACTCCTACCTCTACTATATTTACAAGCATGGAGCTTAGACATAGTTTCCAAGAGCCCATACACCAGCTACAGGAGAAAAGTGGACTAGAACTCCATTTCTGACGGTCTGCTAGTCAGAACAGTAATGGAAAGAAACTAACTAACTATAATCAAAATCTTGAAATGATGAAAACAAGCTAACTACAGAACCAAAAAATGCTTGGAAGACAACTACATTACATTCCACACATGTTTCAGTACCATGTTTACACCATTAACACACTAACAAGAGCAAAACACAGAGAACTAGTCAATCTTCTTATTGTCCTTGTTTGTACTCATTAATTTTTGAATAATACAAAATCTTCCAATGTCTTCCAACCAATTTGTAGGTCAATTCACACCTTATATAGGTTTCCCAAAGTAGTTATTCCTTCCTTTATTGGACATTTTTAGTTATAAAGGTATTTAATGTACCATTTTGCCACTTTTACCAATTTGCCTAGAAAACTAATAGAAGTGAATTGCTAAACTCATAAACCTTTGCACTCTTGATCACTCCTAATCACTTATTATTATTAATCCTCTAACTTATAACTCAATGGTCAACATGTCCTTTAAAGTATCAAAAACTCAAAACTTCATCCTAGGTCCTCAAATTGCCTAGTGCTTCCTAGGTGCTCCTGCACCATTCTCCCCCGTCTGCACAAGCTCTAAGGAATGTGAGGAGAGAGTAGAGAGACATATATGCCCTGCTTCTTGCACTGAGCTCATCCATCCAAGTGGCCTCAAATTCTGGCTTGTCCTTCCACTTGATGAGGTGCTCCATGTACACTCTCTTCCTTGTAGATTTCTACACTCTTGACTCCAAGATGCTCTCTACCTGTAGTTTGTCTTTAGTAGGTAATGCTATGTTACTGACATCTTTGAACATCTCCCTACTGTTCTGAGCTAAGTTAGTGACTAATCCCTTGAATCCGATCAAATCAGCAACATTGAAAACTCGTGAAATTCCCAAATCAGCAGATAGCTCCACCTTGTATGTATTCTTTCCATACTTGGCATACCTTGTAGGTCCTACTCTTTTCATTTGTAACTTGGTTGACATACCCTTCTGCAACCTTGATTTGTTAAGGTGAACCATGACAAAATCTCCTACTGAAAATTGCAAATCCTTCCTTGACATATCTACCTTATCTTTTAACTTTTGTGTAGCCTTGGTGACTGTCCTCTTTACCTGCTCCTGAATCTCTTTCATGGTTTGAGTAAAGTCTTCAGCATGTCCACTCCTATTCTCCATAGCTCCTAGATCCCTGAGCTCACATATACCCCTTGGGTGCATTCCATACACAATCTCAAATGGACTCTTCCCTGTGGTCCCGTTGACACTATCATTATAGGCATACTCAGCCTATGAGATTACCAAATCCCAAGTCTATCCATATTCCTTAGTTAGACACCTTAGTAGGTTACCTAGCACCCTATTAACCACCTCTATTTGACCATCGGTCTGAGGATGGTAAGCTGATCCAAAGGACAGGTTGGTACCCAATCTGCTCCATAGAGTCTTCCAAAAGTGACTCATGAATTTAACATCCCTGTCTGAAACAATACTTAAAGGCAGTCCATGGATCCTAACAATCTCCTTGAAGAAAAGGTGAGCTATATAACTAGCATCATGAGTAGTTTTACAAGGAATAAAGTGAATCAATCCACCACTACATACAGACTATCAAAACCAGTCTTGGTCTTAGGAAGTCCTACCACAAAATCCATGCTCACACACTCCCATGGTCTATTAGGAATGGGTAAGGGTTGATATAGGCTAGCATTACTAGGTCCTCCCTTAGCTTTCATACATACAACACATTGCTCTACATATCTCTTGACATCTCTAGCCAACTTAGGCCAATAGTAGAACCTTTGCACTAGTTCTAATGTCTTATTGATGCCAAAATGTCCACTAAGACTACCATTATGCTTTTCCTGAATGAGGTTTTCTCTCATTGATCCTTTTGGAACACATAGTTGATTCCCTTTAAACAACAATCCACTTTGCAAAGTATACTCTGAGTATTGGCTATGAAAATGATTTTCAAAGTTAGAACATACCTTGTAGGCCTCTGAGAAATCTTCATCCTCCCCATAGAGATCTTTGAAACACTCTATTCCAATGCTCTTGATCTGTATTTCTTGGACTATCGGCAATCTTCTACTCAATGTATCTGCTACCTTGTTCATTTGTCCCTTCTTGTGCTTGATGGTGAAAGTAAAAGCTTGGATGTACTCCATCCACTTCAAGTGTCTATTTCTCAAATTCTCCTAGGTGTTGATATAACTAAGTGCCTAATTGTCTGTAAAGACCACAAACTCCTTGGGTAGAAGGTAATGCCTCCACTTCCTAAGTGACTGAACCAAAGCATATAGCTCTAGATCATAGGTAGAGTAATTCTTCTTGGCTTCATTGAGCTTTTCACTGAAGAAAGCTATGGGCCTGCCCTCTTGACTAAGCACTCCTCCTACTGCAACTCCACTAGCATCACACTCCATAGTAAAAAAATTGTCAAAGCTAGGCAATAAGAGAATAGGTTGAGTTGCCACTTCTTGTTTCAGTTTCTCAAATCCTTTCTTAGCCTCTTGAGTCCACACAAACTTAGTTTTCAAACCGCCCTTGATTGTCTCTAGGACTAGTGCACATATGCCACGAAAGTGTATTATGAATTTCCTATTAAATTGAGCCAATCCATGGAAACTTCTTACCTCAGTCCCTATGGTTGGTGTAGGCTAGTTTAGGATAGCTTCCACCTTACTTGGATCCATTTTCAGTGATCCTTGAGACACTACAAAACCCAAATATACAAGTTCTTGTTTGAAAAACTCACAGTTTTCTAGGTTGATGGCTAGTTTCTCCTCTTGTAATCTTCTATGAACCATCTCCACATGCTTAAGGTGTTCTTCTGTTGTCTTTCTAAAGATAAGTATATCATCAAGATATAACACCACAAATAACCCTGTAAAGTCTTTGAGTACTTCATTCATGAGCCTCATGAATGTACTAGGGGCATTAGAGAGGCCAAATGGCATAACTCTCCACTCATACAACCCATCTATTTTCTTGAATGTTGTTTTCCATTCATCTCCATCCTTGATTCTGATCTGATGGTATCCACTCTTGAGATCCAACTTGGTGAAGTACTGAGCTCCTCCAAGACAATCCATCAAGTCTTCAATCCTAGGGATAGGAAACCTATACCTGATTGTAATCCTATTTATTGCTCTAGAGTCTATGCATTATCTCCACTTGCCTCCTTTCTTAGTTTCTAATACCACTGGTACTGCACATGGGCTGATGCTCTTCCTAATCAAGCCTTGATCAAACAATTCTTGCACTTTTCTAGCCACTTCCAAATTCTGATCCGATGTAAGCTTGTAAGCTGCTTTGTTAGGCAATGAAGCCCTTGGTATGAAGTCAATTTGATGACTAATGGCCCTTTTTGGAGGTAAAGTTGTAGGTGTACCATCACTTACTATGTCCTTATATTTCTCAAGTAAATTCTGGACTGCTTCGGGTATGACTGGTTTTTCAGTTCTTATCTTCCTCTTTGGACTACAACAAGACTAAATATCCTTCACCTCCTTTATGTAGGGTGTTAAGGAACTCCTTCCCACTACTTAGTAGAACACTTGGTGTCTTTGACTGTCCTTCATCCTCTTTTGATAGTGACTGCAACTTAAAAGTCTTTCCATCCTTTTTAAAAGATATAGTATTCTCCTTCCCATCATACATGGCACTCCTATCATATTGCCATGGTCTATCCAGTAGTATATGGCATGCATCCATGGGAAATATATCACAAATTAGCTTATCTTTGTACCCTCCAATAGAAAACTCCACCGTTACTTACTCATTAACAAGAACACTCTGCCCTTTGTTTAACCATGTCACTTTGTAGGGGTTGATGTGGGGTACCTTCTCCAATTTGAGCTTCTTTACTACCTCTTCTGAGATAATATTATTTGTTGAACCTGAGTCTACAATGACCTTGCACACTTTCCCAAGTATTTTGCATCTCACTCTAAATAGAGCTCTTCTTTGTTTTGGTTCTTCCTTGACCAGTTGTCTGATCAAAACTCTCCTAAACATCATATTCTCTCCCATTTTAGAATCAATATGACTGATCTCAGGTGATTTAGTGCTCATGGTGTCCTCTTGTGCATATGCCACCCTCTTCTTAGCATTTGAAGATGATGCTTTCTCCAGGCACCTATAAGCTGGATGGCCTACTTGACCATAATGGTAACATTTCATGGTAGCCAAATATGAATTCCTTTTGCCTGCTCCTCTTCCTCTATTTGATCCTCCCTGAGAACCTCTACCTCTCCCATAACCTCCTCTAGAAGATGTTTCACCTCCATGCTCTGTGAGTTTAGATTCACCTTGGTTTCTTTGTTCATTTCCCCTACCTTGGTAGCCACCTCTATGTCCTCTTTGATCTCTTTGATCTCTTCCTTTGCCTCTACTCTTAGAAGCCTGATCATGTTTCCTCTTGCTTCTTTCCTCAATCTTAATAGCTAACTGATAGCATTGGTGTACTGTCTTAGGACTTAGAAGATTCATCTCTTTTTGGATGTTCCACTTCAAGTCGTTTAGATACCTAGCGACTTTGAGACTTTCATCTTTTGAGACATTGGACCTCATACAAAGTTTTTGAAACTCCTCAGTGTAGGTGTTCACATCTTGGTCTCTTTGCCTCAAGCTTTGCCTCTTCTTGTGTAACTGAATCTCATAGTCATCTGGTATGTAAGATTCTCTCACTTTGGCCACCATACCTTTCCAAGTTGAAATAGGCCTCTTGCCTTCCTTTTCCCTCTCTGTCTGAATGAATTTCCACCATGTCAAGGTAGATCCTCTCAATCTAGACTTGGCCACCTTCACCTTTTGTGCTTCAGTGACTCCATCACATTCAAAATGGTTCTCCATGCCTTCTATCCAATCTAGGACTAGGTCAGCCTCCAATTTCCCACTAAACAATGGTATACCTTCAAGTGCCTTCCCACTCAAAGCTTTCAATGCCTTCAAGAAAGGCTCCTCTTGCAAAACAGGGTTAGGTTCAGGGGTCTTTTCTTTCTCTAGAACCTCTTCACTCTTTGGTTCCCTACCCTCTAATCTATCATTGACCTCATCGGCCTTGATTTGCACATTGTTCAATGCTTGCTCCAGTTGAGCTAGTCTTTCTCTCAACCTTCTATTATCTTCCTCCTAATCTTCCACTTTCTTTTCCAATTCAATGTTGGTCACCATGGTTGTGGAACCACTAGATTCAAACTTTGACATACAAAATTCACTCCCAAATCTTTAACTTGCTCTAATACCAATCTGATAGGGAAGGGTTGGATGGAACACTCACGGTTCCATGCTCTGGATCCTTGTTTGCAGAATCTCCTTGGTGTCTTTCTTCACCATCTGAACCTGTAGGACCTTCTTCATATCTAGGTGCCCCTATTTTTCCTAGCCAACCCCACTATCATGACAATTCAGCTTACCAAGTCAAACTTGGTGCACTACCACCTATTCTATACCTAGCCCTTAATCTTCCCTAAAGGCCAATTACTCCCATATCTCCATTTGTTCTCTACAGGGGTGTAGAGAGGTTTCTATTGGCTTCACAACATCTTCTTAGGGTTCTTGTACAATCACCAAACTCCAAATCTCCATCACTTCCACCAAACCCTCATCTAGGGTTAAAAAGGCTACAATCCCTAAAGCCCCAATTAGGCCTCCTAACTCGAGAAAAATGGATAGTTCACCCAAATCCTCCAAAATACCCCCAATATTTTCTTGGGATTCATGATACCCTTGCTCATACCTTGAATATTTTTGGGGTTTGGAGCCTCCATTGTCTGTACACTATCCTAACCCTTGGTTTAGCAATTTTAGGCTTGTTTAAGCCATTCTCTAACCTCACTGTGATCAGTCAGTTTGTTATGCCTCCTCCTGGCCTGTTGAAGTCTCCTCCTTCTTGAAAAGCCCTTGTAAGGCACTAGCATCCTTTCAACACCATGGTTTGCCAGGAGATGGGCACCCCTACAACCTTAGTTCTCTGCACTCTTTGTCCTTCCTAGTCGGGCACTAGCAAGCTCGCCTAGGAATAGACCTCATGCATGAATTCCTAACCCCTAAAGACTCCTACCTCTACTATATTTACAAGCATGGAGCTTAGCCATAGTTTCCAAGAGCCCATACACCAGGTATAGGAGAAAAGTGGACTAGAACTCCATTTCTGACGGTTTGCCAGTCAGAATAGTAATGGAAAGAAACTAACTAACTACAATCAAAAGCTTGAAATGATGAAAACAAGCTAACTACAGAACCAAACAATGCTTGGAAGACAACTAAATTACATTCCACACATGTTTCAGTACCAGGTTTACACCATTAACACACTAACAAGAGAAAAACACAGAAAACTAGTCAATCTTCTTACTATCCTCATTTGTACTCATTAATTTTTGAATAATACAAAATATTCCAATGTCTTCCAACCAATCTATAGGTTGAGGCACACCTTATATAGGTTTCCCAAAGTAGTTATGCCTTCCTTGGTTGGAAATTTTTAGTTATCAAGTGGCAAAGGTGTTGAATGTACCATTTTGCCACTTTTACCAATTTGCCTAGAAAGCTAATACAAGTGAATTGCTAAACTCATAAAGCTTTGCACTAGTGATCACTCCTGATCACTTATTATTATTAAGCCTCTAACTTCTAACTCAATGGTCAACATGACCTTTAAAGTATCAAAAACTCAAAACTTCATCCTAGGTCCTCAAATTGCCTAGTGCTTCCTAGGTGCTCCTGCACCAAGCTAGGTTTTTCGTGCCAAGTCATCACCCTAGTCATAGTGTGTAGTTGAGTTTTAGTTGGGTTAAGTTTTTTTTATGTTGTTCATCTTGCCTTGATTTTATTTAAATTGCTAGTTAGAAAAATGTAAATAAATGGCTTATATATTTAAGTGGTTGATTAAATTCATCTGATAATGATATTAGAAATGTTATTTGATTTATTAGCTAATCTAATTTAATTGATAAAATAATTTAATCTTAGATTAGAATTATCTTATTGATTAATTAAATTAATTATGCTAAATTAAATTGAGATATTCATTTTAAAATTTATGGATATTTTGTGTGAAAGTGGAAATTGAAAATTAAAGAAAAAGGGTTTAAATTTCATTTCTTAGAAAAGTTTGAATTCAAAAAAAGAAAAAAAAAGAATGATATTTGTTATTCTATTTTTGAAAATTTATGAGGGTGGTTGCATGCATATATTTTTAATTTTCTTTATTATTTGAATTTTCAAGTCACAAGTTTTTCTCAACAAGGATGAAAAATTGAAAATAGAGGGGAGGAAGAGGACTTTTGTTGTTTGTGGGTTTGGGATTGAAACTGTGAAGGAACTCTACTGATTTGTTTGGAGGGACTAAAATCTCTAAAGGAATTCAAAACACCATTGCCAACCATTCAAGCTTCTTGGAAGAACTAGGTTTTCTTCAATTAAATTAATCTCATTTTTAAAGATTTCTCAAATTTGATGTTGTTGTTTGGAATATTTAAACTCTGTTGCTTTGCAAAAATAGTAAACCCATGTTGAATCCGAGTTTGATTTGCAAAACCCCTCTTTAGAAATAAACTTCTTCAAAAAAAAATTAAGATTTGAAATATGATTGTAAACAATTAGTTCCAAAAATTATTTGCTCAACTAAATCTCTAATTTGATTAAATTTGCTAAAAAAAAATACATATTTATATGTATATATATATACGTATATATATACATAAATCTTGTTGCATATTATTATTATTGTTATGATAGAAAAATATCCCATATAAAAATGCTCGGAATCCGCAGGTTTTTTTTGGTTGGATCAAAGTTTTCTTTGTTTAAAAAAATAAAAAAATAAAACAACAAAATAATATATATTTTTTTTAAAACCCTATTTTTGGGGGTTGTTGGGGGTTCACCTGCACCGCACCCCCCATGGGAGGCAGTGTGAGGGGAGCTGCGCCCAACACTCCCCCACGCGATCGCTTATAAAGCCGCCCACCCATGGTGGTTGATTGTCTTTTACACAGTCGCACAACCATTGATGTGGCCGGATGTGTAAGCTACCGCCCCTTGCATGGTTAGCAGCCACCATCCCAAACCAAAATGCGTAGCAAGGAACACCAAACCCTAACCCTTGCGTGTAACCCGAGAGGAAGGTGCATAGCCCAAGGCAGTCGATCGACCTTTGCGAGGCATGCGGCCTGAGGAGAGTTTTTTTTTTAATTATTTTTTCAGAATAAAAGAAAATAAATAGAAAATTAAAATATATATATGTGATATTTAAATATTAAATTTTATAATATTAAAATATTTTGAAATAATATTTTATAATATTATAATATTAATACTTACTAATAATCAAATGTATAGGGTATTTAGCATGTTATAATTTTACTATTAAAATATTTTATATTAGACTTTATAATATGAAAATATCAGTATATATTAATAATAAAGTATATTTATTTTTAATTGTGCATTATATTATGATGTATGTATATATTTCAAATATATATACATATATTAAATTATTGATCTAGTTTAATTGAGAAAATGAGGATATGAGATTCTTGGACAAATTATTGATTCTATTTGAAAATAATATATTTGAAAAGGAAAATATTGGATTTGTAATTAATATGTTAATGGTGAAATTAATTGATTTATTTTAAAATGATTTAGTTTGCAAGGAAAACAACAATTTATTTTAAAACGACGTATTCTAATTTGTAGAAATAAATGGTTATTTTATTATTATTTAAAAGCAAGTAGGGAATTAAATATTGAGTTTTAATTTCTCCCTTGTCCGAAAAAGACGTATTTTTAAATCAATGTTGTTAATGCAATAAATAACTTAATGTTAATTATGAAATGGATTTAGAATATCCAAATGTAGCTTCTTTCAATTGCCTTCAGTGAACATTTCCTTCGTGTTCATGTTTGGGAATTGGGTTAAGTGTCTTTAATATGTAAATCTTCTAGAGGACCCTAGAGGTTATGGGTTGTCATTTTGTGATGTCAACCTATTGTGAATTCCCTTGGGTAGTGCATGAGGTTATGTCAATGCTATTACCCAGTTTCCACAAACGGGGATGTTTAGTGCCTCCTTGGATTAGGAGTAGATTACATGAATTGTGCCTCCTTGTAAGGAGTGACTTTGTTATCCTATTACCTCCAAAATTAGGAGAGGGTTTTGACTTATGTTGCCTCCTGAGAAAGGAGTGGTCATGATATCTTTTTTTTTTGTACTTTTTTACCCTTGGTGATTGGATGTTGTGTATGCTGTCAAGTAGAAGAGTGGCTTCCGTTAGGGGCCATATCCCTTAAGAGGTAATATTGGGTATCCTTCGGAAGTAGTTTAATCAAGTGATAACTAAAGAAATGTACTTAGAAGTTAGGTGGCACTTCACACTAATCAAGATAATTTCTAGCCTCACTCATAATCGCAAGTCCTTGTTTAGGCTTGGGGTGAGTGGGAAGGCCTGGAATGGCAAGGTTATCTATCTGGTCTTTATGACAGGTATTTGATCACACATTAGCAAGTATGAGGGTCAGGGATCGGTTGGGGCCATGAGGATAACCCATTATGAGGGCCAGAGCCTATGAAGATCTGCAATGTGTAGCTTATGATGAGTTGTGTGATGACACTTTGTCTAGGACAATAGTTGGTATTTGATTCTGTGTGTATTGTTCTCGTAACATAATTGATCTGATTTATATTTGGAAGCAATGGGACCATGTTAGTGTTGTACTTTAGTTGCACTTATGTTGTACTTGTGTTATACTTGCATTCTACTTGTGTGGTATAGTTGTTTGGATCTGTCAGTTTGGTTCAGTTATGTGTTAGCCTGTGTCTAGAGGTAGATGGCCTTGGATAGGATTCTTTGTTACTATTTCCTAGCATGGGGGGTGGTCCTTTGGGTTCCACTTGGTTGGGTGGAACGTGCACCTTAATCCGTTGGGCTTTCTTCATGTTCGTGTGGATGAGATTTCCTGTTGGAGAGCTTATGGGATTTAGTTTCAGTTCTTGCTTTATTTCATTTCAGTTGCTCTTGAGATTTATTACCCCTCTATTATTATCGAGTTTGAAAGTTGTAATTGTAATTATGTTCATTGGACTTGCCTCATTCAGGGAATGAGAGATGTAATCACATTTTTAAATTTATGGATTAATGAATTGAAAGTTATCTCTTATGCTTTGATGTAAATCATCTTATTGGGAATGTGTGTGTTTAATTTCTTAAGTAAATAAATGACATGGTTTAGATTCATTTTTTTTTGAGGTTCTAAATAACCTTTGTCTCATAACCTTGGAGGTTATTGGCATTGGGTAGTGAATTTGCATGTTATTGTACTTAAACAGAAAAAAAAAATCTATTTAATTAGTTATTTGCAACTTCCTGTAGGGTTGCATGGTGGGGCTTTACACATGGTATCAGAGCCTAGGTTTAAACCTTGGGTACTCTAGGATTATGATGGACCCATTAAACTTTTAGTTGTGTAGGCTTTTAAGTTGTTTACCTTGCCTAATACCTTGATATTTTTGAGCACGATTATGCCTCGTAGACATAGAAGAGGTAGAGGGCATGGTCGTGGACGTATAGGCGGTCGTAGTGAGAGTCCACATGACTCTCCTCCTCATGTACCAATTGTTCTAGACCAGGAGGAACATCAGGCATCTCAGAATGCACCAGGGGTTAGTGATCGTCAGCAAGATCCACCGAGGATTGAGGTTGTGCGTAGAGCGCTTGAGGAGGATTTGGCACTCCCTGGTTAGAGTTAGGTAGAGGTTCAAGTTAATCTGATTGTGAGGGAATTTCCACCCTAGTCAGAGTTGCATATGAGGGACCTACTTAGGGCACATCCTCCATTGTATGATGGATCATGTATTGGTTTAGAGGCCGAGAATTGGCTTATAGACCTAGATAGGTGTTTTTCCATACACCCGTATGGCGGTAACACCAAATCACGTTACGCTATCATGTAGCTAAGAGGGTTTGCATCCACATGGTGGAGACTAGAGGAGAAGAATCTCCATATTGATATTCACTCAGTATCTTGGGAGATCTTCCTAGAGTGATTTACAACTTGTTTCCTATCTGAGCATTGGTGTCAGCATCAAGGCGATGAGTTTCACGCTTTGTGCTAGATGGCCTTATCTATTGAGCAATATGAGTCACGCTTTTATGAGCTCAAATAGTTTGCAGGGATAGGTGACAGAGAGTATGTTAGTGCACCATTTTGTTAGGGGCTTAAATGATTGTCTTAGCGGTGGTGTGAAGGTTTTTCAACCCAAAACCATGGAGGTAGTAGTGTAGAAAGAACATCTTGTTGAGGAGAATTTGACCATGACACTAGGTCACATGGGTGCATAGACTGGAAGTAGTTCTACGGAAGGGTCTAGTGCTCGAAGAGGTCAGCCTCAAGGAGGTGCACTTTCTAAATCTCAATAGGGACCATTGCAGAGTGGTCAGCAGTAGGAGAGTGCACCTTGAAAGCATAAGGACTCTCAACCATGTCAGGATGATTGTGGTTCTTCACCTAGGAGGAACTAGAACTAGTGGTGCAACAAGTGTAATTAGTAGGAGTAGCCAACCTAGAGTTCATAGTTTGTGGCTGATTGGGGTAGTATGCAGCATTCTATTGCACCTTTAGGAGATAGAGGGTTTGGTCATAATATGGGGTGTTACTCTTGTGGCCAATAGGTCCATCTTGTTAGCAATCATCTACATTGGAATACTTCTGGTTTTGTTCAGGGCCCAACAATTTTAGAGCCAATAGTAGGGGATGTAGGTCAATCTCATCGAGCTTATGCTGCAGTGGATAACCGTCTGCTTGGGTATCATGGAGTTGTCGTTGAGACTTTTGAAGTTGGTCGTCCAATGCAGGATGCTCGTCCTCAAGGGTCAAGGTTTTGATTTGTATTCATTTGTGTGAGGGAGTTATATCCCTACTGGTTTGTAGGCTTCTAGGAGTAAGCCTAACCCTTGGGAAGGAGGACTTAGTACCCCTTCATTTTGTCCTTTTGATCGAACAGTGTCCTGCCCTTTTATGTTGTATTTTTTGTTAATACCTTGACTATGGTAATCGGCTTCTATTTGATCGCTATCTATAAAGCAACATGAATGCTATATTTTGATGTGATGGTATTTTATTATGATGTTATCATTATGGCATGTTTTGGATTAGCATTATGGATGTTTGAATCAATGATGTTTTATGCTTTGGATTATATAATTATGTTAGATTTGTCAGTTAATTACATTGTATTGGTGGAGGGGACGGTATCGCATCACTCTCTTGCGAGTGCCCTACAATTATGAGATTTCCTCTTCACAGTGTGTTTTAATTATGACATATATATGCATATGGATATATTCATTCTTCACAGATTGACAGGTTTAGGACATTGACTCCACCTGGTTTTACAGGTTTGAGTGTGTCCATTGCCCAATGACATTTGATTGGGAGATAGTACCTAGGTTTTTCGTAACAAGTCATCACCCTAGTCATAGTGTGTAGTCGGGTTTTACTCGGGTTAGGTTTCTTTTATGTTGTTCATCTTGGCTTGATTTTATTTAAATTGCTAGTTAGAAAAATGCAAATAAATGGCTTATATATTTAAGTGGTTGATTAAATTAATCTCGTAATGATGTTAGAAATGTTGTTTGATTTATTAGCTAATCTAATTTAATTGATAAAATAATTTAATATTGGACTAGAATTATTTTATTGATCAATTAAATTAATTGTGTTAAATTAATTTGAGATATGCATTTTGAAATTTATGTCCATATTTTGTGTGAATGTGGAAATTGAAAATTAAAGAAAAAGGGTTTAAATTTCATTTTTTAGAAAAGTTTGAATTCAAAAATTATAAAAAAAAAAGAAAGATATTTTTTATTTTGTTTTTGAAAATTTATGAGGGTGGTTCGATGGATATTTCGAGAATTTTCTTTATTATTTGAATTTTTTTCATAATTTTTTATCAACAAGGATGAAAATTTGAAAATAGAGGGGTGGAAGAGGAATTTTGTTGTTTGTGGGTTTGGGATTGAAACTATGAAGGAACTCTACTGATTTGTTTAGAGGGACTGAAATATCTGAAGGAATTCAAAACACCATTCCCAACCATTCAAGCTTCTTGGAAGAACCAAGTTTTCTTCAATTAAATTAAGCTCATTTTTAAAGATTTCTCAAATTAGATGTTGTTGTTTCGAATATTTAAACTAGGTTGTTTTTCAAAAATAGTAAACCCATGTTGAATCTGAGTTTGATTTGCAAAACCCCTCTTTAGAAATAAACTTCAAAAAAAAAAAAAGTTTGAAATATGATTGTAAACAATTATTTCTAGAAATTATTTGCTCAATTAAATATTTGATTTGATTAAATTTGCTAAAAAAATTTACATATTTATATGTGTATATATGTATATATATATATATATATATGTATATATGTATATATATATATATATATATATATATATGGGGATATATATATACATACATCTTGTTGCACATTATTATTACTGTTATGATTGAAAAAGATCCCATATAAAAATGCTCGGCAGATCTGTAGGTTTTTTTTGGGTGGATAAAAGTTTTCTTTGTTTAAAAAAATAAAAAAATAAAATAATAAACTTTTTTTTTTAAAACCCTATTTTTGGGGGTCGCTGGGGGCTCATCCCCACCACGCCCCCCATGGGAGGCGTTGTGGGGGGAGCCACACCCAACACTCCCGCATGCAACCAATTATACAACCACCCACCCATGGTGGTCAGCTGTGTTTTACACAGTCGCGCAACCATGGATGGGGTCAGCTCTATAATCCATCACCCCTTGCATGGTTGGCAACCATTGTCCCAAACCAAAATGTGCAGCAAGGAATAACCAACCCTAACCCTTGCGCACGGCCCGAGAGGAAGGCGCGTGACCCGAGGCAACCGACCGACCTCTGTGGGGTGCGCGACCCGAGGAGAGTTTTTTTTTAATTCTTTTTTTAGAATAAAATAAAATTAATAGAAAATTATTATATATATGTAATATTTAAATATTATATTTTATAATATTAAAATATATTATTAAAATATTAATATGTATTAATAATCAAATATATAGGGTATTTAGCATGTTATATTTTTAATATTAAAATATTTTAAACAATATTTTATATTAGAGTTTGTAATATGAAAATATCAGTATATATTAATAATAAAGTATATTATTTTTTTAATTGTGCATTAAATTATGATATATGTATATATTTCAAATATATATACATATATTAAATTATTGATCTAGTTTAATTGAGAAAATGAGGATATGAGATTCTTGGACAAATTATTGATTTTATTTAAAAATAATATATTTGAAAAGGCAAATATTGGATTTGTAAGTAATATGTTAATGGCGAAATTAATTGATTTCTTTTAAAATGATTTATTTTGCAAGGAAAACAACAATTTATTTTAAAACAACGTATTCTAATTTCTAGAAATAAATGGTTATTTTATTATTATTTAAAAGCGAGTAGGGAATTAAATATTGAGTTTTAATTTCTCCCTTGTCTGAAAAAAACGTATTTTTAAATCAATGTTGTTAATGCAATAAATAACTAAATGTTAATTACGAAATGGATTTAGAATATCCAAAGGTAGCTTCTTTCGATTTCCTTCAATGAACATTTCCTTCCTGTTCATGTTTGGGAAATGGGTTAAGTGTCTTTAATATGTAAATCTTCTAGAGGACCCTAGAGGTTGTGGGTTGTCATTTTGTGATGTCAACCTGTTGTGAATTCTCTTGGGTAGTGCATGAGGTTATGTCAATTTTATTACACAGTTTCCATGAACGAGGATGTAATGTGACCATGTTAGTGTTGTACTTGAGTTTTACTTATGTTGTACTTGTGTTGTACTTGCATTATACTTGTGTGGTACAGATGTTTGGTTGTGTCAGTTTAGTTTAGTTGTGTGTTAGCCTGTATCTAGAGGTAGATGGCCTTAGCTAGGATTCCTTGTTACTATCTCCTAGCACAGGGGGTGGGCCTTTGGGTTCCACTTGGTTGGGTGGAACGTGCACCTTAAGCCATTGGGCTTTATTCATGTTCATGTGGATGAGATTTCCTATTGGAGATCTTGTGGGATTCAATTTCAATTCTTTCTTTATTTCATTTTAGTTTCTCTTGAGATTTATTACCCCTCTATTGTTATCACGGTGGAAAGTTATAATTTTAATAATGTTCATTGGACTTGCCTCATTCGGGGAATGAGAGATGTAATCATATTGTTTAATTTATGGATTAATGAATTGAAAGTTATCTCTTACGCTTTGATGTAAATTATCTTATTTGGAATGTATGTGTTTAATTTCTTAAGTAAATAAATGAAACGGTTTAGATTCATGTTTTTTGTTGAGGTTATAAATAACCTCTGTCTCGTAACCTTAGAGGTTGTTGGCATTGGGTAGTGAATTTTCATATTATTGTACTTAAACAAAAAAAAAATAGTTTGTTTAATTAGTTATTTGCAACTTTCTCTAGGGTTGCATGGTCAGGCGTTACACCTTTGTACTTCTTTGATTTGATATTATGATTTAAATTCATTTTTCGTTCATTTGTTGGAGTCTTGCATATCATTTGTACTTATTATCTTCCCAAGCCCTATCTTGGTGTTGAACCCACTTTGAGCCTTTAATAATGCCTTATTACACCTTATTTGTGATCTCTTTCCCTCATTCTATCCCTTGATTGAGATCTCAAAGGTTTCCTTGCATGAAACTTTAAGAAAAGTCAATGTCCTATGTCCTAAAACATAGGATAAAAAATTTTGATCTTTCACTTTCTTGAACCTTCCCTTTAGAACATTTCATTTTTTGGTTTGGAGTGCATCATCATCCTAGATCTAGCTTACATTAACACTGCATTAGTTCTTGCATTAGTTAATTTTCATCTAGAGTTTCTAAATATTGGATTAGTGAAAGTGCATAGAGGTTACAATTGTGAATCTTGCATTATTTAGTTTCATTTTTAATATGTATTTACACTTAGTCTAGACATCATAAAAATAGAAAACTTAACATTCACTTAGAATTTGCTAAAATTTATGCAAAAATCTAAATCTAGGACTCATACACACCTCTGGCCAATTTAGTCCTTGTAGAGGTTGGTTTCTTGATTTTTGGGTATTTTGTGGTGACTGTTATTCACTATTTGAACCCCTAAAAAACCATAATTAGAACTCATATGCCCCTCTGGGTGATTTAGTTTCATGTCATATCTTAAACTACATTTTATATTATTAAATTATTGGTTTTTCTGTTTCAATTTGTTGTTATTACATTTATGTTTCAGTTTGCAATATTTGTGTTTCATCCATTTCATTGCATCTAGCTTAATTTCATTTGAATTGGAATCAGAGAATAGCATTTATCTTGTGTTCATTACCTCTTTCATTTCATTGATTGTCCCTTGCATGATATTTCCAACTTGGTTTCCTATTGCTAATACTATAATGAGATGTATTTCAAGACTCATGTCATTCCATGATAGAACAATCATCATGGATATTAAGTTTTCTATCTCTTTCACTACTAGTGTTGACACTAGTTCACTATATATGGACCATACCCTTAACAACTCTTTTCCTTCAAGTAGTGTGATAAATTTTGAAACAATGGTTGCTAGTATTTTTCAAGAAAAATTAATTAAAATCCATGAAGACTTAGAAAACATACAAAATCAACTAAGTAAAGAAAATATTTCAGCAACTACTATCCCTGCTATGGATAACATACATCACATGATTGAAAGTGAAGAAGAAGTTAAACTTGTGTTTAACCTAGCTCATGTCTTCAAAAAACATCTTACCTCAACCACTAGTTTTGTTCAACCTTTGAACAATGTCCAAATTCAAGGAGGAACCCAAATTACTCTCACAACCATTAACCCTATTCCTATCTATACCAACCCTCAAGTTACAACAACAATGCAACGTACTGGTAATGTCATTCCTACCTTAGGTATTTCTGCTAACATTCCTAGTACCTTTGTGGCATTGTACATCATATATCCTACCACTTTTCCTCCCATAATTATTCCATTCACTTGCCCCTCGAACACATATACACCTCAACCATATTCACGTCCATCTCAAAATGCAAACAATGATTTTGTCATAAATCAGATTTTTCAAACTATTTCATTTGTTCAGAAGAAAATTTCCACCATAAACCAAAATCAAAATGGCCAACCTACATACTATGTCAAAATTAATCCCTTATCCTTGGAGATATTGAGAACACCAATTCCACAAGGTCTAGATATCCTTAGGTTTGAGAAATATGGGGCGATAGGAGATCCTTCTAACCATGTTTCACCTTATATTTCCTTATGTAGTGATCTCATCCTTGAGGATAAGCTCTTGGCTAAACTCTTTCCTTGCTCCTTGAAAGATATTGCCTTAGAATGGTTTTCCTCATTACTTAATAACTCAATTTGTTCATTGAATGAACTTGTTGATGCCTTTATAAATAATTTCCAAGTACACATGACTCCTAAGCTGGCCTTAGCAGATTTGATGAGATGTAAGAAAAATGATGATGACAAATTTATTGACTTCATTTCATGCTACCAATTTCTTAATTCCCAAATCGGCATAAATATTCTTGATCATCACCTTCAACGGGTGTTCATCGAAAACTTACAACTCAAGTTACAAGATAAGCTTGGTATGATGAAATTTCATTCCTTTGTACACTTGTGTACTGCCCTTTGTGATTATCAAAAAATAGCTAGTAGTCACAAAAAATCCCACCTCTAATTGACCTAAGAAGTCTGAATCTACAAATCAAAATAATTACCAACCCTTTAGGAAACAAAATAAAGGTTTCCTTCAATAAACTCAACATGTTGATACCCAAGTGGTTGCTATAAATAAAACAACTACTTTTACATTTAGGGATCTGGATAGATAACTTACTCCCTTACCCAATACCCTCCATAGCACAATGTCACAACTTCTACAACATAAAATGATAACCTTGCCTCCCATTAAAAATATTGATCCTAATAAGCCTTTACCTCTGAAATTTAGATCCAATTCGTATTGCCATTATCAATGACAAAATGGACACATGATACAAAAAATTGTAACCATCTTAAACATCTTTTGCAAGACCTCATTGATTTTGAACGAATTTCAATTAGACGTGTTAATGATCAAAGAAATAAGTCCATTGCCCCTCCTAACCAAACCTTACATTTTTTTACCAACCTTATGCCAAACCATGATATTTCATTTTTTAAAGCTAGTGAAACTAAAAATAATGATGCGATGAATATTGACATGGATGATCACAACATGGATACTATTGAATAGGGTCCTATGGATACTATTGAATAAGGTCCTATGGATACTATTGAACAAAATCCTCTAGATGATATGGTAGGACTGATTGAAATATTACCTTGTAAAGGCCGACCTAATAAGCCTCTTGACATTGCTTTCTCATCTAAATATATAATTGTAAATTCACCTCATGGTCATCTTTACATAGCCAACCAAATCAATGATAAGCCCACTAATGGGATATTAATTGATCACATCTATGGAGGGAATGTGATCACTAAGAAATTCTTACTTGTGCATGAACTCTATCAAGAAACATATGATCAACCAAAAGCATGGATAAAGATGCATAATGGTTTCATTTTCCCTACAATGGGATCAATCACCCTTCCTTTACAAGTTGGACCAAAAAAATTAAATGTCTCTATCTCCATCATCTAAAAAATGAATCAATTATGTGTGAAGCTTGGTTATCCATGGCAACACTCCATGGAAGGAATTATGTTGGTTGTGCATAAATACTTAAAGTTTACATTTGACAATGAAATATTTATAGTAAACCATAGTGGCTTTAATCCTTTATCTTCCCATGGGATTTTCTCATTATATTTCTTTTGGCTCAAGCCTATGGAATGTATTAAACATCAAGAAGACTTCCATTTCAAATTCTATCAAAAGTTCAAGGAGAAATACATAGAAAAACTTTCCCTTAGGAACATGCCTCAACCTATAAAAATGTGTCCTCTCCTTAACAAAACAATTATTGAACCTAAAGATACTTTACCTATTTCCAAGAAAAAACCACTATTGATCCTTTACCTATTTCCTATAAAAGACAAAGATATAATGAAAACAATCTCATCACGCCTCCTCAGATTAAAAAAAAAGTGTACAAATCTAAAGTGGAAGTGGTTGAAGAAAATAAAACTATGGTTGGTAGACCCACTCCTACACAAACACAAACTGAAATCCATACTAAAAGAAACAAAAATTATAGAGAGTGTAGGTGTAGACATCATGCTCTTGCTCAAACGTTATACAATGAACAAAAACAAAGAAAACCAACAACGAAACATGACTGAAGAAATACCTAATGTCTCTCTCTTTTCCACAATAAAAATATCATATACCACAATCGCAACAAGAGTTAAATCCCTCTTTATATATTATCATTCGACCTCCTATTGTGATTAAATAAGATGGCAATGATGAGGTTGCTAAAATTGATGAAGAGGTGCATAACAAATTGAATACATTTTTTTCCTCTTCTATGAGATGAAATGATAATTCTCCTAGGAAGAGTGTTGAACTTGGTAACACTCCTAGTTTAGTACTTGCTATTGTCCAATTGGCTATTTGTCTACCTTCTGCATATCATGAACATGAGTGGGATGCAGATAACCTACTAATAGGTTGAAATGCATGTGCCTTACTAGTATTTTGCATTATTTTATTTTTCATGTTGAGTTTGTGATTTCATGTACCTAATGTAATCCCCCATACTATTTTTTTTATGTATCTCTCTTTGTGGCATTCCTCTATTTGTACCTACATTCTTCTCTATGTCATAAACATTTTATCCTTTCTTTTTCTTGTGTTTTCCTTTTTGGGATGATGCAATGCATCGAGACATTCAAGACATTTAGGTATCTTCCATGCTGACCTAAAATATTTTCCTTTATCTTTTGTATGTCTTGTGTTTTCCTTTTAGGGATGATGCAAGGCGTCAAGACATTTAGGTTTTTAAACCATGTTAAACCAAAGGTTTTTCTTTATTTTTTCTCTCTTTGTATCATTCTTCTCATTCCATGAGTATTTGGGGAATGATGATATTTTCAAGCTCTCTAAAACCATTGTAGCAAACACATACTAACCCTGAATCCATGGATCCCTTGTGTGGTTTTTGGGATTTCATTTTCGGGGAAACCCCTTTTTCATGACTTATCTTCATTTGGAAACATATGACTTGGCATATGGCTTTCCAAGTAAGCTCTCATTTCCTACTTCTTGTTAATTATTTACTAATTTAAAGTAATTTCTCATAGCATGGTGTTTAGAATTTTCTTTAAAGTGGTGGCATACATTGGCATTATTATTTTCATTTAAATTACAATTCATATTTAATTGTGTAGTCTTCTTACTTTGTGTGATGCATCTTTGACTTTGACGTAAAATTGGGTGTGGCTTTCCTCAAGAGTTTGATCTCTCTTAGCATATTATATTCCTCTTAGTGGCTTCATTTGACACACTCCCCTAAGTTGTGAATCTTCTATTCTTTGATAGGTCCTCTCTTGCAGACATTAGGCACAATATTCCCTAAGTGAAGACCTTACATGAATGAAGGAAAAATCATATGAATGTACTTTACACTATTTTCATTTAAAATATCTATTATATGGCCACATTCCCCAACACACTTTTCTTGGATATGGATCTATCTTGTTGTTCATGAGTTTCAAGCATATGAAGACTTCCTTCCCTCATGAAGCTCAAAGTTCATTGTTGTGTTGTTCCTTATCAAAGTTATCAGGAGGTATATCTCTAGTATGGTTGTACATATGGGTGCCGAACCTAGGCACAACTCTCCCATAGTCACTTGTTTATCTATGCGAGGTCATACTTGGCTCATGTGTATGTGTCTCATTGGGGGCTCAGCTAGTGGATAGCTTGAGCTTCCACTAGCCCTTGTGAGTGTGTGTTTGGTTTGCATAGTGGACATCATGTTCTAATTCTAAAATTTCTTGGAAAAATTGTTTTAGATATGATCCGAAACATGTATGACAAACTATCTAAGCTTGATCCACCCATTTTTTTATTTTTATTTTCTTTCGCTTTGTCTTTGGCAGTGTATGATTGTGCCTTGTTTTTGTACCTTACATTTTTAGCATGTGTGTTATTTTTTTCTTATAATGATATAAATTGTACCCCCTTCTTAGAGATAGGACAATTTTTCATTTAATCTGGACCTACTCTAGTACCCTTACATTAATTACCCTTTAATTAATCATTAATAAACCCTTAAGACCCATTGTTTTGGATGTCAAGGCTTATTTCTGCTAAAAACTTGACAAAATCATCTAAATCACCAAAAAATTCAAAGAACCACCCCAAAAATGTAGGGTGGGAGTGATATGTCACCTTGGGAGAATGAGTACCCGTAGGTGGGATGCATATGCCAAAGATGGCATATGAGTCCCATTTGGGGCTTTTTAGGGTTTGAGTAGGAAAATCACCTTTTTAATTCAAATTTTGGGTTGATGCCAGCCTTTGAGATCTAATTAAAGGTAAATTAGGTGTTAATTCCTATATAAGAAAGCTTCTAATTCATTATTTCATATAAGGGAGCATTTTCAAGAGCAATTCAAGATCCAAGAATTCAAAGTCTTCAAGCATTCTTTCACAAGGGCATTCAAGTTTAAAAAGAAAACAAATTTGAAGTCTTGGAGTAGCATTTAAGTGTATTTGTAGGTCTTCAATCTCACTTTCATTCAAGATCTATCATTTTTAAGGGTTGATCATGGTTCTCTATGATGAATCATGATGGATTCTAGGTTGGGGAGATGCAATTGGCCATCAAGCCAAGCCCAATGACTCATTTCTTAAGTGATTCCATCCTCCATTATCACTTTACATTCATCCTAAGGAAGGTACAAGATTTATTAGGGCTCATTTGGGTGATTAGAGATCTCTGAAAGTGAGTCATTCATCTTCATATTTCATTCATGCATCTCATTCTTGCACATTAGAATAGGGTTGCAATGCATTTCATATTTCCTAATATTAGAAACACTTAAGGTCAGGGTTTAAATTACTATTTACATTCTCATTTTGTTATTTCTATCAAGGTTTAATTACAAAACTAAGGGTTTTACCAAGGAAAACCCCACAAAATAAAATCAAGTATTTATTCTATTTTGTAGGTATTTTCATAGATTCATATTCGAAAATCAATTTGGGAGAAAAGAGAAAGTTTTGAACTGCAAATCTAAACTTTGAATTCCTAAAAATGAAAAACGATACTAATACACTAGAAGTGGTGTAGGAGTCACACTATAAGTTTTTTTCATGATTTTTGCAGATTTAGATATACCATTTTTCTAGAAACCTATTCCTATGCAAAAACCCTAATTTGGGACTAGTTCATATAGATTGGCATATGAGTTCGAGTAGGTCAAAACTTCTAAATTTTCAGTGTTTCAGAGCTCATTTTAGCCTTCTTTAAGTTTCCAAGTGCACACTTTGGAGATCCCACCTCTTTGTTCTAATTTTCGTGCACTTTTAGGTTATTTAAGAAAGTATTGTTGGATATTGTGGTTGTGTTTCTGATATTTGGTTGTCGATGATGTCAACACTATTAGAATAATTGGATTGAAGGTTGTATACGTCGAAAATATTGAGAAAATTGTAATAAATATATTGCAGGCAGTCTATGAAGTTGAGAAAGTCAAAGCGATGGAAATTTTTGTAAGTTGATGGTCAAAAGGAACAAATTAAAGGGTTTGTTTTTGAGCCTATCTAGTATGTTGTTCATAATTTTCAAAGGTCTACATCAAGAATTGAGAAAGTTATGAATTTTTGTGTTCCTATAGTTATTTAGTTACTATAGTAGGTGTTTCTGGAAGATGTAATTGCAATTCTAATGAATTGATTTGTTGTGCACATTCCTGATATGTTCAGTGATGTTTCTAGATTATGCTCTATCAGTGTGGTACATATGTATTGAATTTTGTGTTTTTGATCGAAGACTTTCCTTTGTGTATTCAAGTTTTCATGTTCTTGAACGACATGATGATGGTAGTGTGTTGCAGATCCTTATGGATTAATATTTTATTGTTTGGCATGTTCGAGGATGTTGATTTAGGTCCAAAATATGTTGTACCCAACTTAGGTTGGAGCGCGTTGATTTTTTTTTATGAAATTGGGCCGACAGTTTTAACTTATTCTTTATTTGTGGCTAATAGAGTTTTTGATGTAAACTCATGTAGCGGATATATAAGAACGATTATTTCTTCATTTTAGTGTGCGTATGAGAAGAGTGGAAGTGCAAGTTATGGTGTATATGTGAAATGTGCGAATAAAGATTAGATCATTTGATTTCAGAGAAAAGTGTGAAGAAGATTGAGCTAAGTGTGAAGAAGTATTTATGTGCCTAACCAGAACTGTCATCAAGCTTTTGTAGAAGCGACTTTCTCATTTCAACCTCATCAGATGGATTTAATCTGATTGTTTTATGTAAGGTAGTGAGCTCTAGGCAATGTGCATGAATGCATGTGCATTTCCTATTCATTCTTTCATTATACTTCTAATAGAGTATAATCTTGTGGACTAACATCCACTATGTTTTTTCCCCTAACAAGGTTTCCACATATAAAATCTTGGTGTTCATGTGTCTCTAATATGTTTTTGATTTATGCTTTCACTATTAATTATCACATCTAAGATTAAAGGTTGATTAAAGTTGAATAATTTTAAAATTTGTAAAAATTGATTCCCCCCCCCCTCTCTATTGTCTATCCTTGTTTTTCCACCATATTAAGGTTAAGAATTTTTATTTGCATTATGTTTGTCTTTCCAAGCTCATTAGTTTTGCAATCAGTCCCTAGGACAACCCTATTGCAAGATATATTTTTCCTTTACATCGAGATCTTAAGGGTTATCCTTGAATGAAATTGGAAAGTAGGTGTACTCTATGTCCTAAATCATATGAACGCATCCTATCCCTTTTTTTTTGTCATTTCAGTTCCTATCTTGTTTTTCCATAGGATCTTGATCCTCAAGGATTGTGCAACCCTTTAGGTCATTGTCGTCCTATCTTACTAGAATTTGTACACTTGGAGCCCACTTGATATGATTTTGTCTAATTTAGTGTGAGTTTGAATCAAGCTCCTCCTCTTACTAACGTGGGAGCTGAAAGTAGCATAGAAAAATGTTGTCCTTTACATTTACACACTTGTTTGGGCCATCCCTACTAAAAATTGGGTTTATTTATCCCTTGTTTGGTCCTATTTTGCATCCACAAGCCTTAATTAATGCATATTTTTGAGGATGATCCCAAAATACATCAAGTGACCAATAAAAATTTAATTATTTCAGATTGTATGGCCCATATTTAGTGATCTAGGATTCATACACCAACTTGGGAATATGGGTCCCACCTAAGTTTCAGGGCCTGGATCTAAATTTAACATAAAGTTAAACCTTTCTTGAAAAATATGACCCAAGCTTAGCCTAATGGGAGTCATACAACCTAAATGGCATATGAATCCCGCTTAGCTTAGACCTAATTTGAATTAAAATTATTGGATATATTTTATTCTCCTAGATCTAATGTTGGCTTGTAGTGTTGTAATTTCAAGAAAATTTGGCATAAACAAGTATAAATACAAGGTTATTTCACTCATTTTCTTCTAGAAAATTTATAACTCATCTATCACTTTCCGAGATCAAGAATTATAGAATTCAAGAGAATTATAGAGTGATTATCAAGAACTTTGGATAATTATTCAAGTATCAACCATCATATCAAATTCATCATGCATCATGTGTGTTTTTCAGCTAACATTTATGTAGGATTTTTATGATTCCACCAAGCATTCAAGTCAAGATCCATAACATACAAGAAAGAGTCAAGATCCAAATTCATGCTAGTCGTTACTTATAATATTGAAATATTTTGTTCTAGGGTTTGGTGAGTTGTAACATTGCATATTTTTTCATTCATCATTCCTTCATCCTATTTAATTTAATTTCAAGGTTTGATTATCAAAATGGGGTTTGACCAAGGAAAACTCCTATCCACCCATAAAACAACATTTTTACCTCTCTTTGATTTGTGATTTATATATTTATTTTGAATATAAAGATTGGAGAAAATTTTTCAAGGTTGCGAAGTTGTCAAAGTTGTCACCTTACTTGCAAGATAACATAAAGTCACATAGTAGAATTTAGTGTTTCAGAACTAGAGATTTTGGAAGAGGAAAGCTATAGGAAAGAATTAGAGGATGTCATATTTTTGGAGCAACTTAGATACTAGGACTAAATTTCCACTTGTGGTATATGATTCCTAGTATACCTATTTTTATACTTTTTCTATAGATCCTGATTCAACAATTCTAGATTATCATTTCAGCCCAAAACCCTAAACTGCGACTAAATTGCCCCTACTAGCATATGAGTCCTAGTGTGCATAAAAAAATAGTATTTCCAAGATTTTAGACCTTCATTCAAGATTCTTAAGTTTATAGGTGTACCTCTATACTTAGTTTCTTATTCTTATTTGAATTTATTTCTAGGTCATTTGTTTAAGTCTTGCATATAATTTACATTTCTTGTCTTTCCAAGCCCTAGCTTGGTGGTGTACCCTCTTTTAGCCTTTAATCATGATGGAACTCTCAAATTTTGCAAATTTGAGATGCCTATTTCAAAAAAATTGCTTATGCACTTTTAGAAGTGCGCTTGATGAATTAGTCTGGGGGACCCACTTTGGAGGCTTGTAATTTAAATCTTGTTGATTTTCGTTGAAAACCCATTTGCAGACATATTGAGTAGACATATGTGAACATGTGTGTTAGTTTTTAGCTTCCCATGATGAGTTTTGTCAGAGTTTCGAAAAGTGAAGCTAGAGGGTTTTTACACTGTTTGTGTTGTTTGCAGACGTTCAGTTTTGCAAAACAACTCCCTGTTTGAGCTTGTATTTCACAACTAGTTGATTGTCATGGTAGAATGAATGTTGTTCCATATTATCCATATAAAAATGATCTCACATGTCAGTTTTCAGGGTCTAATGATCTGATTTTCTATTTTTAGCAGATCAAAACCAAATGAGTTTGTTCAATTTCACATTTGCATTCCTAACAACCTTTCTAAGTGGTCAACTTCGATCGTTAATAAATTTTGATCAATGGTGATTCAAGAAAATTCCTTTTGCACACGTGCTTAGGGTACCTTAATGAACTTGTATGTCTAATGGTAGTTGAAGGAGTTTCAATTGGTTTAGAACAATTGTTGTTTCATATGTTTGATTGACCAACTTGGTCAGGTAATAGATTTCACCTCGTGAGTCCTTTCTTTGAACTTTCTTTTGCACTACATTTTCAAGTCAAACGACTACGTTCCTACAATTTTTCAATGCTTCGGGAGATCATTTGACTGGTTTTAAAAGGCAATTCCAGAGCTAACTTGGCCAATTTTCACCATTTTGGAAAAGTGCCAGAAAATGGATTTTAATGGCAACCCAGTTTATCATTCACTTCCAAAACACTCTGAAGTTGTCTTAGAACAATTTGAGCTCAAAAATTGTTTGAAAATGATTTTTTTTTTAATCAGGCCCACATGTGGTCTTGACGTGCTTCACACAAACACCAAATTTTACACTGAATGAGAGCTAGAAACATAAGATATATTGGAACCCAGTGTGTTTCACATGGTTTAGAGGTTTCACATTGAACAAGAGTTTGAAGCGAAGTGTGCTTGTTCAGGTGGACATAGCAAAAAATGCTTATACTCATGATGATAAAATGGATAAATGGGATACTTGCTTGCCTATAGCCTTGCATCAAATTGTACATTTCCTTATATTAAAAGGTCCAACTATCCTTCTGAACCCTCTAGTGAAACTCATTGCAAATATTTGAGGCAATCTTGTGGGTCATGTTTTCTGACAATAAGTTGTGATCAACATATGGTGAAGGTTTCTACAATTCAAGGCATATCAGGAATCTTGTGGTTTTCCACACTATGTTGCCCCGAGATCAATGCAATGATGAATTTTCTTACTTCTCTTGTGATGTTGGGATAATATCATAATATTATCAAATCTTGCTTTGTTGTTTGAACATCTACATAATATTGAGAAAGAAAATCCTTCATACATACTAATATTGCTCAAGTTTCCCAAGCATATGGATTTATCCTTTCTAAATAAAGACTTTCTAAGGAAGCATGGGTAGAAAGTGTCAATTGTTGAAGGTTCAATGTCATTATTGAACAACTGTAAGAACTTGGGATATTTCTCTAATGATTATATTTAGAGAATCCTAAAGCCTTTATGTTTTACGAATACATCGATTGTTTTATTTGTGTTTGGTGACTTTGAATTGAAGGCAGATGAAGCAACTAAAATCTAAAACACCATCAAGCCTACCATAAGGGGTCAATTCAATGTAGAAGTGAAGGTGAATTATAGTTCTTTGAGGGGATTCAATGCGGAGGGCATCAACATTGTTTAAGGAAATTCCATTTTGTAAAAGTCTTTAGATACTTTTGTGCAAATGAAAAATTGTTGAAAGGGACCCAATGGATAAGACACACACATGTAAAATACATTTGTTGAAATATTTTAGAAATTTTCAAACAAGCACAATTTTAAAGAAATAAAGGAAGCATGCGGTCTGAAGCAGGGGTGTGGACATCCCTTGGAGAATTTACGACACCACCATGGAGACTGCGGCTAGTGCACACAAAATATATTTGTTGGAAAATCCTCAGACACTTTCAAGCAACTACCAACTATTCAAGAAAATGTGCATGGTCTATAACAGGTAAAGACTTCCATCAAAGAAGAGTGTAGGCACCATCAAAGGTCCAAACACCCAAGTAAATGTAGTCTCATGGAATGCCACCAATGCTAGGTACACACTAAAGGAAACTGAAAGGAAGCAGCCTACGCCTGAGAAGGAAGTATGCATCCACCAAACCACTATGGTGGCACATGAAATCTGCAGTAAAGAGGGTGTGCCAAGTGAGGAGGATGGCACAATGACAAGAGGCAAAGCCAACTAGAGAGAGGTGCGCATGGAGGCATAGAGGAGGTGGACTCACGCTCGATGGAGGGAGCAACACAGGAGTAGTTAGGTCAACAAATGCAGATCAACGGTAAAAAAAATAGATGCAAATGCAGCACCATCTCCACCACAGCTCGTAGACCTCACAAGAGGAATGATGATGTCAGCAAATAGGCTACGAGGTCGGCGAGATAGTGCCATATGGGAGTGGGTCCATGAGAATGAAAGGCTGGGAAAATAGAACATTTCCCGATGATTTTAATAAGGAAGGGCCTGGTGCAGGAGCACCAAGTTGCTTTCAAGCCTCCATGAGGCCATTTGTAAATATTTGCTCTATTTTATGTATTGGGTCTTATAATAAGGTTTATAAAACCATTTGATAGGTTTTTGAGTCTTAGGAAGTAATATTTGAAGTCATTTGTCAAATAATGTTTAAAGTTGTTATATATTGTAAAAAATTGTAAAAGTTGCTCAAGAAAATTGTCAAGCAACTTGTCAAAAGTGTCATTAAAGTGTTTTGTCAACAAACTAACTAAAAGGTGGTTGAAAATAGTTGGTTTTGGTTGTAAATGTATAAGTATACCCTCCAAAACTCGAATTGGAGAGGTTGGAGAGGTTGGAGACATTATTTTGGAGTTTGATCAATGGCAACCTCAAGTTTGGTGTGCATTTTATGATTTCTACATTGTTTTCAGGTTGAAGTTGTGACTTGTACGGACTGGTATGGATTAAAATAATAGATTATCATATATGGATGGAAAGGTATCTATTTCTAGTTTCCAATTATTTTTGTCTCATTGAATTTTATTGAGTTTTGTGGAAGATATGACTATTTTGGTGAGGGCAGGTTTGAACACTGCCTAGGGTTTGCAGTTTTGGGGAAAATGCAATAAATTCAGTTTCCACCGTTGGATCTTCATAAAAATTGGAAGGGAGGTCTGTAATTATGTTATATAAAGTCTCACCAAAGCGATTGGCTTTATTATTTCTTATGTAAAAGTTATTAATTACTGTTCATTGCCTTAAATTATGGGCTACCATGGCTATGTTTCTAATGTGATCTAGAATGCACTTAATAATTCTTTGAGATGAGTAATTTTATGAAATTTGTCAAGTGAATGGAATTTTGAGTTGTGAATCCTCTTTTCTCTGCATCATAGTGGTATCAGAGCCTGAAGATGCTCTGGGAAGTTGTTTGTGGTTTGTGTGTGGTTGTTTGCAGGTTGAGGAAGGAACCTGATTGCCTAGGTGTGGCAAGGTGAAGTGGAAGCAAGGAGAGACTTGCTTGTGAAGATGGAATTTTTAAAGAGATGTTGGCAGGTTGAGGATTCACGAAGGAAGAAGGAAAGAGAGGAAAAGGAAATGAGAAAGAAGGAAAGAAAGAAGGCAAGACAAATAGAGTTTGAGGAAGCCATAGAAAAGATAAGCCAAAGGTTGGAAAGATTAGAAAAAGAACACCAACTTCTTAAGGAAGCACAAAGGAGTTGGAATATACCAATTTCAAAGAGGTTAAGATGGCCTCTAAAGAAGATTATGAAGAAGCAAAGAAAACAAAAGAAGGTAACAAATGAGATAGAGGTAAAGTTTGAATCTACTGTTCAAGTTGAGCAAAATAAGTTACAAGTTGAGATGCATGATATTTCGATTGTGTTTGAAGATGAACAAACTTATTTGTTGGTTAATGAACATGTTGATGTTGAGATTAATGATGTGGTTATTGTAGGTACTCAAGTAGTTTATGAAATTTTTGTTGATGAACAAGTTGAGAAGGTTGTTGATGTTATTGATAACCCTTGTATTGATACTCAAGTTGATGTTGATAAAGTTGTTGATAACATTGATGTTGATATTCATGATCAAGTTGTTGTTGATGATAAGGTTGTTAATAAAGATGTTGAAGATCTATTTGCTAATGAGGTTTATGAAGGTTTGAAAGAGTATGATTCAGATTATATATGGTACTCTAATGATAAGAATGAAGATATAGATGATGCTACTGAGGTTTATACACAAGAGATGGAGTTTTGGAGCCTAGATGTTGATAAAATGATGGAGAAGAGATGGTATAAGAAGAAGAGGAAGACAAAACCATGGGTTAAGATGAAGATACAAGTGTTTTTTATTGCAGATGATAGTGAAGAATCATTTATTTTTGCAGGTGCTTTATTCTATGCTAACTCAGGGGACTTGAGTTTTTTCTTCAAGGGGTGTATGGTGCAGGAGCACCAAGTTGCTTTCAAGCCTCCATGAGGCCATTTGTAAATATTTGCTCTATTTTATGTATTGGGTCTTATAATAAGGTTTATAAAACCATTTGATAGGTTTTTGAGTCTTAGGAAGTAATATTTGAAGTCATTTGTCAAATAATGTTTAAAGTTGTTATATATTGTAAAAATTGTAAAAGTTGCTCAAGAAAATTGTCAAGCAACTTGTCAAAAGTGTCATTAAAGTGTTTTGTCAACAAACTAACTAAAAGGTGGTTGAAAATAGTTGGTTTTGGTTGTAAATGTATAAGTATACCCTCCAAAACTCGAATTGGAGAGGTTGGAGAGGTTGGAGACATTATTTTGGAGTTTGATCAATGGCAACCTCAAGTTTGGTGTGCATTTTATGATTTCTACATTGTTTTCAGGTTGAAGTTGTGACTTGTACGGACTGGTATGGATTAAAATAATAGATTATCATATATGGATGGAAAGGTATCTATTTCTAGTTTCCAATTATTTTTGTCTCATTGAATTTTATTGAGTTTTGTGGAAGATATGACTATTTTGGTGAGGGCAGGTTTGAACACTGCCTAGGGTTTGCAGTTTTGGGGAAAATGCAATAAATTCAGTTTCCACCGTTGGATCTTCATAAAAATTGGAAGGGAGGTCTGTAATTATGTTATATAAAGTCTCACCAAAGCGATTGGCTTTATTATTTCTTATGTAAAAGTTATTAATTACTGTTCATTGCCTTAAATTATGGGCTACCATGGCTATGTTTCTAATGTGATCTAGAATGCACTTAATAATTCTTTGAGATGAGTAATTTTATGAAATTTGTCAAGTGAATGGAATTTTGAGTTGTGAATCCTCTTTTCTCTGCATCAGGGCCTCTTATTCCAAATGAAATATTTTAAAGGGGTAAAAAAATTTTAAGATAAAGTATGGACACGAATAAATGACCGAGGAGTATTTTTTTTAAATATCTTCATGTTAAATGAAATATTTTTATGAGTAAAGTAAAACTAGGGCCTTCACGGTAAAAGTTTTAAATGTTGTTGGGCAAATATTTCGACTGAAGTTAAAAAGGTTCTCTTTGCTAGGAAGGATAATTTTCATGGGGAATTTATGTTTTAAAGTGGACGCATGGGTAATTATTTTACCCAAGGATAAATTTCCGAGGAGCTTTTATTTCATGTGAATTAAATATTCACTTTATAAAGGGGCTTTATTGTAGAACAAGTGAAATTTTATTTGCTGGAAATTAATATGAAGCAAAATATTAAAGGTGAATAATATAACAGCATAGGAAAATAAAAGATGAGGTCAAAGCTCAAATATTAAAGTTGGAAAACTTTAAATAACTGGGGGTAAAGTATAAATTTAATATGCAAATAAAGTCCAACATTGTGAAAGAGAACAAAAGCAGAATTTTGCACAGGAAAAGGCTGAGATAAGAGAAGATGGATAAAATGATAAGAATCTCCACATGGGCATTCTTTCAGTTACTGGGCAATGATGAGTTGAAGTAGGTTTGGAGGGAATAAGTTTGTTGTTGCAAAGGAAGGGAGATGAGATATTTTTTTCAGTTTGATCAATGGTGAATGGATCTTCCAGATGGAATTTCCAAATCAGATTTAGGGCTGCTCCTGCTTGCTTCTCTTCTTCTATATCTTCTCTCATTCTCTCATTGTAAAGGGTTCTAATTTTTTGTATTGGGTTGGGTAGATAGAGAATTGTAATTTTTGAGTCATTTCTTGAGTCTGTAAGCTGTAATTTTCTGAATTCGTGAGTAAATACAACCATTTTATACAATTAACATCATGAAGGTGTTTCCACATTTATGAATGTCATCAGATTTTCTCCATATTTGTACACTTGTATTCATATAAATTCAATAATACAAAGTTTCTTTGAGTTTATCATCTCAAGTTTCATGAGGTTGTTTTATCTTTTCATTGTTTTGTTTCAAAGAGATGGTTAAAATGCTTTGAGCAGGTGATTATGATTTCAGGTGTGCAGATGGGATTTGATAATGAGAATCTGATTGATAATAAGAGAAGGATTGTTGGTGTAAGACACTAACAGTTGATGCAAAGCATTATAAATTCAATCCACTGGCTGAAGTTTGCTTGTTGGGGAATTCACTTTATGTGTTTGACTCCATGGCCCAGAATTGACACTGATTTGTTTGTAGTTAATGCATCTCAGAAACAAAATTAAATACAAAATCATTCTTAATCTTACTATGTTATTGTGTGTCCTGCTTTCCAATGGCTGAGAGAGGGTTGAGTTACTGAGAATTTGGCCAAGTTTAAAGTTTTCAATGCTTCCCTTAGTGTATTTACATTGGGAATTATCTGCTTTATAAAGCAATGTCAGTGTATGAGTGATTTATGTTTTCAGCATTGTATAAGTTTACCCACCTTGGTCCTGTAGAGCCAAAAGTGTAGGAGATGTTAGTCTTTAACTGAATCTTGTTAGTTGGCCACTAGCCTTTGTGGTTCTTTAATATAGAGGTTGGCTACCTCTTAGAGAATTACAAATCCTAGTTGGGTTGTATTTTTAAACACCAACAGAATGACGACTTCGCTACGGAGAATTTGAGAAAATTCTAATTGAAAAATCTAGCCTTAAGAGTCATTGCATAGAGTCAAATGATTTTTCATTCTGATTTTAGTTCAAAGTTTGAAGGATTTCAAGTATGGCGAAGAAGTTGTTGCAGTGAACCTAAATAGTTTTGTAATATGTGGTGCTTTGCTGGTGGAAAGGAACTCAGAAAGAAGTTTACATGTGAAATAACTTCATACTGCTTGAAGTTCACTTCTTTGTGAAAAGAGGTGGTGACTCTGTTAATAGAACCTGATGAAAATTTAAAGAAAGTTCCAGATCTATAAACATTTCTAGTCAGGAAGACAACTTGCAATAGCTGCAAAGTTTCCAGGTATTCTTCACTCTTAGTTTTCAAGGAATTTATGTATGAAAACCATATTTGAACATCTTGGACAAAAATTTGGTTCCTTATTGAGTGATTAGCACTAAAAGAGGGAAAGAACAGTAATACTTCGTTTGCATACTTCTGAGCTATGTATCTTGTTGGAGAAGTATGCTTGTTCTTGAAATTTTACCACTAAATAGATATTATGTGTAAATGTATTTGAATCATGCATTATGGTATTCTAATATTTTAATGCAAGGTAGAAATATGGCAATGAATGACCAACTATGGAGTTGATATGTAAAATTTGAAAAAGGTATATCAAGATGCCTCAATATATGCATCCTAGTATGGTTAAGGATGGAAATGTGGTTTGTGATCAGTCCCAACCAGATTGTCAAAGAGTTTTCAGTACTAGAAGGTATAGAGGTATAAATTTCAGTAGCCTTAGTGGTTACCCAAATGACATTCAAGTTAAATTCATAAATAAGTTACCAAGGTTCATGGATGATAAGGTTGAATCAGCAAATAAACATCTACAAGAGTTTTGTAATGTGATGGATGATTATGAGATTGATCACGAGGATGTGATCGTGAGGTTTTTTTTTAGTTATTGAGAGGAGATGCAAGAGAGTGGTTCTCTTATTTACCATCCTCTTTCGTTCATTCATGGGAAGAGCTCAAGGCAGTTTTCATGGAACAGTTTGGAGAAAGGATTAACCCTATTTTGGTAAGGAAAAGGTTCATGAATATGGAGAAAGGAAAACATGAGTTAGTCCCATATTTTAATCTTAGATTTTCAATAATTATCAGAGAGATCCCAGAGAACATAAGTCCAAATGATGTTGAATGTTTGGTCATGTACTTAGGAGCATTTGACAAAAGGATGAGTTATCTATTGGGGGATAAAGAACCCACAACCCTATACCAAGCATGTTATATGGCTATAGATATTGAGAAAAATTTGAGGTTCTCAATAATGAAAGCACATAGGGTTGTGAGTGTTGGTCATCCTCACACATCTCATGTAAATAGAACTCATGGATCAGTTAATAAAAGTGCTTGTCAAGAGGGTAATGATGTTGCTGCTCCAATTTCTCCACCATCACAATCTACACAAAATGTAGTGTCCCAAAATGAAGGTAGTAGTTGTTTGTTTCAAGAAAGTTAGAACATGATACACAAGAATGAAAAGTCTGTGTCAGAATATGAAGATATATGTTGTATGAATGAGGACATTAAATGCAATCAGCTCACAATCAACACATGTGTAGATCCTTGCAGCAGTAATAAAGAGGAAGATACATGGTATGATGAAAAAATGAATATGCATGAAAAAAAATCTTGCAATATCTTGTGTGATGAAGAAATGAATGAGATACCAGATATCTTTCCATGTCATGTTTTGGTTTTTGAAGATACTGCAAATGTTGAAAAAATATCCTCACAAATCAATGATCAGGACATTGAAGATGGAAGTTAAAGAACCTACTCTGAGGAATATGAGCATGGTTTATGTAGTGATAATTCATCTTGTGATGAGGATGTTGATGAAGGTCAAATTGATTACTCTTCTATTGATTATGAACACCCTTATGATGATGATATGGAGGAACTTTCTTCACCTCAAGAATGTAAAGACATGATTTCTCGTAGAATGACATGTCCACAAGTAAAGGATCCAATTGCATTTGATGCAAACTTGGAATGTAATTCAGATTTGTTTTTAATGGATTATGTTGATTCTGTCAATGATGAAGAATCTAAGGATGAACATATATGTGTTCAATTTTATGATCATGAGCATAGTAGGTGATGAACCTATTTATGCTTTTGTTTCTCATGACTGCTTCTATGAGACAAATATGGAAGTGTCAGCTCTACATAAGAAGGATGGTCAATGTGTAATACAATCATATGACTCAAATTATGATGTGAGTGAAGAAGACTCATCCCAAGTTGTGACTACTCCTCATGTTGATGGGAAACAGTTTAGTGAGCATCCAAATAATGGGATGTATGCACCTATGGATTGTAGTCATAAAGTTTTAAATATGCTACATAACATAGATGATAGAGAGATGGAAATAGTTTAAGATGCTTGGAATATCACACCATATAATGAAACTACAAGTTGTTCTAGCAATGAGATCATAGAGAGGGTCCATCTGTAGTCCTATGGTTCTGATGAGTTTGGTAATTTGTTTGAAGATAAGAGTGATGGTGAGGTTATGTATTCATCATTCAGTGTGCTATAACCATGTAGTGCTAATTATAATATTACCACAGTTGAAAGCTTTGTCAATATTGAGCTTAATATCATGGGGCACATTCATGCACATTCAACTCATAAGGGTGATCATGCTGATTTTTCTTATGTTGGTCATACTAGCTTGATTGAAGTAGGCTTGGAAATTTTTATATCAGATGAGGATAATTTTAGCATGCAAGATGTGGAGGACATACTTTCAATATTGAGTGATAAGACTATGCATTATGATGAAAATTTGAGTAAAAGGATGCACCACTTTTGGGTAATTTTTCTATGGAGCTTGAAGAGTTTTCTGACCATGATATCTCAAATTATGTGGATATGGAAGAAATGTCATATGTGTGTATTGAAAAATCTGAGAATGGGAACAATATTGATGATGTGTCTATCTTCTCTTCTAGTGATTGCAGTGAGTTTGAGTGCAATGATGACTTGAAGGGTTTGGAGCTTCATGCTAAGGAGGTTGAGACTCTTATGTCAAAAATGAATATAATGGAGAATCCATTGTTTGATGAGCCTCCATATTCACTAGAGATGCGAAATGATGAAACTTGTTGGTGGATAAATAATCCACTCTTTGTTGAGAGTTCTAATGATGCATTTCACACATGGTTGGAATGTGGTCTTGAGCAAGAAAATGAACAATTTGATGAAATCCTTGAGGGAATCTCTTATGACTGATTTACATTTGAAATAAGTGTTGTAGGTAAGGTTGAATATCCTGAAGCCAACTACTTGGAGTAGTTTGAATATTTTCAGTTTCCAATTTAGCTGGAAGGTATTTTTATAGAACATGGTCTAATGAGATGAATAACAAGAAATGTTATTTTCAATATGAGCATATTACATATGATGAATGTTACACACATGTGTCATGTGATGATGAAATATTGTAGTTTGTGACTAATTATACAATGAAGAATGACATAGATTGTATTGGTAGCAGTATGCTCAGAAACGTTGTGAGAAATGTCAGTGTTCATGTTTGTAATCAGGCAAATTTTAGTGGTCACCACATTTTTCTTCTTGTAAGAGGAAGGTCAAAAATGTTACTATGGTATGAAAGAGGAAAGCATAGATGGAGGGTGAGCAACTCTTTTTAGAGATTGGTGTCTGATAGAGGTAAATGTTGATTCCCATTTTTCATTTGGTGGCTTGGGGTCACTAGATGAACTTGAAAAATAAAGTTGAATAGGGGAGTAGTTTGAGGGCACATGACAAAATCATATTTTTCTCTACTCTCTAGATATCTAGAATCTTGTTATGCCCACAAGGGGCATACATCCCCAATCGGGGCCACTGATGGCACTCTCAATTTTTGCAAATTTGAGATGCCTATTTCAAAAAAATTGCTTCTACACTTTCAGAAGTGCACCTGATGAATCAATCTGGGGGACCCACTTTGCATGGAAAACACAATGAGAGTAAAACCATAGTGCACAAACACAGTGATACTAGATTTGCATGGAAAACCCAATGAGATAAAAACCATAGTGAGGATTAAGTCACACTATAGAGAATATCAATACCGATTACAAAAATGCTCACTACCTACAATAAGGACTCACTATCCAATGAGGCTACAATCTGAAGGGCTCATTGCCATAGAGATACAAAAGAAGACAAAGAAGAATTTTTATAGAGATATAAATCCCAATGATAAAGGATTCCATCACAATCACTAATTAACTTGCATGAATGATAGAGTTCTCCCTTTTCTCACTACATCTAAAAACTCAGCATTAAGCTTCACACTAATCTACCACACACATAACTCACACACACTTTCCAAGGTATCATCATTTCATGTTTTATGCTTCATGCTTTTATTTCATTATTTCATCGTAAGGTTTAATTACCTAAATGGAGTTTGCCAAAGATAAACCCCTATCCTATAACAATCAAAAAAAAATTCTCCTTTTTGATGTGTGTTTGTAGGTTTCTAGGTTGAAGATCAAGTGGCTCGAACAAGATTGAAGATTTTTTTTTAAATTACCAAGTTGTAGATTTGTCATCCATATTGCAAGAACACGAAAACAAGGCTACATAATTTGTTTCATATTTTCAGGAGTTGAGCACAGAGGAGATGGAAGTGCAGACGTTAAGGAACAAAATCTAGATCTTTGTTTTAAGAAACCCTAATAGGAATCCATTCACCACTAAATCTGAATGAGTCCTCAGTGACCTAAAAACAAAAAGTTTTCAACAAGGTAAACATTGTTTTATCCTCTCAAAACTTCCCTTATTGTTGTTATAATAGTCAGTCCTGATTGATTTATGATTTTTATTTAGTCATTTTGGCCTTCATGATTGAATGAAACATCCCCTAGATATTTTTTTTAGTTTATTATCTTGTTAATTCATTTTGATAAGCCCTATTTTTCTTTGTTTCAAAAATACAAGTTCTCCCTTGAATGAAAATTTGAAGAAAACAAATCATCAAAACACTATTGTGATATATAATCAAGTTTAAACTCTTTCACCTAAAATTCCACAAATTCCAATTCAACTATGCATTTAATAATTTCAAATTACACACAATTCATTCATAAGATGAAGAAGATCTTGTACTTTGAAAATTATTCAAAATTATTCAAATTTCCAACCTTAAATGACCAATATTTGATGGACAAATGTCAACATTCAATAGAAAACTTTGCATTATCTACACTCTATAGCCAATTCAAAGCCTGGGAGAGGATGAAGAGACTGCTAGAATAGAATACTAATCAGACTCAAATCCATATCATACAACACTTAGTCACCAAATTCAATAACTCTCATTCAAATTCATTATCCATTGTATCTAAAAACAACATCATAACTTTTGCAAATGCCTAATAGTATCATAAACTAATAAACCCTACATATTATTTCATAGATTCTAGGCCATGTCTTTTCCTCCATTTCACCATATCTTTTTGTTTAGTTGAAGACTATATCCACAAACCTTCTTCAATCCAAATCCTTCAATCTATAATAGAATGTTACAATACAATGATATGCACTTCACATGGAACGTTGAAATTATTCTCGAGCAATGAAAGTCTCGCAATGGACTTCTTCTCACTCTATGACAAGCAAACAAGAATCATATCGGTGCCATTGTAGGTCTATGCCACTACTTCAAAATTCATTCCTTATCACCTTGAAAATATCACAAGATGTTGAGATCTCCATTCAAAATACCCACGAAAAGTGGGGATTTTGTAACTTCAACACCGCGGCTCTTATCTAATTCACAAGAATGCATTAGAAAATATATCTAATACCATATGTGAATAAATAATAATGTTGTTGTGAATTCTCATTAATTTTAATTGAATATATTCCATGTGCATTAAAACAATATATAGGGAAAATGAAAAGCATGGTTGATACAACCAAAAATTGCATAACTACCTCTAACTTAGTAACTATGTAATTGCCTCCTATCAATGTAATATGTTACGTTAAGTTATTTGCTAACATATCTTATCCTCATTCATCCATTTTATAGTTTAAGAAAGTCTATAAATACTTTTTCCTTATAGATTTTAACTATATACATTAGATATATTCTCAATACTAGTTGGGAAATGAATGTGCAATGATCACATGCCCTACAAACTATTTAGAAACATAGAATATTCCAAAAAAATGATAACAAAGAAAGATGGAATAACCCTTAATAATATGAGATTAAAAAAAATGAATCATATTACAATATATGTACATATACATAGTGTAGAGGAGACCTACCTTACTTCTAATTGAAACATAGATGATCTTCCTTGAAAACAAGATTTCCTACTCTTGGTATCCTTACAAATGATCAAGAAATGGTAGAATTCATAGATATTCTTAGTGACCTTCAAATCATGGATCAGGAAGAAGACTCCTACATTGATTGTGAATCACAAGAGTATGTTGAAGAATAATCAAAACTCACATCTACTACTACAATTAGGGATTCCTAGCATATCATAGAAGAAGCTACATCATGTTTCCATGAAAAATCATATTTTGCGATAGTTTACTAATAGATGCATTATTAGGGTAAAGTATTAGGACTACATAAGAATGGTATCTTGGAACCAATATAGGCAGTCAACAATCCTCAGTAGAAGGATATTGGTTATTCAACATTGGAAGAATTCAATCATGTCAATGATACCTCCATAATACTCTAGGGGAAACTTTATATAATGTAAACATCAACATGGGGAGCATGAAGATTCCTTATGATAAAACCACTACTAACAGTATAACCAACCATATCATGAATCATCATTCATCCACCTTTCAACCCACTAATTGGGACCAACTAAACAAAAGGGAACTAGGGGTTCCACATTTTGGGAGATGGAATTGGAACTATTTCACACTTAAATTCATTAGCAAACTAGATCCCTCAACCAAGTGAATTGATTAAGGAATGGTTAGTGGATTCCTAGTGTAACTGGAAGGGGGTTCACCATTAAATGAAGCTTCAAATGAATAAATGAAAACACTTATGTAAAATCACTTTAAAACTTAGAAACTTAAAACCATGGAATCAAACTGATAACTTAATGGAAATAGAAAAGTACTTGGAGAAAAGAGGATGTCCCAAAAAGGTCTAAAAAATCTGAAAATTATTGTTTAGGGTTGCACCACGACTAATACACCAAGTTGACCATATGATTCCTTTTCTAAGATTTTAAAGGAAAAATCTAAAATTCTCTTAAAGATGATTACGATCTATTCACTAGTAAAAATATATTGCCTTGGGACTAATATGTTAGTTTGGTCATATGATTCCTACTACAGGTTTTTTGAGGATCTTTTTGAATCTTCCGAACCTAGATATGACACTATTGAACACTATCAAAAGGTATTATCAAGGACTAATCCATGAGGTTGGGTGTATGAATTCCATTCACTTATATTTGCAAAACACACATCACATGAGAGTGAAATATGTTCTTTTTTTAGGGAATGGGGGTTTGACATTGTCAAACCCTATTTTGGTTTAATCAAACCTTGAAATGAAATATAAAAGCATGAAGGAATAATGAATGAACAAATGCTTGTAACAACTCACCAAACCTTTTTGAAACATTGGATTGAAAATTTGAAAACTAGCATGAAGTGGCCTCAATAAATGTAGATCTTCATCATGATACTTGAATAGAATAATGGCTTGAACACTTGATTAGATATTGAATGCTACATCAACACATTAGCTTAACAACATACATGATGCACTAAATATTAGACATGATAATATGAATCTTTATTGTTGCAATTGTCTTATACAAATTTTCCCTAGAATGCCTTCTTTAACTCTCTTGAATACTCTATAATTGTCTTATGAAATATTAGGATCCTTGACTCAAAATCGCTAGGTGAAACTAAGTTAAATGGCCTTGATTTTATACTTTTTTTATACTTAATTTCTTGAAATTACAACACTATAGCTCGACATTTGAGATTTGAAACTATGGAAAATAAATCCCACCAATAATTGGAATTAAAATAGGTCCTAGGTTAAAGCAGAACTCATATGCGAGTTTTGGTGTATGATTCCCAAACCCTAAAACTTGGGACACATACTTTGGAAAGTGTGATTTTTAATGTTGCATTTTAATTTTGGGGCCAAGACCAAGGGAGGAACCATACACCCAAAGGGGTGTATGATTCCTAGATCCCTACATATAGAACACATAAAAAATTGTTAAATTATGAATTTTCATTCATTAAATATCAGGATTCTCCTTAGAAAAGTGTAATTTATTAGGCTTGTGGACATAAAATAGGACCAATTAAAGCATAAATAAGCCTAATTTTACTAGGGAGGTCCCAAACAAGCATCAAAATTTGAAGGGATACATTTTTCCACACTATATTTAGCTCCCACTTTAGTGAGAGGGTGATCACAAGTGAAAACTCACACTAAAGTAGACAAATATGCATCAAGAGGGGTCCAAGTGTACCAATGTTGATGGTATAGGATGAAAAAGATCAAGGAGGGTGATCACTCACATAGGATTCAAGATCCTATTAAAACCAACATAAGAACAAAGGGACACACACAAGGTGTATGATACATAGCAACAAGACAAGAGACACAACTAGACAATGTCAGAGACTTAAATAAAGAATAGAGAAAAACAATAAACAAAAAAAAAAATGGGTGGATCAAGCCTTGAAATTCCATCCAATGTGATGTGGACTAGGCCTTGGCTGTTTTTTTCTAAAAATTCATACTCACTCTGAAGTAACATAAATTCAAGTTGTTTGCTAGGTGAGTATCCAAAAAGGGTGGGTTAGTGAGAAAATAATTTCAGTATCAGCTTCTCACCATACAATGAGAAACTCATGACCTTGTTTAGGATTCCCATCATACTAACCATACCAAAAATATCCCTCTGATAACTTCAATCAGGTGCCACAAAATGAAACTTCGAGCTTCACAAGGCCTATCAAGTTGTTTTAAGCACTTATGAACATTTATGCATGTAAAGGATTTTCTCTTTTTCAAGGGATTTTTCTTAGTTCATGTAAGGTATCTTCCTATGGAAGATTGTTCCTAATGTCTCCAATAGAGGAAAAGTCAAAAAAATATCATGCTCTTAGAGAAAATAAAACCCAATGACATCACCAAGAAAAGGACACATCGCAAGAATAAAGAAAATTACACAGTGAAACATAAGTTTCAATGTATGCCCCCACTTTAAAGTAGTTGCTAACACCATTTATATGATAAATTGCTTTCAATCAGAAGAAATGAGAGCTTATTCGATAATCCCTATACCAAGTCATATGTTCCTGAATGAAACTACATCATGAATAAAGGGTTTCCTCCAAAATATAATGTTAAAAATAGAAAGAGAAGTGAATCACAAGTGAGCCAACTTAAGGCATTCCATCCACATCCCAATATTTCTCTTATATATACATGGAATGCAATCAAATATACCAAAGAGAAAATGACAAGTGCTATATGGGGAGAAGGCTACCTAACCCCTTTCCCCCATTTAGTACAAGAAAAAGATGAGCTGAGATGATTGATAAAAATTAGTATTAATTAGAGGAACTAGGTGCTCCAACACAAGGAAGAGCACCACAATCCTCAAAATGTCAAGTTTTATCACTTAGTACAAGGTGTTCTACTTAAACAAGACTCTCCAGATTATGAGATTTTTTTCTCTCCTTTACAAGAGGCCGTAAAATATTAAAGATTCCAATCATTAGTGTTTTGTGTGGTGAAATTTATATTAAGTGAGGGTTTCTTTGATTCTTTCGTTTCTATCAAAGAACAATAACCAAGAATAATAGTTCTTTGTTGTGTGTTGGGTTCTATAGGGAAACATATACCTTATTCTCCAATACAACATCCTTTTCCACTTTAACCAAGTCATTTAAAAAGTTCATAACCTCTTCCATAAACAATTTCCATTTCTTTTTGACTTGATGGTTGCTCATAATCAACTTCATCAAATTTTGTTGTGTCATTTGATTCTTCTTCTAAATTGGTTGAGGTGGATTCTTTCAACTTTTTTGTTGAAATTACTTCTCTTCATTTTCCCTTTTCATACTCTTGTTGTCATCTTATATTTTCCCATGAATTTAGGTGTGAAATCTAAGGAAACCCAATAATCTTCCAATAACTTTTTCACTTCTTCATTATTCTTTTATTTTTCTTTCTCTTGTACAAGTTTCACTTGTATGGTTGGTGTCAATGTTTTCAATGGACTTTGTTTATTTTTCTTAGCATGTAAAAATAATTTAGGTTTAAGATCGGCCTAGAATTTGTAAGCTTTATTATTGTAAATAAACTTCATTTTATGATGAAGAGTAGAAGCAATTTCTTGCATTTCATCAATCGATGGTGTACCTCAAAGAAGATTATATGAAATATTGTGAGGCGTACCATGGATAGTAGATTGTAATGTGGCCTTTCCAACTATAATATGTAATGTGATCACACCAGTTAGATTTTTCCCTACATTACTCATGTTGATTATCAAAAATATTGAGATGGGGGGTTAATCAATATTCCCTTAAACCATTCAGTTGTGAACCATCCAATTATTAAAGCACATATAATTGTAAACTAGAATAAATTCACTGAAATGAACATGACACCATAAAATGCATCAACACCATATTTTTATGTGGAAAACCCAAAATGAGAAAAAACATGATGTGGATTAGTTGACAATATAATATATCTAGATATAGAATATTACAAGGCTCACTACCAAGACTCATTGTCCTTAAAAGTCTCACATCAATAATACAAAATGAAATGGATAACATACAAGATTCAAAAATATATGGCTCACATCCAAAAGTATGAACTAATGGAATGTAGCCTCTATGTGTTGAGGTCAATTCCAATGACGCTCTAAATTTGAAGTATTTCTCTACATACTAGCCACATAATATTTTTTCTCTAATCCTTGACTTCTTCCACAATATATTTCTTGTATATGATAAATCATTTAAGCTTGCATATTCTCAACATTCTTCACATTATACTCATATTTTACCACATACACATTCTACTCCAAAAAATGCCTCATATATATATGCAAGCATATTTCATACATCAATCATGTCGGCCTAATTAGATGTAACCAAAAAAATCAAAAATAGCTCTTGTTGGCACCATATAAGATTTAAAACATATTTTTATCCATCTGGTGCACCATTTCAAGTTGGTGTAGATTTTTAAGGGATTCAACTAACATCCAAAAATGTATAATTAATCTTCTTAATACATGTCATATATTAGGTCGGCCAAGAATAGGACCTAATCACAAAAACTCCAAACCAACACACACTTCTTAAGGTAAAGAACTTTCAAATTCAATATTACTTAAGTTTTTCATCACATTAAAATTAGAGAGACTACCATTAGAATCAAAAGATCAAAATTTTCTTCTTAAGAAAATGCAAAGTCTCCCAAATAGATATTGAATAAAAAAACAACTGTAGTTCACATAGCTGAATTCTATGAGTGATAACTTTCTATACACAACACAAAAATTCTCAAGATCTTGGATATAAATATATGAATGAGTAATAATACTATTATTAACAGAGCAGATTCATATATATTCTTGTGATGAATTCAAAAGTCAAAAACCAACGTATTGGACCATCAGTAAAGAACACTTCTGATATAGCTCAGATTTCGGTATACCAAATATGATTTCCACAATGTTTAGATAAATGAAAACATTGGAATAGCCATATAAACCTATATACACTTTATTCTCATATTTTTGGGCTCCCATATTTTAAAAAACTCAAACTCACAAATAGATAGAGAATCGGGTTGAATTTGGCTCTTGTCTACTTCGATCTTATCAAAAGTTTTATACTAAACACATTAAGTACAAAACTATTTTCGATCAGAGTTCGGTTTATCCTCCACATATAATCTTAGCTATTATCATGAAAGCATAATTTTTTTGCACTTCCAAACGAGGGAGGTCACTTTGTAGGAAAATAATGTCAACATTCATTCCTTGAATTACAGTTTTAATATCATTTGGGTTTGTACTAGGGGGAACCACATCTTGTTGCAATGCATTTTTAAGCATACTATGGTAACTAGGTGAGGCTTGAATAAGGTCCCATTAGGATATCTTAGTAGGAGTATTCTTAAGTTGTTCAACAAGATTATACTCCTTTCCATTTTGTAAAGGAAAATGAGGATTAGTAGGCAAGATATGTTGAGGCAATGGTAATGAAAGGGGAGTGGTTTGATATCGCCTATTGCTCCTTTTATTACATGTGTGAGAAATAGTATTGTAAATAAGTTGTTGTGAAACATTATCATTATCAAGTTTCCTTGTACATAGTGCTAAGATAATTACAAGTTTATTTTGAACTTGTGGTTGTTGTGAGGGTGGATAAAGGATGAGAATTGGCTTAGGAGATTGCTTTAAGGGATATCTAATGTCCATAACCTAAAAATACTCATGCTTATTGTGATGATCTTTTAGTGAAGGAGAGTTTAAGGTTACCTCATCATTTTCATCAAATTAAGCCAGATTACTATTATTTGAAACATCTAAGAAATAATTCTATCATTTTCTTGTACCATGATATAAACCCTAGTAGGTTATTTTTTAGTAGAGGATAAAACAAGATGTTTATCACATTCCATGGTTAGGCTTTGAAAGGTAACTTCATCACAAGTAGGTGAGGAATAAAGAGAAGAACAATTATGATTGATTGGATCCTTTTGTTCAATTATATGTTTCCAAGTGGAAGAAGCATTAGGAGAGGGACAAACAAGAATTTCATGAATCTCAATGAGTGTATCTTATAACACCAAACTATCTTCTTCACAAATAGGATAGGTATTAGGAGAAGAAAAAATGTGATTGTCATGTTTATCTTTGATTTCATCCTCTTTCACTAAAAAATTCCCACAAGCAAGAGATGAATGGAGACTAGGTAAAGTGAAGTTTAGAAATGTGTCTATGATCTCATTCTATTGCTCCATAATATCTTCCAAAGTAGGAGAGTTTATAGAAGAGGAGATTTCAACATTGTCATGATTCTCACTGGGTGTATCTTCTAGCACCAAAATACCTTTGTCACGAAATTGAGAGGTATTGGGAGAAGAAAAAAAATGGTTATCATTATTTTCTATGCTTTCATATACATCATTCCCATAAATAGGAGAGACATGAGGGGGTGTGGAATTAAGGAATATGTCAACAATTTCACTCTCTTGCACTAAGAGACTCTCATAACTAGGAAATATATTGAAGGAATAACTAACATGCTTGTCAATGAGATTTTTCTTAGCATAATTGGAAAGGAAATATACTAACATTGTGAGTGTGTAGCTATAATTAAAATTACTCTATCAAACTTACGTTGATGATTTTTGCTACTAAAATTATTTTGGAATTATTTAGAAATGACAACACTAAATGCATGCAAATTTTTAAATTTTCTAGATTTAAATAATGCAAAAAATGAAAATTTAAACCCTTGTAGGCAATGCAAACTAACTGAATTGTTAAAGAAACCTAAATGTAATGAAACTAATGTAAACCTAATGCAATCCATTGAAAAATAAATATTCAAGCTCCTAAATCTTAAAACAAACAATGTTTGAAAAATACTGATCTAAACTATGCACAAGAGTGGGGACTAAAAATAGGGAGTAACAAAATTCTGAAAAATTAGATCAAATGCCTAATCAGGGACCTATATGCCCTGATGGGCATATCAATCCCATCTTTTTGCAAAGTGTCCCGCTTTTTCACAAAGTTTCCCACTTTTTCACAAAGAGACCCACTTTTTTTGCAAAGTGTCACACTTTTTAGGGTTTTTGACTAATCAAGTACATATACACCAAGATGGCGTATCAGTCCCAATTTTAGAGTTTTTAAGGTTAAATCACCAAATTTTGAGATGATTTTTTATGTTTTTGGATTATGTATTCAATTAATTGTTTACAATTACATATTTCCAATGAAACTGAAAGTTTCAACATGCACTTTTAACTAATGCAAAATTTAGGAGACCTAAATTAAATTCAAATAATATAATCTAATGCAATCTACATCTAGGACTACAAGGTTATCCAAATAAAAACTTCAAGAGTCTAAAAGTCAGGCTCACCAAAATGAAAAAAAGGGAAATAGGGCTACACCTTTTGGGAGATGGAATTGGACCTATTTCACACTTCAATTCATTAGGAAACTAGATCCCAAAACCAAGTTAATTGATTGGCGAATGGCTAATGAATTCCTAGTGTGACTAGATGGGGTTTCACCATTAAATGAAGCTTTAGAAGGATAAATGCAAACATTTATCAAAACTCACTATGTAACCTAGAAACTTGAAGCATAGAATCAGACTGATAACTAAATGGAAACAAAAAAGTACTTGGAGGAAATAAAATATCCAAAAAAGGTCTACAAATTCTGAAAACTATTATTTAGGGTTACACAAGGACTAATGCACTAGGTTGGGTGTATGAGTCATGTTCTATGGTTTTCAAGGTAGAATCTTGAATTCTTTGAAAGTCATTTAGGATCTACTAATTGGTATTTAAATATTCCCTTGGGACTAATATGCCAAGTTGGGCGTATGAGTCTTGCTACACATTTTTTTAAAGATCTGTATGAATCTTTTGAACCCAGATCTGACACTACTGAACATTTTTAAAAGGTCTTATCAGGGAATAATCCACTAGGTTAGGCATATGATTCCCATTCACCTAGATTTGGAAAACACACATCACAAAGAGAGGGAAACAAAAACATTTTCTAGGAAATAGGGGTTTTCCATGGTCAAACCATGTTTTGGTAATAAAAACTTGAAATGAAATAGAAAACCATGAAGGAATGATGAATGAACAAATGCATGTAACAACTAACCAAACCCTGTTGAGACCTTGGATTGAAAATATGAAAACTAGCATGAAGTGGCTTGAATAAGTTTAGATCTTGATCATGAAACTTGAACAGGATAATGGCTTAAATTTTTTATTAGATCTTGAATGCTACATCAACACATTAGCTCAATGCCATACATGATACAATAAATATTTTGACATGATAATATGGATCTTTATTGCTGCAATATTCTTCTCCAAATGTACCCTTGAATTCCTTCTTGAATACTCTTGAATACTCTATAATGCTCTTGAGAAATTTAGTAGAGCTTTTGCAAAATTTGAGTTGGTCCTTTGCTTTACCCTAAGTTATTGCCTCTATGCCAAAGGGTAGGGTTTAGGGTTTTGGTTAGAAAAACCTCATTTCAAATTTTATGGTCTTAAGCCCTTTATTGACCCTTTACACTCGGTCATCAGTCATTTGAATTAAAACTTGAGCCATCACAAGCATACTTTTACTTGCCCCTTCCTCTAGCTCTGTCAGTCGCTAAGTACCTTTCCATGGTTTTAACTCTTTCTAAGTCGAGTTAAAATATTTCATGTTAAAATAATTAATTCCTAAGTCTTTATTCCTAAGGTTCTGTGTCTCATTGAACTAGTTGGGTTCTCTTTGTTAAAACTAACCTTTATTGCATTTGTAAATTGTTGGTTGTTGGATCTAGAGATCAAATACTAGCCATTCCCCACCAACCCCACAAGATTAAAATAATTCTTTATTGAAATTAGCAGGGTTAGTGGGTTGGAAACACATGTACCATTGAAGGTGTGGGGCCCATTCTTCATTATCATACCCAAAATTTTAAGCTTTTGAATCAATGATGAGGATGCATTGCTAATGGTTAATCTCAGTCATTCCCTGCCAGCCCTACAAGAATAAAATAATATGTTTTGAAATGCAGCCGGGTCAGTGGGTTGTTGACACATATACAATTAAAGAGGTAGGGTCCATCCCCGACTAACATGTCAGGCATTATTATCTTAGAACCGATGGTTGATATCTCTTATAGAGACATGATCTTGGTGAATTCCCCACTAACCCCGCAAGATTAAAATAATTCTTTTCTAAAAGCAATAGGTTTAGCGAGATCGTGAAATGTGATTTTCTTCTTCCATTGGGAAGAGGATGGTGGAACCCATAGGATGGATGAGTTGGCGTCCAACTAGCAGAGTTTCATGGGTTAATGGACTTGTGAATAGTGACAGTAGAATTTCAAAATTGATTGACTCGATCTGAGTTATTTGACATGCCATCTCAAAAGGGATCAATGGCTATTATTCAAAATTAAATGTGCAAATATGATATATATTTTTCTTTGTGTGAGCAAGTAGTAATGGTAGAAGACACATGCAGGGTAACCCAAAACTGATACCAAGGCATGCAAATGATTTATCTTCTATAATGAATGAAGATGATAAACAAATTTCAAGGCATCTAGGAGATTAATAGTTGTGATTTGAAATCCAAGAGTTGATCATTTTATTTCTCATGTTATCCTTATTTGAGAATTAATGATCGACATGCTTAAGTTGCTTGATAAATGGGTGTTGGTAGTCATATTTTCTATGCAATTTCAATTAGAGGTTAAGGAATTAAGATGAGGTCTAGGATGAAGTTGATTTAAGCGATTGTGTCAAGAAATTATAGAGGACAACAAGTAGTTCCCTCATGATAGGTTTTTACAGGTTAACTTCTTATCAACTGGTTATTTTGGAGGAGTTGTCATTAGCTCTATAAGTCTGTTACTGAACCCTTTATCTAGGTTTGTCGATCGTTGAGTACCTTTCCATGGTTTTAATTATTACTATGTCAAGTTAAATATTTCATGTTAAAATACTTAAGTCCTAAGTATTTATTACTCACAGTTTGTGTCCCATTGACCTAGTTAGGTCCCCTTTGTTAAAACTAACCTTTATTGCATATGAAAATTATTCGCCATTCGATCTAGAGATCAAATGCTAGCCACTCCTTGCTAGCCCCATGAGATTAAAATAATTCTTTATTAAAATAACTGAGTTCAACGAGATAGTGACATGTGTACCATTGCAGGTGTGGGGCCTAGTCTTCACTATAACACTAGGAATTTTAAGCTTTCAAATCAACAATAATGATTCACTGCTGCGATTTAATCTCAGTCCTTTCCCGCCAACCCCACGAGAATAAAATAATATTTTCTAAAATACAGTTGGGTCAATAGGTTGTTAATGTGTGTCCAATCAAAGAGGTGGGGCTTGAAACCCACTAACACGTCAGATGTTATGAATTCAAAACCGACATTCAAGATCTCTTATCAAGACTTGATCTTGTACATTCCACACTAACCCCACAAGATTAAAATAATGTTTTTCTAAAAGTAGTGGGGTTAGCAGGATCATGAAACGTGGTTTTGAGTATCTCTAGGAGAAGTTAGGGGTTATTTCCCCTCCTTTAATAAACTAAGATGCATTTGGAGATGCATCAATCTTGTGGATTCAGGGATCTATCTTTTTTGGACTAATATTTTGGTGGCTACCTCTCAAGGGGAGCAGGTAGTTCAAGTGTTATCATTATGAGTATTATGTTGTGGTGTCAAAGGAAGATTCAATTAACATATTTTTTTTTTCCTTTCCCATTGATGTCAAAGGGGGGAGAAAGAATGTGAAAAGGAGATAATGCTAATGAGAGAAATTAGGTAATGACGAAGATGATCTCCTGAGGGGGAGAAGCAAAAAGAAAAATCTTAAGAAGTATAATCAGAACTGGTATGGTGTCTTTGATGTTTTTTCACATCAATTTTTTCCATTAATGACAAAGGGGAAGATTATTGCAAGAATGGAAAAAGGAATGAAAGTGTTCCCATTGATGTCAACTAGTCAACTAGCTATCTACTAGTTGTTGTTGGTTGTATATGTTGAGGATTTTTAGAAAATTATAGTAAAAAATGTTTACAGGTATTCAGGATGATGATTTGGTACTTGTCCCTATGGTGGTGTGGTTTCAATCTGTTAGTAATGGTTGTTGAAGGTTTATAGATCCAAATTCTTGGTTATTGGTTCTTTGTGAGGTTCGAGTTGTGTTCACCAGTTGTGAACTATGGTTTTCTATGTTTTGAATGAGGTCTGGGAGAAATGTTTCTAGTCTAGATTTCTCTTTGATGAAGTCTTTTGACTTGTATTTCTAGAGATAAGAAGATATAATTTCATTGAAGATATTTTTTCTTTCTGGAAGTTTAAGGCTTAATTGTTCTATTATTGTACACTAGTTTGGTCGAGCGTGTTTTAAGCACTATCTTCGAAGTTGATGAAGCGTGTCAAATGTATTATGAGTCTCAGTGAAGCATGTGTTTGGGTTGCCCTCATTATATTTCCACCCTAGGATGTTTTGGCTTTGACCTAATTTGAATTTGAAGTTGGATGGCTAAATTTCTTTCTTTTCAAATTTGGAGATACTATAAATACAGGATGAGCTAGCAATGAAAAATGTGCAACAGAAAAGAAGGAAGATAAGTGAAAGAGTAGATTCGAATTTGATGCTATTCAGAAAGTGTGTGTGAATCTTAGTGCTCATTTTTTAGATGAAGTGAGCAAAAGGAACTCTATCATTCATGCAATTTGATCAGCGATTGTGGTGAAATCCTTTGTTTCATTGGGATTTTTATCTCTATGTAAAAATTATTCTTTGTCTTCTTTGTTATCTATATGGCAGTGAGCCCTCCAATTTGTAGCCTTGTTGGATAGTGAGTCCTTATTGTAGGCAGTGAGCCTTATCTCTAGTAGTGAGCCTTTTTGTAATCAATTTTGATATTCTCTATAGTGTGAGTTAATCCTCACTGTGGTTTTTCTCTCATTTGGTTTTCCACGTAACTCTAGTGTCATTGTGTTTGTGCATTGGACTTGAGGTTCTAACTTGGCATTTGGTGATTAATCTTATAAGCAATTTATGTATTAGTTTTGGTAATTAAATTGAAGGTTATAATATATGAAAATTGATTCACCCCCCAGTCTTAGTTGTCATATCCATTTTCAAAAAATAAGATGCACTTCGAGATGCATCAGTCTGTTGGATTCATGGGTCTATATTTTTTGGACTGATGTTTTGGTGGCTACCTCTTAAGGGGAGCAGATAGTTTCAAGTGTTGTCATGTCAAATGAAGATTCAATGAACATATACTTTTTTTCCTTTTCCATTGATGTCAAAGGGGGGCAGAAAGAATGTGAAAAGGATATAATTCTAGCGAGAGAAAGAAGTTAATGGTGAAGATGATCTCCTGCAGGGGAGAAGCAAAAAGAGAAGCGAAAATAAAAATCTTGAGAAGTATAATCAGAACTAGTATGGTTTCTTTGATGGTTTTTCACTTCATGTGTTTCAATAAATGAAAAAGGGGAATATTACTGTAAGAATGGAAAAAGGAATGAAAGTGTTGTCATTGATGTCAACTAGTCAACTAGCTATCTACTAGTTGTTGTTGGTTGTATATGTTGAGGATTTTGAGAAAATTGTACTAAAGGAAGTTTATAGGTATTTAGGATGATGATCTAGTACTTTTCCCTATGGTTGTACAGTTTAGATATGTTATTCATGGTTGTCGAAGGTTGCTATATGCAGATTCTTGGTTATTGGTTCTTTCTGAAGTTTGAGTTTTGTTCACTAATTGTGAACTATGGTTTTTTTTTTTTTGTTGGGGTCTGGGAGAAATATTTCTAGTCTATATTTCTTTTTGATGAAGTCTTTTGACTTGTAGTTCTAGAGATAAGAAGTTCTAATTTTATTGAAGATATTTTTACTTTCTGGAAGTTTCATGCTCAATTGTTCTATGTGGTGTACACTGGTTTGGTCGAGCATGTGTTAAGCACTATCTTTGAAGTTGATTAAGTGTGCTAGATATATTATGAGTATCAGTGAAGCATGTGTTTTGGTCACCCTCATTCTAATTTCACCCTAGGATGTTTTTCCACCAACCTAATTTGAATTTTAATTTGGATGGCTAAATTTCTATCTTTTCAAAGTTGTAGATAGTATAAATAGAGGATGAGCTAGCAATGAAAAATGTACAACAAAAAATAAGGAAGATAAGTGAAAGAGCAGATACGAATTTGATGCTATTTAGAAAGTGTGTGTGAGTTATGTGTGTTTTAGATCAGTGTGAAGCTTAATGCTGAGTTTTTAGATGTAGTGAGCAAAAGGAGAACTCTATCATTCATGCAACTTGATCAGTGATTGTGGTGGAATCCTTTGTTTCATTGGGATTTTTATCTATGTAAAAAGTCTTCTTTTGTATCTCTATGGCAATGAGCCCCTCAGATTGTAGCATTGTTGGATAGTTAGTCCTTATTGTAGGCAGTGAGCCTTATCTTAGGTAGTGAGCATTTTTGTAATAAGTTTTGATATTCTCTATAGTGTGACTTAATCCTCACTATGGTTTTTTTCTCATTAGGTTTTCCATGCAAATCTGGTATCATTGCATTTGTGCATTGGATTTGAGGTTCTGCGTTGGCATTTGATGATTAATTATTTAAGTAGTTTATATATTAGTTCTAGTAATTGAATTGAAGGTTATAATCTATTAAAATTGATTCACCCCCCAGTCTTATTTGTCATGTCCAACACTTGTGAACTCAAATCTGTATTATCAATGCTCTCAAAAAAGTCTTAGGTGAAAATGAGTGAAAGAACCTTGTATTTATACTTAACTATGCAAGAATTCTTGAAATTACAACACTACAAGTTGACATCAGATATAGGAGGATAAAATCCTACCTAAAATTTGAATTAATTTTTATTTTCTTCCACATGAGACTCATATGCGTAAGGTGGCATATGAGTCCCTTTAGGTATAATTTATGGGACTAGATTCAAAGGTGCTTAGAAAGGTGCAAAATCAAGATCGAGACCAAAAACCCTAGTTGGGACTCATATGCTCAGGGTAGCGTGTGAGTCCTAGATCACCAAATTTGGGCATCACAACCTAAGAACACCTAAATTAAAATTTGATGTTTATTTGTGTCAGGATTATCCTTGAAAAGATGCATTAAATGAGACTTGTGGGTGTAAAATAAGGCCAATTAAAGCATAAAGAAGCCTAATTATTTAATAAAACCTTGGAAAAGTGTGAAAGTATGTTACGACACTTTACCACACTTCAAATAAGGTACCAATAAGCTCATTTAGTTCACAAGGGCCCAAGACCTAATTTGAATGTGTTAGACACATTGCAACACTAAATCAAGGCCATGATAGGGAGTAATTCTTCCATCATTACATATAGCCCCCACTTTAGTGAGAGGAGGAACTTGCTTCCACCTAACACTAAAGTAAACCAACAAACATCAAGAGCTCTCCAAATGTACCAATGCTAGTATGACAAGATGACCATGATCAAGGGGGTTTTGCAAGCCCCTAGGACCAAGGTCCTATGAAAAACCAACATAGGTACAAAAGAACACACATGGAAATGATATAAAGAGAAACAAAAAGGCACAAGTATGCACTTCCAAAGATAGGGAGAGAAGAAAAATTAAAAGAAGGGGTGGATCAAGCTTTGATCGCTTGTCCAACACGATGTGGATCAGATCTAGCCTATTTTTCTAAAAAAAAATTGCTCACTCAGAGGAAAAAAAAATCTAGGTTGTCCACTAGGTGAGTAATCCAAGAAGGTGAGACATATATACACATGACTGGTATGTGCTGAGACACACTTGCAAGTGGATAATGGAAATTCATGCCCCAGATCAGCTTCCCATCAAACCATACCAAAGTTATACCTCCTGATAACATTAATAAGGTTCCACACAAAAATGATCTTCGAGATTCATGAGGCAAGCATAACTTCTTATTTTTGGGACTCATGATCAAAAAAGATGGCTCCATAGGCATGCAAAGTATATTATGCAAGGTGTCCATATAAATTAAAAATGAAAATGTAATAATAAGGAACATTCAAAGGAGTCTTTCTTAATTCATGTGAGGTCTTTAACATGTGGAACATTGTGCCTAATGTCTCTAGGAGAGGACCAATCAAAGAATAGAAGGTTCACAACTCAGGGGATGCAGTGCATTACATCAAGCCATTAAGAGGAATATAATATGATAAGAGAGATCATGCTCTTGAGGTACATCACACTCAATGTCAACCACAAATAAAGAAACACATCGCATGAAATAAGAAGACAACACCATGAACCATGCAAAAGAATAATGTTAATGTATTCCAACCACTTTAAAGAAATTGATAAACACCATGTTGTGCATAATTACTTTAAAGTAGCAAATGATAGATGATAACAATAAAGAGGATATTAGAGCTAACTTGGAAAGCCCTATGCCAAGTCATATGTTCCCAAATAAAGCTATATCATGTAGAAAGAAAGGAAAAGAGAGGGGTTGCCCCCAAAAATGAAACTCCAAACAAACATAAAGGATCTATGGATTTAGGGTTAGTATGTTCTTTTTACAATATTGTTATAGAGAGAATGGAACTATCATCATTCCCCAAATACTCATAGAACTAAAAGAATGACACAAAGAGAGTGAAAACAAATAAAAACATTTAAGGTCAACATGGAAGACACATGAATGTCACAATCTATTTTTCATCATTAAAGTCATTATTTTCAACATTTCAGAGCTCTATCCAACTATCTTTAAATTTAGAGGTGCACACATTTCTTCTTCCATCTTGTTATTATATTTTACATGCATTTTTAGGTCATCTAGTTAAAGATTGCATCCTATTAGGGCTAAGAATTTTTATTTACATTTCATTATTCTTTTCGATCCCTAGCTTGGTGGTGAACCCCTCATTATCTTACAATCAACCCTTAGGTCAACTTTATTGCAATAACTCTTTCTCTTTTGTATTGAGATCTATAGGGTTTTCGTTGGATGAAATAATTGGACAATGACAAATGCACTACTAGGACAAGGCTATCTAATTCTCCCCCCTAGTGTAAGACAAGAATGAGTCAAGGTAGGTGATAGGAGAGATCATGTAATGGTGAGAATTGAAGATTCTACAACCACTACATGAAAAGGTATGAAAGGGTCCCACTTTAGGGACTATTTCTATGATGTAACATTGTTGAAGGATCCTTATTAAATTACGACACTCATCAATAAGATGTATGTGATTTTGATGGTATGTATAATACTTTGTGTTATCTTTAGGAAGATTGTGTGTAATAGGGGGTGGTAGTTTAAGCTGACCTTTGTTTATAAGGTGTTCCATCTATCGTTCAATTGTTGTTTGAGTATGTAAGAATGGTATTGTTTGATTTTTTAAGTGATTTTATTTTTACTAGATTTTCTAACTTCTCAATTTGATTGTTGAGGAGGAGCTAAGATGATCATGTCATCCTGAGCATCATTACAAATCATTGGTTGTTCTTTCGGAAGGAGGACACTCATTTCAGGAGAAGGATCTTGATATCCTAACCCTTTAGTACTTTCAATTAGTATTTTCTCTAAGAGTTAATGAATTTAATGCTCACTTGTTGTATCACATCCTTGTTTAGTCAAGATTGTAAAGCCTTTTCCATATGTCTCTTCTAGGTTGATGGGAGTATATGTCACTTTCTTAACATAGAATGGTTTAGTATTTCCTTGCTTAAAGGAACTAGGTTCACCTATTGTAGGGAATGTGGGTTTAAATTTTGTCTCGACTTCAGGATGTAAGTAACCAAACATCTCAAGTGGTGGTATTATAAGGGGTGTTGGTTATTCTATTGATGGATAGAATGATGCATTAGCTTCTAATTTGTTAAGTAAATCATTTAGTAACTGGTTGGAACCTTAAAAAATTTCCAAGATTTGAAGGTGCCATGTTGAAAATTTTGATACAACACTCAAAAGCATAGTTGTAAAATCAGCCCCAAGAGCACATTTTGAAAAATCATAACTTTGGATCTGTTCATTTTCATGCCAAACCACTTTGCAAGTGTGTTTATCTGACATATGGGAATGTGTACGCCAATTTTTAGCTTCATACGATTATTTTTCAATAGGTTTAGAAAGGCCAAACTAAAGGGTTCTATGAAGGTTTGATGCCTGCACATAGTGGAATTTGTTAAAATGATCAAATTTGAATGATAATATTAAGCAATTGGAAGATTGTCAAGACAAATAAATTGATGATTTTGATTCTCCCAATCTCAATGTGCATCCATGTCAAATTTCAGAACTTCAGGACATTGTTTGATATTTTTCTGACATCAAATCCAAATGGACTTTACACAATTTGAAAACTACATTTTCAGAACAGCTACAAAATGGTCAACTTTCATGCTTGATATTTGGTGGATAAAATGAAATGATAGAAAAATATATTTCAAAAATGTTTGCCATGCCTACACGAGCTAATATCCAAAGTTATACCTTCTCAATATCACATTTGATATTTTTTCAAAAAGGGCAAAGGGAGGGTTTCAATTGAGTTTGATAGTGGTAATTTTTAGAAATTGTTGAGTAAGCAACTTTGGGAGTTTTGTATTTTTTAATTCCGATAAATTCATTCCAAACAATTTTACGATCATACTCTCCTATCACTACTCAACATGTATGTTCATTTTCATGGTCGTTAGAGGAGTTTTCATATGCTTCTTAATTGTTTTACGACTACTCTCGAGCTAGATTTGGCACCTCGAAAAAGTTCCAAAATTTTAAATTCTAAGGATGACCTAGTTGGTGTTTTAGCCTCAAATTTCTCCAATTTCAATTTCATTGAATTCTAAGGTCACTTGGCAAATTATTTTAAAAATTCATTTTTCTCACTACATGCTCCGGTAGGGCCAGTTTACAAAGGAAGTGCCTTGATTTGGATATCTGTTTAAAATTCGTCAAAAACCCACTTCCAAAATAATTTATCACGGTCCCTTGCAAATTTTTGTCGCTCCAAGATGCTCCATGTGCCCTTAGTGAAATTACTTTGTTTTCCCGGCACTCGAAATTAAAATCTTCCTATGTGCCAAACTTTGAAAGGAAATTAATTCCAAAGTTGCTTGATTCTAAAATAAATCTTTTCAATGCAATAATGTTCTTCTCTATGTGGGGATCTATCAAAACATGATTTTTTTTGTAATGGAGCATAAATAAGAATGGAAAGAATGGTCAATGCAACATTAAAAATGTACATGTGCAGGAGAGTTTTGCAAAGAAATTTCTTCTAACTTTTAGCTTGGTGCCCTAAAATTGTAGATTACAATTTGATGTTGGCATTACAATACAAAGGTTTTCAACTTCAAACATCAAAAGAAAAAAATGTGCTACTGGTGAGGATGCATTGAAAAAAATGCAATGATTGGAATTTATTACTTGTCCCTGAGCCTGTCGTTGCTTCACTTAGCCAATTTTGGGATCTTTATCCGTGCAGCTCCTGACTACTTAGAATTGAATGAGGTAGGAATTTTTGAATTCACAATTAATGCTGGTAGGTAATTTTGAAATTGAGAGGGATTTTTTGAATGAGACAAATAGATAGAATGGTTTCCCAGTTAGACAGTTAGAGAATAGAAGAAGAAGTCAGTTTTTGCAGCAGCAAGTGATTGGTGGAAAGAAGAAAAGTTGCAGTAGCAATAGAGAACATTATGTGCAAGGAGTTTTTGATAGATCTGGATTGCTCAGAGTTGTTGCAGAGTGTTGGCAGTGAGCAACTAATTGTTCCTGATCACTCAGATTTTGCTAGGAATAACAGATAGTTCAAGTCGAGTTGTAAAAGTGAGCTTTAAGTAGCTCCTGATTGTTTAAGATCTGGTTGAGCATTTTTTGATAGCTCCCAAAAAGTTGTAATAGGTAGTTTTTAGTTTGGTTGAAGTTTTTTTTTTGTTCTTTTGTTGTCATCATTTCCAGTTAGCTAATAGAAGGAAGAAAATATTCCATGTCTCCTCTTTTCTTTTATTTCACATTTTAGAGATTTGGGTATTTTCAGTTTGGTTGGAAATCAAAGTAACAACGTTGTGCTTTATTTTGCATTTAAAATCTCTACATGATATCAGAGCCATAAGCCCCATTTCCTTGTGAGTTAGGGTAGTCATTTTGTCTGGGTAATAAATTTTTTACTGTAGGAGACATGGCTAGAGATGAAGCAAAGAGTTGGCAGTAGAGACCGTCCTTTAATGGACAAAACTATAATGGTTGGGCCAAAAATATGAAGACCATTATGGTTGAAAATGATTTGTGAGATTTTCTAATAAATGGGTTCGTGGATATCGTTGACCCAGCTGCATTTGCAACTCTCACAAACAACTAGAAGACTCAGTTGAAGGAGAAAAGAAAGAAGGGCACGAAGGCATTGAGCTTGGTAGAAGCATCCTTGAAAGAGGCCATTTTTCCTAGAATACTAGCAGCTGAGTATGCAAAGGAAGCTTGTGAAATCCTCCAAACCAGATATAAAGGGACTAAAAAGGTCAAATTCGTGAAGGTCCAATTACTTTGAATAGAGTTTGAGGTTATTGAAATGAAAGAAAGTGAAACCATCTCAAAGTTTCACACAAAGTTCTCAAGCTTGCTAAATCAACTAAGAGCGAATGGAGAAATGATTGAGGAGCAGAAGATTATTGAAAAAATCCTCAGATGTCTACCTATGAGGTATGATGCACTTGTCATTTCTATTGAAGAGGTGAAGGACCTCTCTAATTTGACATGGGGTTTGTTGATGGGTTCTCTTCAAACCCATGAGCAGCGCCTAAAGAGGTCTACTACTTCTTCCCAAGAGAAAGCTTTCAAAGCTTAGTCAAATGCAAGAGGCAGGGGGAGAGGTAGAAATGGCTCCCAAAGAGTTAGAGGCAGATCCAGACAAGGAAATGTTAGAGGAGAAAGCTCTGTACAAGAAAGCATCCAAGAAGAAGCGAGCAACTCTCAGAACAACTCCTGAAGAGGCATGAAGAACAAAAACTTGAGTGGGAGAAGTGAGAAGAGCAACGTTGAGTGCTACTACTATCACAATTTTGGGCACTATGCTAGTGAGTGCTAGAAAAAGCATGGTAATCAGCAAAAAAAAAATGTAAATATGGCTGATTCAAATGTCGTTGAAGGCAATCAGTCCACATCCTTCATCATGTACAATGTTGGTGAAGAAGGAATTCTCAAAGTTTGGTATTTGGACAGTGGTTGCAACAACCACATCAATGGTAATGAAAATCTATTATCTTTAATTGATAAAAATGTAAAGTTTGAAATTAGAATGGGGAACAATGGAATAGTTCCAGTCAAAGGAAAATGATCTATTATGACACGCACCAAGCAAGGTGAGAAGAAGGAGGTTCAAAATGTGTTTTTTGCATTGGGGTTAAAGCATAATTTCGTGAGTGTTGGATAACTGATCCAAAATTGATACAAAGTGTTGATGGATAAGGGAAAATGTGTCATTTGTGACAAAAATGAGGACAAAGGTGTTTGTAGCAGTTGCAATGACAAATAACTAGATGTTTTCATTGAATATTTAGACGTGCTTCTTGTTGGTGTAATTAATTGTTTTGTACCTTGTCCTAAGTCATCATTACACCTTAGTTAAGTTTACTTAGAGACCACATAGGAGTTGTTGGAGATTTTACCACCTTTGGTGGACTTATCATGTTATCACTTTATCATTTCCTCCTTTCGTGGACACATCATGTGATTCCTCTCCACCTTTTGTGGTGGTTATCACATTATCACTTTCCCACTTTAGGTGGAGTGATAGCTTTTCACAATTGTCTCATGTCATAAGATTACGACACTTGTCATAATCTTATGCCCTCCTATGTTCTCACCTTGGTTATATAACCAAGGGGTCTCTACTACATTTGTACATTGATACATACATTATTTCTATTTGCATTATTGGGAAAATATAGTTTATTCTTGTCATATTGTTTATATCTCTCTTATGCTTGTGCTTCCATTAGGGCTCTAGATCTTGGGTGCCTACCTTCATAGCCAATTCTTACACTTCTCATCTCAATCTATTGGTGTGCCTCTCATAAATGAAAAATGTATAGCAATACAACAAGCAACACTCAAACACACCATTCAAGACCCCTTTGAGCTATGGCATCTCGGGTATGGACACTTAGGCTATGCTAGTTTGAGTCTTTTGTCCAAGAGAAAAATGATTGAAGGTTTGCCAAGTATAGTAGTGCCTAATATTAGGTGTGAGGCTTGCATTTTGGGAAAACAACATAGGAACCCCTTTAAATCGGGAAACTCTACAAGAGCAAGGGCACCATTGGAGTTGGTGCACATGGATTTGGTAGGCCCTATGCAAATCACATCTATTGGTAATGCAAGATTTTTTATGACCTTTATTGATGATTTGAGTCGTAGGACATGGGTCTATTTTTTGCAGCATAAGGCTGGTGCATTTAATAATTTTTTATTGTTTAAGGTCCACACTGAAAAGGAGAGTGGAAATTTTATCAAAGTCCTAAGGTCAGATCAAGGAGGAAAATAAACTTCCAATCAATTTGTGAATTTTTTGAAGTAAAATGCCATCAAGAAGGAGCTTACAACTAGCTATACTCCGTAGCAAAATGGAGTGGTTGAAAGGAAGAATAGGACCATCATGGAGATGGCAGGGAGCATGATGAAAGCAAAGGGACTCCGTACTGAATATTGGGGAGAAGTGGTAGCAACAGTTGTTTATCTGATTAATAGAAGTCCAACAAAGGTGGTTCATGACAAAGTACCACAAGAGGCATGGACAAAATATAAATGGATGGTTTAGCACTTAAGAGTGTTTATTTGTGTGGCTTATGCACACGTGCCTAAAGAAAAGAGGCAAAAATTGGATGAAAAGGGTGAGAAGTGCATCTTTACGAGTTATTGTGCAGATTCAAAAGCCTATAGGTTGTATAACCTAGTAAAAAAAAATATTATTATCAATAGAGATGTTGATTTTTTAGAAGGTCACTCATGGGATGGAAAAATCAGTCTCGATCATTCCAAATTGCTCCTGATCATTCCTAATGTTGAAGAAAATGATGATTCAATGGAGCCAATAGTAGCTCCTGATAATTCTGGTTGAGCTCCTAATCGCTCGTAATTTCTCCTAATTAGAACAGACAGAAAGGCAAGTAGCCACAACCAGCTAGAGAATGGGTCGCAAGGAGCTCCCAATCACTCCCGATCATTCCCAATCGCTCTCGAACCAGCCTGTTTAGTAGAAAAATAGTATTAATGAAAGTTCAGACCCCACTCTAGCCTCCCTAATGCCAAGAAAGACCAAGAGTCTAAGGGAGATCTACCAAGATGAAAGGTATGATGAGAACATGAATTTCGTATTGTTTTCTCATAGTGATCCGATTTATTTTGAAAAAGCTGTGAAAGAGGATAAATGGTGTGAGGCCATGGATGAGGAGATAGATGCAATAGAAAAAAACAATACATGGGAGCTAACTAAATTTCATCCTAACAAGCAAGTCATTAGGGTGAAATGGGTCTACAAGACCAAGTGCAATGCCAAAGGAAGCATAGATTGACATAAGGCACATTTAGATCAAGGGGTACAAATAGAAATTTTAGAGAGATTATGATGAGATGTATGCCCCTATTTCAAGGATGGAGACTTTGTGGGAAGTCATAGAAATTGTAACCCAACATGAATGGAAGGTGTTTCAAATGGACGTAAAGCCCACTTTTCTTAATAGAGTGTTGAAAGAGGAAGTTTATGTGGAGCAATCATTTGTATATGAATTTTTAGGTGAAGAACACAAGGTGTATAGGCTAAAGAAAGCTCCATGGGCATGGTACAATAGGATTGACTCATATCTGATGAGCAATGGCTTTACCAAAACCGATGGTGAGCCCACTCTTTACATCAAGGCAACAAATGGTAATATTTTGATTTTTGTCTTGTATGTCGATGATTTAGTTTTTACTGGGGATGATGATTTCCTCATTATTTATTTTAAAGAGGCCATGAAAAAAGAGTTTGAAATGACATATTTAGGACTCTTGAGTTATTTTCTAGGCATAGAAGTAAAAAAAATGCATGATTGTATTTTTATCTCTCAAGAAAAATATGAAAATGAGATCTTGAAGAGATTTAGGATGCTTGAAAGCTAGCCTTCCCTAACACTAAAAATCATAGGTCTAAAGTTGAGCAAGGAAGATTGCAGCAACAATGTGGATCCAACCATGTATAAAATTTTGGTTGGAATCCTGATATATTTAACAGCAACTAGGCCAGATATAATGCATGGAGTGATTTTGATTTCCAGATTCATTGTGACTCCAAGAGACGCTCATTGGCAAGTGAGTAAGAGAATCCTGAGGTATATGAATGGCACCAAAGGATATGGCATTTTGGACACAACAAAAAAAGAGTATGGGTTGGTTAGATACACTAACAATGATTGATCAGGAATTTTGGATGATAGGAAGAGCACTTCGAGCTACGTGTTTTATTTGGGTTCGGGTGCTATCTCATGCGCTTCAAAGAAGCAACCTATAGTTTCCCTATCAACAACTAAAGCTGAGTATATAGCAACAAATGCAGCAATATGTTAGGCTATTTGGCTGAGAATAATCTTGGTAGATTTGAGAGAAAAACATTTGAAAGGATGGAATAGTGATCTTTTGTGACAATGTTTCATTGATAGCCTTGACGAAAAATCTTGTGTTTCATGGAAGAAGCAAGAAAATTGAAATCGGGTATCATTTTATTAGAGAGTTAGTTGAAAATGGAGAAATCAAAATGGAGTTTTGCAGGTCTAAGCAATAGCTAGCAGACATATTCACCAATCCTTTGAGAAAATATAATTTTGAGCGCTTAAGGAGTAGTTTGGGAATATTTGATTTGGATAAGGTTTGATCCTATTTTGTTGGCTCACGACAAAGGGGGAGTGTTGGAATTTATTACTTTTCCTTGAGCCTGTCACTGCTTCACCTACCTGTAAAGAGATATTTTCCCTTTGCCAGTTTTGGGATATTCATCCTTGTAGCTCTAGACTACTCAAAAATGAATAAGGTAGGTAATTTGAAAATTGAGAGGGATTTTTTGAATAAGACAACTAGAGGGGATGTTTTCCCTGATAGGCAGTTAGAGAATAGAAGAAGAAGTCAGTTTTTGTAGTAGCAAGTGATTGGTAGAAAGAAGAAAAGTTGTAGCAGTAACAAAGAACATTTTGTGCAAGGAGTTTCTAATAGCTCCAGATTGCTTAGAGTTGTTGCAGAGTGTTTGCAATGAGCAGTTGATTGCTCCTGTCGCTCAGAGTTTTCTAGGAATAGTAGATAGTTCCAGTTGAGTTGTAACAGTGAGCTCTAAGTAACTCCTAATTTTTTATAATCTGGTTGAGCAATCTTTGATAGCTCCCATAAGTTGTAATAGGTAGTTCTCAGTTTGGTTGAAGTTTTTTTATTTTTGTTTTTTGTTTTGATTATTTCCAATCAATTAATAGAAGGAAGAAAATATTGCATGTCTCCTCTTATTTGTTATTTCGTATTATAGAGATTTGGGTATTTCTAGTTTGGCTGGAAATCAGAGCAGGAGCTCTGTGTTTTATTTTGTGTTGAAAATCTCTACAATTGTATATTGTATATTTAATTAAAAAGGCTTCAGATAATTTCAAACATATGTGATTAGTAGATGTAGATTCAAAATTCCACAACCCCTACCAATGTCATCCATTCTGCACCGAAATGAGGAAGGATTGGCATTTTATGATTGATTGTAGCCTAGGAAAATAGCACAAAGAAGAAAATGAGAAAATAAGCAGCTAAAGAAATTGGAATTGAATCCATCCTCAAAACCCAATGGCATCTCTTACAAAATTATACAAATAGAGAATATGCAAAGAAGAGCCAAGTAATCTAAAGAATTCCCGCATCACCATAGGCACCCAACAAGAGGTGCATGGGTGAGTGGTGAGCCTTGCTGCGTCCTTGCTGGAGGAGTCAAAGTTGTGTGTGGTAGTGCAGTGGCTTTCTTGCATTACTACGGGTGTTCCGATGAAGTAATGTGGTATATTGGCTAGACATGGGGTGATCACACAAAGCTGGTTTATAATTTCTGAGAGGAACTGGTTTTTCCTGAAATCACATATTTTTAGAAAATATAATCATTCAAGCCTTAAAAATTTCCATTTTAAGAATTCCAATTGAACAGGATTTGATCAAACCACCTTATATCAAAACCCCTTGGATAGAACCTCTCTATTTTAAAACCATACCTATAAATAACTCTCCTTTACACCTATCAAAATCCTGATAAAAAATCACTTTTGATTTATGTTTTGGATGATCAAATGAATTCATTTAAAATATATTTCTTATGATTATGGTAGTATTCAGAATGAACTATCCAACAAATATAATTTTTAAATGTTATTTTTATGATGTATTTTTTTTCGGTTTTTTTAAACATAAGTTTTTCATCGAAAATGAAGGTCTCTATTTTGCACATGTGGAAAATTAGCAGATTATCAAAACAAATTTGAAAAATATGAGTGCACCAGATATTAAAGTCCTGATCCAACAAAAAAAAAATTGAATTTCGATATATACAAAAAAAGTTACGCATTATATGTCCGCGCTATGTCTCAATTGTAATTGGTTTGACTTCGAAACTTTATTAAAGAAAAAAATTAAATAAAAAAATATCTAACCAAGTGGAAGCACTAGATATCAGAGTTCAAATATAAATTTGAAAGAATTAGAATTTTATCCTTCATGGAAAAATAGTTATGCATTATACAGTGTGCGTCACTTTTTAAAAATGTTGGTTTTTGAAAAAAACTAGTTTTCGTGGAAGACAGAAAAATAAGTGCAATCTGATTCAAAAAATTTGAAAAAAATATTTTTAGAATCTACAGATAGAATTTGATGAGACTCTAGTTTTCATCATCTTCAAATTCCTCATGGTTTAGCCGTTATAGGTGCCTGAATTTGAAGATTTACTTAAAAATAATAATTTGAGTGTTCAGTTTGGCAAAAAATTGTAAACCACTATTGTGTGATCACCCCATGGAGAATACATGTGAGAAGGAAAACTCAAATATTTCTCCCAAAGTTAAATTCAAATCATTTTGGTACTATGATGGAGAAATAAAATAAATTTTTATAAAATACCGTGAATGTTTAAGGAGAAAATGTATTAAAATTATAACATTAAAGTTATTTTTGGGAATGTGATTTACTGCAAGATAAAATCACTATGGGTATGTAGTGAAATAAAGCGATGAAGATGGAAGAAGTGTTATTTGGATTAAAAAATGTGTGAGGATGGAGAATATTTTTTACTAAAGAAAGCTATGAAGGTGGGTAATTATTTTCACTTAAAAAAATTATTAATGAAAGGTGAAGATTGCTAGCAAAGGAACATTACCAAAAATGATTTTTCACGAAGATGTAAAGATGGAGGTTGAAGTCAAAGTACTTAATTTACCAGAAGATAATTAATTAAATATTTTATTTTTGACAAAGAATGTTGAACAAATGAAGCGTCATAACCCTAAAATGTGTATTGTATATATAAATAGTAAAATCATGTAAAAAAGAGAGGGGGGTTAGACGTACTAGTAAGTGAGGAAATTGCCAGTAGTTGGATAGGGTGATCAGTTGTTGAAATAGAATGTTATGTTATGTATTGCAAAATATTTTTGGATTAGTATAATGGACAAGAAGATTTAATCTTGTGACTCAAATATTGGTGTCAATTTTTTGTCAAGTTAAACAATTATTCGGTTGTCTCCAAGTTGGTGTTCCTTATTATTTGAATTTGTTTCAAGCAGAATACTAAAATTTACCAGACACATTTTTCATTCTTGTGTAATTTTCTTAATTGGTTTCTTCAAGTAGGAATTAAAATCATTTTAAACAAGTTACATTAATTTGGAAATGACAATTGGATCAATAAGAAGATTCTATAATTGAAGGTTTTCATACTGTCTCCAAACAATCCTATTAAGTTATTCAAACTGAATATATCAAGTATATTTTTCATTTTGTCAGTACACATTTGTTGTCACTGTGTGACCCCTTTTAATTGGTTCTTTCAAGGAAGGATTAAAATCCTCTTAGATATATCACAGTAACATAACAGGCCTTGATTGGATCAATAAGAAGAGTTTGTTAGTCACATTCTTGCACGTTTATACTAGTTGTAAACAAGTATAAGTGCCAAACAATTAGAATTATAGCCAGTTAGTAAGTCACATATCATCTACATCTTGGCTCCATTTATCCAAAAGAAGTAGGCACTGGTCATACCCATTCCATTCAAGAGTCTCATAAAATATTATCTATACATTAATATTTCAAATTTCATTAGGAGTAGAAGTAGTTATTAAGCTTTCATCTTTCCCTCACTATTTTCCATTGGTGATAGAATGCACAACTAGGAATCATATTATAGTTTAAGTCTGCCTCATTTGCATAGGTGCACCTGCCTAGGTTTCGCAGAGCCTGAAGAGTAGAAGGTTCAAATTCATTATTTGGCCTTGTATGTTAGCCAAAAATGTTGTGAGAGCTTGGCAACCGCTTGTTGTTCAAACCTGTATATTTGATACCTAGCAGTTTGGTGACTCTACTAAGGAGTATTTTAGAATATATGGATTGAAGACCATCATATAGAGTCATTGAAGAGAGATTCATAGTTGAGAAGTTTGAGGAAAAGTGATTCCATTGGGGTAAAACAAGAATAATTTCAAAAATCCATTTCATTTTCCTACTTTGGAAAAAGTAGGTGGCGACTCTAATGAAGACTTGATGAATAATATATAGCCATCTTCAAACTGTGACATTTTGAGTCAAAAAATAGGAATCGGGGGTTAAAGTATGCATGTCAATTATTCTTTGCCCCATACACATTATGGTGCAATTGAGAGTTTTGGTAAAGGAGGTAATACATGTCATTTACAATAGAATCTTTCTTCACCATAATTATCAAAACAAATAAATGCTTATCCTGTCCCTCCTGGTCAGATTTTAGTGAGCTATGGAGATCATGAAAATAATCAGTATGTAAGGCACTATTAATATCAAGCTTCATGTCAAAATGCACAAAGCAAAATTATTCTACAAGCAAAAATTAATTTACAGCAAGTAAATTTCCAGTTGAAGGTAGCAGATATTGCAATGCACAAACCTCTTGATTTCAAAAATACTAAGGGTTACTAGAATCTTCCTCCTCCTTTGAACATTAAAAATAATTTGCAAAAATTTAGTGGATATAAATCGGGATCGGCGGATATGCACCTAAAACGATTCGTTAATTTAGTGGTGAATTGGAAAATCAATGGAGAGGACATTATTATGAAACTTTTTCTGGAAACATTAGAAAATGTTGATAAATATTGGTTCTACAACCTTCCTATTCTTTGCATAACTTCATGGGATGAACTTGCAAGTAAATTCATGTACCAGTTTGAAAATAAAAATGATGAGTATTTTCAAAGGGGAGGCCAAAGCACATTAGAATCTGGATTTTCCTTGTTCAAAAGAACATTGGATATCTATATGCAAATACCCACTAATGTAAGGCCTGATAAATCCATATGCATTGAAACATTCATGAAAATATATGTCCCTCGTTCAGATGAATGGCCTCGGTCATGGAAACCAGTTACTTTCTCTACCAATTGTATGAAATGATTGAATTCATAGAAAGGAAAAGGTATGATGATGTTGTCAATAGTGAACACAGAGGCAAAACTAGTGATGAAGATGGAGAAATTAATCAAATAATGCAGCCAATAAAAGAACCAGGTGTAAGTGAAAATTATTCCTATGACAACCTACGTTAGGAGGAAGAAGATGAGTATGTACATACTCAAAGCCAAGACTCCATTACAGAATCAGAATGTGGAGTTTCCTCCTTAGGTGCATTTTTTGATATAAGGAGACATGAAGGAGAATGAGGACATGACTTTTTGAACAGAATGGCAGATGCCTATATGTGAATACCCATTAGTTCCCTGCCTAATAAGTCTGAATTACACTTCATTGAGCATTTCATGAGGGTATATGAGCCCAACTCCATTCATTGGCCTGAGTTTTTGAAGCATGTTATTCTAGACAAGATGAATAGGTTGATTGGTATCATAGATCATAAAAGGTATAAAAATGGTGAAATCACTGATGAGTATGGAGAAACCAATCAAGCAATATAGTTAGTAGATGAGACATGGGAAAGTCAAAATAATTCCTATAACAACATGCATGAGGAGGATGAAGATATAGTTGATATCTCTTGTGTACCAGATTGTGATAGTGCATGTTATGAGGGATCCATTGAATACTCAGATTGTGCAGATGAACCTATGGATTTTGACCTATAAGAAAGTAATTCTTGTAGTTCTTATGATGAGGAAGTAATGGAAGAAGAAAGTTCATTTGACAATGAAAAAATAACACACCTACCTACAGTTGAGTACCATGGTGACACCATTAATGATCTGAAGAAATTTTCATGGAAGATAACTTTTATGAGAGCCAAGCTGATGAAAATGTAGAAGAGGTCAATGAAGAAAAAAAATCCACTTGACAAAGAACACATGACACATTCATCTGGGTAGAAGCACAAAGATGAGTCCACGAAATGTGGAAGTTTTTAACTTAGGCAAAAAAACAAAATTGGCATGAAAAAAACGGGATCCCGTTAAGGTTCGAGACCTCGAGCCAAAAACGGGATCCCGTTTCATAAGATTTCTTTTTTTTTTACGAATTTAAGAAACGGGATCTCGTATTTTAAAATACGGGATCCCATTTCTTAAATTCATAAAAAAAATATTTTTTTATGAAACGAGATCCCATTTTGAAAACGGGATCTCGTTTTTTTTAATTTTAATTTTGGTCGGGTTTTATCTTTGTTTTTCGGTTCGAGAAAAGGCATGGGGACCCGAACCTAAGCTTTGGACCTAGTTTGACTTGCAAGTTGAAGGTCCTAGCAATGTCACAAAAAAATATTGAGATTGGGCATATGGCTGACGCCTTTTTTTGCAAAAATTTTCGACGAAATTAAAACCCATTTTAGATGAGACAATGTAGATTCCAAATATGTAATTTTTTTTACAATTGGATTATTTTTTCTATTTTTCAATTAATTTCTAATGAAATTGGTCCATAAACTTTAAATATCAGTGTTTTTTACTATTTTAATAACTTTTGATCAACATAACATTTTGATGAACGGATTGCACAAGGGCAAACTTCAAACAATTATTTTCAATTTTTAAAAAAAATGCAAAAAATTATAACTTTAGGTCATCTTATGAATGTCGTACACGACGATTTTTCTAAACGACAAATATGCCTGATAAACAATTAACAAAAAGAAAATATTCAATAAAAAATTACAAAAAAATATCTAGGGCACGCTTCAGTGAGTCACAAGTCTTTTTCCAAAAGGATTTAGAAAAATATGGATGTCGTACACGTGCATGGTATGGTAAAAAAAAAAGACTTTTAAATAGTGGTTTTTACAAAAGCCTATTGAAACTCAATTTGTACAATGTGGGTATTGAAATAAATTACATATTTGGAAACTAGACTCCGAGTAATACATTTTATGATTAGTGATTTGTTTGAAGATTTCATCTCTAAGTGCTTCAAATTTTAAGGTCAAATGTGTCAAACTCTGAAAATCAGGGAAAACACTTCCACTTTTTGGCCAAAAAGTGGACTCAACTTCTTGCGAGCACCCATCTATAGCTGATAACCATGAGGATATGATTGATGAACAAGAAGATTGCACACTTGAAAGTGGTTTTGAAATTTTTTAAAACTGTTGTATGATCAAATAATAGAAGGATCTGAAATGACATCCTACCAAGGTGTGCCACAAAATTATTTCTTTGTGTTTTCGAATCCACTCCATGATGAGGATGAAACATGCTCAAATGAAGATAAGAGTACATCAGCATGTGAAGATAGTAACTATGATGATTCTAAAACTTGCTATGTTCATGAACTGGGAGTTGAAATAGAAGTGGATTGTGTATCATGCCACAATGAAGAAGAGATTGAAGACAATCATGTGAATCTTAATTCACAACAAGGAGATATTTTCAGCTCTTATGGAAATCAATAAGAGGAAGAAATAGTAGAAGATATGGAAGTAGAGACATGATCACTCAGGAGTGAGCAAATTTCAGATTTGCTGACTCTTCAATACCAGAGATGTGCACACAAGGATGATTCTAAAGTTTTGTGTTTAGACCACATTTTCTTTGATAGTAAAAGTACTTTGTGTGATGATTCATATAACTCCATGTGCATTTCTAAAAGTGATAAAGAAACCTTTGAAGCTGATCAAGAATCTATATCTATTCAAAAAGATATATGTGATTTATAATTTTTGGGCTCATATAGAGAAGACATTTATTTGGATACCATGGATGATAGAAATCCAACATTAATTGGTTCAGATATGCATGATAATGAAAATATGAATCAGAACTCGGTGTCATCTCTGAATGGTGATATGGAAGAGATGCAAAAAAATTCAAATTTGTTTGTCTCAAATAGTATTGATATGACAGAGCTTTCATATTTGTGTGAGAAGCATTCGAGTGGTCAGATGAGTGACATAGATGATCATGATTGTTTCTCTTCCCATACACATGAAGGTTGTATTTCCTGGTTGCATAAATGGCCTCATAATGATTGAAAATTTCTTGTGCAAATCAATCTCATCTATATGATGAACAATGAATGTTTTCATCTTTCAAATCAGCAAGGATACCATTTCATGATGCATGACCTAGATCGGAGTGGTGAAAGGAACATGAGTCAAGTTGAACACAATAATTTTCTAAATTTTTTCAATGATGGTGATATAACAGGGCTGGTTTTCTGAGTATTCTCAAGAGGAATTTGATAAAATCACTACAAAACAAGGTGTATGATAGGGGAAGATAGTGGAATTTATTTTCAAGTGGCCTTGTGCTATCAGCTATGATGTGGTTCTTTCAAAAAACCCATATTAGTTTGTGATAGAAAATGGTTTGAATATGTTCCTCAATAGATAGAACATTTGGTATGCTCTCCTAGAGGCCTAGATTCATTCTATACCCACAAGGGGCATACATCCCCAAATGGAGCCAATATTGGAACCTTCAAAATTTTCCAAGATTTGAAGGTGCCATGTTGAAAATTTTGATACAACACTTAGAAGCACCGTTGTAAAATCAGCCCCAGGAGCACATTTTAAAAAATCATAACCTTGGATATGTTCATTTTCATCCCAAACCACTTTGCAAGCGTGTTTATCTAACATGTGGGAATGTGTACACCAATTTTTAGCTTCATACGATCAGTTTTGACTAGGTTTCAAAAGGCCAAACTAAAGCGTTTTGTGAAGGTTTCTTGTCTGCACAGTGAAATCTATTAAAATGATCAAATTGGAATGATAATATTAAGCAACTCAAAGATTGTCAAGACAAATAAATTGGTCTCTCCATCTCAATGTGAATCCATGTCAATTTTCAGAACTTCAAGATCTCGTTTGACATTTTTCCAAGATCAAATCCAAATGGATTTTACACAATTTGGAAACTACATTTCCAAAATAGCTGCAAAATGGTCAACTTTGGTAGTTGATATTTGGTGGAGAAAATTAAATGATAGAAAACTCTCTTGCACAAATGTTTACCATTCCTATATGAGCTAATATAAAAATTTATAGCTTCTCAAGATCAAATTTGATATTTTTTAAAAAAGGGCAAAGGGAGGGTTTTAATTGACTTTAACAGTGGTAATTTTTAGAAAAGGCTGAGTAAGCAACTTCGGGAATTTATAGTTTTGAATTTTGACAACCTCATGTCAAACCGTTTTACGAAAAATACTCTGCTATCACAACTCAACATGCATGTTCATTTTCACGATCGTTAAAGGAGTTCTGATATGCTTTTTAATTGTTTTACAACTACTCCCAGGCTATATTTGGCAGCCCGAAAAAGTTGCTATTTTTTAAATTCTAACAATGACCCAGTTGATTTTTTTGGCCTCACATATCTCCAATTTAAATTTAGTTGAATTCCAAGGTAATTTGGCACATTAGTTTAAAAATTCATTTTTCTCACTACATGCTCCAGTAGGGCCAGTTTAGAAAGGACGTACCTTGATTTGGTGAACTGTTGAAAATCCGTCAGAAACCCACTTCCAAAATAATTTATCAGGGTGCTTTGCAAATTTTTGTGGCTCTAGAATGCTTTATGTGCCCTCAATGAAATTACTTTGTTTTCCCGATTGTCGAAATTAAAATCTTCCTATGTGCCAAAGTCTGAAAGGAAATTAACTCCAAAGCTGCTTGACTCTAAAATGAATCTTTTCAATCCAATAATGTTTTTCTCTGTGGGGATCTATTAAAGCATGATTTTGTTGTAATGGAGCATAAATAAGAAAGGAAAGAATAGTCAATGCAACATAAAAAAATGTACATGTGTAGGAAAGGCATCAAGAGTTTTGCAAAGAAATTGCCTCTAATTTTTTGCTTGGTGCCCTCAAATTGTAGATTAAACTGTGACGTTGCCATTACAATACATAAGTTTTCAAATTCATACTTCAAAAGAAAAAAATGCGCTACTGATGAGGATGTATTGAACAAAATACAATGATTGCAGATTGTAGATTTAACTAAAAATGCTTCAAAGGCTTTCAAACATATGTGATTAGCATATGCAAATTCAAAATTCCACAACCCCTACCAGCATCATCCATGTCTGTGCCGAAATGAGGAAGGATTGGCATTTTATGATTGATTGAATTCTAGGAAAATAGCACAATGAAGAAAATGAGAAAATAAGCAACTAAAGAAATTGGAATTGAATCCATCCTCAAAACCCCATAGCGTCTGTGACGAAATTATACAAATGGAGAATATGCAAAGAAGAGGCAGGTAATCTAAACCATATGCACCCAACAAGGGGTGTGCAGGTGAGTAGTGAGCCTTACCACATCCCCGTTGGAGGAGTTAAAGTTGTGTGCGGTAGTGCGGTGGCTTTCCCACATTACCGCGGGTGTTCCAATGAAGTAATGCATTATAGAGGCTAAACATGGAGAATACACATGAGAAGGAAAACTCAAACATTTCTCCCAAAATTAAATTCAAATCATTGCGGATGGAGAAATAAAATAAAGTTTTATAAAATTTCATGAATTTTTAGGGAGAAAATGTATTAAAATTATAACATTAAAGGTATGCGGTGAAGATTGAAGAAGTGTTATTTGGATTAAAAAATATGCGAGGATGGAGAATATTTTTTACTGAAGAAAGCTATGAAGGTGGGTAATTATTTTTACTTAAAAGATTTATTAATGAAAAGTGGAGATTGCCAACAAAGAAACCTTACCGAAATTGATTTTTCACGAAGATTTAAAGATAGAGGTTAAATCAAATAATTTAATTTGCCAGAAGGAAATTAATTAAATATTTTATTTTCACCAAAGAATGTTGAAAAGTTGCACTAGAACAAATGAATGGTCATAACCCTAAAATGTGTATTGTATATATGTACAGTAAAATCATGTAAAAAAGAGAGGGGGGTTAGAAGTACTAGTAAGTGACGAAATTGCCAGTAGTTGGATAGGGCGATCAGTTGCTAAAACAAAATGTTATATTATGTATTGCAAAATATTTTTGGAATAATATAATGGACAAGAAGATTTAATCCAGTGATTCAAATATTGGTGTCAATTGTTTGTCAAGTTCAACAATTATTCAGTTGTCTTCAAGTTGGTGTTCCTTATTATTTGAATTTATTCAAAGCATAATACTAAAATTTGTCAGACACATTTGTTGTTCTTGTGTAATTTTCTTAATTGGTTTCTTCAAGTAGGAATTAAAATCATTTTAAACAAATTACAGTAATTTGGAAATGTCAATTGGATCAATAAAAAGAGTCTATAATTGAAGGTTGTCATACTATCTCCAAACAATCCTATTGAGTTATTCAAAACTGAATATATCAAGTATATTTTTTATTTTGTCAGTACACATTTGTTGTCACTATGTGACCCCTTTTAATTGGTTCCTTTGAAAGGAAGGATTAAAATCCTCTTAGATAGATCACAGTAACCTAATAGGCCTTGATTTGATCAATAAGATGAGTCTGTTAGTCACATCCTTGCACACTTATACCAGGTATAAACAAGTATAAGTTCCAGACAAATAAAAATATAGCCAGTTAGTATGTCACATATCATTTATATCTTGACTCCATTTACCCAACAGAAGTAGGCAGTGGTCATACCCATTCCATTCAAGAGTTTCCTAAAATCTTATCCATACATTCATATTTCAAATTTCAGTAGGATTATAAGTAGTTATTAAGCTTTCATCTATCCCTCACTATTTTCCACTAGGGATATAATGCACAAGTAGGAATCATATAGTTTAAGTCTACCTCATTTTCATAGGTGAACCCACCTAGGTTTAGCAGAGCTTGAAGAGTAGAAGGTTCAAATTCATAATTTGGCCTTGTACATTAGCCAAAACTATTGTGACTTGCATTAGGATTAGAGTGAGCATGAGTAAGTTAAATTTCATTAGGGTCATTTATGAAAGCACAACTTGCCATATCCACTATGGAGTTCAAAAACATCCATAGCTTACCAAAGCACATATTCATGATGAAATGTAATGCAAATCTCAAATTCTAACATGGTAACTATGCAATGATCTAAAATCAAATGTGCTAGATGTAATTTTGAATTTAAGAAATGCACAAGATGAATTTAACGAAACTAGATGCAATAACTGAATGAAACAAAAAAAAATTAAACTAAAACAAAAATCTATAAACAATAAATAGGTGGACAAAACTAGTGTTAAATTCTAGAAAATGTAGCGCAAAATTTGCACTAAGACTAATTCGCCTAGATGGGTATATGAGTCCCAGTGAGGATTTTTTTCAAAACACTTAGAAAGTTTCAAATGATTTTTTTGCTTTTTATGTTGTATGATGTGTAAACTAAATAAAAATGCAGATTTTGTATGAATTTCAATCATTTGAGATGCAAAAATGCAACCTTTATGTACTTTCACCTATGCAAAAATTAGAAACCCTGGAATGTGAATTAACTAATGTAAACACTAATACAATGCTAATGTAGGCAAGATCTAGGATGATTATGCACTCCAAATTAGAATAATGATGTTCTAAATGCAAGTTCACCAAAATGAAATGGCAAAAAATGGGATAGGTTCTTTAGTATGGTTTAGGACATAGAGCACACCCACTTTTCAATTATTTCATTCAAGGATAACCCTAGAGATCTCAATGCAATAGAAAAATATATTTTATAATAGGGTTGTCCTATGGGCTAATTGTAAATTGTTATATTTCTAGGATCAAAGAGATATAAAACAAGCACAAAGTTGTAAAAACCCATGCTAGATTGATTGAAAGAGAAACAATTAATAGGAAAGAACAATAAGATCAAGATCCACATGAAGTGGAAATCAAGATCAAGATCCACACAAAGTGGATAGAAGTGGAGTGTCAACCCAACTAACATGACACCTAACTAGGACATGTAACTAGGCTTAAGTAAGCCAAGTGTAAAGCTAAGTGTACACCAACACCCCCACTTAAGCATAACTTAGGTGGGAATTAAAAAGATGGGTCTTGGTTGCAAGACCATTCTAGGTACCCATGCACAATGCAAAACTCGCAGAAACAAAAAAAGATAGAAAATCCAGTGGGAAAATCTATCATCAAAAAAGAGAGAAAGTGAAAGATGTACAAGTGAAAGAAGAAGAAAGATAGAAGGAGAACTCAAAATCCCCAAAAACTACTTCTATCACAAAAGTAAAAGAGATATTCCACCTATAGGAGAGAAAGTGAGAGACTTGGAAGCCCCCCATAAAATGTGTTGTAGTGCGCATAGATGCTCGATGAAGTATGCCGAAGAGAATCCATGAACGTTGAACCATATTTCTCCCCTTAGGAAGAAGGTGAACTTCAGAAGTGTGCAAATTAACTTCCCATAACTGATAGGAAGATGTAGAATGAAGTATAAAGGTCTTTGAATTATCAAAAATATCCAAAGACATTGATGTTTCCTATAATGTCTTCGTAGAATGCTCAATGATCTCCAAACCAAAGTTGATATGTGAGAAAGATTCAAGAACAGGAACCACAGGGATCATTGATGTATGATGATAAATAGAACCATAAGAATATGATACTGTCACTATAAAAGCTGATGTAAGTAATGCATGATCAAGAATATTTAAAGAAGACAAGGATGATGGAACTTTATTGAAGTTGTCATAAAAAAGAAGACTGATGTCCTCAATGTGTGCTTCCATGTCAGCAATGTGGGACTCTATGAAAAGACATGCAATGTCAGGCAGATATAAATCCCAATCAGCAATGCTAGGAAGACTAATATACTATTGTAAAGAAATGTTGGAAACTCTTGAAGAAGTGACTCTGAAATCTGATGAAGAAACAAGAGGAGGTGGAAGAGTGATGATTTCATTTGGACACTTTGTATCTGAATCATGATGCGGGATGTGAGTTGTGATCATGGTAGGATCATGTGGGAATGGAGAATCATTTGAGTCTCCATACATCTCCCAAAGTTTGATCCATAAAACATGTGGACCCTCAATACTGATGATGACAATCAAAGTGTCATGTGGTATATGTAAGCTGATTAATCCAACAATATGATCATTTTTATTAAACCACTTATCCTTTTGAGATTGTTTACCTGGTTCAAGGATAAGTCCATATAGATATGGCGTGAGATTATGAAACCTGAGATGTTTTAGGATACCTTCACACCAAGACTTATAGTTTCTCATTTTTAGGTTGATTACAAAAGAGTGGGTTTCATATCCCATGATTACAAACAGATAATTACCCCCTTTGGAACTTTATTTCAGTTCATTGATTTTTAAAATACCTTACATAATCCCTTCAAAGAAAAATTCAGAAAAGTGGCACTTTATAAATTGAGTGCATGAATTTCAAATAATTTCCTCCTTACAAATTTTAATGTTTTATCACAATTGATCAAACAATTAATGTTTGTAGTGATAATTGATTAGATTTGCATAAATTGTGTTAAATGCAATCTATCAAAAAGAAACGAAAAAAGGTAAGCAAAATAAGAGGGAGAAAAATTCATGGAACTAAAAAAGAGGTAAAGTAGGATGGGATGAACAATTAGAAATCACACCCTTCACAAGTCTCTGCCTTTTCACACGCCTTCATGAGCCTACAAAAAAATCCCTCACGGGCCTGCAAAAAGAGCCTTCACTGTCCTTCATTTCATTTCAAAACATGTGTGGCCAAAGATTTGAAGGCCTGAGTGTTTTTAAAGTGCAGGATGCTCTAGCTGTTGTGAGAGGAGAGGCAGAGGAAAAGAGATTTGTAGTAGCAGAAGATGAAACCGTAGCACCGCTCTCTCTGCAACTGGTTCTCAGAGACACCGTTCTGAAGTCTACAAATGTGGGCTATGAGCAACACGTGAAGCAATGCCTCTCACAAATTTATACAACCTATAATCTTGAAGGGGTAAATTCGTGCCTCCCTACAGACACCAAGGAGGGTCTCAATCAACCAAGATCACGCCTCCACAATTGAATCACGACTCCTATGTGGGTCTTAGATGGCTAAGCAATATAGATGGTAGTAGTGTCAAGCTAAGTGGGTGGGTGCTTTCTAAGAGATTTGCATCCTCTGGTGTCCTTGAGTAGTGTGGGTTTCTACTAGCCTGAGCGCGGGCCTGTGTGAAGCTTGAGGAATGAGTAGCACAGTGAATTAGACCCCAACATCGTCAAAATTGCTTTTCCTATGATGATCCACTTTTCCTGTGGCTGTGGCTGTGGCTGGGAAATGCTTGCAGAGTGAGTGCTTAAATTGCACAACAGGGTTTTCATGGGGCTGCCTTGGCATAAATTTCAGATCTTTCCTGTGTATGCCTACTTGCCTTCCCTTGATGCCACAAGGTTTGAAACAACGACTCCAAACACATACGTTTTTTTTCAAAATTGGTCACGCCTTACACACTCTAACCATCTTCTTGCAAATGGACGCACGTATGGCTTATACTATCTCTCCCTATGCTCCGATACCATGTTAGATTTATAAGATCAAAGAGATAGAAAACAAGTATAAAGTTGTAAAAATCCATGTTAGATTGATTGAAAGAGCAACCATTAATATGAAAGAACAATAAGATCAAGATCCACACGAAGTGGATAGAAGTGGAGTGTCAACCCAACTAACATGACATGTAACTAGGCTTAAGTAAGACGGGTGTAAAGCTAAGTGTACACCAACATAAACTAATTAGGGGTTCACCACCAAGCTATGGGTTGGAAAGACAAATACAATGTAAATCAAAATGCTTAACTCTAATATGATGCAATTTCTAACTAAATACCTTAAAAATGCATGTAAACAAGAATAATAAGCTGAAAGAAGAAATGTGTGCACCTGGAAATCTAAAAATGGCTTTATGGATCTTTGAAATGTTGAAAAGAGTGACTTTAACACTAATTGGAACTCATACGTCAGGTGGACGAATTAGACCCAAATTCGGGTTTCTATGCAAAAATAGGAGTGCGAAAAATAGGTATCTAAAACTACAAACACATGAAATTTGACCTAAATTAAGACTTATATGCCAAAATTTGTGTATTGGTCTAGTTATAGTTTCTTGAAGCTTCAAGGTCTAAATTTTTTCTTTAATAATTGCTTTGTACTTCCTAGTTGATTTTCTTCCTAGTTGATTTTTAGATCCAAAACCCTAATTTGCAACATGTAGAAGTTTTCCAAGTATCTCTAATGCAAGATGAAAACTTTGAAAAATTTCTCTAAACTTTCTCTTTAATGTGTCTTCAACCTAAACCTGCAAATCACACACTAAAGAGAGGCAAAAATGCTTTTTTTCTCAGTGGATAGGGGTTTTCCTTGGTCAAACCCCGTTTTGGTAATCAAACCTTGAAATGAAATGAAATAGGAATAGAGAATGATTAATGAAAAAAATATGATGTTGCAACCCACCAAACCCTTTCCATAAAAGATTATAAACATGTATGAGATGGTTCCAATGGATGTAGATTTTGACTCTTGCTTGAATATGGTAGATCTTGAATGAAATGCTAGCTTGAATCATGAAACCCTACATCAGAATTGTCAGCTCAAAAGCAAATATGATGCATGAAGACTTTGACATGATGACTAATGCTTGAATAATGCTCTAAAAATGCTTGATAATCTACCCTTGAAGACTCTTGAATGTTCTTGTAAATACTTGAATGCACTTGTGAGCTCAACTTTGTTATTCTGAATGCTCTCACAAAAGTCTTAGATGAAAATGAATGAAAGAACCTAGTATTTATACTTAATTATACAAGAACCCAAAATTACAATACTACAAGCTGACATCAGATTTAGGAGGATAAAATACCATCAAAATTTTGAATTAATTTTAATTTTGGGTCACACATGACTCATACACCCAAGGTGGCATATGAGTCCCATTAGACATAATTTATGGGACCAAATTCAAAAATGCTTAGAAAGGTGCAAAGTCAGGATTGGGATCCAAAATCCTAGGTGAGACTCATACGTCCAAGGTGGCATATGAGTCTCAGACCACCAAATCTGGACCACACAACCTAAAAAAATTGAATTATGATTGGATGTTGATTTGTGTCGAGATTATGCTAAAAAAAATACATTAAACGAGACTTGTGCATGTAAAATAAGACCAAATAAAGTATAAAGAAGTCCAATTATTTAATAAAACCCTTGAAAAGTGTGAAAGTGTATTACAACACTTTACAATACTCCAAATACAATCAAAAGTGCACTCTATCACCTATATAGATAATTCCCTCGAAAACGGCCTTCATTATCATTTCCCCTCCCGATAATGAATTGAAAATGACTAGAGAAGTTTGCTAGAGCTCGAGAGGAGCTGTTCCAAAGCGGAACCGATTTGCTGTAAGCCACCCAACCTAAGCTACCGCCTAGGTTCCCTACTGCTTTGTTCCTGGTCAGTTCTATGACCCTGTCTCCATCAAAAGAGGCATCATTTTCGATTATAAAATCCGAGCTGGGAGGGAATGCAAAGCTAAGATTTCCTGCATGTGACATAAAAATGAGAGAAGCGGCAACACAGGAGAAAAGGAGCAGGGCGGAAGGACTATGACAGAACTTGGCCATTCTCTTGATTGTGGGGTGCTAGACGGCACATGGAATTGGTTAATGCCTTAGTGCAAAGGCGTACTTTTGGATGCCATGAATTGTATCTCATATATTAAATCGGCCGGAAAGATTCCATGGAGACATACGAGCAGAGCATATAAGACAGTTGAATTAGTCTCGAATGGTTTTCGCCGATGGGTACGGCATGTCGTATTCCACTTTGGCATTCTCTCTTTATATGGTGCCACGTGTTCATATAAGATGCCTTCGGATAGATTACATTTCTCTTTTTATATTTGTGAACTTATCTATATTCAATATTGAAGTAATTACACAACTTTGAATAAAGGACTTTGATTTGGATAAATAGATAGGGATAATGACTAGAGTTAGAAATACGGTAACGTGTAACGACTGCAAATATAAAAAACAAGAGAAAACAAGGTTGCTCAAGGATCTATTGCGTATTTCAATATGATAACATACAAAATAAAAATAAAAAGAGTTATATTGATGTAATACAACTGAAAAAAAACAATAAAAATTTGGTAAAAAAAATTATATCCATATTCTTGATTATAATCTAAAAATTAATAAATTTCAATTTATTTTAAAATATTTATGATATTTTATGTGTTATTTTAGAATGTATTACGAATAAAAATATTAAAATTAGAATATATCTTTATAATATATTTATTAAAAAATATTGAAGATATTTATTATTAAATTTATGACATAAGTTAGATAACCATCATTATGTTGAATTTATCTATATTTTTAATCAATTAATTATTTATGTAAGTACATAATTCTATCAATAATGTTAAAATTTTATTATAAAAATGTTTAAAAGACCTATTGTTTTATTTTGTCATATGATAACTTATGAATTGCATGCCTTTTCTATATTATAGGTAAAGGTAGGTTTCTAAAACAGGTGATATTTTTTTAATAATCAAACCCATAAATACAGGTAAAGTAATTAACACAATGGACGCCCACACCATCTCCCGCCTCTCCCGCCCAGATGTAATTTCAAATAACTATTGCTCTAAGGTGCCTTTATCTTTTCCTAGGTGTGATTTAGTCATTGACCTCTTTGTGGATGTTTGTGATGTCAGTTCTGCTAAGGTGGATGCCTTGTCTCCTGATGTAGTTGCTACTGCAGTTGTGTCTGGTGACCCTCGTGTGGTGTTGGGTGATCGCCCTCCTACTGCTTCGAAGGGCCCTCTAGATTTTTTTGATTCTGTGAAGAATAATAAGCTTGGGGAGGGCTTTGTGCATCCTATGCAGTGTGTAGATGTTGCTCCTATAATTTCTCTTGGTAAGGAAGTTGCAAAAAATATTGATTTTTATTTTAAGACTGGTCTTATTTACAATTTTTTCCACTGGTGACCTTCCCTCCCTAATTTGCACCCTTGGATCACCAACCATTGGTCTCCTCTGGTTGATGGCTCAATGGAGATTTACCCTTCTGCAAGGGGTTTTTTGTCATGGGTTTAAACTCTCCCAAGGATAGATAGGTTATTCTTAACTATGGTTTATGGGTTTGGGGCTCTCAACCCCTCTCCATAAGGCCTTAGGTTCATTCCTTTAACTCTCTGAAGGAACCCTTAGATGTGGTGCCTGTTTGTGTAAGATTTCCTTATCTTCCCTTGCAGTTTTGGTTCCCCTCTACCTATGAGGGCATTGGTAATGCTATTGGTAGATTTTATAAAGTAGACATGGCTTCCAAGAATTTTACTCATACCTCCTTTGCTAGGATTTTGGCGGAGGTTGATCTGTCGAAAGCTTTACTTGGTGATGTCATGTTGTAGGTTAATGGTTGGTCTTGGTCTTAGATCGTCGATTATGAGGGTCTTACTTTTCGTTGCAAATGTTGTTTTGTTGTTGGTCACTTGGCCCATGACTGCTCTCGAGGCTCTCATCCTATTTCTTCGTCCACCTGGTGGAAGAACTCATTCTATGAACACTTAAGTGTGTACCCTACTGTAGAGTCTGTTTCTTCTGATGATGATTCAACGCCTCCTTCCCTAAGGAAAAATAAGTGTTGAGGTTGTTGTTGCTCCTTCAGTGGAATCTATAGTGCTATCTCTGGTCAAAGCTATTCCTAATGCAGTATGTGTTGTCTCCCATTAGGCTCCTTCTACCCCCTTCTTGGAAATAATTTCAATTGTAGAGGATTTATCTTGGGATGCTTCTTTTGAAGTTTTTGTTGTTCATCTTGTCAGTTATTCTGATGAGGATTCCCCCCCTTCCAATCAAAATTTCTCATTTCCCATTTTTTATTCTTCTTGGATCACTATTTGTAGGAAGAAACATTAGGCTAAGAAGTTTGTGGTTTCGTTTAATTTTCCCTCTAAGGCTTTGTTGAGTTTTGGCTCTGTAACTTGAACATGCTCTCTTTAGTCTCTTTAGTTGTTGGTTATGCTCCTTCTTTTGTTGGTATCTCCCTCTTTTCTATGGTTTTAGTTTTTGTCTTGTTATTTTGACTTGTTCCTATGTTTGGCCAATCTATCTTTTTGAGAATTTTCACTCTATATTTCTCTTTGTATGGGATCAGGGCCCTTCCCTACTTATCTAATAAAAAATATAGGTAAAGTACAAAATAGTAAATCTATTGGTCTATAGAGCTTGCTTAGACTTTGGCATTAAGATCTTGGCCATTTTTCCCAACACAATTGCCCCCCAAATTTATTATTAATTCCAAATGTAATTTGGTTGAAAACCCAATTTTAAACTACTTAAAAATATAACTATTTCTTGTTGCAATTGGAATTGGAAGAGTCATGGTTTTGTGAAGAGGCAGCAACAAGGCATGTGTGGGAATTATAACAGTCATGATTTGGTGATGAGAGGATGTAGCAGAGTGTGAAAAGAAGTTTTCATGTTGATGACAATATTTTTGGGTGTATTCATGGTTTTGGTGAAATTACATATAGCTTATTACTACAAGAAAATTTAATTTGTATTTTTGAATTTTAATAAAAAATATGGACTATTGTAGTTTGTGGACATAGCACAAAGAGTGAACCATGTTAAAAAATGTGTTGTCTTTCACTTCAAAGTAATTTTATTTCTTTATTCTATGTTTAAAATCTATATATTAATTGGTAGTTTAATTTCTCATTATTGTCAAAAATTCCTAATAAAACCAACAAGAAATGTATTCAATGAAAGATGGAACTCCACAACAAGAACCAACAACAAACATCCTACAAAATAACATATCTACAACACATGAACAACACAACTAACTATACATTAAAAAAATATTTTTAACCATTAATCACATTTTATTCCCCCTAAAGGAAGCCTAAATTTTCCTCTAGTACCTAATTCTCTAAATTAATGATTTATCCTTTTGTAAAATTTTGAAGTTAGTTCTTTTTCTACAACACCAACCTTCATCTAGGATCTTCCTCTTCAACATATTATCTTGCAACATGGATATGCTAGCAATAGAGTTCTTGGTAGTTGTCTTATTATGTTCAATAATATTCGTTAGAGAAGACATCAACACATCTTGCTTCTTCCCTAATGGCCCCATTCACTCTCTCAAGTCGATGATATCAACAAACATTAATCTAAAAATATTTTCTCATTCCTTCTACAAGAATCTAACACTTATCTCATCTTTAGGCTCCTCACTTTCAATTATTTTGTAGAGAAGATATTCTCTCCTATAGTCATTTATTTATTTTTTAACCAATTTAATATACTATGTTATAGGTTTAAATTTCCTCTAAAGGCCCAAAATCTAGAATGAAATCCTTAACAATTGGACCATCAATTTTATCCTCTCCTCCCTTGAATGTGAATTCTCCCTTAGCCATGTCCTTATACACATGAATAAGGGAAACATAGAAAACCCTAAAGTCTCACTCAAACAATAAAGTCTTACCTTTACTATTAGAGATGAAATCCTTGACTTTGTTGATTATTGATCAATAAATTTAAGAGACTTGCAACTAAAATGAGAGACAAGGGATCCTCTACTATTGTCTCTTGTGGAAAATCTGGAATCAAGGAGATTGGAGGCTAGGATCTTGATTTTAATTATCTTTGGAGAAGGAAAATATTGATGATAGTATTTTTAGTCTCATTCTCAACAACCACAATCATAAACATAGGTGGAGACACTAAAATTATTCTCCTAATCATAAAGTCTTAATTATTGTCATATTTTCTATAAAATAAAATTTACCATAACATTAACTAATCATTTGTTAATCATAATTACATTTACCATTTATAAATTATTTATCACCATTTATTATCACATAATTCATCATTTACCACCATTTATCATTTATCACATTATTATTACTATTTTTAATTTATCCATTAACTTATTTTATTATTTTATTATTTATTTAAATAAGAGATAATTATTTATTTTCAACAAATAAAACTTTCATTTCACCCCATCAGTTAAACTCCATCTTCGAATTGGAAATTTCTTCTTCTTTCACCAATTAACTTTGTACAAAAATTAGAAACATTTTTTTTAATTTCTTTATAAATTTTAATATTTCATTATTATCCTTTTAGGAGTCGGAAATAGAAATTTTCCTATTTCGGTTGAGTTGAATCTATAGTCAATTCAATTAACTCTTAATTCTTGATCTTATGAATAAATCAAAATGTTGTGGTGAATGCTCATTCATTTGAATTGAATACATTGCATGAGAATTAAAACAATATATAGGGAAAATGAAAAGTATTGTTGATACAACCGACAACTACGTAACTACCTCCTAGTGGTAGCTATTTAACTTCCTCCTAGCAATGTAATACATTTTGTTACATTATTTTCTAACATTCCCCCCCTTATTAAATTGTTCCTATATCTCTAAAACCTTACAATTAATCTTTCCAAAGGATCCCCCTTAAGGCTTACATGACAAAAAATTGGTGATTACAAAATATGTATACATTCTAGATAAGATTTTCCTTCTAAAGAAATAAATCCTGAACTAGCTGGAACTCCTCCAAAAGCTATGAGCTAAATTCTTGAGTTCTTCCTCTGATGAACCTTGTAAATAATAGACTGTAGTTATTGGAAAACCACCCTCGACAAGTTGTCTCCTCAACCCTTGTAAAGGTGTAACCCTTGGTCATATTCTAATGAACTATCTAGGCAACAATCCATACTGATCTCTTTACCAAACCCCTTACCTATCTCCAAAACAAAAAATTCACAATACATGTATCTTCAAATATGTCTGTAATAACAAAGAAAATAAAATAAATCCTAAAATGCTTTTCATACAATACATCATCTCAAAGAGAGAAGCTAACTTGAGATGATGGAAATTAATCCACCCTCTAGTGCCGACAACCTCCAATATGACCTTGTTACACTTTACCCACTTGATGTCTTGGATGAGTTGTCAGAGGCCTCATCAGGTGTAGCAAAGATAGACTCAAAATTCCAATCATAACTATTTGAAGATCCAATGGTAACATTGATAAACTCTTCTACTAGATACTCAATAAATGTTTTAATATTTTGGAAAGTACTTTCCAAAGAATTGTTAGTAAGAAGGAAAATGACTTGACTGGTACATTGCAAGGAATATATATAAACTAATTAACATATAACAACTTCCTCTCTTCCAAAGTAATTTACCTCCAAGTTACCACTATTAGGAGATGCATGAAAATGGTTATGTAGCCATTTATGAATCCTCATATATATTGCAAATGATTGATTTTCTTACTCTATAATGGAATATTAGGTGGGCCTTCATCTGCTTGGTCTCGGGATAACTCTCCTTCTTCCATACCCTTACCAACATACCAATGTAGAAAGACATTCTTGACATACATGAGATTAAACTTCTATTTTCATATTTCATAAAATTGTATTAATAAAAAAATATCCCTTTTCCCTGCATTTGGGAATAATTAACAACAAATGAACCAACATTGCTTTGATTTAGTGTTGAAATGTGTTGTACACATTCATATTGAGTTTACAGCCCTTTTTCATAACCCAATTTTATTGCATATTTATTATAATATGGAAAATTGAATTATTGAAGAAATTCAATATATATTTAATAGAAAGTTTTGAATTTTTGAAAATTGAGTGAAAGAAGTTGAGTAATGTTTACTTTACAAACTTTTGGAAATTATTTTATATGTTATTAAGAATTGAACGTTACTAATAAAATTGCAAGTGCAAGTGTGTGCAGTTGCAGGGTGACAGGTTGACAGATAAGAACACGGTTGAAGTAGGATTATTTAGCTGGATTGAATGGTAAGCCAGTTTGAATCTAGGTGCACACACTGCAAATGACATGATGACTTGCATTTGAACTATTTTTGCATATATAGAACACAATTTCATGACTTGAATTGTTTCAATGATTGAAAATGAATGGATTTTAGATTAAATTGTCTACTCAAACTATGTATATTGAAGAAAAATAAAAAGTAAGTATTGTAAAGAACGATTAAAAAGGATAAGAGATTTCATTATGCAAAAATTAAGTGAAAAGAAATTCCTTTTAGTTTATGTATATGGATGCTCGAGGTGAAATTAAAGTTCCTTACTTGTTTTGAATGATAGCATATGGAACTTATAGGCTCTTCCAAACAAACAATTCACACATGAATGTATATATACATGTATGCAAATAAATGTGAATACATATATATATTTGAAATAAAGAATGAACATGATAAATATGAATTGAAATCATACAAATACATATAGATATATGTATATATGTATACATATATATATTACATATATATATATATACATGAATATGTATACATATTCATATTCTTATCAAATTAAAATTTGATAATTGATATATTCAAAATCAGACTATTTAAAAATCAATGAAAAATCACAAGCTAATTTCACGAAGGACGTGGTCTGCCACAAGTTTAATGACAATATTCAAACAAGGTAGTGACTGAAGGCAAGACAATAATGTCATCACCAATAACATGCAAAATACATCAAGTGGTTTCCAGTTTTTGATGCCTACCCTCGTGAAAAAGTAGAGCAAAGGAAGAAAATCATCTGGCTTGAAGGAAAAAAGAAGTGAAAGAACTCAAGATAGGTAAAAATCTATGGGAAACTTCACCAAAAAGGATTTAAATTGAGGTAATCAATCTCTTTAAAGCAATATAATTACTTTTTATTTTTATTATTGAAACATGCTAGAAGTATTCCTTCTCTTTTATCGAATTTTTTCATAGCATAGTAAAAATTTGAGCCGTTGTTTGTTTTTAAAGTGGCCTTGAGCCAAATATTAGAGTATTGTCAACCACCTTATGAGGGTCGCATGGCCTACAACCTGCTTAGTATGGAAAACCATTAAATTTTAGATCTTGCGCAGCTATTTGCAGAGCTAGGCTGAGGCTTGAGAGTCTTAAATATTATGACTTTCATTTTTATTTTACATAATGGTGCTAGCCTTATAATGGTTACCATAACTTATTATGTTCGACTATGTTATTTGCATAGATTATCCTTAAAAAGGATTGACTAATGATCATGTAGGAGGGGCATGATTTCCCATTATTTGATTCTTTTTATAATTACTAATGCTCATTATCAGATGGGCTGATAATAATAAAAGGGATTTTATAGATGTATTTAGAACTTTTCATATGTATTGTTGTTTTGTATGAAGCCGACCTCATTTGATAGGAATGATGGAATGAATCTAGTTTGAGAATAAAAAATCCTTTATTGGGTTGATCTAAAAGAGTGATAGGCTAATTCTTGAATATGTATATGATATATAGACATAAGTATGCATGTTGATTATAATTATATGCATGGTATAAACTAGCAAGCCCATATGGGCATTTTCAAATATAACTCGTGTTGCTAAGAAAGAAAGCACCTGACCTATTAGAATGGTTGATCCCATAGCAACCTACAAATGTTTTGCTTGTATCCTGAATAGGCATGAGTTCTATTTAGAAATTGAAACTTCTATGTTTGTATTTTGATCAAAATACTTGCTCAAGTTTTACATCGACAAGCATGTAAAACTTAGAATATTTATATTATTATGTTGCACAATTAATTTCAAATATGAAAGTATTCAAGATCTAAATGTTAGGCATTATGTACTCATGTATGAAACTAGGCTATTTGATTTGTTAGAGAAATATTTTGGTTTTCTTGAAATTGACAATGATAAGCTATAGACAATAATTGTTATTGACAAAACAACAATATTTATTTTTTGGTCATTATGGAAAAACTTCATTCTCTTTATAACAATGACAATTTATTTGTAATGCTATCATTTAGCATCTACACAACTTGGAATAGTGAAGAGAAAGTACAAACAATGCTTTGTTGAAAAATGACATTTTCTATCATTAAATGTAACTATTTAGTTTGAAACAATATTGTATTAATGTAAATAGTGAATAATATGTTGCAAGCGAAATTGTTTTGTTGTTGAGTTAACTTTGTAGCTGAAAATAACCTTGATCATTAAAATATTTAGTTGGAAGAACATTGAATAGTTGTAAACAGTGACCGTTCTTTAAGAAACAACTTGTCCTATAATTGTTTAGTAGGAAATAGTACTGGTTTTGTTTAAACGATGAATTTTCATATGTAAACATCAATGTTAGAGTATCACAATTGTGTGCGAATGCAAAAAGGAAAAACAATATGTGTGAAACTATTAATATAGACTTGCTTTTATTATTTATTTGTAAGAAAATAAACTTCAAATGGAATATTATTATTTAATGATTACCATCTGAAATAATGATTATTTCAAAATTTATGCATAATCAAAAAACTTAAGTAAGCACATATATGTGTAGGCACATAGAACTCGTCTATGTACGTACACATACTTGTGACATACCTTCTTTTGTTCTTAGTTTATTTTTTAAAATGGAAATTTCTTATGATGAAAATTATATAATAGTCATAAGAATGATATGACTAATTGTTGAGTTACTTTATTGAATCAAAAATCTGATTTCTTCTTATAGAGTAAATTAGTGATCTGATTCTTCTTTTGAAGATATATGTGAAAGCATATTCTATTACTTGAATGAAACTATGATACCTTAGTAGACTAGAGCACCTCATGGTAGATGTTGCTAGAGGGTATATAGCTATTATGAGATGTATATGTAGAAGGTTACCTTCTAGGATGGGTTCCAAAATGGAGTTTAGAGAGTATAGGTTTTCTTTACCAGAACCTATTGTTCATTATTGTTGTAACACATTTATTAGTCTTGGCCAAACAATATAGTTCATTTTGTATGTTTGAACTATGTGATATCACTCTTTGTCATTCCTAGCATATAGATCTTGCATTTATTTTCTAACTTGTAGATAAAAACTACATGTTGATGTATGGGCACGCACTAGATTCTACCTTGTAGATTGTTCTCTTGCTAAACTTTACGTGCAGTGTCAAGAATTCTTCAAGTCGAAAGAATTTTAGGGAAGCATAAGCTTCATGGTTGGGTGGTAAAGTGCTTCAGCCATGTTCTCATCCACTAGTGAAGGTGAGCATCAAAGAAGAACCTTAGTTGTTAACAAGACTATTTTAGTCTAAGATCATGTAACTTGATGTAATATATTCATGTATTTGATGTAAAGTGTAAAATCTAATGACTTTGTGGACTTAGGAGCCAAGTCAAACTTGATATTGTAATTTGACTTTTGAAGTGAATATATGAATCATTAACTCATTCTAAATGGACATGTGTAGCTATGATTGACTTTAGCCACTAGTTATTTCTTTTTAATTTGGAATATATTTATGTGTCAAATACCATAATGTTAATTATGTAATAATTTAGGATGGGTTATTACACCATTTTAATTAAAATATACTTAATTGTGCCTTATATAGGGTGTTGTAAAGTGTTTTCTTACACTTTCACACTAATATAGGGCTTTGTTAATTAATTGAGGTTAATTATAGCTTAATTAGCCCTTTAACTAAATTCAAGCCTTATTAATTGCATTTTTCAAGGATCTATCTTGACACCCATTAATGGTATTGTATAACATTTACATTGGTAAAGTTAGAGTCCTAGAAAACTGTGCTAGGGTCCTCCTACCCTAGGAAACCCCTTTTTTTGAATATTTGAGATGGGTTTTTAATGTTATTTCACCTCCCTAAAGCTACCTCCTAGAAAATTGTTCTAGGACCCATTCACCCAAGGTGGCGAATGGGTTCTCCTTGCTTAGGACCCCCCTTTTTGGACTTATTTTTGGTGATATTTTAATTATTTTGAATTCTAGATCTTATGTCGGATTGAATTATTTGAATTTTGGGGTTAATCCTTAGATTTAGTATAAATATAAGGTTAATTCACATAGTTTCACATAGAATATTTTCAAGAAAGCATCCTAATAATTCACAAGAGAATTATAGAGAACTTCAAGAGAATTTCAAAGGACATTCAAAGGCAGATTATCAAGGTTTTATTGCATCAATTTAAGATAAAATCATCATGTCAAAGGCATAGTGCATTAAGCATGTTGTTGAGATAGTGTGTGTTGATGTAGAATTGAAGATCTATTTGCAATAACTGTTTCAAATCCAATTCAAGATCAAGATCTACATTCTACATGGCCACTTCATGTTAGTTTGCATATTTACATTCTAGAACATCTTCCAAGGTATCATCATTTCATGTTTTATGTTTCATGCTTCCATTTCATTATTTCATCATAAGGTTTAATTACCTAAACAGTGCTTGACAAAGGAAAATCCCTATCCTCTAACAATCAACGAGATTTTCTCCTCTTTCATGTGTGTTTGTAGCTTTCTAGGTTGATGATCAAGTGGAGAACAAGATTGAAGCAAAATTGTCAAAATTATCAAGTTGCAAAGTTATCATCCATATTTCAAGAACATGAAAAAAAGGCTACATAACTTGTTTCAGATTTTTGAGAGGTAAGCATAGAGCATATGGAACTGAAGACATCTAGGAACAAAACCTAGATCTCAATTTTCAAAAACCCTAATAGGGACCCATTCGCCACTAAAGGTGAATGAGTCCTCGATGACCTAAAAACAACAAGCTACACATTGTTTTAGCCTCTCAAAACTCCCCTTATTTTTACTATAATAGTTATGATTGATTTCTTATTGTTATTTCATTTTGATAAGCCCTTATTTTTCTTTGTTTCATTTTAGTGAACCTGACTTATTGAATATTGATTTTTTTTTATCTTGGAGACTTTCTTCTCATCCTAGGTTAGATATTGCATTCATTTGTATTGAATTAGATCTTATTTAGGGTTTTCTACTTTGCATTCAAACTTGTATCTCATCTAGGTTTTTAGAGTTGCATTGTTTTATATTCCTTAATATGAAAATACAAAAATAAATCAATCAACTTGCATATCATTTAGATCATATAAATTTTAATTAGAAAATTAAAAAAAAAATTACAATTCAAATTATGTCTTTACATTCATCATTTCATTACCTTTTCAACTTGCATTTCATAGTACATTTGAAAAAATCTAAAACTAGTGGTTACTATTATAGACCTAAAGCTGAAACACATTGAAAAAAGCTTAAAAATTAATCAAAATAGTTAAAAAACCCTAATCTAGGACCTATTTTTCACTTTAGGTGAATGAGTCCTTGATAAAATTTGGCCTAAATTCTTTGGCGTCTGAAACTCATTGAAAACAAATAAAAAACAATAAAAAAAATTCAAAATCCTCATCCAAGACCCATTCACCAGTAAAGGTAAATGAGTCCTTGATCAGGTGCTGATTTGAATTTTCTAGAATCTAAAATCTCTAGTGTAGGCTTTTGTTTACTACTGTTACATTTTTGTTTCATTAAATCAATTGCATCTAGCTTAATTCACTTCATTGAGGTCATTGTCAAAAATTCAAAATTGCATTTACAACATTTCATTTTTAGTCTATTGCATTGTGTAATCAACAAATCACTTTATTTAAATCTAAAAATCTAAAAATCGATCAATGTTTTAGCAATGCGTGGAAATATTTGTTCTCTTTGGTTGATGTTTCAAGTTGTGTTTTCGGAAATGACCTTAATGCAATTGAACCTACTCATGCTCACACAACTCCTAATGAGTGTCCTTATGAAGTTGACATCATTGGAGAACATGATGCCAGCATACATGAATTTATAAATTATTTCCTTAACAATCTTGAGAATAATGCATTCTTCTATCCATCCATGAAACAACCAACATAGCTTGAGATGTTTGGTCTTTTACAGATCCTAAAATTTAGTCACAAACTAAGACTAAACATTCAACAATGAGTGAACCGAGTTCCTCTAGTCAAGTGCATAATCATTCATCTAATGTTAACAAATTGATAAACACTCCCATCAACCTTTAAGAGACTTATGGCCAAGGATTTAATATTTTAACTAACTAAGGATGTGACATAACTAGTGAGCATGAAATTCATAAATTTTTAGAGAAAATTCCTATTGAACAAACTGTAGTGTAGAAAAATTCATCCTTTACATTTTCACACTTTTTTGGGCCCTCCTTGCTAAAAATTAGGCTTCTTTATTGCATATTTAGTCCTATTTTACATCCACAAGCCTGAATTAATGCATCTTTCCAAGGATGATCCTGACATACATCAAGTGACCAATCAAAATTTAATGATTTTGGATTTTATGGCCTAGATTTAGTGATCTAGGACTCATAGACAACCTTGGGTGTATGGGTCCCACCTAAATTTTGAGGCTTAGATCTAAATTTAGCATAAAATTAAATCTTTCTTGAAAAATGTGTCACAAGCTTAGCCTAATGGGACTTATACCCCCAACCGGCGTATGAGTCCTACTTAGCTTAGACCTAAATTGAATTCAAATTCTTAGCAAGATTTTATTCTCCTAGATATAATATTAGATTTTAGTGTTGTAGTTTAAAAAAAATTGGAATTAACAAGTATAAATACAAGGTTATTTCGCTCATTTTATCCTAAAATTTTTACAAGTCATCTAGAAATTTTGGAGCAAAGCACCCAGGAAAATCAACTGTAGAATAAACCTTCATGAGATATAGAGGAGCACTATGCTACTTCACCAAAGAGAAAATGAAATATGAGATGATTAATTTACACAATATACAGGTTTTTAAAGCCATGAGAAAAGTGTCAAGCGGGAAAACTACCCACACGGGAAAAGCACTCAAGAGAAACTAATCTACCCTAACTTAAACTTAATTACACTAACACCCCCTTAAGTGCAAACTTATGGAGAATGAAGATGCAATATGGATCCTGACTACACAACCATGTTAGGTACCCATTTACAATGTAAAAAGGAAATGTCTCACAATCAGAGAAAAGGACAAAAACCCTATGGGAAAAAAATCCCTCTCCAAAAGAGAGAAAAAGAAAGAGAAATTGATGCATGGATGGAGGAATCAATCACACCCCCCAAGGACTACATACATTAATATAAAACAATGAATTCCCCCCCCCCCCCATAAGAGGGGAAGAGAGATACTATATAGCCCCCCACAATGTCTAATCACCTACAAAAATGGTAAGTGTCTGAAGAAAAAACATGATCCAATTCGACAAACAACTTGTCTCCCTTTTGGAAGAAACTAAACCAAGTAAAAATATAGGAATTCTTCCCACTCTAGATAGGAATTGAAAGAAAGAAGCTTGAAAATGTATGATGATGTCTCTCAAATCTACTCATGTGTCACCAAGATGATGCCACGAACCAATCAAGAACATTCCTAACCACAATAGGAGGTGAAAAAAGAGGTACCACTAGAAACTAATGTTGAACAATATCCAAAGATAGACATGGGGTGACAACAGATGTACAACAACTATCATCAAATAGGAGGGAAATACCCTAAAATCTGTCTTCCAAGTTAGAAATATGAGATTCTACGAACAATGAACCGATGCTTGCAAAATAAGAATCCCAATCGAGAAGAAAATGAGCTACTAGTTGTGATGAATCACTAGACACATGATCAATGAATCATCAACAGAAAATGAATGGTCCCATTGAACATGAATGATAGGAGCCTCAATCACTGACTCTGGACAATGAATCAATAAAGGTGAAGGTACATCAACTGTCCCTGATGGAGAAGAGGGAGCATCTAAAGAACCGTTTTCATCCTCATCTAAAGACTCAAAGTATTCTGAAACCTCAAACTCTTGCTTAGTAGCATGATCATAGGGTATCTTGTTTGAAAAAATTAAGAGGCACAAGATAATCTAAAACAGGATCATCTGGGAATAGTGGAGTATCAGGATCTCCATGTATCTCCAAAATTTTAGTCCAAAGAGTATGATGACACTCAAAATAATCAATAGCATCCAAGGTGACATCATTAGTATGCATTGCAATAACTCCTAGGACATGATTCCTTTTTCAATTGCATGCAAGTTTATTACTATTAGTACCAGGAAGGGCAACAATATTATACAAATGTGGCATCAAATGAAGCCATCTAAGATGTTTTATAATATCATCTCCCCATTATTTATAGTTTCCCCTTTTCAACATAATCACAACAGGATGCAATGAAAATCCCATAATCAACTATAATAAAACTCCAAAATTACAAAGACAATAACCTTCAACAACAATTAGAAACTCTCAAATACTGTTAATGAAGCTTTTGCAAAATACTTTAGGAAGCAATAATGCTAAAACAAGGGTTGAGAATCAAGCAATTTTTAAAGAGAACAACAACCCCAATATTGAACTTCAATGGATTAAAAGCACCACAAAAAAAAAATTATGAGAGAAATTCCACAACCAATATAAAGGTGACAAAAATACCTTTCCGTTGATATGTGGTTTGTGAAGATCAGCCTCTGTTTGCAACAAATATGAAAAAATGAAAAAAAAAGTCCTATAGAGGCACTTTGGAACCACAAGAAAACACCTGGTTACTCCATGTGACCACCATGAGCATGGAGCGAATTTTTTTGGGCAAGCCTCACAAAACACCAAGAAAACTCCACCAAAGCACTAAGCCTTCACGAGCAAATGACTATCCACTACCTGCAAAGTTGGAGCATTTAAAAGCACTTCACATGAATAATGCAAGCATGGGATATATCAAGATCGATCAACACATCTTTGGGCTCAATGTGGGATTAAAGTGCTAGCAATGGTAAAAAAAAGTAGTGAATTCTTTTCAGGCCTAGCAAAAAAGTATTCATGGAAAAAGGAAACCCTAAATAAATATTTAGGAACTTCACCAAAAGTATTAAGCCCAACAAAGGTGGAACTACTTTGGAAACCAATCATACACTAGTTGCACCTTCAAATAGTGAAAATGTGATTTTGATGTCTTCAAATAGAACGCCTCCAAACAACAACATCATGCCCTCACAATGAATTTAAACTTCAAAAAATAGTAAAGTATTGTAGATGGTGATTCACATAGGCTAATAGTTGGTACCCAACCAATGATGTCCTCTGTCAATCCTCCAATCACCTCACCTTTCAATCATGAAAAATCATTCTTGAATAATATGTATGCACATAGTTGGAAATATGAATCACAACCACCAATTAGGGAATGCCAAGAAGAGAACAAAAATGATATTTACAGCCTCCTATGTCTTCAATGCATGTAGGTTCGATCATAGACTACTCCTAATAGGTTCATTTGAGCATAAGGGTGATACCCATTTTTAATGTAGAAACCAGCAATGAAACACCATAAACTATGTCACCCATGTGTAATGGTATCATGTTGTTGAGCTACCACTAGATTGCAGTCACCAAAAAATATTGGTTTGGTGCACTCATTTTTAGGTTTTATCATAGCCTCCAAAATTGAGTCTTAAAAAAAAAAATCTCTAGAAGGAAATCATCCCTCTCGAATCAAATCATGGGTTTTAATGGCAGCCTCCAAATGCAGTTCCAAAATTGTGCCCTCAATAATCAAAACGTGACTACTAGGGAAACATCCAATTTTTCAACTAAGAATCGTGTCTTTTCAAACACGGTTGGAAAAAAGAAGAATTCTCTGCAAAAAAGGGGAATCATGCATCCAATTACATTAAGAATACTTGCCAATAATTCCAACACCTATCCAAGAATTGACTCCTCACATATAAAAATCACGGCTCCATAATATTTTCCAACAATTTTGAAATTTAGCAAATTTCAAATGCTGAAATAAACAATCTCACAGATCTCCATCAAAAAATCTCAGGAAGGATTCACAGATTGGATGGCTCTAATACCATGTTGGAGAAAAGAACCCAAGAAAATCAACTTAGAATAAACCTTCATCACATAGAGAGGAGCAGTATGTTACTTCACTAGAGAGAAAATGAAATATGAGATGATTAATTTACATAATGTACGGGTTTTTAAATCCATGAGAAAAGTGTCGAGTGGGAAAACTACCCACATGAAATAAACCACCTAAGAGAAACTAATCTACCCTAGGTTAAATTTAAATAACTAACAAGAAATTTTTGAGATCAACCATTCTAGCATTAAAGAGCATTCAAGAGTGATTATCAAGCCTTTTGGAGCATTATTCAAGTATCAAGCATTTTGCCAAAGTCATCATGGATCATGTGTGTTTTTGAGCTAACATTTGTGATGTAGGGTTTTTATGATTCAAGTAATCATTCAAGTCAAGATACATAACATACAAGCAAGTGTCAAGATTCACATTCATGCTAGCCATTACTTACAAGATTGCAGTCTTTTATTCAAGGGTTTGGTGAGTTGCAACATTGCATATTTTTTCATTCATCATTCCTCATTCTATTTGATTTCATTTCAAGGTTTGATTACTAAAATGAGGTTTGACTAAGGCAAACTCCTATCCACTAAAAAACAACATTTTTCCCTCTCTTAATTGTGTGATTCACAAAAAGGTTGAAGATCCATTGAGCAAGATTGGAGAAAAGTTTTTGTGGTTGCAAAGATGTCAAAGTTGTCACCTTACTTGCAAGATCACACAAAGTCAGAGCATAATTTAGTTTATTTAGAACTAGAGATTTGGTTGGAGGGAAGCTACAAGAAAGCATTAGAGAATATAAGAATTTCGAAAGAACCTTGATACAGGGACTAAATCACCACATGTGGCATATGAGTCTTAGTATACCCATTTTCAGATTTTTTTTGTAGATCCTAATTCAGTAGTTCCATATTCTGATTTCAGCCTGAAACCTTAAACTGGGACTAAATCAACCCTACTTGTATATAAGTCCTAGTGTGCATAAAAAAGTTGTATTTCCAAGGTTTTAGACCTTTATTCGAGCTTCTTAAGTTTCTAGGTGCACCTTTGTACTTTCTCAAATTTGTGTTCTAATTTGAATTCATTTCTAATTCATTTGTTGAAGTCTTGGATATCATTTAAATTTATTGTCTTTCCAAGCCTTAGCTTGGTGGTGAAACCCCTTTGATCCTTTAACCACGCCCTAATATACCTTATTTCAGATCTCTTTCCCTCATTCTACCTTGGATTGATATCTCTAAGGTTTCTTTGAATGAAACTTGGAGAAAATTAGTTTTCCTATGTCCTAAAACATAAGATGACAATTTTCAATGTTTCATTTTAGTGAAAATTCCCTTTAGAAAATTTCATTTTATGATTTGGAGTGCATTATAGTCCTAGATCTTGCTTACATTAACTTTTTATTAGGTCTTGCATTAGTTAATTTGCATCTAGGGTTTCTAAATCTTGCATTAGTGAAAGACCATAGAGGCTGCAATTTTGCATCTTCCATCATTGAATTTTATTTGTAATCTATAATTGCACTTAGTCTAGACATTATACAAAACAAAAAACTTAACATTCACTTAGAATTTACTAAAATTTGTGCAAATATCCTAATCTAGTACTCATATACCCCTCTAGGTGATTTAGTCCCTATACAAGTTATTTTGCTTGATTTCTAGGTATTTTGTAGTGACTGTTATTTAGTGTTTCAACCCTAAAAAACCCTAATTGGGACTCATACACCCCTGTAGGTGATTTAGTCATGTGTTAGACCTTCAACTGTATTTTTAGCATTAAATTTTCTATTTCTATGTTTCAGTTTGTTGTTATTACATTTTTGTTTTAGTTTGTAGAATATTTCTTTCATTCATTTCATTGCACATAGCTTAACTTCATTTGAATTGGAATCATAGAATAGCATTTGTCTTTTGTTCATTGCATCTTGCATTTCATTGATTGTCCCTTACATGATCTTTACAACTTGGTGTCCTATTTTCAATACTATAATGAGATGTAATTTTAGACTCATGTTATCCTACGATAGCACAATTGTCATGGATCTTAGGTTATCTAGCTCTTTCACTACTACTATTGACACTAGTTCACTAGGTATGAACCATACCCTTACCAACTCTTTTCCTTCAAGTAGTGTGTTAAATGCTGAAACAATGGTTGCTAGTATTTTGTAAGAAAACATAATGCAAATCCATGAAGAATTAACAAACCTACAAAATAAAATAAGTATTGAAATCATTTCAACCACTGCTATCCCTACAATATATAACATACATCACATGATTGAAAGTGAAGGATTTGAACTTGTGTGTAACCTAGCTCAAATCTTTGAAAAACATCTTACCTCAACCACTAGTTGTGTCCAACCTTTGAACAATGTCCAAAGTCAAGGAGGAACCCACATTAATCTCACAACCATTGCCTCTATTCCTACTTATAACAACCCTCAAGTTACAACAACAATGCAACCTACTAGTAATGCCATTCCTACCTTAGGTATTTCTGCTGGCATTTCTATTACCTATGTGGCATCGCACATCATATCTCCTACCACTCTACCTCCCATAATTATTCCATTAATTTTCCCCTTGGAAACATATATAACTCAACCATATTCACCTCCATCTCAAAATGCAAACAATGATGTAGTCATAAATAAACTTTTACAAACTGATTCATCCATTCAAAAGAAATTTTCCACCATAAACCAAAATCATAATGGACAACCTACATACTATGTTAAAATTAATCCCTTATCCCTAGAGATATTGAGAACACTAATTCCACAAGGTCTAGAGATCCATAGGTTTGAGAGATATGGGGAAAGAAGATCCTTCTAACCATGTTTAACCTTATACTGCCTTATGTAGTGATTTCATCCATGAGTATAAGCTCTTGGATAAACTCTTTCCTAGATCCTTGAAAGATACCACCTTAGAATGGTTTTATTTGGTACCAAATAACTCAATTTGGTCATTCAATAAACTTGTTGAGGCCTTTATAAATCATTTCCAAGTGCACATGACTCCTAAGATGACCTTAGCCAATTTGATGAAATGTAAGAAAAATGACGATGAAAAAGTTATTGAAATCATTCCATGCTACCAATTGCTTAATTTGGAAATCAACGTAAATATTCTTGATCATCACCTTCAATGGATGGGTAAGTGCACAAAGATGGTTCCCAAAAAGGGGACTTAAGTGGACAAATTTTTTTCTGAAATCAGGAAATACTGACCTTGGACATGAAATTGAGGATAGTTACACTCAAAATTTTGAGATGAAACAAAAACAAGGATCGAAGTGTTCTAGGTCTACTTTCTAAACTACCGATTTATTTTTAAAATGGTTGATATTAAGGGGTTCAAAAGAGGTACATACATAAATTGGTGTTGTTTTTGTCAAAAAAACTTAACATAGCAACTCTTGTATGACCCTCATACGGTGAACTTTTTTTAGTATTTTTAAAATCACAATGGTTAGAAGTTAGCTACCCCTACAAATTTTGGAAACTAGTTGATTTTTTTTTTTTTTTTAAATTTGTAGAATGGAGTCTAGTTTATAAAAATGTAATTTATTTGAAAATTCGATGAGCGGGTAATTTATAACGAAAAAAATACCAAACACTATATTTTGGCAAAAAATAAGACATATAAATAAAATAAATTATGGATGAAAGGCTTCACATTTTCAGAAAGTGAAAAAAATTACATCATTGGATAGCTAAGAGAGAACTCAACATTACCCATGTGTTTGTTTTTTTTGAAATTGAACCATGTGCAATCTTGATGGTGAGCACGAACTCGATTATGTGAAATATGGTAGATTTTTTAAACACACATCTTTGGTCGTTCTGAATGCCTTCCAAGCCTAAGGCTCGAGAATTCCCAAAGAAAGATATAATGCAAGTGCGCTATAACACGATCACGTTATATTTCAGTTTTGACATTATTTTTGCTTCTGCGGGAAACATGTCAACTAAGACATAATGCGAGCGTGTTATAGTGCTCACGTTATATCCTCCTTTATGTTAAATGCAAATATATTGAATGTATGTTGATATATTTGTATGTTTTTATGTACATGTATACTTGTATATCATGTATGCATGCTTGTATGTATGTACGTATGCTTGTATGTATCAATGCATATATATTGTATGTATGTATGTAAGATTGTATCTACACATGTATGTATGTATTTACGTATGTATTTAAAGGGAGGGATAGTTTAGAGAGAGAGTTTGGAGAGATGGAGAGGGGGTGGATGTGAGAGTTTAAGAGAGAGGGAGTGGGAGAGAAGGGGTTGGAGTGAGAGGGACTTAGGTAGGTAGGGTGGGAGGGATAGAGGGAGGGAGAGAGAGAGTGGGGTGGGAGAGAGAGAATTGAGAGAGAGGGGGAGAGAGAAAGACGAAGAGAAAAAGAGAGTTTTGTAGGTAGGGTGCAAAGGGAGAGACTTGAGAGTGTGAGGGGGGTGAGAGGGAGAGACTTGAGAGATAGGCAGCGAGAGGGAGTGTGAAAGAGAGGGAGTGTGAGAGAGAGAGAGAGTCGTTGATCCCACAAAGTTGGTTTACAATTTCTGAGAGGAACTGATTTTTGCCAAAATCACATATTTTTAGAAAATATAATGATTTAAGCCTTTAAAAGTTCCATTTTAAGGATTCTAATTGAAGAGGGTTTGATCAAACCACCTTAGATTAAACCCCCTTGGATAGAACCTCACTAGTTTTAAACCATACCTATAAATGAGTCTCCTTTACACCTATCAAAATGTTGATAAAAAATCACTTTTGATTTACCTATTGGGGGATCAAATAAATTCATTTAAATTTTATTTCAAATTATTATGGTAGTCCTTGAAATGAGCTATCCCATGAATATAATTTTAATATGTTTTGGTTTTATTATGTATGTGTTTTTTTAGTTTTATTAAACGTAGGTTTTCACCAAAAATCAAGCTCTCTATTTTGGACATGTGGAAAAATAGAAAATTATGAAAAAAAAAATTAAAAAATATGTTCATGCTGGGTATTGATGTCCTTGATCCGTTAAAAAATAAATAAATTGAATTTCGATACATACAGAAAAAGTTACATTGTTTACAGTCAGCCTATGTCTGAATTACAATTGGTTTAACTTCGGAACTCTATTAAGGAAAAAATATCTAATAAAAAACTATGATACCAAATGAAAGTGCTAGATATCGTAGTTACAAATCTCAATTCAAAAAAATTAGAATTTTATCCTTCATACAAAAAAAGTTATGTTGTATATGGTGAGCGTCACTTTTTTAAAATGTTGTTTTTTGAAAAAAAACTAGTTTTTGTGGGAGATGAAAAAAGAAGTGCAATCTTATTCCAAAATTTTTGAAAAAAATATTTTTAGAATCTACAAACAAATGTGATGAGACTCTAGCTGCTATAGGTGCCTGAATATGAAGATTTAGTTAAAAATAATAATTTCAGTGTCCAGTTTGGCCAAAAATTGTAAACCACTATTGTGGGATCACCGGAGTGGGAGAGAGAGGGAGTGAGAGTGAGAGACTTAAGAGAGGGAGAGGGTGTGGGAGGGAGTGACCTGATAGAGGTAGAGAAAGATGGGGGTGGATTGAGAGGGACTTATCTAGGTAGGGTGGAAGGGATAGATAGAGAGAGGGGAGAGAGACAAAGAGAGAGTTACTTAGGTAGGTTTCTACAGGGAGAGACCTATGAGAGAGGGGGGGTGGGAAGGAGAGACATGAAAGAGAGGGAGAGAGAGGGAGTGGGAGAGAGTGGGAGAGAGTGTGAGGGACATAGAGAGAGATGGATAGAGGGAGCGAGGGAGGTTGGTAGGGATTGATTGAACGATAGGTACGTAGAAAGAGGGAGACAAAAGATAGAGACAATTACAAAGGGTAGGATGGATGGAGGGAGGGAGAGATGATAAGTATAGATAGAGAGAAATTGATAGGGGTTGAGGGTATAGGGTTGAGAGATTAGGGTGGAGGACCTATAGGGTTGATGGTTTCTAGCGTATTAGGGTTTAAGGTTTGAGGGTTGAGGGAATAGGGTCGATCGTAGAGGGTATTTGGTTGAGGGTATAGGGTAGAAGGTTTAAGGGTTTAGGGTTAAGGGTTAAGGGTTTACTTGGTTCAGGGTAGAGGGTTTAGGGTATAGGTTTGAGGGTATATGGTTGAAGGATTAGGTTCAAGGTCCAATGTAAGGGGTGGAGGGTATAGGGGTAGAGGGTTTAGGGTTTAAGGATTGAGGGTTGAGGGATTAAGGGTTGAGGGTTGCGAATTGAGGGTTGATGGTTTAATGTATAGGGTAGAGGGTACAAGGTAGAGGGTTTAAGGGTTGAATATTGAGAGTTTAAGGTTGAGAGTTGAGGGTTGAGGGTATAGGGTATAGGGTCGAGGGATTAGGTTTGAGGGTCCCCTAAATAGAGTAGAGGTTATAAGGGTTGAGGGTTTAGGGATTAGGGTAGATATTTTTTTTGGATTTAATGATGTAAGGGTTGAGGGATTAGGGTTGATGGATTAGGGTTTAGGGTAGAGAGTGTTGGGTTGAGGATAGAGGGTAGAGGGTAGAGGGTTTTATAGTTTAGGGTTTAAGGGTTGAGGGTTGAGGGTAGAGGGTTTTATAGTTTAAGGTTTAAGGGTTGAGGGTTGAGGGTAGAGGGTTTTATAGTTTAGGGTTGAGGGTCAAGGGTCTAGGGTTGAGTGTTTAAGGGTTGAGGGATAAGGTTTGAGGGATTAAGGTTTACAGATTTAAGGTTGAGGGTTGATGGATTAAGGGATTAGGGTTTAATGGTTGAGGGTTTGAGGGATTAAGAGGATATAGGAGTTGAGGGATTACGGTTTAAGGGTTGAGGGTTGAGGGATTTGGATTTAAGGGTTGAGGGTTAAGGGTTTAGGGTTAAGTGTTTACTTGGTTGAGGGTAGAGGGTTTAGGGTATAGGTTTGAGGGTATATGGTTGAAGGATTAGGTTCAGGGTCCAATGTAAGGGGTAGAGGGTATAGGGGTAGAGGGTTTAGGGTTTAAGGATTGAGGGTTGAGGGATTAAGGGTTGAGGGTTGAGAATTGAGGGTTTAGGGTTTAATGTATAGGGTATAGGGTTGAGGGTTTAAGGGTCAAGAGGGTTGAGGGATTAGGGTAGAGATTTTACTAAGTGGGTTTAAGGGTTGGGGGACTAGGGTTGAGAGTAGAGGTTAGAGGATTGACGGTAGATGATAGAGGGTTTATGGGTTACGATTTAAGGGTTTAGGGTTAAGGGTTGAGGGATTAAGAGGTTATAGAGTAGAGGGTATAGGGGTTGAGGGATTATGGTTGAAGGGTTGAGGATCGAGCGATAAGGGTTGAGGGTTGAGGAATTAAGAGGGTATAGGTGTTGAGGGATTAGGGTTTAAAGGTTGGAGGTTGACGCTTGAGGGATTAAGGGTCAAGAGGGTTGAGGGATTAGATTAGAGAGTTTACTAAGTGGGTTTAAGGGTTGGGGGATTAGGGTTGAGAGTAGAGGTTAGAGGATTGACAGTGAGGGTAGATGGTTTATGAGTTAGAGTTTAAGGGTTTAGGGTTGAGGGATTAAGAGGTTATAGAGTAGAGGATATAGGGGTTGAGGGTTGAGGGATTAAGAGGGTATAGGGGTTGAGGGATTAGGATTTAGGGTAGAGAGTATTGGGTTGAGGGTAGAGGGTAGAGGGTTTTAGAGTTTAGGGTTTAAGGGTTTAAGGGTTGAGGTTAACCCTCTACCCTCTATATCTCTCTTAGTTTGTCTCTCCCTCCCTCTATAGTGCCATCACTCCCACTATCTATTTCTCCCACTCACCCCTTCTCCCACTCTCCCACTCTCCCACTCTCTCCCATTCTCTCTTTCTCCCACTCTCCCCTTCTCCCACTCTCCCACTCTCTCCCACTCTATCTTTCTCCCACTCTCCCCCTCTCTCCCTCCCTCTCTATCTACATCTCTCCAACTCCCTCTCCCTCCCTCTCTCCCACTCCCTCTCCCTCCAACTCTCCCACTCTCCCTCTCCCTCTCTCCCTCTCTCCCTCTCCATCCCTCCCTGCCTCCCTTCCTCTATCTCTCTTTGCCTCCCAATCTCCCTCTCCCTCTTTCTCTCCCACTCTCAAGGTATCTCTTCTTCTCCACCCTCGATTGAAGGTACACAATCTATCCCACCTCAATTAAATATTGATGAAATTCCTAATCTTGAGATGTATGTACCTAGGAGAACACCACCTAGAATTTTGCGTAGATTAATATTGATGATGATATTTTGCAGCACATGGAAGGTAAGATTTCAACATGCACTTGTAGAAGATATGCTAATAAGATTTGGGAATGATTCTTTGAAAGACCAAATGAGACTACAAGATGTCAAATATTTGTTGAAATGATGCGGGGTGTAAAGTATAGGAGCATCATGAAGACTCTTGGGTTGAGAACATCGAATGCATCGAGTGAAGACACTATTGTGAAGAATCTAATGGATGCTTATGAGAGTGTGGGTAAGACCTCATGCTCAAAGGATATTAATGTCACCCGATGTGTCATTACATCGACTTTGGTAAGTTTTCAAACAAAGAGAGTTCATCTCATTAAAAAGACGAGTGAACACATGAGAATTAGTAGAAAAACTTTATCAAGATCCATTCAAAGGCGACAAAGAATTGAGGGCAATGATTCAAATGAATTATGGGAATTCTCGAAGATACTCTCACGAAAAGATAAAGAAGTTGTTGAAGCATTGAGAACACTAATTGAAGAGTATTGGAAGAATAACACAAGGCCATCTCCGAATCAAAGGGATGTGGTAAGAAGGAGAATCGATATTCGGAATCGTGAGCCACATCCAAAGAATTTTTTGGATATGACTCAAACCCAATTTTTTAAAAAAATTGAAAATGATTATCCTCAAATTAGTATTTCTCAAAGATTTTTTGAAATGCTTAAACCTTTTTATGTCAAGATAAATCGCACATGCACTACTTGATGTTGTAGACTACATATTGAATTTTCTAACCATTATGATGTTTATCATTCTATATGTGTAGATTTGCATACTAACGATGTTTTGTAGGATTGTGGCATAGAAGCCCCACCAAAATCTTCAAGAGAGTTCTTATCAAAAAAATTATGTGAAACAGAGGATGGCCAGATATTCTATAGGACAACATGTGAGCGTTGTGTTGGATTCCAGCATATGCCAGTATGTCAACATATGGAAAGCACAGATGAGGTGGGACAAAAACTAGTAGAGTTCGGGAATTATAAAATAGTGCCATATGCTACAAAAGATGGGTCTCAAGCAAAAAGGTGTGATTTGCTTATTGAGAAGATCCCAGTGTACCAATTTATGTCCATGTTTCATGACAATATACTATCTGATTATGCAATGCATACCCATAGAGCCCGATGGTTGGACACATAATTCAAGCTATGCAAGGACACCTTTCCAGTTGGAAGCATAGTATCAATGGTTGAATTTGCGGAGAACTACACTCTACAAACACAACATGAGGTGCAGTCACAATATTAAAACTCCACATAGGTTTCGATATTTGTGCACATAGCATTCATTCATGCATTTGATAGTACAAATGACCAAAGGAAGGTATTAAGGGAGTACCACTTTTACATTAGTGATGATCTCACACATTCTCCAGAGTTCGTGCAAGGTTGCTTCCAAATTTTATACAATGGTTTGGCTCAGAGGGGCATAAAATACGACCAACATATAATATGGTCTGATAATTGTGCAACATAGTTCAAGAACTTGCACATGTTCTACTAGTTGTGCAGGATGCATGTAATTACAGGTGTTCAACATATGTGGAACTTTTGTGAGGTTGGACATGGAAAGGGGGACCATGATGGTGGAGGAGCATGTGTGAAAAGAGCATTAGCATGAGAAGGGTTAAAGTATAAAGACATTGCAAAGTTGGCAGATGCAAAATCAATCGTCGAGTGGTGTAATGCTTCGATGGGTCTAGGTAATGAAAGCACGTCTTCAGTTCGTAGATTTTTTTGGTTGATGGATGATACTAACATTGCACCATATGAGGATTGTTGTACACTAATAGGATCGAGTGAGGTATAGTCTTTCCTTAGCTCAAATGCAAGTTCATGGAGTATCAATACACGAAAGATGGAATTCTTTTGTTCTTCAGGTACAATGCAAGCTTGAAATGATTGTGAGTTAGGGGAGTGGGTTGACATATGGTTAATAAGTTATCTTAGCCCACTTCACATGTATCACCCTCTAACGACATTGGAACTAACATAGATGGAATCATCAGTCGACTTTGACCACGTATCAGATCTAGTTCAACTAGGTGATATATCTACTTTCTTAGTTGTTGAAATTCCATATGGTTATCTTACTTTGTACTTTACTCGTAAAGTTGACAAATTTCAAGATATTTTTTGCACATATCAATGCAAGGCATGTTTATGCTGTTATTGTAGATGAAGACAATGAAGAGAGAACAAACTATTACTTGTGTCATTGTGTTGAGGCCAAAAATAAATTGGAGGCCCTAGTTATAGATGGAGAAAATATTGAATACCTTATAGGCTCAGTTGTGGTTACTGGAACATGGCTTAGAAAGTACCCACATTCGAGTGTTAAACATTGGCTATTTCAGGACTTTGACACGCATCATAAGATTCTTCATTACTTGAACCTTGTCGTGGCATCCAATGTTTGTTTGACCAAATATTGGGGTAGAATTTTGAAGAAGACCTTGTGGAAGGTCTGTGAGTCTGACTATGAGGCAATACTTGACACTATAAAGAGTAGAGCAAACTCGGATGGTTTGTTGGATTAATTTTTAGGTATATGCACATTGGTTCTTATTAATTTATACTTGTATGCACATTAATTTGTTTGATGCCAATGCTATCATATTATTTTACTTTGCGTATTTGTAAGTAACATACTAAACACTGATTGGTGTCCCCTTGCAAAAAATGCAGATATATGACACATCCAAGAAAATGTTAGCCAAAAAAGTAATGCAACATCCTTATTTTGATGATCTCGACAAATCTCAAGGGTATGTGCATGATCATGATGGGCCAAAAAGTGGTGATATGTAAGTGATATGATGGCCCATGTGGCTGATGGCTTTCTTTTTACCCAAAATTAATGAAATCAAAAGGGTTTTTAAAGGAGATTCAATGCTTTCCACCAATATAAATTATGCTTTATTTTGAATTAAATAAATAATTATTATTCATTTTCTATTTGAATAACGACTAAAGTCCTGATTGATAGGATGATTGAAAAACATCTATAGCTTTCAAACGGTATCACATTTTTTGAATCCAAAACATTCCTCACATTCTATGCTTCGGATATTATAGGATTAAAAAAATAAAAATTGAATTTCATGAAGTTTTGACCAAGTTAAGGTGGTCAGACATACGATTTTTTTATATTTTTTTAAAGTTTTAATAAAAAAATCATAATTAATTATTTACTTGGAATTTTTTTATAAAAAATATGCATCACATTGGGACATGATTCCTCTATTATATATAAAATATTATAAAAAATTATTATCATTTTATTGTGGTTAGGGTGGTCAGACAAACACCTACTTCTTATTTTTTCCCTGAAATTTAAGTACTACTACATTGAAATTTCAAATTTTCACCAAATAATTTTTTATTTTTTAAAAATAAACCTAGTATTTTAGAAACTAAATTCAATTTTCTATAGATTCTATTCTTTTATATTTTTGAAATAATATAGATAACTTATTCAAAATTTTATGTCTAGTTGCCTAATTCTGATTTTCTAAATTTTCATTGCCACTTAAGGGCCTATTTTTTCCATGATCATCCTGCAAATACCCTCAATCATGATTTTAAGCCATTAGAAAAGTGTGTGCAAATATTGGTGAGGGAATTTCAAGTTATTCATTTGAAGTTAACCTTATCATGAGAAGTTATGATGTAGACATTATAAGAGCATCTGAAATTTCAACTTACTCTATTCATGAGAGGTGTTGTATGCAATAGGTATGTTTGAATTCCCAGTGAAGATGTATGACCAAGAGTGACTAAGTTGTGAGACATGCATGCCTATATGTAATTTCCTTCCACCTATTTTTATTTCATTTCCATTTTGGATGCTCTTTCTTTTTCTCTTTTACTTTGTGTATTTGTAAGTAAACTACTAAAAATTGATTGATCTCTCATTGCAGAAAATGCTGAATTATGAACCATCAAAGAGAATCTCGGCCAAAAAATCAATGCGACATCCTTATTTTGATGATCTTGAAAATAAAAATTTTTATTTCAAGCCATTATAAAAGAGTGTGTGAAGCTTAGCGAGGGAATATGAAGTTACTCAATTGAAGTTAACCTCATAATGAGCACCTATGATGTAGACATTTAAAAAGAATCTCAAATGTATGAGTGACATTGTAAAAGATATGTGAGAACTAAGTACCTAACGCATTGTAATGAGATTTACTTACATAATGAGATTTACTCAAACATTGTAATTTTGGAGTTCATGTTTGGTGCAATAGCACCTTGTTCTGTAAATGCCTTCAATAGGCAAATTTGCAAAATTTGAATTTTGAAATGTAAAAAATGTGAAAAAGCTCATGTAAAGGTCATATGTAATGTATTCAAAGTCTCAAAGAGGCCATTAGGGGATTAGAGAAGCGATATAAAGCATGTAAGGTCAAATTAGGATGTTTTAGGTGTGTGTGTGTCTATATGTGTAGGGGAATTCAAGAAAAAAAGGAATATACCTTTAAAAAATAAAGAACCCCCTTAACTTGTTTAGGCAGAAATTATCATGTATCCAAACCCTTAGATCCACGATTTGTCTCAGGACAAACTCACTCCACCATGCCAAACCAAAACCCTTATTTTATGCTAGTATAGGGAGGGTTTATTGAAAGGAATGGTTCCACACCTTACCAGAACATGCCACCATCTCAGACCTTCTTAAAATCACCTTCAAAAACTCAAAATAAAATCACCCAAACTCTACATGCAATATTTTATCAAACCCTAGGGTGAAACCTCATTTTTCATGCCCTTTTCCATCAAAATCTACAGGGGCAACAACCCAAACCCCATAGAAATTATTCCATTTCACTTAGAAATTTCTTGTCTGATCCAATAGGATTGTTTTGGTCACCTCTAGAAACACCTCTTTCGGTATTGGCTATCTCTGAGTGGTTTTCCCGTGGCTCAGCAGATTTTCACTTGAAAGGAAAAATGACAAATTCAAGCTATGCAAAGTCGCAAAGTGGTGAAAATTTCTCTATACAACTCATGTGACAAAAATAACTGCTCCAACATGTCCAAATAGGTATTTTTATGCTAGGTATGGTCCTCTTTCACACCGAAACACACAGAATCGCTCCAAGCTATGTTCCACCAGATCGATCCCATAGGGGTCCAAAGTGCAAAATGGCTGCAAACTTTAGCATGCTATTACTCGGATACCATGATGCTTAGAAAATTATTGTTTGATCCTATAGAATCAAATTGGACCCCTCTACAAAAACCTTTCTCGGTTTTGGCTATCTCAGAGTAGTTTTAAATGGCAGTGAATTTTCACTTGATGGAAAAAGTGTCAAATTCAAGCTGTGCAAAGTTCCAAAGTGGTGCTACTTTCTCTCTGCAACTCGTGTGACCAAAATAATTGCTCCAACACATCTGAATAGGTATTTTTATGCTAGGAATGGTTTTGTTTCACACCGAAACACACGAAACTGCTCCGAGCTACGTTCCACCATATCGATCCCTTAAGGGTCCAAAGTGGAAAATGGTTGTAAAATTCAGCATACTATTACTCAAATACCATGATTCTTAGAAAACTATCCTATGATCCTACAAGATTGCGTTGGGCCCCTCTAAAAATACCTCTCTCGGTGTCAGCTATCTTGGAGTGGTTTTCTCGTGGCAGCAGATTTTCACTTGATGGAAAAAGCGTCAAATGCAAGCAGTGCAAAGTTGCAAAGTGGTGCAAATTTTGCTCTGCAACTTGTGTGACCAAAAGAACTACTCCTATGCATCCGAATAGGTATTTTTATGCTAGGAATGATCTTTTTTCACATCGAAACACGCAGGATCGCTCCGAGCTACATTCCACCAGATCGATCCCTTAATGATCCAAAGTGCAAAATGGTTACAAACTTCAGCATGTTATTACTCAAATACCATGATGGTTAGAAACTTCTCATCTATTCCTAAAGGATCACATTGGGCCCCTCTACAAAAACCTCTCTCGGTTTCATCTATCTTGGAGTGGTTTCCCATGGTGGCGGATTTTCACTTGATGGAAAAAGCATCAAATGCAAGCAGTGCAAAGTTGCAAAGTGGTGCAAATTTCACTCTGCAACTCATGTGACCAAAGGGGCTATTTCAAATCATATGAATAGGTATTTTTATGCTATGCGTGGTCCTCTTTTACACTGAAACACGCAGAATCGCTCTGAGCTATGTTCCACCGGATCGATCCCTTGAGGGTCCAAAGTGCAAAATGGCTGCAAACTTTAGAATACTATTACTTGGATACTGTGACACTTAGAAAATTATCATTTGATCCTATAGGATTGCATTCAGCCCATCTAGAAAAACCTCTCTTGGTTTTGGCTGGCTTAGAGTGGTTTTCCTGTGGTGGTGGATTTTCAGTTGGTGGAAAATGTCTCAACTTCAAGTTGTGCAAAGTTGCAAAGTGGTGCAACTTTCGCTCTGCAACTCGTGTGAGCAAGCGGATTGTTCCAAGGCATCCAAATAGGTATTTTTATTCTAGACATGATCCTCTTTCACACTGATGGAATCACTCTGAGCTACGTTCCATCAAATCAATCCCTTAAGGGTCCAAAGTGCAAAATGGCTGCAAACTTCAGCATTATATTACTCGAATACCATGATGCTTAGGAACTTGTCATCTAATCTTACAAGATTGTGTTGGGCCCCTCTACAAAAACCTCTCTTAGTTTTGGCTATCTCGAAGTGGTTTTCCCATGGCGATGGATTTTCACTTGATGGAAAAAGTGTCAAATTCAAGTTGTGCAAAGTTGCAAAGTGGTGCAGCTTTTATTTTGCAATTCATGTGACCAAAATAACTGCTCCAATGCATCCTGATAGGTAGTTTTATGCTAGGAATGGTCCTCTTTCTCACCCAAACACGTGGAACTTATTTGACTTGCATTCAACTGGCTTGATCCCTTATGATGGCATGCAAAACACTGGAAAAGAGAAACATACAAATGATGGTTGGGAATTTTAAGTATTCCACACAGAAAATGTATGATCATTGATGCAGAGCACCTTGTTCCTCCATTTTATGAAGAAGGTCAAGTTCAGTGGTTTTAGTGATTATCTAATGGTCAATAGGTTGTGGGTATTTTGAGCATGCTTTGTCTTGAATAAGGTCAATTAAGACCATTAGGTATGTTTTAGGGTGACTTTTGGTTCTAGTGATAAAAAATGGGAAAATTTCAATCTTGCACTAGAAGTTGTCTTTGTAGCCTTTGAAGGAAAATTTGTGAATTTATATATGATTGTGAAAGAGTGGAGTTTTTTCGATGTAATAAGGCTATTTGTATTCCATTTGTGTTGGTTTAGAGGTCATTAGATGTACTCATTAGGTTGGAGGAGTCTAAAGTTGCAAATTTGTAAGTTGATTAAAGCAACAAATTTGAAATGCAAAGGTTACTTGTTTTGAAAGTTGGTTTTTAGTTAGTTGAGGGAATGGATCAGTTAGAGAAGAGTGTAAAAAACTATGTAAAGCCTTGAGAGACTCGAATGGAGGTTTTTGATGAACTTTTGGAGAAGATCTAATAAGAATTATTCACACTATTCTCTGTTATTTATATTTTTGATACAAACTTGTTGATCTCGTACTTGGTATGACCTCCAAATTTTAGATAAAGAACATATTGGAATCTTTTTATGAATCATTTCATGCAATTCCAATTGTAAATGTGTTTTTTTATTTTAGATAAAGTTGTTTAGCATCAATCAATTAATATTCAAGACAAATCATGAAGGACAACAGTGATCAATGCTAGGGCTAACCAATTAATAATTATACACGTGAATAATTCAAGCATGTACATGTCAATAAGGGAAGCACAAAGACTCAAAAACACGTAAGCCTTAAAAAGTATACACACAAATACATAATATACACAAATTAATACAAAGTATTTGCACGAATACAAGGTATACGCATGAAAACACGTAAGCCACAAAGTATACATTTGAACTCATGTAAATCACAAAGTATACACGTAAGTTGTAAAGTATACACTTGAATACATGTAACTCATATCTATTGAACCATAAATTTAGAATGCAAATATGGACATGCATCGATAAAAGATATTTGTATTAACCAAATAGCCATGTAGGCATACATCAATATATGTACAAAATAGACATATAGGCATACAATGTCAAATATGTCCAATAAAAATATGTACAAAACTGCCATGTAGGAATACAACAAAGGGCTCTGGAATCAAAAATCATTGCTCTCCATGCCCTGGAAATAAATTATTTCCCTTTCCTTTTCGATCGGATGGCCATAGGTCTGTCACTCATTTTTGCTACGCTCGAGGCGTTCTCATGCTCCTCCTCCTAGTGTTTAGTTCATGGTGATTTTTTAACTGTTACAATAAGATGTAAAGACATGAATATATAGAAATTACATTATAAAAAATGATATATTTGACAAAATAATAACTTACTGCCATCTCATGATCTCTCTCCATGGGAGAAATATTCTCACGCCCATGCTCAAGCGTGCTCAAGCCCTGTATAAACCATACAAATAGAAATTAAACTATGTGAATCAATAATGGTTTGATTTTTCACTAACTAACATCTATAACAACAAATTTAAATGTAAATTTACTAATTTGCCTCATACCTCTCCTGTCAGATCCATCAAAGATTATATAGCAGATGAAACACCAATGTCCATTGCCCTTATCACATTCATAGGTGTTTCGGCTTGCATCATCTGAAAATAAAATAACAAATTATTCATCATAATCAAAGATGTGCATATAAACTACACAAATCTATTAAGTACTTGATTCATTAGTTAAACTCTTTATTATATTGCCTCCATGTAGGTTTGAGTAAATCCACCACCATTGGGAAGCGTTCCATCAAAACCTCCAATATTAGTATGTTCAACATCCAAAATCTCATATTAAATTACTATTTGTAAAAAAATGCTATTAACATGCAATAAATTTATAATGTTTTACTAGTTACATACCCCAGCGATAGGTGTACTATAGAAATAAGTTGGTGGGGGGCTAGTGTATCCAGTCTCAACACTATGACCCTGCAATTTTATTAAAATTATAAAACATTTTTAGTTAATCTTGAATTTCAAAATCAAAATTTAATAAATTAAATTCAATGAACATGCACTAACTTTTACCTGACTATCAATTCCATATGCCTCATGAAAAATGTCAGATTCCCTCTCCATCTTCATAGTTATAGATGGATCCTGCATACTAGTCTCCTAGGTGTTGGTGGGGTCATATGAACAAGTAGCCCCGCAAGATTGACACACATGTGTTCAATGACCACCACTCGAAGAATCCCCTGGATGATGTTGTAGAATAGGGCTAATATGATGGATAAAACTCTAGGTCAAAGTGTTGATTGCCTACAATGTCTCTACATCAAAACTTTACTTCATGACGAAAGGCATAACAATGTGCTCATGAGGTGGCCTAGCGAGATCTCGTCTACCTTGTCGCCTAAGATCCGACTATGCATCGGGTCTATCCTGAGTTGACCCCACACCTCTCCCATGGAAATCCTTCATATCAAAATAATTTGGGATTTTGTTCAATATGAACTCATTGTATAGTTTCCTAAGGAAATATTGCAGGACCTCACAATTGTTGCACGGTGGGTAATCGAAGACCATGTACCACCTATCGTAAAACTGGTCCCTAATATGTTGGTGGTGACACCAATGGATAGGAAACCTCCTCGCATTGAGGGTAATATTTTGATTTGTGCACGGGTCGGTGAATAATGAGCACAAATAACCTTTTGTAATTTTTAAATCCTTTACATCTGTGTACATATGATAGTTTATTTGCATAATAAGCCCTAGCCACCTATCTTGCCATCCAGTTATTTGTTTGCTAATTGAATATACATTATTTACCATATCTTTTAATGAATTTTCTAGGGTCGTTCTTTCTACGGTTGAACCATTTGGATCACTCAACCTATTGATCAAATCCTCAATTTGTTTTTTGTTGTTCTCAATTTCACTCATTAAATTTTGTTGAGTGCTAGGAGGGAGTTGAGTGATTGGTGGAGGAGGTTGTTGTTGTGATTGATTTTGATCTTGAGGATTTGGTTTGTCTTCCTATTGAGGATCTTGAGGGTTTGCAGGTTGATTTGAATCTCCTAAAAATTAAAACAAATATATATCAAATTCAACCTAAAACTAACAAATTCAAAACAAAAACCACAAAATCCTTACATCTCACATCTCATCATCATCATGGTGCCATCGTTGTGAAGAAATAGAAATTGTTGGTGAAACACTTTGTTGAATTTCTCCTCCTAGAACACGAGAGTGTAAGTATGGGGGTTTTGGCCGCGGTTGCAAGAAAAAAATAATTGAAATAACAATGACAGATGTTTACTTTTTTTCTTTCTTTTAACAAGCAATAACGCGAGCGCATTATAACGTGCTCGTGTTATTGGTTTGTTGTTTCTGAGCCTTAGGCTCAGCACATTGAACCAATAACATGAGTGCGTTATAAAGCACGTGCGTTATAACGCGCTCACGTTATCTCTTTTCAAAATTTTTTTGAAAGGTGTCCACGGAATTGCTACCAATTTCCATGCACCCACGCAAAGAGGAAATGGAAAAGGAACATCTATTAGAAGTAGTGAAAAAATATAATCTGGACATAGGAGAAGAAAATGTTGTTAGAATCTTTCCTAGAAGCAATCTAAAGGAAAAGAGAGGATTTTCTATTGTGTATGGAGCTGTGAAGAAGGGGCTACAAGATAATAATCCTTGGCTCATGTTACATATGATACAGTTGTACTCAGCTGAATTGGGATAGGAAATGACTGACATGATCAAAGAAAAGTATTATGCATTCTCTTACATCCTCGACCATCAAGCTCACCACACAAGAATCCTAGTTGCACCACAAAACTCTAATCATATAGAGGGTGATGAAGAAGCATTTGAAGAAGGGAAAAGAGATAACCTATTGGATTTAAATGAACAAGCTCATCTTGAAAATGAAAATGCAGATGCTATGATGGAATAGGGATATTATAGTTATATATGCTGATGAACTATATGTAATTAGATTATATGCACTTTTTTTTATCAACACATATATTCTGTTGGATAAACAGAATTATGATATTCCAGTACTATAAATCTTCTTTTTGTAATTTTGATCAAATATCTAATATAAATATCTAGGCCTACGTCATTTACCGATAAAATTAAAACTATGAAATTCCTCTCAATTCCTAACACAAGGTGGTAATTTGTTCAAAGGTTAGACAAATCTTTGGTAAAGGATGTTTAGTTGTATTCAATAGGAATTTATCTATGTATAAAATTACTTTTAAGGACTAAATATCTCTTAAATGTAATAACGAGCACCCTCTTGGGTTTCATAGAGCCCGAAGAGTAGGAGTGAGGGCCTGAAAATCTTTACTCGTTAGTTGGCCACAACTTTGAATGTTCTTGAGCATAAGAGTTGGCTACCCTTTAGAGGATTTCAAGGTTTAGCTAGAAAAAAGAATCAACAGATTGGAGACTCTATTGGAGAAAACTTTGAATCTCCAATTTCAGACTGTTATATCATAGCATCAATAATTTGGTGAACCTGGACATATGGTTTAGATATTGTGAAGTTTTAAAACCTGGAAGTGGTTGTGCTGTAGCAAATTTCAAAGAATTTTTGTCTTTGTCATTGGAGGAGACCTAGAATAAAATCCATTATCAAATGAGCTTCATATAGTTTGAAGTTTAATCCTTTGTGAAGAGAGGTGGTGACTCTGTCTAAGGAGCCTACTAAAATATGCGAAGAGAGTTTCAGATCTGAAAATATGTTAAGTCAAGAAGAAAGGTTAGTAGCTGCCACAAGTTTCCAAGTATTCTCATAATCTAGATAAAGTATTATCATGTGTAAAAGGTAATTTGATGAGAAGTATTCAAGACTTGAAGATAATAAATGGTTCCCTATTAAATGAAATTGCATTAAGAAAGGGAATAGTAGTGGTCCTTTTCATACTTTTAATGTGTAATGTGTAATATCTGTAATGATTTGAGAAGTGTGCTTATTTCTGAATTATGCCTTTGAGAAATATTTAAGGCATGAGAATATTTTCTCTATATTTTAGAATTATGGTTAAATTAGTGAATGAGGCAATTAATGACCATGTTTGGGATTGATCTAATAATTGGATATCAGCATAAAAGGGTTTCCCTACGATATAGCAACTAAAAGTATGCAGGGAAAATAGTTTTCACCATACCCTCAAAGGGCTTTTTCTATTGAAAGGTATATGCCATTGGCCTTTAGTGGTATTAAAGGTTTCCCAAACCTGATTTGTAAATCATGAGGATGTTTCCATGAAGCTTTTTATTCAGTATTTGAAGGATGATGCTAGAAATTGGTTCTCATATTTACCGACATGTTTTATAGCTTCATAAAATCAGTTTATGATGGCCTTTGTACAACAATTTGGTGAAAGGGTTAATCCAAGTGTGGTAAGGAAAACATTTATGGAAATCCATAGAAATGAAGACGAGTTTGTTCCTACTTTCAATATCATATTTTCAAAGGCAATAAGGGGTATTCCAGAAAGTATAAGACCAAATGGTGTTGAGTGCTTCATTGTGTACCTTGGTGCATTTGATAGTAAGATGCGTTATTGGCTAAGATACAAGGAACCCACAATATTACATCAGGTATATCAAATTTATATGGATATTAAAAATAACTTGAAATATTCAATGATGAAAGGATATAAGGCAAGTATTGGTTATCCTAGCACACTTCTTGCAAATGAACTTCATGGATTAGACAATAGAAATTCTTGTCAAGATAATAGTGCTTCTAGTGTTTTGATTTCCCCATCACCACAATATACAAATCATACTAAGCTTCAAGATGAATATCAACAAAGTTTGAGTAAATTTGATCAGATGTCTTTTATTAAGAATTTGTATGAAATGAAAAGGCACAAAGAAGAGTTGCCTTATGATTTGTTGTCAAGATTCTTGGATTCTTTGTTGAAGGTTACTAAGAATCTTAGACCTAAGGATTCAATATATATTGATATATTCTATGAAATTTATGATTTTGAATTGAGTACATTGCTAAAGAAATTGAAACCTTATAATTTTGATCAAGTATTTGAGTGGATAAAGATTGTAGAAGGATTCAAGTGTGATCATGTACAAGAGGTGATGTTTCAAAATATTGGTAGTGGTTTTCCTATTGAGGAAATCTAGAAAACAATGCAAACAGATGGTGAAGGTATGGAAAAACATGAACATCCATCTTGTTATATGGGTGAATGTAATGATTGTAATCACTTCACAAGTAACACATATGTTGATCAATACAATGGTGATGAAAATGAAGATGCGGGGTTTGAAGACAAAATAGAGAGGAATAGAATGCATCCTTGGGATATCTTGAATAAGGAAGAAGTAGAAGAGATGAGAGAGGTCTTTCCCTACCAAGATTCGATCACTAACAATGATGCATATGTTGTTGAAACCTCATTGAAGATTAGGGGGAAAGATGTTGGAAATGAAGATTTGAGCATTCAATCTGAACATAGTGTTAGTATTAATGGATCTCCTTGCTATAATAACTATGATGATATTAGATGTGTTCATTCCTTTGTTGACTCTAATTGTCCTAGTGAAGTGGAGGTGGAATATTCTACTTAAAATATGATGAATGATGATGATAATGGAGATGTATATTTTCTTGAGGAGGAATAATTCTCTTCTTGGGGATAGTTTTCAGAGTGTGGATCAAACATGTATTAACTATTGATGATGTGAATGAAGTTGAAAATATATCTCTATGCTCTTTTAGTGGTTGTAATGATTTTAAATACAATAATGATATGGAAGATCTGGACCATCATTCTAAGGGAGGAGAAGCTTTTATGACAACAATGAATGTATGGCATGACCCCTTATTTGATGAGCTTCCATCTTCACTAGAAATGAGAAATAGTGATCCTTATTGGTGTAGAAATAATCCCTTGTTTGTTGATGACTCTGATGATGCATCCAATGTAGCGTTGGTGTATGGAAGTGAGAAAATAAGTAAATACATTGATGAGATCCTTGAAGGTATTTCTTTCGGTTATATTACATATGACACAAATATGGTTAGTCTATTTTAAAATCAACATGAGATTGAAGTTTTTGCTCATTCCTCTAAGGATTGTAACTATTGTTGTGAAGATGATCCGAAAGTACTTTATTCACATAAAATTTGCAATTATATGAATATTGATAAGGCCACTTATGCAAAAGTGAATGAAAAAATGACATGGGATGCAAAAATGGAATGTAATGAGGACATTCCATCAATGGAGCATGTTGATTGTATGAATGATGAACAATTTGAATGTAAGAATGTTTGTATGTAGTGTGGTGATCTCAAGAGTAGAGCTAGAAATGATGAAGGGGAGGATGAACATGCATGTTTCCTTGTTGCTCATAATTATTTGTGTGAAGCAGAAGTTACAATGTTTACCATAAATGAAAAGGATGATGATGCATTCATGGATGAACAAAGGGTCTCATTATTGAATGATCAGAATGTACATCATGACAAGCCTATGGAACTTAAATCAACATCATTACGAGTTGATAATGTTGATGAATATGTTGGTCTACCTGATATTGCACAATGCTTTTACCTTTTCACACGAGTGTTTCTTTGATGATCCTATAAGTGTTGAATTGTTTGGGCCTATCCCTGAGGTATTTTGTTTTGATTTGGATGTTGGTTTGGAGAATGAATCAAAATATTTTACTAAACCTTAGATGAGTGCATTTACCCAGTTCTCGGATGTCCATGATGCATATGAATTCTATTCCCATGATACCAATGAGTGTTCTAGTGTAGTACAATTCAAGGATGTTTCTGAATATGCCCTTTTATTTTTTGATACATTGGAGGGTTGTCAGCATGGTACATAACAAAGTGTTTATGAAGGTTTTTAGTTTGATGTGCAAACTAAGTATGAGATCAAATTTGGTGATGTTACTGACCAAGTTGAATATGAGTGTTTCACTTTTCCATTGCAATCAATTATGGTTGGTTGTGTTAATCACAATGGAGCTAATTGTTGGGAAATGCTTGATACAACTAAACTGATCCATTACAGATAGTAGAGGATAAAATATTTGACAGAGGTAAAGGTTGGCCTTATGTTTTGGGGGCCTAGGTCCACCAATTTGAGGAGTGAAGCCTATAAAGGTGCATAAGAAGGCTTCCTAAATTCCAAGATATGTGCACTACATAGGACTAAGTTAGTGTATATAATTTTGGTGTGTTTCCTTTCAGTTGTGTCTATTTTCCTTGTCTAGGTAGGCTCCTGGATTTTTGTCTCTCTGTTTTGGTCTATTTCACTGAGATTTGGTTTCTCACCATACCCTCTAGGGGTATGCATCCCCGAGCATGAGCCACTGATAGGGCTCCTAATTTTTGGCTAAATTTTAGAAATTTTGAGCTGGTCTTGCGTTGTCATAATTATGTGCTCCTACGTTCAAGGGTAGGGATTAGGGTTTAAGGTTCAAAACCCTCTTTTCAAATTTCATATGGTCATGAATGTTGAATGTTATAATCCTTCGTTGACCTGTGCACCCAGTTTCCAATCACCTAAGTTGTATCTTGACCCATTGAAATTGTTACTTTTACTAGCCCCTTTTATCTAAGTTTGTCGGTCACCATCTGTAGGTTTATCATTTTTCATTTTTCCATAGTCGAGCTAAATAATTCATGTTTAAAGACCGATGTATTAAGTCTTTCTTCTTGAGGGTTAAGTCTCATTGAACTAGTCATGGCCCCATCTTTAGAATTAATTTTTTTGCATGTGCAGATATTCCTGACCGCCTGATATCAAGGATTGATCCTGTCCATTCCCCACGCACCCCGCGAGGAATGTTGGTGATGTCGCGAAGAAGCTATGAGGTCAGCAGGCATCGAATATGTGTCCCTTTACAAGTGTGGGGCTCGGTCTCCACTATCATGGCCAAAAGTGGTTAAGCTTCAAATCAACGGCCAAGCTATGATGGTGATATTAAATCTTGGTCATTCCTCACGCACCCCGTGGGATTAAAATATTGCTTTAATAAAAGTCGTGGGGTCTGCATGCTCGTGATATGTGTATCTTTTATTGGGCTCAAAAGGCGATGGTGGAGCCCGTGGGTAGATGAGTTGGTGTCTTACTGGATAGGTTCTCATTCGTTGAGGGATTATTAAGTGACCACTAATTAAATTCAAAACTTGTTGACCCAATCCGAGTCATTTGACGCGCCATCTCAGAAGGAAATTAACAGTTGGCATTCATAAACCCGAAATATGAACGCGATAGAAATTTTTGCTTCATGCGAGCAAACATTAAAGGCTAGGGCCACATGCAGGATTACTCAATTTGATCTTAATATGCATGAATTATTTCTCTCTTGTAATCATCAAGGTTGATAAACAAGCTTAATGACATCTTGGAAATCAATGACCGAGATTTAGAATCAAGAGAAGGGTTGTCAACTCGCATGTGTGAACTCCCTTGGAACATTAATGTATACATGCTCCAATTAATATATTTAATGAGGATTTCTTCCTTGTTATTTTTACCATTTTCTATCTGTGAGAATTAAGAGTTTGGGTTCAGCATGTGAAGTATTCTTGGTGATTGTCATGTTTGTGCTAGCTTTTTATGTCAAGGGTGGCGTTTCTGTCAAGAATGGGTAAGGTGAGTGTGTCTATCAGCCTAGCTCGAAGGTCCAAGAGACTCAATATCCTTAAGTCTCAGAGTGTTGTGCCCAAGGATGAGAAAAATGTGCTCAAAGTTCCTGTAACACAAAAGAAGAAGGCAAGAGCTGATAGGAGGGTAAAAGAAAAAATTTGTGTCACACTTTATAAAGGAAATGACCAATGCTGATCCAAATTTTAAACTTGAATCACTAAAAAGTGGCATATATGTTTTAAATTTTGAAATGATGTAAAGAAGTAAAATATGTATTTTTTAGTATATTTTATGTTTGTATTTAAAATAAATAAAAAAAAATTATTTTAAACTAGTTTTTAATAAATTAACACTGTAATTTAGTTGTTGATAAAATGCTGAAAAATGAAGTTGCATGAGACGTCAAAATTTTTATAGTAAATTTTATTTTTTTCTTTCAAATTTTTTGTGTCTATTTATAACTTGAAACTTTAGTGCATGGATATACTTTTTTCCAATTTTGACAAATATATATTTTTAAATAAATATTAAAATGTGTGTGAATAAAAAAAAGTTGTTTCCATCGGACATCAACTTTCATATTAAATATTTATCTAAAATGGAAAAAAAATTATACCATCTTCAAATAGATTCTTTTATCTAGTGCATCATATTTTTTTCAATTTTTTTTAATAAGTTTTAGTATTTTTCCTTGCATGGTAATCAACCTAATATTTTGTGTTGATAACCTACTTTTATTAAAAATAAAAAATAAAATATAAATAATAATTAAAATACTAAAATAAATATATATTTTAAAACTACACTTATGGATCTACAAAAGGATATTTTTTATATTTAAAAAAAAATGTTATTTACATTAGTGCGAGTTATTGAAATTTCAAGTTTTTCAATATTTTTTATTTTTTTGGTAAATTGGCCTTAAAGTGGTACTCCATATATTTTTAGCCAACATTTTTAGTTGAGAAAGTTGTGGAATTATCTAACTTAGCTAGAATAAATCTTACCTGATCATATGTTTGACAAAAATTGATTTTTAGTTAGAAATACTTAAAATAACTTGTGTTGATAAGTTGGATAAAAGTGTGACACAACTTTGTGCTTTTACCCAGGAAGTCTGCACGGGGAGTTCTCCAACATACTTATAATCTGAGGAGCTGAATTTTCTCAGAGGAATTGGTCAAGGGTAAGGAGAAGAAGGTTGATAGGCCTGTGAGGGAAGCTGCAAGAAAGAACAAGTATCACCAAAATTTCATGGGGGACATCACCAGTCTCCCATTGAAGTCTTGGATGATCCCTCTGATAGAGGAGATCAAACTGACTCTGGCTATCACCAATATCTCATGGTCGTGAGTGATTTGGATGATTCGGAGGATGATGTGGTGATGGATACTCCACATTCAATAAGGACACCAAGCAGGCATTCTTATTTTGTTGTTGACAAGGCATAATAGCACCCCGTTCCTTTCCGAGCTAGTGATCAATTTTTGGTCCTTTGTGTTGAGTTGTTCTCCTTGGCTAGTGTGTTGTGATTTGGGTTTCTATTTTTTCATGCTTTTGTTGATGGTAAATTTTCTTGGGCTTGTGTGAACATGAAATTTTGATGTTGCTACATCGACGCCTTTTGGAAGGCTAGTGGGTCTTCTCTAGCTAACAATTTTTGATATTTTTCTCTCCCCTATTTTGCAAATGATTACATATAATTGTCAAGGGAATATTTTAATTTCTGGTGAAATTAAGAATGAAATGTAACTGTAATTCAACCTGGTGCTTGTCGCTCCATTGTTCTATGAAAGGGATTTCAAGGTTGATTACAGGGGTTTGATTTTGGAGTCTTATAATGGTTTAGGTGATGAACTAGGTTCTGGAAGAAGCATACTATATAAATGTTGATATATAGAATAGTAGGATCTCTAGGGTTATAATTCATATATGTAGTAGTCTTAAAGTAGTTTAATGAAAGCCACAGATATGAAGACAAATCTTAAGTTGTGATGCATATACTCTCTTATGCAATATTCTTGCAAGTTATGAATGAAAAGGTTAATAATTTTCTAGTTCATCTTCAATTGTTTTAATTGATTGTGTGGATGTGTTTTGGCTTCAATTGAATGAATTTATTAAAGGCTAAGATAAATTCACAAATATTTAGGGAAGAGCATAGGATTTGGTAAGAAGGTATGTGTTAAATATAGTGATTTGGATGCTACAATGTAGTGTGACAATAGTCCATTAATCTTTGAGTAAATGGCTAATATATTAATGGTTATTATGTGATGTGACTCCATTGCCCAATAGATAAAGAACTAGTCTATTCATTAACATACTTTATGGATAAACCAGCTAGCAATGCACCTAACTAGAGACTTGAAATGAGAGAAAAAATCATTTAAAATACTTTCAATCATAACATGTATATAACTATGAAATTCCTCTAAATTCCTAACACTAGGTGGTAATTTGTTCAAAGGTTAGCCAAATATTTCGTGAACGATGTTTAGTTGTATTCAATAAGAATTTATTTGTGTATAAAATTACTTTTAAGCACTAAATATCTATTGAGTGTAATAAGGAGCACCCTCCTAGGTTTCACAGAGCCTGAAGAGTAGGAGTGAGGGCATAAAAATCCTTACTTGTTATTTGGCCACTAAATTTGAAAGTTCTTGAGAGAAAGGTTTGGCTACTGTTTAGAGGATTTCAAGGTTGAGCTAGAAAAAAGAAGCAACAAACCTGTCAATAATGCTTCGTATTCTACTATTTTTTTTGCACATGGAAATGATTTTTGAAATGACTTGGGAATGGAGTCTCCTTGAGGTGTGATGAAAATAATTCAAGCTCCTAAACCATGACTTGTATAAGATCCATCAAAACACATCTTCCATGTTGTCAGGGTTTCTATAACAAAGATTGGTTCATCAAGGAAACTAGATATCAAAGGATGATCTGCCTTTACTGGTGCATCTACAAGTTGATTAGCTATCACTTGTCCTTTTATTCCTTTTCATTCAATGTACTCAATATCATACACTTAAGATCATAACCCACTTAGCTAGTCTTCCAATCAAAGTTTCTTTATTGAGAAGGTATTTCAAAGGATCAACTTTGGCAATCAATTTTGTCTTGTGACTGAGCATGTAATTTCTTAATTTATGTGTTGCAAATACCATTGTTAGACATGCTCGATCAATATGGGTCTAGTTCAACTTGTATTTGAATAAGGTGTAGATGATATAATAGATTTCTTGTTCTTTTCCATCATTGTCGGTCCGTACTAACGATTCCCCTAGTGCTGATGTCATTGTTGTAATATCAAATGTTTTATATCAATCAGAGGCATGAGAACTGGTGGAGTCAATAGATAATTCTTGATTTGATCAAATGATTCTTGAAACTTTTCTATCCAATTGAAGGGGATTCCTTTTTATAATAGATGTTGAAATGGATGGATGTTGTCTGCTAGTTGAGCAATGTGTAACACTATGAAAATGCAGAAATGCAAGATTAATAAATAATAATGCAATGAACTCTTAAATCTAACCTACGCTAACAACAAATAATAATGGAATTAAACTAATAAACAAAATAACATTCTCACCAAAATTCTTCATCCATTCCATGAATCACCTTTATTGCACTTCTCCATTTTTCCATTGTATAATAATTTCCCTTAGATTTCTCAAAAGTATGGCCTATTGATAATGATTTAGAAAAATATCGAAGATTCTTAAAGCTGCTTCCAAACACAAGGTTCCAGGAGGAGTAATAATGATGAAGGTCAAGCCAATTTATAGAAAATTGATTTTCGAATGATCGACTCAGATTAAGTGATAGATCGACGATTATGATTAAAGACATGCCATGTGATAGAGATTTAGTGTCAGTAATAATGCAAGTGAGAAAGCACAATTGATGGAGATTAAATAAAATAATAATTTAATCTTTGGTCAAGACTGTTCAAAATTTAGAAGAATAATGATTGCATATAAAATATAAAGAAGAAACATTGTGTTAAAATGCATGAATGAATGAATTAAATAAATAAAATTATTTAATTAATACAATTTTGCATGCAAAAGAATAAGACTAATTGATTAAACCAGAAAGTTTGTTTGTTAAGAACAATAGATATTAAATCAAGAGATAACTGACTGATTTAATTAAATATCAACTTAAGTGATGATGACTAGTTAGATAACTGGACGATTATCTAATTATAGACGAATATGCCAAGAATAACTATTTTTGTGAATTAAATGATTATTTAATTCAACACTCAAAATTTGGAGATTAAATTAAATAAATAAAGATTTATTTAATTGATCGGAGAAAAGACTAAATAATAATTAAATAATTAAAGTGATTATTTAATTATAGTTGAAAGTGTGATATGAATTAATTAAATAATTTAAAATAATTATTTAATAGAAGATAGATTTAATTAGAGACATAATTAAAAAATAATATTTAATTAATCAAGAAAGAATAAAGGTAAGAATAAATTAATTAAATAGTTAAAGTTATTTAATTAATAGAGGGTTGCATGTAGAAGATAAGATTGACATAGATAAAACTGTCTGTTAGAGAAAATCAAATCTTATCTAGACTTAAGTGATTAATGACTAATTAAATGATAAATATATTATTTAATTATAGAAGATTGCGATGAGGAATCGTCATTTTAAATTAAATAATGATTTCAATTCAAAATTCAAGGATATTGGATTAAACTGAATAAATAAATAAAAAATTTAATTAAAGAGAGAAAAGGCCAATGAATAATTAAATAATAAAATAAATTATTTAATTATAGTGGATAGTGACATAAGAAATTAAATAAATAAACATTTATTTAATTTTAGAAAGAAAGTAGTTTTAATTAGCGATGTAATTAAATAAATAATATTTAATTAATTAATCAAAGAGAAATAAAGATGGGAATGAATTAATTAAATTATTGAAATTATTTAATTAATAGAGGATATACGACGTTAGAAAATAATTAAATAATTAAAGTGATTATTTAATTATGAGAAATGAAGATGAAAGAATTATGAAGAAGTTAAGAGTCGCAGGCCTAGGACAATTTATGGTGTGTACAGTTTTCCCCTCTTTGATACAATGCGGTTTATAGCATTGTGTCAAAGAAAGTTTATCAAAAGTATGCCCTAGTGAAAGGGAAAATGATGAGGAGGTAGTGGTATGCCCCCTTGAGAGGATAGGCAGGTTCACAGAACACGAGTGTGCTCTTGACATGGATGAGAGAACATAAATATGAAGGACAAAAGGATAGAGGAACATGGATAAGGGTGGTGAAGATGTAGAAAAAAAGAAATGTTAGACAAAAAAAAAGATGAACAACAACATAGAAGACATGGATGTTAGTATCAGAAATGGATGTTACAAGAATTTTAGAATCTTCAATATTTTGTCAAATACATACTAGGCCTTGCATTAAATCATCATTGGGATTTAAGTGATATAGATGGACAATAAACACCATGATATGAGATAGACAAAGGTGTGCAAAGTCATCCACTTGCTAAAAAAAGACAGTCGTAGACAAGGAGTGGCCTAACGCATACTAAGGGAAAAAAATTGCCCCAATCTTTTTGTTAAGACAAACCACAAACATCAATCAAATAAAAAGACAAATTTAGGATACATCATTTCTCTTCTAAATCCTTCACGGGACATCCTCGAGAAAGCTAGTAACTTGACTTGAAAACCAAGTCAAAAGACAATAGACAAATAGCAATCAAAGAAAAAGAGCTCTAAGACATCCTTTCTTCTATAAATCCTTCATGGGACATGCTCGAGAAAGCTAGTAACGGGACTCAAAGACAAATCCAAGTGAAAAGATAAGACAAAAAAATCCATAAAGTCAAAAGCCAGTAAGAATATTTGCCAAAATTTGATCGGTTTTTGTTTGTTTGTTAAGATGATTGTTTGATAAAGCTTGATTTTAGGGATGACACAAACTGTATAAAGACGTTGAGTCTAGTTTCGATGTTGTGACTATCTGTGTAAGGCATGACGAAGCCTAGTTTTAGATAGACATGTACCGTATAAGACATTAAGTTTGATGTTGTTGATGTGACCAACTATTTAAGGCTCTGATAATTTTTGTTTGCCTAAATTATAATGTCTATTGTCAGGAAGGAAACATCTTGTATAAGACATAAGTTGATTGTTTTCACAATTTGTTTGATTTGATTTGATGACATTGTTGACTTGTTTGTCTTGTTGATATGTGTCTTTTCTTGATGTTCTAACCATTATTTGTGTGTGATGATAGTGTATGACTTATGTTGATTGACACGATGTACCCTAAAGGACTGACCTAGTGCAGCCTCAGGGGCTCATCGATTGATAGCCTTGCCTGTGGTATACATGCAGAGACCTTGTAGTTCAACAAAGACTGACTAAAAGGACTAACATGTGTGATAGTCAATGTGATAGACCCTAATGGACTGACCTAGTGTGGCCTTGGGGGCTCATCGATTGATGGCCTTGTCTATGTTATACACGCAAAGACCTCATAGTTTGAAAAAGACCAATGAATTTGATGCACAAAGAATGAGTCATGATTTTTTGTGTGTGATACATGAAAAACTTAGAAAGATGGACCTAATGCCTCAAGGGCACATCAGGTGATGGCCTTGCCTACATCCAGTTGTAGAGGCAACGTAGTTTGACAATGTCTATGATTGACTAACACAACTAACCTTGACTCTATTTTTTTGGGGGATTTTTTAAAGATATCTGAATGTTTTTGGGTTTTCAGATGTTTTTGATTTTTTTGTCTTTTTTTGAGGTTTTATGATTTTTTGGATTTTTTAAGACATTTTATGATGTTTTTGGATTTTTTCAAGATATTTTAAAATGTTTTTGGATTTTTTCATTTTATTATTATCATGAAAAATGCATGTGAATGATGCCTACACACAAGAATCCAAGGATAACCATGATCTTGCTCCTATTCAAGCTAAAAACCAATTACCAGGTGATGATTATTACAACGTTGTTTGAAATGGGAAGGACACATCCTGAAACAATGTGAGGGTGATGATAATGTGACTTAAGGATCAAGGTTTGCAGCAAGGCAAGAAACAAATCCAAGGAATATTTTGGATGATGCATTAGGATTCCTAGCATGATTGTATGGATTAGGCTAGTTGCATTTGGACTGACATAGTTAGGACTAGATGTGATGATGGAGGATCCTCAGACCATTGACAAGGGAAGCCAGGATAGTCAATATGTATGAAAAGATGATGGGTGGCATTGATAAAAGATAGGAGACATGAGGATTATGGACTGGAAGAATTAGTTTTTGGTCTCCAAGGATAATGTTGCATAGGGATCATTTGTTTTCTTTGAGGTATGGGTGTGGATAATTGTATGAAGGCAATGACTTATGTTTTCCCAAAGCATGATTTATGTTTGTACCCTAGTTCTTATGAAGATCAAGGTAGGTGAAAAAATGGATGGAAATAATATGGGTTAAATGGATAGATGGAAATTTCATTCGAAGGGTATGAGAGATGAGACAAATTTCCCCCAAGTGTAATTGTCCACATGGATAATTGATTCTACACATGATGCCTATTTGCCAGGTTTACATCATGGTACTTATCCAAAGTGCCATAAAAATGGTTTTCACTATTGGATGGAATTTTTTCTCTTTACTATTTTTTGATTTTTTCTTTTTTTATTATTACCAAGATGCCTATTTGCCAGGTTTTCAGCAAGGTGACAATTTATTTATTTATTTATTTTTAGGACTTTTTCTCATTTTTTGTATTTTTTTTAGGACTTGATATTTTAGATGATGCCTGATTGTATTGAGTCCATTGATTGTGTTGATGCAGAGACTAGCACGATGATATTCCAATAATGACCTTGATGGATTAATTGTCTTGTTAGGATCATAGTGCTTGCATATAACTGATCAATGTCATTGTGATCCTCATTAATACTAGAGTTGGCCCTATCAAAATATGTGCATCACAATAGAGTTCCATGAGAGTCCTTACAATAAAGAGTTGCCACCAAGATGTAATGGATTCATGAGGTATGTCTTTTAGACTTAGGCGTGATATAGGATTATGATGGATGTTTGGATGAATCACTTTTTATTTTCCAAACATGGGGTGTTGGATGGTGGAGTTTGGAATTTGTATTGGGATAGCATTTGGAACCATCACTTTTATATGCCTTGTTTGATGACCATTTTGAAGGAGGTGGACATTTATTATATGTGGGAGTCCTCTTTTCTTATGGCTCCACATTTTGATTGACTTTTGGATTTGAAATATTTTATTTGCTTGATCCATTTTTCTTTGGGATCCATTCTAACTTCATTTGTCCACTCAGATTTGTAACTGATTTGATGGCCTTTGACATTTTATTTTGAACTTTGGATTTGTAATATTTTTTTTTCTTTTTGTTGGTTCTAAATGGAGGGTTTATTCATGTTGGAATGACAGTTTATAGTGTGGATGGAAGGAGCGTTGGCAAAAATCTTATGGTAAGAACTACTCATGGCCCCCATTTTGATGTTTGTATCAGATAAAGTTACCCCCAATATCGAGGAGGTACCACTAACACCATTTGATTTTCCAATTGAAGAATAGCCAAGACCCTATTGTCTATGATTCTCTTGAAACTATACTAGCTCTCGAATTCCCTGCTTGTGTAGGCCTAGTCCTTTTCCTTGATACTATATGTTCTGATAAATTATGTTTGTGATGAGGTATTTCTGTTTTGAAAAAAAGATGCTAACCCATCATTATGTATGTGGACATTGTTACTTGGAATCTTCTCTTCTACAATAAATTGTTCTCTGAAAAAGATAGATGATCCTAGCTAATAAGATGTCGTAGCTTACTTGACATGTTGGATATATTTTTGATTAACATCTTTGTTCTAATTTTGTGAAACATTATATTTTGATGGTTCTTCAAAAGATATCGGTGCTTCCAAGTTGATGTAGAAACCTTCCTTACATTCATTATCATGGAGTTCAGTGAATTCAACTATATCTTGATAATTTGAAAATATGTCTAGTGTAGAAGACTCTTTTTCTACATGAAGATCATCTATGTTTCCAAAGGAGGAAAGTGTCTCATTTTCGGAAATGGTGGTGTTCAGAGTTTGAGTAGGATCAACCTCAAATTTTTGATCATGAATGGAATAAAGGTCGATGAGCGGATCGTTTTGGATTTCTTGATCAATGGTAGTGTCCTAGTCAAAGATAGGTTTTTCTTGGATGACTTGATTGGGAATGGGATCTCGATCAAGGATAAATGTGTTTTGGCTACCATGATTATCTAGAAGGACTTCTTGAATGGACTTGAGGATGGGGTCATGCGATGGACTACTTCGATCTTGACATGAAGGTGAATCTATGATGTAATGATTTGGACTTTCCTTTTTACATGTATCCTCAAGTTTAGGCAATGGGATGTGATTTTGGAGACCATGAACAAATTCATTTTCATGACTAAATGTAGGTTGGGATGGAGTGAAGAGGAATGGATTAGTGGATGATGGACTAGGATAGGATGTGGAGGCTTGGAACAGACTAGTGGGAGGTTGGTTTTCCTTGTCAAGGTTAAGGTAGGGTGATTAATGGATGTTTATTGTGGATTAATGACATGGATTGTGCTAAGGGACACTTGATAATGATGGTAGATGGATGGAAGACTAGAGTTTATGGGTTGTTGATAAGAGGGATATTGTGGGTAGTTGACCATGGGTTGAGGTTGATTGGAGTTTGGATTGGATAAATTGTCTTTTGAAGTATATGGATTGTTGGTATTGAACTTGACTAGAAATCATATCAAGGTGAGCAGAAGACATGGTGGTGGATAGTAATGCAAATGATATAGAATTATTTGTATAAATGATATGATTTTAGTCTATGTTTTTGGATATAAGGTATGAATGCTATGCAACTAATTTTTTTTGGGTATTTTTTTGGCAAATAAGCAATGTCTAAAATGATTATTATGTTAGGATGATTATGTCTAAATATAAAAAATTCTAAGCAAGCTTCTAAGGTAATCAATTTTAGAAGATTCTAAAAAGAGGATATCTACCACCTAAAGTTTAACCAAGGCTGCAATTTAGTTTTGTTAAGGAACCTTTGTAGGACAAGGACCAAAAGATAAGGTGAGATCCCAAACTATACTGATGAGTTGGAAGGACTCATGTGTACGACAAAAGATATGTTGACAAGTGACTAGGTTCAATGACAATGTTCGTTGAAGCAAGGGTTGATCCAAAGCGTGGACAGTTATCCTACTCTAAGATATGCAAGGTTATTTTTCTAAGATGCAACTGAATTGTGTAATTTGGATGCCTATTACCAAAGCTAAATGATACTTAAAGGATTCTATTATGCAAGGTATGAGAAAACTTTTTGGTTTCTATCCAAGAATCACTGTGAAAAGAGAAATCAAAGACTGGTATGACTATTTGGTTTCTAACTGTGATAATGAATTCATGTTTTCTGGTTATCAGGCAAATGTGGTTCAGTTTTATAGATGTGTCACGGGTTTTAACAAATGTGATTCTCAGTATCATATGTGGTTTTCTAGTAAAAACATGTCTTAGGTTTATGACAGGAAGATGTGACTCAAAAGATCAAATGTGGCTTACCACTAAATAGATGTTACTCACTATGATAGGTGTGACTCACTATGACAGATGTGACTCACTATGACAGATGCGACTCTAGTTTTCTAGTGAAAGACAAACTGGACTCATTTTTTATAGTTATGAGTTTTTGGTTAGTAGATGCGACTCAATTTGAGAATTACGGTTTTCTAATCAATAGATGTGACTCAGTTTGACAGTTGCAATTTTCTGGTTAATTGGGGTTTTGACTGACTCTACTCGTGATCAAATTTTGGAAAATACAGACAATCAGAAAGAAAAGTGTTTTTGGTTTGATAATCATGAACACATATAATTTCAAAAAACATGTACAATCCTAAGGATGGAAATGACAATACTTGTTGAATTCTCACTTGGGTTCCCCAGCTACACTTATTCAAAGTGGATGAATAGAAGCTTGAACAAGCTGGATCCCCTCCACGACACACACTTCTTGGGTCAACCAAGTTTCAGTTCCCATGAAACTCCCATGGAAAAATTTTCATCTCTACTAAGAACCATATGAACGTGAGACAACTTCAGAGGTCTGACCTCTTACACCAACAAATAGAGGGTTTTTGGTTAATCTATAAACAATTGGATTTTTTAGTAAGGACGCCCATTTAGAAGGCCACACAAGAGGAAAGATTAAATCCAATAAGGAGGCTTCCCAACATGTAGAGTTTACGTTTGAGAGGTTTTAATGCACCACAAGGGTACTGAGGGAATCAATATCACTTACTTGTTTACATGATCTCTTGTAATGCTGAGCTTTCCTCAACATTAAAATTTGTATACCGGTTGGGAGAATCTTGGCTTTAACTCATTACTAGTTTGAGTCGCTTTGGGGTGAGTACTTTTTCCCACCAAAACAGGCCTAGCTCTAGAGTCAACAATAGTTTCTCTTACACCTAGGATCACATGAGTGCACAAGGGGAGAGGATACTTCTATTACTAAATTGGGTTCTAATTTAACAAATGTGCAAATGCACCAAATATAGAAGACAGTGATTAATTTTTAAGCCCAAATGACAATTTTCTAATCTACTAAAATAATTTATTTCAAAATTATCTTCGACAAGCATTTTGCAAACAACTCATTAGTAGCTTGATCATTATCTTCATCAAATTTTCTGCAAAATGGTTTGTATACTTATCTTCTACAAAACATCTTGCAAACACTATGTTAACTCCTCAAAAACACATGTTGCAAACTCAAAATTGGTCATAATAAAACTACAAATTAAAAATTAAAACACGGAATTTTGGGAAACTTTTTACCAGTCAAATACGTCACAAAAAAGCACAGATGCGTCACCGAATAGTAGATGCATCATGAAAATTCATATGTGGATCAAAATATCAATTGCATTGTTTCATGCTGTAAATGTGTCTCATCGTACTTGTACCTCCAAAATTCAAAATTTCTATGGATTTTTTTTCGAAGACGATGTCTTCATGTCAGGTTCACCAATGTAATGCTGGGAAAATGCAGAAATGTAAGATTAAGCAATACTAATGCAATTAACTCTTAAATCTGACCTAGGCTAACAACAAAGAATAATGGAATTAAAGCAATCAACAAAAGAACATTATCACAAAAATTATTCATCCATTCCATCAATCACCTTTATTGCACTTCTCCATTTTTCCATTGTATAATAATTGCCCTCGGATTTCTCAAAAGTATGCAAATATGGCCTATTGATAATGATTTAGCAAAATATCAAATATTCTTAAAGCTACTTCCAAACACATAAGATTTTGGGACGAGTAATAATGACGAAGGTCGACCAATTTATAAAAAATTGATTTTTGAATGATCGGCTTAGATTAAAAGATAGATCAACAATTGAGATCAAATACATGCCATGTGATAGAGATTTAGTGTGAGTAATAATGCGAGTGAGAAACCACAACTGATGGAGATTAAATTAAATAATAATTTAATCTTTAGTCGAGACTGTTCAAAATTTAGAAGAATAATGATTTCATGTAAAAGATAAAGAAGAAACATTGTGTTTGAGCGCATGAATGAATGAATTAAATAAATAAAGTTATTTATTTAATACAATTTGCATGCAAAAGAATAAGACTGACTAATCAAACCAGAAAGTATGTTTGTTAAGAACAATTAGATATTAAATCAGGAGATAACTAACTGAATTAATTGAATCTCAACTTAAGTGGTGATGACTAATTAGATAACTAAGTGGTTATCTAATTATAGAAGAATATGCCAAGAATAATTCATTTTGTGAATTAAATGATTATTTAATTCAACATTCGAAATTTGGAGATTAAATTAAATAAATAAAGATTTATTTAATTGACTGGAGAAAATGCTAAAGAATAATTTAATTAAATAATTAAAGTGATTATTTAATTATAGTTGAAAGTGTGATATGAATTAATTAAATAATTTAAAATAATTATTTAATAGAAGATAGATTTAATTAAAGACGTAATTAAATAAATAATATTTAATTAATCAAGAAAGAATAAAGGTAAGAATAAATTAATTAAATAATTAAAGTTATTTAATTAATAGAGGGTTGTATGTAGAAGATAAGATTGACATAGATAAAACTATTTGTTAGAGAAAATCAAATCTTATCTAGACTTAAAGTGAATAATGACTAATTAAATAATAAAGATATTATTTAATTATAGAAGGTTGTGATAAGGAGGAATCATCATTTTGAATTAAATAATGATTTTAATTCAAAATTCAAGGATATTGGATTAAATTGAATAAATAAAGATTTATTTAATTAAAGAGAGAAAAGGCCAATGAATAATTAAATAATTAAAATAATTATTTAATTATAGTGGAAAGTGACATAGGAAATTAAATAAATAAAAATTTATTTAATTTTAGAAAGAAAGTAGTTTTAATTAGCGCCATAATTAGATAAATAATATTTATTTAATTAATCAAAAATAAATAAAGATGGAATGAATTAATTAAATTATTGAAATTATTTAATTAATGGAGGATATACAACTTTAGAAAATAATTAAATAATTAAAGTGATTATTTAATTATGAGAAATGAAGATGAAAGAATTATGAAGAAGTTAAGAGTCACAAGCTTAGGACAAATTTTGGTGTCTACACAATGAATCTACGGATTGATTGCAATATTCCTCATAATGTCCTTAACTAACCGATGTTGGTTGGTGGTGGAATTTCTAAGATGGATTTTACTATGGCGGGATCAACTTCTATTCCTCTGCGAGAGATGATATATACAAGAAGCTGGCCTAATTGGACCTTTAAAATGCATTTCTTTGGGTTTAACCTGAGTTGGTACTTTTCCAATCATGTGAAAATCTTGTCTAAAACTGCTAGATGTCCACTTCATTCTAGAGATTTTGAGAGAAGGTCATCAACATAATCTTCCATAAGTACATGCATATAGTCATGACAAATAGTGTTCATAGTTCTCTGATATGTAGATTTGACATTTTTAAGCCCAAATGGCATGACATTCCAACAGAAGGTTCCCCAAGCACATGTGAAAGTTGTCTTTGGTTGATCTTCAAGAGAAATTATTATCTAGGCCGAAAATCCATCCATAAGTGAGCATTTCATATCTGGCAGTAAGCTCTACTATGATGCCAATGTTTGGTAGAGGAAAATCATCTTTAGGACAAGCTTTGTTGAGATCTCTAAAATTTGTGCATACTTTAAGTTGATCATTTGGTTTCGTGATAGGAACAAGGTTTGATATCCAATCTATTTAATCAATAGACTAGATGAATCCAACATCTAAGAGATTTTTTAGTCCCACCTTGACGAGGAGTGCAATTTGTGGATTCATTTTTCTTAACTTCTATTTGTATGTTTTGGAATTAGGTAACAATGATAGGTTATGTAGAATAAGTTTGAGATCCAATCAAGGAATATCAACATATGACCATGCAAAATTCACTTGTCTTTTTGAAAATAATGCTATATACTCAAGCTTTTCCTCGGTGGTGAAATATGTTGCCAACTGTATGATTCTGGAATTATCTTACGTTCCAATGTTCACTTCTTTTGTTTCTTCTACTAGCAATGGCGATCTATCTCGATCTATAGTGTGATAGTCCAGTCCTCCATCCTTTAGAACCTCAAAGAGGTTTTCACCTTTAGATATGTCCTTTATTTGTACTTTTTCATGGTCAATAGGAACCTTTTAGTTTTCACTTGAAGACCTATTATTTTTATTTTTACTTTTTTCATTTTCACTTTGTGACTAGAGGATAGGACAACCTCACCGAAGTATGTTGCATAATTAAGTTATATGGAAAAGCCAACCTTATGATCCTTACTTGGTATTCCTCCATGAAGTCCCATTAACTTAGCAATTTCTTCGTCGTTCTCGAATGTGTCCAAACTTGGTGGTTCTTGTTGATCTCAATCTATGAGTTGTGGTAGACAAGGGGTAAGCCATCATCGATATTTTCAAGGGTCATGGTGTAGGTAGATAGGGTAAAGACGAGAGTGGAGTCATCAAGTTGCTAGGAGGCAAATCAATGGTTTCCCAAAAGTGTTTTATCCACTCTTCTCTTTTCAAAGGGACTTTTGGATGAGGACTTGGTGGATCTGACAAGGAACCCATTGTAAGAATTCGACTGAATTTTTCTTCAAGGGGAGGTTCATCAAGTATTCCAAATAGTTTATCAAGGTCCATGAAAGTAGTGGAGGATAGGGAATCCCATTCATATTCATTGGAATTGGCATCCAAATCCCAGGAGTCATCGTATGTCTTGATCTCCTCTAAAGAATTAATGACCTCACTTGAAGGCAACTCAATACCTCAAATAGTCACTTTTACTGGTACAAAACCTAAACCTTGGTGCTTTAGTAGTTTAGGAGGTTGTAATGGTTCCCACATTCCTTGATTTTTTATGCTAAGGCTACTATGTCTATAATATCCTTGTCATTTTATTATTTGGAACCCTTTCTGGATATTGTTTAACTAGCAATTTCTTAGATTCAATAACCTCATCTTCTTTGTACAACCATGTGAAAATGTGGTCATCGAAAGATTCTTTGGCTAGCTCCCCCGATTTAGTGAAGATGGTATAGGGATTATGAATAATGACTTTAGTCTACATAAGATGCGGTTTTCCATAAGACTTCGGGGATTTAGGTAGCTTTCTAATGAAAAAGACACTCTTCTTGTTGTATTCTCGACATCCCTTATCTTGAATCTCAACTTTTGGAATGGAAGGGGTGGTGAATGGAGTGGATGATTTGACAAGGTAAAATGGATCAATCTAGTGAGATGGAGTAGCGGATGAAGTTGAAGATGAGGCCTCTTGATTGATGGGAAATTGACGTTCAACAGTTCCTTTTAGGTTTGTGCAATACTGAAAAGGATCGGGATCACCAGGAATAGTAATTTTAGGGCCATTATATAATAAATTAATTCATTGGTGGTAGGTGGATGGGATAGCCTTCATAGCATAAATCCATGGGTGGCTAAGGAGAATATTGTAGTGTAAATCTAGATCCAAGACATGAAATAATGTGTTCTATATTGTTGGGCCAACTCTTATGGGAAGTGAAATTAAACCTTCAGATGAACACTCAGCATCTTCATAAGCTTTGATCATAATTTTCTTGGTTTGGTCTCCACAATTCTTAGAGTATCCCAATGCTTTCACCAATTTTAGTGAGAAAATGTTAGGACCCACTCCACAATCTACTATGACTCATCTGATCTTATGTTTATTAACACATACTTCGAGGTGTAGGGCATCATTATGGTGGAATTTTGGGCAGAAAAATCTTGTTCAGAGAAAGTGACATGGTGCAACATAGCTAGGTATCCAACGATGGCCTAAAATTCATTGCCATCTAGGTTAGTGGGTATGGATTCTTCTTGTAATGCTTTATCAAGGATATCTTTGTGTTGTGGTGATATGCAAAGGAGCTCTGGAATGGAAATCTATACGGGAGTATTCTCTAGTTGATCTAAGAGGTTATATTGGCCTTTTGGTTGCAGATTAGGAGGACGTCTTGGGAGGGTTATTTTGGCTATGTGAGTGGTAACAACACATTTTGAACTCGGCTTATTTATGGTAATGGTGGCAATGTGGTCATCAAAGGTTCCAATGTTAAGGACAATAGTGTTGTAATCATGTTTGACAGTGGCACAATTGGCATTATTAGCATTCCCTGAACTGGAGGCTTTTACTTTGTCATGCTCTTGCAAGGGAGTTTTTAATATGGTATGATCAACATTATTTTTTCCTTGAGAATATCCAATTGATATGGTTCCATTTTCAATAAGGTCTTGACTGATATTCTTGAGTGTCCAACATCTAGTTGTTTTGTTTCCTTTCTTGCTATGATACTCACAGTATTCATCTTCTTTCCACCAATCAAGTTTGATCAATGAGGGTTCATAATTTTTTATTTATGTTAGTGTGATGACATTAGAATTCAAAAGTTTTTTGAGGACTGTTTCAATAGGTTCACCCAATTGGGTATATGTTCTCTTGGCGTGGGGAGGACCTCTTCATTGTTGATTGTTTTGGATGATGTTTAATGTTTGGTTTTGGCCTTGTATTTGGGTGTTTGATGTGTTGGATGTATTTGATGAGGAGGGGCCTTTAAGATGAATGGTTGGACTTTTGGTTATTATTTTTTCATCAGCAAATCCATCATTTGTGACATTCTTGTTTCAGGACTAGTATTTGTTTTTGTCATTATGGGGTTTTGGAGTCTCTTTCTTTATTTTGACTAGTTCTTTTGTGACAAGACCTTTTTCAATATGGACACATTTCTCAAGGATTTCATCAAAAGTGCGACATTGGATTTGTAGACTACTCATCATTTCTTTGTCAAGGTTCTCAACAAAAATGGTGACCAATTATTTCTTAGAAATGTGATTTATGTATTGAAAAAGGATTTATGTATTGAAAAAGGGGATTTGTGAAGGTATTACCCATGGAATTTGATGAGCTTCCAAGTGTGAAAGTTTGTCCTTGTCTAGTTGTATGGGTCACTTTGTTTCCAAATGTAGAGATTCTTGGGATATGTGTGGTAGTGGTTTCCATATGTGCTGTTGTTCCAAATGGTATGGTTGACATTTATTGTGAAGAGGGCATCCCTAAGGAAAATGGATTTTGGGTATATTCTTCTTCTACAATGGTTGAGACATCAAAGCCTTGAGGCAGTTTGGCACCCTTTTTAGCTAGTGCATAGAAGAATATATTAGGATCAGCACCAAAAAGTTGATCAACCATGCTCAAAACCCTTGGATCTTGGTAAGCTCTTTCAATTTCTTTTGGAGTCATTTTCTTGTTGAATTCATCTAGATTTAGGTTGTCAAATGTATGGTCTCTTTGACGTGTCTCTCTTTGTGAAGTGGATTGATTTGAATTTATCCCAAGGATGGTGTCATGAAAGGGGTCATTGAAAAATCCATGTCCTTTCTTTTGGTTTGTAACCTTGTTACAACCATGTGATACTTTCAAGTGGGAAGGTAACACAAGGTGATAATGAAGCTAAACTATATTTTTGGATTTTTTGAATATAAGGATGCAAGGTGAATAGGAAAGGATAATAATGACCAAAGGATGAAACTAGATGAATCTAGTGAGTGAAAAGGATGCTAAAGGTTGAGTAAATAATGACCAAGGATAATGATAAGGTGTTAAACCAATGATTGAAGGTAATGGTGCAACTAAAGTTAAGATGAAATTAAACTATTTTTTTGTATTTTTGGGATATAAGGGTGCAAAGTGAAAGTGCAAGCTAATGCAAGGATAAGAATTGAAAGGATGATCATTAAGGATATGGTTAAGGGGGTATGATATGGATCTAAATGAGACTATGGTAATGATAAGGATATGAAGTATAAAATTTGAGACCAAGGATGGAAACCAAGCTAATGTAGGTCCAAGATAACAAATCCAAATGTCATTGACCTTTGTGATAATCAAGATGATAATTTTGACAAGGTTGAGTCTAAGCTAGGACACAAGCTTGAGACTCAAATTTCACCAAGATGATAATGAAAAAGGTTGATAAAATAAAATATTAAGGTCAATGAAAAAATGGATAAGCAACCAAGGAGTGTCCAAAAGCTTAAAGGTCTTCATAAGTCTAAAATTTGAAAGGTATATGCAACATAAGGTCTAAACTTGATTATGCAAGGTAAGGATGCAACCTAAAATATGATGTATTCCTAAATGAAAATGCTGGAATGGATTGGTAAAGGCTTGCAAGTCTCTTTTTTAGTAGTCAGGGTCACTATAATGTGAATTGATCATATTTAAGACAAGGATTTTGAGAGTTTCTGGTTATCAAGAAATTGCAGCTCTATTTTTTGCAAGTGTGTCGTTTTAGCTTACAGATTTCTAGAGTGTAGTTGTAGTTCAAAATGATAGTTACATCTCTATTTTTTGCAAATTTGGTTTAGTATGACAATTGTGGTTTTCCAGTGATCAATTACAGTGCAAAATATCAGTTGTGACTCTATTTGTTATTGTTGTGGTTCACAAAATGTTGTTTTTGGAAGTTAGACGGTTTTGACTAGGTTTCTAAGTGGATTTGTACTTATTTTGATGAAATTTGATTAGAAAACACAAAATACAATCACAAGCACTTATTTTTGGTCTAAATTTGGATGTGAAAAATGTTTTGATTTCAAAATAAAAAAACTCATAGACAACAATGCACAATTCATATGGTTGAAAATGTTGAACAGTCTAGATAACTGAGAGAGGGGTGAGTCATTTATCTTAAGACAATTTTATTTTCTTTATTTAATCTAGAGAATACTTATAACAATCAGAAAATAATCAAACAGATAAGAACATGAATTCACATAACAACACCAAGCACAATTAACACTAGAATTATGTGGAAACCCAAGAAGGGAAAAACCATAGAGAATGCTAATTCTCAATTATAAAGCATCGGTTGAGGTGATTTTTACAAAGGCTCACTGCCAAGTTGCTCACTACAGGGTGGCTCACTATTGGTGGGATCATTACCCAAATACAAAATAATAGATTACAAAATAGTCTCACTGAAAAAAGTGAATTGATGAAGTTGCATCTACATGTGCATGAATTTAGTTCTAGTTAAGAGCACAATTTTTGTCTGTAGTAGATCTAGTTAAGAATCTCCTACACCTTCCTTCCACAACCTTTGCACAAATTTCTACCAAAATAGATTAATCCTTTATTTTCACTCTTCTATCTATTCACACACATCATACTACTTCCATACATCTTTTTATTCAATCAAAAAGATGTTCTCTACATATATGCATGTATACCCATAGAACAAAATTAAGTCATCCGCATAGTATCTTCATAGTCTTCTAAATCAGCCAAACATCATTTGAATTTAGATCACCATAAAGCATGTCGGCATGAAGAACAAGCTTGAAATATTTAATAATACCTTGCACGCTAACACCGGACCCATAAGATAGGTCGCACATAAATATCTCCTTACAACTTTACTAAAGGACCAAAAGTAGGTCATACATAAGATAACATAATCTAAATTACATGAAGTATATTCTGAACCTGATGAGAATGCCACAACCAAGAACAAATCTTGATTATCATTAATTTTACTGTCAACCGAAGAAACACAATTTGACATACAAAAAATTGTAACATGCTATATGAAGTTCTGAATAGAAAGGTTACATGGAGTAAGCTTTGAGTACATCAACCATCATCAAAGGATTAGTCTTCATTATACTGCATCAACTAAATTCAACAGATTTCCCAAAAAAGGAATACTACCATATCTGGATCAAGGATAATATCCACACAACACAACTCATAGCATACGATAAGATGGATCAAGTCTGTATATCATCTATAGTACAACCTTATGAATCCAAGGTTTTGAAATCAATAAAAACAATGCTAAACCATCTCAACAGCTTCTCAACAATCTCCCCCTTTGGCATTGATGGTAAAACAACAAAATTTCAAAAACACCAAACTCCAATTCTAAAACTCCAAGCACTCCCCCTTACTCAAGCAATTCAATACCTCTTCTTGTTTTTTTTTTCTCTTCATTTTTCTCCCCCTTTTTTCCATGAAAGGAAAAGGGCCAAAATTTGAACATTCATAAACTCAAGTAAAAATAACACTTTTCACCTAAAATTTTTTCTTGTACATTTCTCTCATAGTTGGAAGAATATTCTTCCAAGCTAGCACAAAAGAATCCATTTTGGTACACATTCTATCCAGTAGAGCCAATAACGTAAATGAGGATGACCAGTCTAAAGATAGGCACTGTCATTTACAATCTTCTGCATCAGAAAGTATCCTAGAGAGATGATCCAATCGAACCTCAACAATTTCTTTGACCATCTAGAAAGTTCTAACCAAGTCTTCCCTCTATCTTTGAACAATCAATAGATCCGCTTGAAACTCACCAACTCTTATTCTCTATTTTCCATATTTTTCTTTGAAGAAATCGAAACTCTTTCCAATATTATTCATCTCAGATTCAATAGCTTCAATTCTTCTTCTAAAATTGTCAACAGTTACAGGCCACCGAAGATAATACTTGTAGATGTTATACATCTCCTTAATGCATTCTCTTGTCTCACCAATGTATTTGGACAATTTTTTTTAGCTTTGACATATCTTCTCTCAATCATAGCTTCGAACTTATCTCCTTCAGGTCCTTCCAACAACATTCTTTCTTCAACAACTTCTACTAAATCATTCGGTAATAAGTCAGAAACATCTAAAATGGTAATACCCTTCTTGATCAAATAATCAACCAAAGTATCATCAATTTTAAGCCTTTTGATCAAAGAATGAGTACACCACATTTCACCAATGTTCTTCATATAACCTTCACCTAACACCGACCGAATATCATCTGGATCAAAAAAATTCAGATCCAGGTAGAGATTCTTCTTCCTTCTCCTTCTCTTCTGAGATAGTGATGACATCCTCTATGTTAAATTTACTCCTTTTAGGTTCCATAGGGGAACCACCAATAACAACTTCCAACTCCTTACTGAAGGAGGAACCCTCCTCAAACTAACTAGATATTATCACACCAAAACACAGATTCATCTGCAAGGATGAGAAATAGACTTTGCATGCACTTGCTTTTTCCTCCATACATTCGAAATACTTGTAAACTTTCTTTTCGACAGGGATTTCAGACTTCCACTTAACATTCTCTTTTTCCAATAATGAACTCAGAAAGTAAAATACCAAAAATGTGAGCAGATACCCAAACTGAAAATGATAACTCTCAACTAAAGACGTTCTGACATGCTCAATTAGGTTTTCTATGAATAGGCTACATAAATCAAACTTCTTATTTTCCTTCACCATCATGTGTGCAAGATATACAATAATAGCCGAAGTAGAACCTTCATGATTTCTAAAATAGATTTTATAAGTGATTTCGTAAGTAATATACCTTACTACAAGACTGATAATGGTTTTTATTAGTAGAGCTCAGGGGTCTTTGTTAATACTAGTAAGTTCCTCCATATATTTGTATTTCACTATTTTCTTCCTAGGGAGGTCACCAACACTGCACAAACCAGTAATAGCTTCTATGGCCTCCTTCGTGATCAGATAGGGTTTGTCCAACACAATGCTACCATCCTTGAATCGGCTCAATAGGAACAAGATAGACTCTTTATTGGAAAAAAAGGTAAATTCTCCCCACAAATCCATACCTAGAGTACTTACATTCTACAACTCATCCATCTTCAACCCTATTTCCATTTCTTTCATCTTCCAATGATCAAACTCATCCAATTCAACTCCCTTCAACTTAAGTGGAATATCACCATTGGTTTTTTTGCCAATCAACATGGATTCCATCATCACACTCGACTTTTTCAATCCTTTATCACTCAATGAGAGACTCTTCTTCTTCCTTGCAATGGTGAGAAATGATTTGAAAATCCACCTTTTATCCTTAATTACTCATGATGACTTTGCCACCAAAATGTTTATGAATGATGCCAGCAATTGTACTTCACTTTTCAGTCAACCAGATTATTCTCCATTATACAACATCACCTAGATCCAACTTAATCATGCTTAAAAAACATCAATCTTTCTTTGGAGAAGGGGAACTGATAGGATATGCATTATAAAACTCCCCCTGAGCCAAGGCGGTTTGGCTCAATTACCAATAGGGAATGTATTAGGATCTAGTACCATAGAAGGGATCTTCACACTCATTTCCTTTTTATTCCACACCATGGTCGCCTTCTTATTAGATTCATCTGATTCTGTAACCTTCTTTTTGTCTTTAGTCCTTTTCAAAGAAACATATTTGCATGTGTTAGCATAATGTCTGGGTTGACTACACTTGTAACATCTTTGTCCTAATTTTGTTGAGTGAACCCTAGGTCTCCACTAATTATCCTTGTGACCATAACCATATCATAAATAGAAATAACCATGAGAGATTTTTCATTTCATTCCTTCTTTCCATATTAGATCATTCATTTTTGCATTGAATTTCTTTGTGACCAAACTTGTGATAGTTAAAGCATTGAATATCTGGTTCCATCTTGCTTCTACACTCTATAGCCTTATGTCCAATATTTTTGCATAGAAAACATTGACCATTGAATGATAAGTACCTTTGAGCATTTGGTTGCCTCACCAGAGGTCTTTTGTAGATCTTTTAGAGTTCCAAACTTTGCTTGTTACACTAGATCTTGCTCTAGCTTCCAGTGCATTATCTTCATCGTTAGTGTTCTGATTTTTTTTCATTGGTGAATCCAAGTCCTCCTTTATCCTTGTGACATTTTTGTAGGGATAAAATTTGATCTAGAATCATGCTACATTCACACACTCTAGCTTTTGATTTCATCCTCCTTAACTCTTGATCTAACTTCTTATTGTCTTCTTCTTTTTGTTTGATTATATCTTTAATATTTTATTTTGTCTTCCTCCATTCTTTTGTTTTTTGTTTGATGGTGTCTTTGAGATCTTCTATCATTTTTCATTCATCTAATTGAATCCTTAGATTCACATCATTTTCCTTTGACTTCTTTAATTCCTCGCTGACCTCTTTGTGTCTTGCTTTGAATTTCTAGATTTTCTCCCTTAGCTTTGAGATATAATCATTTCCTTCAATAATATTTTATTTCAACTCCTCATTCTTAGATTCTATACTCTCCATATCACTCAATATTCACTTTAGTTATTCCTCAAAGTAATAATCTCTCGCCATCTGTTCAAACTGCCAAGATCTCCCTCAAGAAGTTAAGCTCTATCTACAAGGAACCAAGCTCTGATACCAATTATTGAGCAGTCTAGATAACTGAGAGGGGGGTTAATAAGTTATCTTAAAACAATTTTCTTTTCTTTATTTAATTTGGAGTAGACTTATACCAATTAGAAAATAATCAAATAGATAAGAACATGAATGCACATAACAACACCAAGCATAATGAACAACATAATTTACGTGGAAACCCAAGAAGGGAGAAACCATGGAGAATGCTAATTCTCAATTATAAAGCATCGGTTAAGGTGACATTGATTAAGGTTATTTTTACAAGGCTCACTACCAAGTTGCTCATTATAGGGTGGCTTACTATTGGTGGGCTCACTGCCCAAATACAAAGAAAAAAATTACAAAATAGTCTCACTGATAAAAGTGAATTGATGAAGTTGCATCTACATATGCATGAATTCAGTTCTGGTTAAGAGTACAATTTATGTCTACAATAGCTCTAGTTAAGAATCTTTTGCACACCTTCCTTCCAATACCTTCACACAACTTTCTACCAAAACATATTACTCTTTTCTTCGCACTCTTCTATCTGTTCGCACACATCATACTAATTTTGTGTATCTATTTATTCAATCAAAAATATGTTCTCTATATATGCATGTATACCCATAGAATAAAATTAATTTAGCTGCATAGTATCTTCATAGTCTTCTAAGTCAACCAAACACCATTTGAATTTAGATCACCACAAAGAATGTCGATATGAAGAACAAGCTTGAAATATTCAATAAGACCTTGCATGCTAACACCCGACCCATAAGATAGGTCACACATAAAGATCTTATCACATTACCAAGGGACCAAAAATAGGTTATACATAAGATAGCATAATTTGAATTACATGAAGTAATTCCGAAGCCGATGAGAACACCACAACCAAGACCAAATCTTGATTATCATTAATTTCAATGTTAATCAAAGAAATATAATTTGACATACAAAAACTTGTAACATGCTATATGAAGTTATGAATAGCATGGTTACCCAGAGTAAGCTTTGAGTACAACAACCATCATCAAAGGATTAGTCTTCATTATATTGCATCAACTAAATTCAACAAATGTCCCAAAAAAGGAATACTTACATATCTGGATCAAGGATAATCTCCACACAATGCAACATCATAACATGTGATAGGATGGATCAAGTATAAATAGCATCAAGAGTACAACCTTTCCAATCCAAGGTTTTAACATCAATGACAACAATTCTAAAGCATCTCAACAACTTCTCAATAGGCAAGGAAACCACTAGTTGATATCCCCACTAGGAATTCTCTAGCCACTTAAGCAAGGTGGAAAACTAGAGACTTGGTGGCACTGGCTCCCCTCCACGACACTCACTTCTTGAGCTCACCAAGCTTCATTCCCCCAAGGAGGAATTTATGTCTCTACACATGCTCAGTGAAGATGTGGTTTAGCTTCAGAGGTCTGACCTCCTACGATGAATGAGTGTATAAAAAGGGTTTTTGACCACTAACACAAATTGGTTCTTAGTAAGGGCATCCATTGAAGGTGGCCATACATGCAAAAATATTAGCTCGAGACTATATTCAGTCAAGAGGCCTGTCAATCCCTTCCTAAGAAAGGAATTTTCACGTAGCTCATAGGGCTATTGAGGGTGACACTTGTCACTATGACACATCTACACCTGTTGCTAAATGACTTTCATCAAGAAACAATTTTCTTATATATCGGTTCAAAAGAGCTTGGCTTTAGCTTGTTACCACTTGGGTCATTCCCACCTTTCTAAGTGGGGTGGAAAGCCCTCTAAAATAAAGGTACACAATAGCAAGGAAGTACACTATTTCTAATCTCCCAAATTGCATGAAGTGCAAGGAGTGGGTATACTTTATGCCTTTGCATCACACTCACATGGGGTACATTTTAAGCCTAAAATCCAAGTGTGGGGTGTGATTGTACAAATGTCAAATAAGTGATTTTGATCCTCAAGATTGCTAAATGGTGCGAGAGGAGTGCATACACACTCCATGATAGTTTGCAAATCACCAAACATGAAAGACAGTTATAAATTTTAACCTTTTACTTATGATTTGAAGACACTTGGACTATTTTTATACGAATGACATTTGATGCAAGTTCATTTTAATGACCATGAGTGAAAGAATGTATTTTTTTGTTCTTTTTAAATCCTTATGAATGAGATATGCAAGTGCATTTTACCCTTATGATCTTGATGCAAGTTGTAGCTATTGTGGAAAACAAACAAAAATAAAAATTCTTAAATCTAAACTAATAAAAAGAGCTTGATTTTTTCGTTGCTTCTAAAGAAACAATTTTTTGGGAACTCCTTAGATCAAAATCCACACACTAAAAAGAATCTGTTAGAACACAAAAAACCTTATTCTACTCAAAAATCTAGAAGAAAAAATGAAAACAAATAGAAAACAAAAAATTCTATACCAGATAGTTAGTTGTGTCATTTAGGATTGGAAATGTGTCACACCAGAATAGTTGTGTCACCCTTTTAAATTGAAATCTCTCACCCACGAATGCATCATTTTTTTCCACAGATGCATCATAAATTTGAATTTTATTACCCTAAAAAAAGTTGTGTCATTCTTTTCAATAGATACATCACTCCTTATCAGTTGCATCACAATGCATCTCAAATGCGTCGTTTCATATGAAAAAACTACAAAAATAAAAAGAAAGCCATACAGATCTTACAAAATATTGTCTTCATGTCGGGTTCACCAATGTAAGATGGGGAAAAACAATCTAGCCTAGATAATAGTGACAACCACAACACTACTAAGCTAATAACCCAATCTAAACAAGAGAAAACAATCAAATGAAGAGAGTAAAATGAAAATAAAGCAACAAAGCACTCCCCATTGAATTTGAATCACTTCTCTTAACTCTCCTTTTTTTGCAAATATTCCCTCAGATTTTTAATTCAACTTGTGAAAATACCTGCAAATTGTAAGTAACAAAGTTGAAGATAAGTGGTTGTTAAGGAAAAAATGGAGGAGAAAGGCTTTTTTTATAGACATCCATTCAAATCGATGAACGAGATCAATCTTCTAGAAATATTCCAAGATTGATGGCCAAGTTTGCATGCAACACAGGAAAGAGGAGGTTACAAAATGAGTGGTCAAGATTTTAAGGAGCCTAGAGACAATATACAACTGAGATTTGAAAATGAGATAGTGGAGGAAGAATATGGAGAAATTAAAAATTGAAAATAATCAATTCATGAGAAGGAATCTCTAGACAAGTGGGTGCATAAATAATTTTTTTCAAATTATTTATTTGAGGAAAAAGCCAAGTGGTAGAAAATGGACATTTGATTAAAATGATTTATAAAACCAATTTAATTGAATGGGGAAAATGAATATGAGACATTAAATAGTTGATTTAAGTTAGTTATTTAATGGAGGAGAGAAATGTCATTAGATAATTAAATAATTTCAACAATTATTTAATTATAGAGGAATGGGAGATAGATGAATAGGTAAATAATTAATAATAATAATTTAACTACATAGAAGGAAGATGATAGACAAATAATAAAATAAATAGTGATTTATTTAATTATTGAAGAAAGGGGGTGTTAGCGACACAATTAATTATATTTAATTGATCAAGATAGAATAAAGGTTGGAAAAAAAATGAATTAATTAAATAATTTAAGAATTATTTAATTAATAGAGGAATATGATCAAGGGTAATTAAATAGTTAAACTTATTTAATTATATGGAGATGAGGACCAAGAAAAATGACGCTCGCAAACTTAAGACATTTTTGAGTGTCTACAACAAGAATACCCACAAGCATAGCAAACAAAAGATAATGATCGATGCCTTATTCCTTTCTCTCTAAATCATTGAGACATCATCAAGAGGTCTTTGTAATCGTTCAATAAGATAAATCACAAGAAAAGATCAATCAACAAATAGTCAGTGTTATCTATATCTATTCCAACATAACATAGCTAAGGTGGTTTTTGATGTTGATGACCATTGTAGGAAGGATGCATCCTAGGACATTTTTATCAAATGTTTTGATGAAGAATAAGTGTGTGATAGGCATGTTACTAATTTTTTGCTTCCCGCATAAATTACTGATGTTTTAAAGGGGAATTATTTACTGGGGTATAAAAAATTTGATGTCAAGTTATCCAATGAACTTTTATTTTAAGAATAAAGGAGTGTTTAGGATTGATTTGTCAAAATCATTCAAACAATTTAGATTAAACTATTGAATAGTCCTAAAAAAACAAAGGCTAAACAAGTTCTATTTAGAGAACAAACATTCAAGCTAAATCATTCATGTATAGTGATGTTTACTATTGATTGTCAGAGAGCATTATAGATATAAGAGAAATAATGCAAGATAATCATTCTTTTGATTGCAGAACATGTGTTCCAAATGATTGAAATTTCACTATTTTAGATTATGTAATTGGAACAAACTTAGATTGTTGATCATAAGCCATTACATATCATGAACAATTGAGTTATTAAGAAATATGTATTTGTAATCCCACACAAGTCGTGGGAGTAGCCTGATTTGATTACTTAATAAAATAACTAAATACAAGAAGAAATATATATCACACAACTAAAAATAATATAAGAACAAGGAGAGAAGGTGATTCTTCATCTCTTAGAATGAAAAATCATCATCACAGTTGTGTTGATCTTGGTTTAGCTCCAGCACTAGGTTCAACTCTAGCTCCAGGGTTTACCTATAAAATTGTTGAAAGGTGGTGTTAGAGAAAAGAAAATCACATTCTACCTTATCCCTACATTACCAACAGAAATGTAATTTGCATCCTATCAAGTATTCACCAGATGATTAAGCTATCAAAAAGAAGATCATCAAAAGGAATCATTGAATCCACTATGTTTTACTGGCTTATTTATTTCATGTGCAAATACAAGAAACCTAATGTTGTTGATCATCAGATTTCAAAATGAGTGGTGGAAAATGTGGCTCCCACAAGGGTTGAGCCCAGCTCATTAAAAATGTTTTTTGCAGAAATAACATCATGAGATCAAAATTGTGTTCTAGAAAATAGCTTCATATGAAAGAAATCATTGCATTATTACATTATATGCAAGTATTTTATGTATTTTTAAATACATAAGCTCTTTTATTGCAGTTTTCTTCATCCCAAGAAGAGAACATATTATTAGTTTCCAAGAATCAATAAGCTGATATCAATGAATATTATAGTGATCAAGACATCCAGAACAAGGATAAAGAATCTTTTTTAGATTTCAAATGAACAAAGATTTAAAGAACAACCATGATCAGTTTACATACACATTGTAGAAAGGGTGTAAATTCTTCATAAAGTAAATATTATGGCATTTATGAAAAGTTTCAGCAAAGAGATATTATCTATTCACCAATGCAATGTTAGTCTCTGGTTTTGATACAATTCATTGTTCAAAGAGGGGTACACATGTTTTTCAAGTTTTCAGTCATGAAGGTGGACAAAATTATCAGAGGCTGATCTAGGGTTTGTTATAATGACCTATTCAGAATATACAAAGATTTTTATGGTGGCCTTATTTTAAGAATCTAAGTTAAGAGTAAAGAGTGTTTGCAAATCTTAATATTTAAAGAGGCCACAACCACAAACCAATGAGGGTTTTTGCATTCAGTTGAAGCAACATGAAAATAAATACCCACTTGCAATATCGAAAGAAAATAGATGCCATAACCATATTTATGGGTTTTCAAATCTTCAACGAGAGGAAAATTTTAAAAATATTTTCATAGCGGCCAAAATACCAAGTCTTTGTTCGACCCTTAACAGAATAGTACATATAATCATAAATGGTGGCTATAGGAAATACAAGGTTTTATATGGCAACCTAAAGCTGACAGCTCTTTTGTAAGTTCAAATGGAGGGATTTTATCATAATATTGGCCAAGTTAAGATTCTTTTTCATGGCGTCCATTAAGAATAAAATGATTTAGAAAAAAACATTATTTTTATTATTTTATCTTTACAAGGCTCATGTAGAGTAATTATTTTGTTTCAACAGAAATAAGAAGATTTAAAAATATACAGAGGCCGAGTTATTATTCCTATCATGGTGGCTTGAGGTTCACCTTTTTTCTTTGAGAATAAAAAATACAGAGAAGCAAAGAATGATTTGCTCAAGGTTGTGGCCCTAAGAGCTTTAACAAGCTTTTAAAAGAACACAAAATTTATCTTTCCCTAGCTTGACTAGGGTTTTATTTATGGAAACCAAGGTAAACACTAACAAAAAAGCATAATCTATGGAGAAATATTAGAGATAGTAGAGGCAAAAATTTAAAAGGCTCTAAAAATCTTTCAAAAGCTTCATAAATTAAAAAATTCTTCCAGATCTAAAGCAAAATTATGCTTACCTTCGAAAATATGCATGAAATCTTCTAAGAATCTTAAGAAATGATATTTGAATCAAAGATTTTCTCCAAAAAACCTCGGCCAGAAAATTCATTCATGGCGGCCAAAACAAGAACCAAAAAAAGAAAACACAAATTTTTAGAGGGAAAAATCATCAGAATAGCAGCATGGTTGCATCTAAAAGCTTACAAAAGGCTTTAAAAATTATAAAGAACTTCCAGATTTAAAGAAAAAATCATATTTACCTTCGTATTTTTGAATCAAATCTTCTTCAAAACATTCAAAATGGCATACATAAACTAATATTTCATGCAAAGAGGTCAGCTAGGGTTCCACATGGTGGTGCTTCAGCATGAAGCTTCCAAAACTCAAAACATGATGAATGAAATGAATATAATTTTTTTTAGGGTTGATAACCCTAGAAAGGCCGATGAAAGAAGTGAAGGATTTTTTCCTTTAAGTTTTTTATTAAAAATTGTCCCCTCATGTAAGGTCGTGACATCTTTTTGCCTTTAGTTTTTTTAAATCTCTTTGAGACTTAGTGAAGTCTTCAATATTTCATTTTTATGTGGTTCCTCTATTTTTTGTATTTTAAACAAACTTTGTAATTTTTTTGTTAAAATAATAAAATAAATCATTCTAGTAAAAGTTATTCATTTAAATGCAAAATAGAGGCCAAATATTAATGTAAGATTAGACTTGTCTTTTTATTTTTTCATTTGATTCAAAAATTGTAAATCTTTATTTAAGTGATGGAATATAAATCACTTAAAATAAAAGATATTTGAAATGTAAAAGTAAAGGTGCTATTAGATGTTGATAGAAGTTCAAATGGAGCATTAAAAGCCTTGCAAAAATATTGGAGATGATTGAGGAGTTCTTGCCAACACATGGAGTAAAATCAAGAATTTTAAGCCCTTAATGATGATTTCATATTTAGTTATGAGTCCCATTTGATTGGGTTTCAATCAAAGAGAAAAATCAGGCACAAAACACCTTGTTCCATTCAGTTATGATCCTGATTTGAGGGGATTTTCATTTGCATACGATCCATGAGGTTGTTAAAACATTCACAACTCTTGGTGGAGTTCTCTTATAGTATCATACCTTGTTTGGAGGAGAAGGAGGACAACACATATTTTCTTGGAGCCAAAATTCGAATTTGAATTTTTGGAGACTTTTCTACAAGTCCTTCTCTTCTTTCATTATTTTCACTAGTTTTGAGTTTTGTAACTACTAAGGTAGATTATCTTTGCTTTGTAACTCATTTTCTTATGAGTTCTTGAGATTTGCAATGCAAATATCTCTTACTCTTCAATAAAGAAGCTTATTTCCTTCTTTATATTTCTTTTTTTTTTTGGTATTAGTTGTGAGTTAGAAGATAAAATACTGTATTTTCATTATTTTATCAAATTCCTCCAATGCTGAGTGCATAAAATATTGTGTCATAGTGCAGATCTTAGTTTGTGATTTCATCCTCATGCATAAGAATTTGTTAAAAATTCATTGATTTCCTTTTTCTAAACATAGGTCCAAGCCTGGCATTAGAATCATTTTCGAAGACATAAAATTCTAAGTTGTGAAATTATAGAGCTTCATTCATTGAGTATTTTATGAGTTTTATCAGCTTTCAAATCATTTTTAAAAATTGGTAATTCACCCTATTTTCAAGTTTTAGCTTAAGCATAATCCGTTTATCCCTTTCCCTCTATTTTAAAAATCTATATTTGTAAGAACATCCAAAGGGAGCCAACCCATAACCTAGAGGTCTATTCTCACTAGAGAACACCCATAGCCTAAGAATAGTCCCATGTTGCACGAGGTTTAGGAGTTTTTCAACTTAGCATCAGGTGAAAATCCCTTCGTTAATAGTTTCTGGCATGCCTAGTGGGACCTTGAACTAATCCTTCAGTTCAAAAACAACTTAATTTTGTTTTTGTCATGGTGTGAGCAGCAGTTTACAGCCTTCAAGAAGGAAATTTTCATGCTTGGTGACTTTGAGACTCTGATTTCAACAGAATTAGTGAAAGCTTATGAGAAAATATCAAACCAGGCAAAGTACAGAGCCTATTGAACATTTCCAGCTATGAGTAAGGAGTACCAGAGTTGTTAGGAGAACAACTAATCCAGTTTCTACCTTCAACAATCCTCTATTTACAATTTCTGCATCTCAAATATGAGCAAGTTCTCTTGTTTCCAGTGGTTATAACCCTCCAAAAGTTAATATGGATCATCAACCACCACCAAGGAATCAACCCTTTGTGTCATTTTATCAAGGAAGCCCCTTGAACCTAGCTCAACACAGTGATATTCCAACTGGAGCCTTGAAGAGCTTGCCATTTTTTACTGGAGAAGACCAGACAACAACCATTGAACACATCAAAGATGTGGCTTTGTTGTGTGGGGTACATCATATAACTCGACAAGATGTCACGATAAGGCTCTTGACAACTTCTTTTAAGGGTAAATCCCTCCAATTGTTCAAAGGCCTTGCTATGAATTCAATTGTTGGGTGATCCCACAATAGTGGTTTACAATTTTTGGCCAAGCTGGACACTGAAATTATTATTTTTAACTAAATTTTCACATTCGAGCACCTATAGTGGCTAAATCATAAGGAATTTGAAGATGATGTAAACTAGAGTCTCATCCCATTTTTTCTATAGATTCTAAAAATATTTTTTTCAAAATTTCTGGAATAAGATTTCACTTCTTTTTCCATCTCCCACAAAAATTGGTTTTTTTCAGAAAACAACATTTTTAAAAAGTGACCCTCACCATATACAACAATACTTTATTTGTATGAAGGATAAAATTATAATTTTTTCGAATTTAGATTTGTAACTATAATATCTAGCACTTTCATTTGGTCTCATATTTTTTTTATTGAATATTTTTTCCTTAATAAAGTTTCGAAGTCAAACCAATTGCAATTTAGACATAGGTGGACTGTATACAACATAACTTTTTATGTATGTACCAAAATTCAATTATTATTTTTTTAATGGATCAAGGACATCAATACCCAGCACAAAAATATTTTTAAAAAAAATATTTTGATAATTTTCTAGTTTTCCACATGTGCAAAACAGAGAGTTTGATTTTCAATGAAAAACCTATGTTTAATAAAACTAAAAAACCACATACATAATAAAACCAAAACATATTAAAAATATATTCATGGGATAAATCATTTCGAGGAATACCTTAATAATTTGAAATAAATTTTAAATGAATTCATTTGATCCCCCAAAAGGTAAATCAAAAGTGATTTTTTATCAACATTTTGATAGGTGTAAAGGAGAGTCATTTATAGGTATGGTTTAAAACTAGCGAGGTTCTATCCAAGGGGGTTTGATCTAAGGTGTTTGATCAAACGTTCTTTAATTGGAATCCTTAAAATGGAACTTTTAAAGGCTTAAATCATTATATTTTCTAAAAATATGTGATTTCAGCAAAAATCAGTTCCTCTCAGAAATTGTAAACCAACTTTGTAGGATCACCCTACTACATGGGACAAGCTAGGGGAGTAACTTGATAAGTAGTTCGAGGAAAAATCTGATCATCTCTTGTTAGTGGAGCAAGTGACTACTATTAAAAGAGCTCCACATGAGCATTTGATGGACTTCAACTACCACTTCAAAAAGACCTAGAATCGGATTCCAGCCACGGTAAAGCCCTCTAATGACTATGCTTACCTATATTATTTAAAGGCTTTAAATAGTGATATCTCACTCATGATTCAATCTTTGGGAGGTGATACATTACCAATAGCATTTGATGTTTCTTTTAGAGTTGAGAATATTTTAATCTAGGCGGGTAAGATAGCCCCTAGACCTCCTATGCCTTATTTTTCTAACTTACAACCAACTACCTCTATTTTACCACCTACTGTAGCTATTGTTCCTACATTTCTAGCCTTTAATACACAAGTAGAAACTCAAGAGAATGTTGTTCCTAGCCAATTTCAGCAACTAGTTAGCATAAAAGAGCATAATGAAAATATTCAGAAGACCCTGCAAACCTTTGGTAAGAGCTTGTTAACATAAAGAAGTAGCAAAACCAACCACCTTACCAAGCTCCTTACCAAGCCCCATTTTAGTCCAATCCTTAGTTTTAGAGGAGGAAATTCAATCAAAGGCCTTTCTAGAATTATAATCCCAATGTCCCTAGCACCTCCAAGGAAGTGGTTCCTATGCAAAACAACTTGGAAACTAATTATGAATGGTGTTTTCCATGTATTCAGCCACACAATCAATCCACCTATTCCAATGTTATTCTGAATCAAGCACTGATGTTGCAAAGTAGGGTTGTTGTTCCATAAAATTCATCTCATGAGGCTTTAGAATAGTAGCCTGCTCATACAGATCAAGGTAAACCTAATGTTTCTTTTCTAAACTGGCAAGGTAAAGAGTTTTGTGGGGTTAATAACCCACAAGATCAGTCAAATGATCCCGTGTCATCCAATACAACATCTAATAAAATGGTTGTTGACTTGGGGCAGCAGATTGATAGTGATAGAAATCGGCCATCCACAAGTGAGGCCTTCTGCTACACAGAATGTTCAAGTTCTACCAAGAGCACAACCCATGGTTGGCAAAGATCAGCCTAGAGTACTAGTTCAACCAACACAAGTAAAAAAAGATATTTTTCTCAAAGGACAAAAAAAGGTTAGTGTTGGTGGTTTTAATATTTTAGAGCATATCAAGAAAACTAATGTTAGTGTTTCTATGTGGGACTCTTTGGCTCTTCCTAGGCAAAAGGATCTCTTACATGAGGCTCTGTCAAAGTTTTCTTTATCTAATGAAGTTTTAAATCAGCAACCTATTAAGGTTGTTCTTACAAATGACTCTCCTAAAAATAAACAACAACCTACCAAGGTAGTTAAACCACCCCCTTTCTATGTTTCTTTGATTGTTGGCCAACATTTAATTCATAATTATATGATTGACTCAGGGGCAAGGAATTCTGTAATGCCCAAGCAAATTGTAGATAAGCTTGGAATAGAGTATGAGCCATTAAAAAAGGGGGTAGTCTAGCTAGATGGTACTGCTGTAAATATTGTAGGAGTCATTAAAAACTTGAACCTTACATTGTATGCATGTCCAAACTTTTCAATACCTTGGGACATTTATGTCATAGAGTTGCCTCCATATTTCGTAATATGTTGATCTCATGATTTCATGGCTAAGATTGGAGGATACTTGTCCTCTAATTGGTCTCATATATTATTTAGGACCAGCTATGGAACCAAAGTCACTATCAAGTCATAGCTTGTTGCTAAAAATCATATTGAGCCCTATAATCTGAGTGTTGTCAATGCAACAACTACTATAAATTATGTCCTGTTTGATCAAGAAGATATTACTACAGCCAATGAGACTACTACTCAGATAGAGGATATTCTAGATATTTTGTTGGATGATTGGGCAACCGAGAATGCTTAGAGTTCTATTGATGAACAACATGAGTAGGTAAATCTGGGGGGTTATTTCATGCATGAGTCTAATTTTGTTATACCTAATCTTGTGAAAAGTGATGAACAATAACTTGATCATCAATTGAATGAAGTATGGAATTTATACTTTGATGGTTCAAGGACTAGAAATGGTGTTGGAGGAGGTTGCATGATTATTTCTCATATAGGTGATAAATACTACTTTGAATTTAGGTTCATGTTTAGCTGCAACAATAATAATGTTGAGTATGAAGCTCTAATCCATGGTCTCTAGTGGGAAAAAAGGAGAGGTATTGATTGCTTACTTGTTTTTGGTGATTCAGAACCGGTTGTTAATCAGGTGAGAGGTATCCATGCTACTAAGAATGATCTTCTAAATTCTTATAATCATAGAGTATGGGACCTTCTTGAGTATTTTCAGGCTTTTAATTTTCTATCTATATCTAGGAATCAAAATAAACATGTTGATAGACTAGCAGCCATAGGTGTTTAGTATGATATCCCCAATGATATCAAAAAATTTAGGGAACAACAGTATGTTAAAGTAACTTTAAAATCTTTTGTTCGTAACAATAATGAGCATTGGCAAGTTTTTGACAGTGACCAACAACTTGTTAACTTCTTGAGAGAAGAAGCAAATTTTTCTACTGATAATCAAGAGAAGCTCAAATAGTAGTATGAGGATCAGATCATACAGCTAAAAACTAAAAAATTGCCCAAAGGCCTAGTTACATTGGAGTCTATTTTCAATACTAATGATTAAGTCAGAAAAGAGAAATCCAACATGCACATCAAGGAAGATCATTATCAGAACATTTAGATCTTTAAAGATAAGTTGTTAAAGCTTGGCAAAGTATGTATGTCAGATGAAAGGCATTCATTTATTTTACTTTGTCAAGAATTCTATGATATATTTACATGGGAGTATTCAGACCTGAAGAGTTTTGACCCTTCTATTGCCCAACATACCATTGAGCTTGAACCTAATGCCAAACCTGTAAGATAAAAATAAAGGCCACTTAACCCCAAGCTTGAACCCCTCATGATCAATCAGTTGAATAAATTTCATTGAGAGTAATATCATATTTTTGATCAAACATACTGTTGGGCTTCTCATTGCACCAAAAGATCAACCTGTCAATGCTCGATACAAGCACCGATTAAGATCCACGGGAGGCGGTTAAACCATGTCATGAACCTAAAGGGAGATGTTGGCGGTTAGTCCAACAATCCCCCCTCAACATCACCCGAGGCATTCAAACCTGTGGCCGGCTCTGATACCAATTTTTGGCCTGATCATTGCACCAAAAGATCAACCTATCAATACATGATACAATCATCAGTTAAGATCCATGGGAGGTAGTTAAACCATGTCGTGAACCCAAACGGAGATGTTGGCGATTAGTCCAAGACATACCTCCTAGGTATCCAACCTTGTTCTAGTGAGAAAGAAAAATGGTGAAATCAGACTTTGTGTCGATTTCATAGACCTTAATACAACCTGACTGAAATATCCTCACCCTTTACCTTCCATGGAACAAATCCTTCAAGTTTTTTCAGGTGCTGAAAGATTTTCTTTGTTAGATGGCTTCTCAGGATATAACCAGATCCTAGTTAAGGAAGAAGATCAATTTAAAACATCGTTTACTACCAAATGGGGCCTGGTGGCTTACAAGAAGATGCCATTTGGTTTGTCAAATGATGGAGCAACATTTCAAAAAGAAATGAACATTGCTTTCAAAGGTTTGATGTATAAAATTGCTCTAGTTTATTTGGATGACATAACTATCTTTTCAAAAAAGTCAAATGAACACTTTGTTCACTTGAGGAAGATCTTTAAAAGGTGTAGAGAGTTTGGAATATCTCTCAATCCAAAGAATTTTGTATTTGTTTTCCATGAAGGTAAATTTCTTGGGTATATTGTATCCAAACATGGAATCACCATAGATCCAGAGAGAGTAATTGCCATTCTTTTCATTCCTTTACTAGCACACAAGAAAGGTCTACAAAGTTTCTTGGGTAGAATCAAATTTGTTAGATGATTCATACCAGACATTGTTGAGTTATTAGTGCACCTTACTTCTATGCTTAAGAATAATTTTTCTTTTAGCTGGAATAAGGAAGTAAAAATAAGTTTTGAGCTTATTAAAGAAACACTTGCAACTGCTCCTACTTGTTGAATCCAAATTTCTCAAAATACTTTATACTGTATGCATATTGTAATATTGACAACATTTCAGCCATGTTGGTTTAGGAGAATGATCATGACTTAGAGCAGCCTTTATCTTTTTTAGTCAAGGTCTTAAGGACTATGAGATTAATTATTTCTTTGTTGAAAAGCATGTACTTTATGTTATTAAGAGTTTGAAAAAATTTAGACACATGCTTTCTAACAACAGGATTAAATTGTTGGTTGCTCACCCTTCAGTCAAGGAATTTTTGTTGAATAAAGATCTGAATAGTGAAAGAGTTGGTTGGGTGACTAAGGTGGTGGAGTTTGACCTTGAGATAAAGGTTACCAGGATGATAAGAGGAAAAGGTCTCTATGAACAGCTTACAGAGAACAGTAACAACAATACAAAAGAGGAAAAGAGTGATATATTATCTCTTTAGGATGGAAACAAAATTGTTGTACCTATTTCTTCTACAAGTTGGGTGAAATAAATGACACATTTCCTACTAACTGGTGAGTGTCCTCCTGGTTCAACTAAATAAAAAAGAAGGTACTATAGGCCGCATTCCATACCTTATGTACTTTTGAATGGTTTACTATTTAGAAATAATTTCCATGGTGTTCTACTTGGATGTATTGAAGTTGATTAAGTTCATAAAGTTTTACATGAGTTTCGTGAAGGATTAGTTGGAGGACACTTCTCTCCAAGAGCTATAGTTAATAATATATTGAAAGGAGGCTATTACTGGTGTACTTTATTCGAAGATGCCCATTCTTGGGTGAGAAAATGTAAGGAGTGTGCCATATTTGCAGGAAAAAAAAAGTTGGCAACCCTTCCATTGCAGCCAATTCAAGTTGAGTATCCCTTCATAAAGTGGGGCTTAGATTTCATTGGAGTTATAAACCCACCTTCAAGTGTAGGCCATAAATGGGTGCTCACATCCATTGATTACTTGTCAAAGTGGACTAAATTTGTGGCACTCAAAGAAGCTAACGAGACATTTGTTCTAAACTTTTATGAAGAGCTGATAACTAGGTTTGGAGTTCCTGAATTTATTGTTTTTGATAATGCACTTGATTTTATAGGAACTAGAGTATTTGATTGGGCTGTTAGGAATGGTGTTTACCTGAATACTTCTTCTAACTACTATCCTCAAGGGAATGGACAAGTTGAGTCCACTAATAAGAACCTTCTTAGGATTATCAAGCGAACTATGGAAGGAAATCAAAGAGATTGGCATACCAAGCTGAAATCAGCCTTGTGGGCTGATAGGATTACATCAAAAATGTTGACCGGAATTTCACCATACATGCTTGTGTAAGGAAAAGAGGCAAGATTTTCCATTTCACTAAGCTCCTAGCCCTTGATCTAGTAAATTATCTTGACATGATTGAGGAAGAACCTATGATAGCAAGATTGGCTCAGTTGATTGAACTATAAGAGATTAGAGCTAAAGCAATGAAGAAGATTGAGTAGCATCAGGCTCAAATGAAAAGATGATTTGATAAGAAGGCATATCCAAGAGTGTTACAAGAAGCTGACATAGTGCTAAAGTGAGATGAACTTAAAAGTAGACTTAGAAAGCACTCCATATTTAATGCACTCTGGAGTGGACCCTATATCATCACAGAGTAGAAACATCATAATTCCTTCTAGTTATCTAAGTTGGATGGTGAAGTTGAACCAATCCCAGTGAATGGGATTCACCTCAAGCATTTCTTTTGAGGTATGATCTAAATTTATAAATACATGATTAGATTCTAGATGACAATAAGTGCTTTTGCACATAGTTTAGATGCATCCTTGTTTTCCCTAAGTGTTATTTTGCATAGTTGGTTAGTAGCTTTCTTTGATATTTATTGGCGGGAAATGAGGAAAAGGCTTTGTTGCTACTAGTTATATTTCAATAAAAATCGATGTATACTCCATGGAACTAAAATAGTAACAATAGAGTTACAAATAGTTACAAATGGTTAAAAATAGTATGAGTAAACTTTGTATAGGTTTTTTGAGTCTAAGAAGAGTTGAAATTGACTCCATAATCAATGGATAAGCAAGACAACTAGCCTAATTTGTTTAGCAGGAAAACACCCCTGAGAGGTTGCCAGAAATGTTACTAATTTTTTTCCTTCTCGCATAAATTAGTGAAGTTTTAAGGGGGAATTATTTACTAGTGCATAAAAAAATTGATGTCAAGTTATCCAATGAACTTTTGTTTTCAGAATAAAGGAGTGTTTAGGATTGATTTGTCAAAATCATTCAAATGGTTTAGATTAAACTGTTGAATAGTCCTAACAAAACAAAGGCTAAACAAGTTTTATTCAAATATCAAAAAAGCAATAAATCATTCATCTACAATGATTGTTACTATTGATTGCTAGAAAGCATTATAGATATAAGAGAAAGAATGCAAGATAATCATTGTTTTGATTGCAGAACATGTGTTCTAAACAATTGAAATTTCATTGTTTTAGATTATGTAATTGGAACAAACTCAGATTGTTGATCATAATCCATTGCATATCATGGACAATTGATTTATTAAGAAATATGTTTTTGTAATCCCACACAAGTTGTGGGAGTAGCTTGATTTGATTACTTAATCAAATAACCAAATACAAGAAGAAATGTATATCACACATTTGAAAATAATATAAGAACAGGGAGAGAAGGTGATTCATCATTACCTAGAACGATGAACCATCGTCACAGTTGTGTTGATCTTGGTTCAACTCCAACTCTAGGGTTTACCTGCAAAATTGTGAAAAGGTGTGTTAGAGCAATGAAAAATCACATTCTACCTTTTCCCTACATTACCAAAAAAATGTAATTTGCATCCTATTAGTTATTCACCAGATGATTATGTCATCAAAAAGTACATCATCAAAAGGAATCATTGAATCCTTTGTGTTTTACTGACTTGTGTAGATACAAGAAATCTAATGTTGTTGATTATCAGATTTCAAAATGAGTGGTGGAAAATGTGGCTCCTACAAGGGTTGAGCCTAGCTCATTAAAAATGTTTTGTGCAGAGTGAACATCATGAGATCAAAATTGTGTTCTAGAAAACAACTTCATATGAAAGAAATCATTGTATTATTACATTATATGCAAGTCTTTTATGTATTTTTAAATACATAAGGTCTTTAATTGCATATTTCTTCATTCCAAGAAGAGAATAGATTATTAATTCCCAAGAATCAATAAGCTGATATCAATGAATATTACACTACTCAATGAAGATTTAAAGAATAGCCATGATGAGTTTACAGACACGGTGCAAAAAGAGTCTGGATTCTTCATAAAGAAAACATTATGGCATCTATGAAAAGTTTCAAAAAATAGATATTATCTATTCAGCAATGCAATGTTAGTCTCTGGTTTTGATACAATTCATTGTTCAAAGAGGGGTAAGCATGTTTTTCAAGTTTTCAATCATAAAGGTGGCCAAAATTATTAGAGGCCAATCTAGAGTTTCTTATAATGACCTATTCAGAATATACAAATATTTTTATGGTTGCCTTCTTTTAAGAATCTAAGTTCAGAGTAAAGAGTGTGCAAATCTCCATATTGGCAGAGGCCACAGTGACAAACTAATGAGGGTTTTTACATTCAATGGAAGCAACATGAAAATAAATACCCACTTGCAATATCAAAATAAAATAGATACCATAACCATATTTATGGGTTTTCAAATCTACAATGAGAGGAAAAGTTTAAAAATATTTTCATAGTGGCCAAAATACCAAGTCTTTGTTCAATCCTTAATATAATAGTACATATAATCATCAATGGTGGCTACAAGAAATACAAGGTTTTATATGGCAACCTGAAGTTGAAATTTTTTCTATAAGTTCAAATAGAGGGATTTTAATAGAATATCAGCCAAGTTAAGAGTCTTTTTCATGGCGGCCATTAAGAATAAAATGGTTTAGAAACAAATGTTTTTTTTTTTTATTATTCTATGTTTACAAGGCTCATGTGGAGTAATTATTTTTTTTCTACAAAAAAAAGAAGATTTTGCAACTTTCAAAATATACAATGTCCCTATTATTATTCCTATCATGGCAGTTTGAGGTTTGCATTTATCCTTTGAGAATGAAAAATACAAAGCAGTAGAGAATTATTTACTCAAGGTCATGGCCTTAAGAGCTTTAACAAGATTTTAAAAGAACACAAAAATTTCACTTTTCCTAACTCGACTAGGGTTTTACTTAGGCCAACCAAGGTAAACACCAACAAAAAAGCATAATCTATGGAGAAATATCAGAAATAGTAGAGGCAATGATTTAAAAAGCTCTAAAAAGCTTTCAAAAGCTTCAGAAATTGAAAAATTCTTCCAGATCTAAAGAAAAATGATTCTTACCTTCAAAAATCTGCATGAAATATTCTAAGAAACTTAAGAAATGGAATTTGACACAAAGATTTTTTCCAAAAAATCTCAACCAGAGAGTTCATTCATGGCGGCCAAAACAAGAACCAAAAACAAAAAACACAAGTTTTTAGAGGGAAAAATCATCAGAACAATAGCATGGTCATGGCTGAAAGCTTACAAAAGGCTTTAAAAATCATAAAGAACTTCTAGATTTAAAGAAAAAATCATATTTATGGGTATGTACAGGATCATCATGGAAAAAATAGGCCCTTAAGTGGCAAAAAAATCATAAAATCCAGAGTTAGGCAACTTGACATAAAAATTTGAATAAGTTATCTATATTATTTCAAAAATATGTAAGAATATAATTTGTAGAAAATTGAATGTAGTTTCTAAATTACTAAGTTTATTTACAAAAAATAAAATCTATTTGGTGAAAATTTGAAATTTCAATACAGTAGTACTTAAATTTTAGGGAAAAAATAAGAAGTAGGTGTCTCTCTGACTGCCCTAACCACATTAAAATGATAATATTTTTCTATAAGATTTTAGATATAAGTAGAGGAATCATGTCTCGATGTGATGCATATTTTTTTGTAATTTTTTTCCAAGTAAATAATTAATTATAATTTTTTATGACAACTTTTAAAAAATATAAAGACTCATATGTCTAACCACTTTAACTTCTTGGTCAAAATTTCATGAAATTCAATTTTTTTATTTTTTTATCTTATAGTATGTGAAGCATAGAATGTGACGCATGTTTTGCATTCAAAAAATATGATACCATTTGAAAGGTATAGATGTTTTTCAATCAGCCTAAAAATGAGGACTTTAGTCGTAATTCAATAGAAAACGAATAATAATTATTTATTAAATTCAAAGTAAAGCATAATTTATATTGGTGGAAAGCTAAGAATCTCATTTAAAAACCCTTTTCGTTTCATCAACTTTGGGTAAAAAAACAGTCGTGAGCCACATACCCATCATATTGCCACTTTTTGGCCCATCATGATCTCGCATACAAAACCTGAGATTCCATGCAAAGAGCTCGGCTAGGGTTCCACATGGCGGCACTTCAGCATGAAGCTTCTAGAACACAAAACATGATGAATGAAATGAATACAATTTTTTTTAGGGTTGATAACCCTAGAAAGGCTGATGAAAGAAGTGAAGGATTTTTTCCTTTAAGTTTTTTATTAAAAAATTTCCCCTCATGTAAGGTCATGTCATCTTTTTGCCTTTAGTTTTTGAAATCTCCTTAAGACTTAGTGAAGTCTTCAATATTTCATTTTTATGTGGTTCCTATATTTTTTGTATTTTAGACAAACTTTGTAAAACTTTTGTTAGAATGATAAAATAAATCATTATAGTAAAATTTATTCATTTAAATGAAAAATAGAGGCCAAATATTAATGTAAGATTAGATTTTAAGTATTTTTATTTTTGCATTTGATTCAAAAATTATAAATCTTTATTTAAGTGATGGAATATAAATCACTTCAAATAAAAGATATTTGAAATGCAAAAGTAAAGGTGCTATTAAATGTTGATAAAAGTTCAAATGAAGCATTAAAACCCTTGCACAAATCCTGGAGATGATTGAGGAGTTCTTGCTAACACATGGAGTAAAATCAGGAATTTAAAGCCCTTAATTATGAGTTCATCTTTAGTTATGAGTTCCATTTGATTGGGTTTCAATCAAAGAGAAAAATCGGGCACAAAACACCTTGTTCCATTTAGTTATGATCCTGATTTCAAGGGATTTTCATTTGCGTATGACCCATGAGGTTTTTGAAACTTTCACAACTCTTGGTAGAGTTCTCCTATAGTTTCATGCCTTGTTTGGAGGAGAAGGAGGACCAGACATATTTTCTTAGAGCCAAAATTTGAATTTGAATTTTTGGAGACTTTTATATAAGTCCTTCTCTTCTTTCATTATTTTCTCTAGTTCCGAGTTTTTTAAATCCTAAGGAAAATTATATTTGCTTTGTAACTCATTTTCTTGTGAGTTCTTGAGATTTATAATGTAGATATCTCTTACTCCTCAATAAAGAAGCTTATTTCCTTCTCTATATTTCTTTGTTCTTTGGTATTGGTTATGAGTTACAAGATAAAATACTGTATTTTCATTATTTTATCAAATTCCTCCAATGGTAAGTGTAGAAAATATTATGTCATAGTGCAGCTCTTAGTTTTTGATTTCATCCTCATGCATAAGAAGTTGTGAAAACGCCATTGTTTTCCTTTTTCTGAACATAGGTCCAAGCTTGGCATTAGAAGCATTTTTGCAGACATAAAATTCTAAGTTGTGAAATTATAGAGCTTTGTTCATTGAGTCTGTTATGAGTTTTATGAGGTTTCAAATCTTTTTTAAAATTGGTGAATCGCCCTATTTTCATGTTTTAGCTTATGTATAATCATTCTATGCCTTTCCCTTTGTTTTAACAATCTATATTTGCAAGAAAATCCAAAGGGAGCCAACCCATAACCTGGAGGTCTATTCTCACCATAGGACACCCATAGCCTAAGAATAGTCCCATGTTGCATGGGATTTAGGATTTTTCAACATAGCATCGATTGCAAATCGCCGTGTCAACAAGGCCATTGATACAAATTCCACTGACTCATTTACTTATGTTCTAGACGTAAATTTTGACACTTAGGTTCTCACTTCACATCTTGCGACACTTGTTTTCTATTTTTTTTGCCAAAGTATGAAGATGAAAATTGATTTATTATGGATGAAGGTTTATTATGGGTGAAAGCAAGATAAGATAGATGGGTTTTGAATTTTCTTAAATATTTCAATGCTTTTGGTATTTGGAAAGTGTTGTTCTTTTTTTAGGTTGTTTTTTAGTGTTTTGGAATGTTTATGTGAATTTTTTGGTTTTCGATTATTTGAGGTTGTTTAGGGTTTTTTGAATTTTTTCCACTATTTTGGGTTTTTCAAATTATAAATGTTTTTGGTGCTTTTCTAATTTTTCTATTCTTTTGGTGTTTTTTGAGTTTTGACCAAGAACCTAACCTAAAAGACTATCCTAGGGGCCTTAGGGGATTATCAAATATTAATTTTTCCTATGTTATAAACATAGAGACCATGTAACTCCACTGACTTTGACCTATTTATTGATGAGAAATGAATAGTTGATGGATTTTCAATTTATTATGATGGACTCCTAATCTAAAGTGTCTTGGGGGAACATCAGTGATGGCCTTTCCTACATTCAAGATCAAAAACAACATAGCTCAACATGTTATTGTTTTTGGATTTTCAATCTTTTGACATGTCTAGGGATTTTGATGTGTTTTGGATGTTTTGGATTTTGACTTTACAATTTTCTAAATATTTTTGGATTTTGATGTTTTTGGATTTTTATCTATACAATATTTTGAATGTTTTTGGGTTTTGATGAGGTTTTATGAATATTTTTGGACTTTAGATAAGATTTCAAATAACCTTAAGATACACGAGAACCCAATTCTATGCATAAAAAATTTCCCCCAGTGTGATGTGATAGACTACCTTGATATAGGTAGGACAAACTAACCTTAGGAATATGCCAAGTAGTACTAAATGGGAATATGATACTTTTTGAACAAGACAACTAAGAGGGGGATGAATCATTTGTATAAAATTTTAACTTTTAAAAATTCTACCAGAACCTAGATCAATCAGAAATCCTTTACTCTACTAAAATGATTAAACATTAAGTGCTAAGGAAAAAATTGAAAATCAACACACATACACAATAACACCATATTTACATGGAAAACCCAATAAGGGAAAAACCACGGTGAATATTAGCTATCAATATAAATAATATCGCAACCGATTACAAAGGCTCACTACCAAAACAAGACAAACTGTTTGGTTCAAGACTCACTATCCAACAAGGGTTAACCACCTAGAGAGCTCACTGCCACATAGATACAAAGAAGATAAAATAGATATGTTACAGAGAGAACACACTCTCAATGCAGCAAATATTTCCACCACAATTCACTCAAACACTTGTAGACATGCATGAATGATAGAGTACACCTTTATCTCATTGAATTCAAAAAATCAACATCTAGAATTCACAATGATCTACCAAACTCACACCACATACACACTATTTTGCATCTATTTCACATATGTCTTTCTATGTTTCTTTTCACTTATCTCTTTGTACATATTTCACCAATAAATCATCCTATATTTATACCATCTTCAACTTTGAAACATATCCAAAGTTGGTCATCCATCATTTAAATTTAAATTAGGTCGGCTCCAAAATATTTTAGGATGAAATTAGAATGAGGGTGACCCAAACACACACTTGATGAACTTTGAAAGTAGTGTTTAACACAAGGTCGAAAAACCTATGTAAAACAAATAGAACAATTAAGCACACAAAACCCTTAACCTAATCCAATCCTTCCAGACAACAAAATTATCTCCAAAATAATAAAAAAACTTAACTCTAGAACCACAATCATAAGACTCAACCAAAAGGAAATCTAGAGCAACTATGTTTCTCCTTGACCTTAGCCAGATACACATAAAACAACAATTCACAACTGGTGAACATAACTCACACTATATAATGAATCAGAAGCCCAAAATCTAGATGTATCAGCTTCCAACAACCATGATCAACATATTTGAACCATACAAACATAGGAGCAAAACACTGGGAAACCACTAAACACCTACAACCTTTATTCTTTATAATTTTCTCAATATCCTCGACATATTCAACCAATAACTTGCATCAATGACATCAATGACAACATCAACTAGTTGATAATCGATTGACGAGTTGACATCAATGACAAGACATTCATTCTGACAACAATCTCCTCCTTTGTCATTGATGACAACACACGAGGTAAAAAAACATCAAAGACAACACAATAGCTCTAAACACACTTTTCATGATTTTACTTTTTGTTTCTCCCCCTCAGTAGATAATATTTTTTTCACATGTTCCTCATTCCTCATCTCCCCCTTTAACATCAATGGAAAACAAAAAGAAAATTTCACATTGATTTACCCTTTGACATTAAGAACATAATACTCTTTTGATGACAACACATTACACTAACTATTCCCCCTAAGAGGTAGCCACCAAAACATCAGTACAAAAGAAAGATAGATCCATAGACCCACCAGACTGATGCATCTCCATATGCATCTAATTCAGGAAAGGAGGGGCAATAACCCCTAACTTCTCCCAAAGATACTCAAAATTATATTTAAGAAGAGCCTTCGTAAATATATCAACAATTTGATCCTTTGTAGGTACATACTCAAGATTTACTTCATTCTCCACAACCTTCTCTCTTAAGAAGTGATACCTAATAGATATATTCTTTATCCTCGAGTGCATCACTGGATTCTTAGAAATGTTAATTGCACTTATATTATCATAGAAGATAGAAATAGGATCATCATACATTAATTTGATATCTTTCAATGTCTATTTCATCCATAAAACTTGTGTACAAACAGATGCAACAACAATATACTTAGCTTTAGTAGTAGATAAGGAAACTGAATCTTTCTTTGTAGTCAACCATGCCACCAATCACCAACCAAGAAATAATGCACCACCACTTGTACTTTTTTTGTCATCTACACACCTAGCCCAATTTGGATTTGTATAAGAACTTAGTGTGAAGTCAATATCCCTAGGATAGGAGAAGCCATAATCCAAATTTTCATTCTAATATCTAAATATTTTTTTAACAACAACAACATGTTTTTCTTTAGGTTCTTCTTGAAATCTAGCCACAAGACAGATTACATGAATAATATCTGGTCTAGTAGTAGTCAAATACAATAGTCCACCAATCATATATATATATACTTGCTTCGATCATCCTTAGGTGAATCACCATTACCTAATTTGTAACCAATTACCATAGGAGTGCATACCGATTTGGAACAATCCATCCCAAACTTTTTCAACATCTCTCTCACATACTTTGACTGTCGATAAAAATCCCTTTCTTTGTTTGACTATTTTGTAGCCCAAGAAAGAAATTCATCTCACCAAACATGGACATCTCAAATTATTTTTGAATTTCTTCTAAAAACATCTTACACATAGTTTCATTTCCTCCAAAAATAAAATCATCAACATATACAACCACAATCAATATTTTGTCATTTTCAATTTCAAAATACATTATACTATTTGTCATACCTTTGTTGAAATCTTGTTGAATCAAATGCCTATCTAACCTTGCATACCAAGCTTTAGAATCTTGCTTCAATCCATATAAATCCTTCTTCAATCTGTAAACCATATTTGGTTGATCCGACAATTGAAATCCTTCTGATTGTTCCATGTAGACCTCTTCTTCTAGCTCACCATTCAAAAATGTAGACTTAACATCCATCTAATAGAATTTGAAATCTTTATGAGCAAAAAATAGTAAGAACATCCTGATAGCTTCCATTCTTTCCACTGGAGAAAAATTATCTTGAAAATCTATTCCTTCTACTTGTGAGTATCCCTTACACACAAAACTTGTTTTATTTCTGACCACTTCTCCATTCTCATTCAATTTATTTTTGAGTACCCACTTTAATCCAATTATGTTTTTATCTACTATTCTAGGGACCAATTCCCAAGTTTGATTATTCTCAATTTGCATAATTTCTTCTTTAATAGCTTTCATTAAATGCTCATCTTTATATGCTTCACTTACAATTGATTCAATCTCAAAGAGTAAACACAGATTTATCTCACCAGTAGTAGCTTTGCTTCTTGTCAATACTCCTTTTGTCTTGTCTCTAATGATCTGTCTTTCTAAATGATTTTTCTGCACATATTTAGGTTTCTTAGGGGACACCACCAGAGCTTCTTCTTCTTCTTCTTCATTTTTCTGCTCTTTCTCATCCTTCTCTTGTTCTTCCAAAAATTCTTCATTCCTTATGCAATTAGGTTCATCAGATACATATCCATCAACTTTAGTTAAATTCTTCATTACTTCATTAACCTTGACATTTCTGCTTTCTAGAATCTTTCTTAGTCTTTTATTGAAACATATGTAAGCTTTTCTTCTAGTAGAATATCCAAGAAAAATACCTTCATCACTTTTGGCATCAAACATCCCTAAATTTTCTTCATCCCGTCTGATATAACATTTTCTTCCAAATACCTTGAAATACTTAACAATAGGAATTCTTCCACACCATAGCTCATAGGGGGTCTTTGTACTATTTTCTCTTGCTTGAACTTGATTGAATACATAAATATCAATGTGAATAGCTTCTCTCCAGTAAACTTCTAGTAGACCAGCCTCAGCAATCATTGATCTAGCAGCTTTTTGAATTATTATGTTCTTCATTTCAACAACTCCATTCTGCTAAGGAGTTCTTGAAGTAGATAATTATCTTTTTATTCCATGAACTTCACAAAACATATTAAAATCATGGGAGGTGAATTCACCACCTCTATTAGATATCAATAATTTTATCCTCAAATTTACTTCATTCTCAACAATAGCTTTGAATGTCTTGAATCTATCTAACACATCAGATTTTTATCTAAGAAATATAGCACATGTATACCTAGAGTAATCATAAAAAAAAATCGTAAAATACCTTTCACCTTTTAGACTTCTCACTCTTGTAGGAGAAAAATGATCAGTGCGAATTAAATCTAGTAGTCAAATAGTGGATTGTTCCTTTGATCTAAATTTGTTTCTTGCTTGCTTTCCAAATTGACAATTCTTGCAAATAGCATTAATAGGCTTTGTAATCCTAGGTAAATCTCTCACAGCTTGTATTGCACTAATCCTTTCTAGATTATCAAAATTCATATGACAAATTCTCTAATGCCATAACCAACTATCATTAATCTGATTCATAAAGCAACATCCATCAACACCCTTAAGTTGATATATATTTCCTTCAAACTTCTTTCATACAACAATCATTGTTCCAGAGTCTTTCCTGATTTCACATCTCTCATCCTTAAATACAATATTATATCATTTACTACACATTTTTCCAACACTCAAAATATTATGACTTAATACTTTAATATAGTAGACATCATCAGTATTATGTTTCCCATCAAAAATTACTAAACCTATCACACAAATATTAGCACGAGTATCATCTCCAAACATAACTAAGCCTCCATAATATTTTTCAAGTTTGAAAAAATTACTCTTATCACCAGTCATGTGATGTGAATGACAACTATCAACAACCCAATAGTTATTTTCTTGTTTAGGATGTAGGGAAGAGATTACAGTACCTTCACTTTTCTCCTTCTCTGAAGGGCATTCCTTCACTTTTTTTATAGAATTAGCAGAAGTAGGCTCATCTTTTATAGGAAATAAAAAAAATTCATTATCATCAGGATCACCATTATCAGATTCCTCATCATAAATACTAGCATCCTTATTCACATGATATTCTTTGTTGATCTTCTTACTTTTGTTTTCTTTGTTAAATATTTGTGTATTCCTCTTAGCCCTTTCAAGACATCTCAAAGAATAATGACCTATTCCTCCACAACTAAAGCATTTACAAGGTAACTTACCTTCATACTTACTAGAGCCTTTCTTCATCCTTCTCACAAACTTATCTTCTACTTCATCAAGATTTTTTTCATCCAAATCTTTAGCTCTTGTAGCCTTAAAAGTAGTTTTTGATTTGGATCCTTTTCTCAAATTTAACTTTCTCATCTCATAAGATGTTAGAGTTCCCAATAATTGGTCTTTAGTGTAAGTCTTGTAGTCTATATGTTCTTCAATAGCACATAACGTTTCACTGTATGCATCAGGGAGAGTTCTAAGATTCTTCTTTACAATCTTGGATTCATCTATTGTAGCACCAAGTCCTCACATTCTAGCTACTGCCTCATCCAATCTCTCTACATAGGATTTAACATTCTCATCTTCAGATATATATAGGAGCTCAAACTGTGTCTCCAAATTCTACAACTTTGTTTCTTTGACCCTTTCATCTCCTTCATGCACCTTTTCTAAAGCATACCATACTTCTTTAGCAGTCTTCAGATTTTGAACTGTAATCAACTCATAATGTGCAATACTATTCTTCAAAATGAACTTTTCCTTATTGTTTGCTCCATGTTCCTTGATTTCATCAGTTGTACTCAAACCATTAGTAGGAGGAGTTTCAGTAGTTTTGTAAGATTTCTCAACACCATATCCACAATACTCCAAATATTCTTCCATCATTATATTGTAGATAGCATAATTAGTTCCATCGAAATTTAGATACTCAAAAGTGATATTTCTAGCCATCCCAGGCCTCCCTTAAGCAATTAAAATTTTCTCCAAGGAACAAAGCTCTGATACCAATTTTTGAACAAGATAATTGAGAGAGGGAGGTGAATTAGTTGTAGAAAATTTTAACGTTTAAAACTTTAATTGGAACTTAGATCAATCACAAATCCTTTACTCTACTATAATTATTAAACATTAAGTGCAAAGGTAGAAACTGAAAAGCAACACACATAAAAAATTATACCATATTTACATGGAAAGCCCAATTTAAGGGAAAAACCATGATGAGGATTAGCTCTCAATAAAACGAATATCAAAATTGATTACAAAGGCTCGCTGCCAAAGAAGGTTCACTACTAAAATAGGACTAACTGTCTAGATCAGGACTCACTATGCAACAAGGGTTAACCACTCGGAGGGCTGACTGCCACATAGATATAAAGAAGATAGAAGAGATATGTTACATAAAGAAGACACTCTCAATGCAACCGATATTTCCACCACAATCCTCTCAAACACTTTTTGACATGCATGAATGCTAGAGTACACCTTCAGCTCATTGCATCTGAAAACTCAACATTTAGAATTCACACTGATTGGCCAAGGTTGGATCACATACACACCATTTCACATCTATTTTGCATATATCTTGATTTGTTCATTTTCAATTATCTCTTTTTACATCTTTCACCAATAAATCATCCTATATTTATACCATTTTCAACTTTAAAACATATCCAAAGTCAACCATCCATCATTTAAATTCAAATTAGCTCAGTGCCAAAAAATTCTAGGGTGGAATTAGAATAAGGGTGACCCAAACACACATTTGATGAACTTCGAAAGCAGTTTTTAACACAAGGCTGGCCAAACCAACATAAATCAGATAGAAAAATTAAGAACACGCAACCCTTAACCTGATCCAATCCTTCCAAACAACAAATTATCTCCAACACGATAAAAAAAAATTAACTCTAGAACCACAAGTCATAAGACTCAACAAAAAGGAAATTTGGAGCAACTACATTTCTCTTGAACCTTAGCTAGATACAAAGAAAAACATAGTTCACAACTGGTGAGCATAACTCACACTGTATAATGAATCAGAAGCCCAAAATCTAGATATAGCAGCTTCCAACAACCATGATCAACATATCTAAACCACACAAACATAGGAGAAAAACTTGGAGCAACCACTGAACAACTACAACCTTTCTTCATTACATTTTCTCAATATCCTTGACATATATAGCTAGTAATCTACATCCACGACATTAATGACAACAATAATCAGTTGATAACCAATTGACTAGTTCACATCAATGCCACCTTCATTCTTCCAACAATACTTTACAATAGGGTTTGAACGAACTCGAGGTTTGAGCAAACCCCTTTGAATGTGGGAACTCGTGTTTTCCATTGTGGAAGGGTGGTTCACTCGAACCCTAGTTTGAGCGATCTAGGGTTCGAACAAACCCATGGGGGTTTGATCGAACCCTTTAAGTTTGCTCGAACCCCCGTTTTCCCACCTTCCCACTCTCCCACACAAAAAAACTCCATATTTTTTCCCTTCGATGCTTGGGTTGAGGATAAAAATGGACGAGACTTCACATAACCAACTGGAAGATGGTAGTCCTCAGAATGAGCTATCCAACAAATATAATTTTAATATGTTTTAGTTTTATAATGTATGTGTTTTTTAGTTTTATCAAACATAGGTTTTTCATTGAAAATCAAGCTCTATGTTTTGCACATGTGGAAAAATAGAAGATTATCAAAATAAAATTTTGAAAAATATGTTCAGGTTGGGTATTGATGTCCTTGATCCATTAAAATGAATAAATTTGAATTTTGATACATACAAAAAAGTTATGTTGTATACAATCCGCCTATGTTTGAATTGTAATTGGTTTGACTTTGAAACCTGATTAAGGAAAAAAAAATTAATAAAACACTATGAAACCAAATTAAAGTGCTAGATATCATAGTTACAAATCTAAATTCAAAAAAAATAGAATTTTATCCTTCATAAAAAAAAAATTATGTTGTATACGGTGAGCGTCGCTCTTTAAAAATGTTGTTTTAAAAAAAAAAGCTAGTTTTGAAAGGAGATGGAAAAATAAGTGCAATCTAATTCCAAAAAAATGAAAAAAATATATTTAGAATCTATAGAGAAAACACAACAAATCACTAGTTTGCATCATCTTCAAACTTCTCACGGTTTAGGCGCTATAGGATCCTGAAAGTGAAGATTTAGTTTAAAAAAAAATAGTTTAGTGTCGAGTTTGCCCAAAAATTGTAAACCAGTATTGTGGGATCACCCAATATCAAACTATGACATGGACATAGATGGGTGATGGAATAAATAGGATGAATGATGTGATGTTATGGATGGACGAGATGCGAAGCATGATAAGCTAAAGAGCCAGAGATAGATGGAGGTGCTTATTCCCATGAGGCGCATGTTTGCCAAGTTTTCACCAAGGTACTTGCCCAAAGCACCACCGAAGTGATTTTCAGTAGAGGATATTTTTTTTCCTTACTATTTTCAATATTTTTTCTTATTTTTTGGGATTTTTTTATTTTTTTATTTTTTAGATTTACACCCTTTAGGCCTAGGCATAAAACTTCTTGACATGTATACTTTTGATGGGTTCCTACAAGGGTTCGCCTTCAGGCATTCACAATTGGTTTTATCATGATCCATGGCTCACTATGAAAACAAATGGGCCCAACCAAATTAGGCTCAAACTTTCCTTTACTATCTTGATCTAGAACATCCTTTTAATTCTACTTTAGGACAAGATCCCCTACTTGGAAAGATTGACTATTCATCTTCTTGTTGTAACTCCTTTACAGCCAGTTTTGGTAAGCTTGCAAATGATTTAAGGCATCAAGAGGGCATTCAGCTAGGAATTCTAATTCATTCAGTAGAGATACCCTATATTCTTCATTAGTGATTAGATTCTACAGTGAAACCCATAGTGAAGGAAGCTCGACCTTATGATCCATAGACCAATGAGAAAGGGGTTGCATGTGTAGCCATGTGGATGTTGGTTCTATACGTCCATAGGGCAGGGTTTAACTACAAATGCTAGTCACGACCAGCTTCATTGATCATTTTCTTTAGGATTTTTAGAATGGTCTTATTTGTAGCCTTAGTTTGACTATTGCCCTAAGGTAATATAGGGTAGAGAAGCGATGTTGGATGTTAAATCATTGTCATAGCTCTCTTACATCTTGATTCTTGAAGGATGTTATGTTATCTAAGATAAGGCTAATAGAACACCAAAGCGGAAAATAAGGTAATTTAGGATAAACTTGGAGATTTTTCTTCCTCATTATGTAAGTCATAGGAATGCCTTCGACCCACTTGGTAAATTATTCAGTGGTTTTGATGATTAATTTATGGCCATTAGATGAGGTGGGAATAATATTTCCTATGAGGTCAAGGCCCCACTGTGAGAAATTCCAAGGTGTGACCATTAGTTGCAACTCCTGAGCTGGAACATGGATTAAATCTCCATGTTCTTGACACTAGACACACTTCTGCACATACTTATGGGATTCTCTTTCCATGGTTGGCTAGTAATACCCCATCCTCAATAGTTTCTTGGATAAGGTTATTCCACTAGAATGGGAACCACAAATGCCTTTGTGTACTTTTGTTAAGCTGGTCAAGGCTTCATCTTGGTTGATACATTGTAGTAATGTCCCCTGCATGCTTCTATGGTATAGAGTATCACCTAAGATGATGAATTGGGATGCCTTCTTGACGAAGGTTTCTTAAGGTTAGAGGTGATATTGGATGGGAGGGTTCCTCTTCTAAGATAGGTGAATATATCATGATACCATGGGGAACAAGGACCAATGATTACACGCATGAATTCGAATTCAACACTTTCAAAATTTTGTACAATAAGTTATTCTACCAAGAATTCACATTGAAGGAAATTGTGTGGCATGTCTAATAAAGAACTAATTGTTGTCGTTACATCTATTGCTCGATTGTTCACATGAGGTATTTTCTCAAAGGTTATATCAATGAATAATTCCTTAAGACTTTATACCATCTTCTTATAAGGATTGAGTTTATCATCCATGGTTTGGTAGTCACCATTGACTTGGTTGACAATCAGTTGTGATTCCCCATAGAATTTTAACTCTTGTATCTATCATTGGACTACTATCCTTAGACCTGTTATTAGGGCTTCATACTCAGCAATATTTTTAGTACATGGAAATGACAGCTGATATAACTTTGGAATACAATCCCCTTGAGGAGTGATAAAGAGAATACCCACCCCTAATCCATGTTGGGTATATGATCCATCAAAGTACATTTTCCATTGATCCGCTACATTGAGGAGAAACACTAATTCATCATGAAACTAAAATACCAAAGGATTCTTCGCATAAATGGGTGCCTCAGCTAGTTAATCTACAATAAATTTCCCTTTGATAGCCTTGCACTCCACATACTCTATGTCAAATTTAGTCAAGATCATTACCCATTTGGCCATTCTCCTAGTGAGAGTTTCTTTAGATAAGAGATATATCAATGGGTCAATCTTGGCATATCAATGGGTCCATCTTGGCAATAATCTTGATTTGGTGTGAAAGAATGTAATGTCTAATTATTTTTGAGGCAAATACCATTTCTAAGCATGCCTTATCAATGGATGAGTAATTAATTTTATACCCTACCAAGGTCTTGTTGATGTAATAGATGCCTCTTTCCTTTCTCTTTTCATCATGTTGGGCTAGAAGAGAACTTAGTGCTACTGATGTAGTTGAAATGTATAAGATCAATAGCTTTTTTGGTATTAGTGGCATGCAAACTGGACGTGATAATAGGTATTACTTGATCTACTAGAAGGATTTATCACACTTCTCTTCCCACTTATATGTTATTCCTTTATAGATAAGATGTGAGAAAGGTTGGATCTTGTCTGATAGCTATGCTATGAATCACCCAATGGATTGCAACCTTCCTTGTAGCCCTCTCATATGTTTCAATATCTATGGTGGCTCCATGTCTATGATTTCTTTCACTTTTTCTAGGTCTATCGCTATCACTCTCTATGATACAATGTAGACAATAATTTTGCCTGATGTTACCTTGAAGACACACTCTTTTGGATTTAGTCTTACCTTATGCTCTCCAAGTCTGTCGAAGATGGGTCCCAATACCTCTATGTGCTCTTTCCTTGTTTTTGATTTGGCCAAAATATCATCCACATAATCTTCAACTATTTTATGGATCATATCATGAAAGATTAGGGTCATCACCCTTTAATAGGTTGTTTCGGCATTCTTTACACCAAATGGCATCATTTTCCAATAATATGTACCCCATGGACAAGTGAATGCATTTTTATGTTAACCCTCCTTGGTGATCATGATTTGGTTATAGCCTAAAAAATCCATACATGAGTGATAGCATTTCATGACCCATGGTTAGATCGAAGATGATGTTTATGTTTGAAAGAGGGAAATTATCCTTTGGACATGCTTTGTTCAAGTCCCTAAAATATATGCATATCCTAATGCCCCCAGTGGGTTTAGAGACTAGTACTAGGTTTGAAACCCACTCGGGATAGTCTATTGGTTGGATAAATCCAACGCCAAGGAGCTTTTTTAACTCTAGTTTAACTAGTAATGCAATTGGGGGATACATTTTTCTCAATTTCTATTTGACTAGTTTGGCTTCAAGATAGACTACTAAATGATGCACAACCACTTCTCGATTGAGCCTTGACATATCTTTGCATGACCATGGAATTTTTTCTCTTCTTTCTTTCAAGAACACTACTAGGTCTTTTTATTCTTCATCCAACAAGGATTTGGAATAGAAATTTATCTTAGGTGCTTCTTCTATTTCTACATTCACTGGGGTAGCTTGTTGTGCTAGTACTGATATTTTTTTTGGATGCATTTCACTAAGGGGGGATTGAATCCCTCATCCTTGGGTGCCTCAGAGTGGTTTGCACCTTCAGATACATCCTTTCTTTTTACTATTCTGTGATCTAAAATTTTCATGGTGTGGTTTTCACTTAAATATTTACATCTTATTTTCATGTCATCAATTTTGTGATAGGATTCAATAATTTCCCCATTGTATGCCTATGTGTCTATCTCTATATTAAATCCTTCTTTTTGATCCCCACATGGTAAGTTGTCATCAAGTCCCATGAATTCTAAGATTACTTCCTAGTTTTCAAATATATCTAGAATTGGCGGTCCTCGTTGGTCTGAGTTGATGAGTTGGGGGTATACTAGGCTCAATTTAGTGGTTTGGCCACTTGGGGTGAAATATGTTGTGGATATCATAAATAGAGAGTTATTCTCAAATAGGTCAATTACGCCAAGGCATAAGTCATCTAAGGTAGTATCTCACGATGTTGGTAACCAAGAGGAAGCCTCAGCATGTTTAGTAGAAGTACCCTTGCCATGAATGGTCACCTTGCTATTAGTACATCCTAAGCCAAGATTATTTGGACATCTCTCAAGAACAATGGGTTCTAGCAAACCATTATCATTTTGTCCCGGATTTTCATTTTTGTTGTATCCCCATCCCATCATTCGTTGTAGACCTTTATTATCATCTTCAATGGGAAGAATGGGAATGGGTAGGTTGTCCTGATAGAGAAATTTAGATGCATCTTCTTCATTGACATCCTCTTTGTTTAAGTCCCCCCACTTGGTGAAGGTGGTAGATGCAAGATTTAATGTTTCAGTCACTTTGTTGAAAGGTGTGGGTTTCCCATGAGATTTGGGGGAAAGAGGTAACTCACCCAACACAAATTTTTTTTCTTTTGATTATAATCTCCACAACCATTGTCCTTGATTATTGCCTTGATATCAGGTATGTTCTACACAATGGGTGTTTTATATTCTGAGTTGGATGCAAGGGAAGAAGGGTCAATAAATGAGGATGAGGATGTAGGACCTTCATAATTCTTTGGTATCTGGTGGATCTTGTAGAACTTATCCTCTAGGTTCTTGCAATAGTAGAAAGGATGAGGATCTCCATGGATAGTAATGTCTTTATTCTCAAAAGGAAACTTGACACCTTGGTGATAGGTGGGAGCTACAACTTGCATGACATGAATCCATGGTCGACCAAGCAATATGTTGTAGGCGAGATCAAGATATAGAAATTGGAATTTAGTCTCAACAATGATGGGCCTCACTTGGATAGGGAATGTGATGATGCCTTGCAAGACTCTTTCTTGATCATCATATGCCCTTATGGTTGTACTCTTTGTTTTCTCAATAGAATCCTCTGAATAACTCAAGTTCTTGACCAACTGAAGGGTGCAAATATTGATAACAGTACCTCCATCTACTAAGACTCTTTTTTTGTTCTCATGAACAATGTCCTCAAGGTTCAGAGCACAGTTATGTGATAGTTGCATTGGGAGATCTTTTTCTGAGAAGGTGAGAAGATTGGGGGTAGTGATATGCCATACCATAGCTTGAAATTTTTCTATATCAATATTCTCAAGGATAGAGGATACTAACAAATCCTTTTCTAATATCTCCCTATGTGTGGGGGATAGCCTCAATAGTTCCAAGATAAAGATCTATGTGGGAGTCTTCTTCATCTGATCTAGGAGACTGTAGTTACTAGGGTTGGATGTTGACAATGGAGGTTGTACCCTAGGTGGAGATGAATCCCCTTGGATGGTGACCTTGCCACATCATTTGGTGACACCACACTTTGCGCTATGTCCTTGAATGGTGATGACTATTATGGAATTTTCATAAGAGGAAATCACATTGGAATAGACATGTTGCATACTATTGTAACTCTTCCCTTTTCCATTCTCATTCCCTTTGTTGTGATCTGGCATAGGTTTCTTGTATATTTTGAAGTCTTGGTTACTGACTCGTACATCAATAGATATGTCTCCATTCTTTATAATATCTTGGATAACATTCTTGAGCTTCATACAGTTTGATGTTTTGTGTCCTTTGATTTTGTGAAAGTCACAAAGATCCTTTTCATTGTACCAAGGTGGTTTATCTTATGGTTCTTGGTAGTTTTGTAAATTGGAAAGTGTAATCAAGTTTGAATCTACCAATTCCTACTTTATAAATTCAATAGGTTTCCCCAATGGTGTGTATTTATATTTTGGGTAGCTATTCCTATTGGGGGTTCATCTTTGTTGTGTTTTAGTGTTATTGACTTGATTATTTTTTGGTGGTGATGTTGTTTGTTGTACAGTTTGTGTGATGGTTGGCTGGTTGGTGTTTGAAATAGGATCACTTATGACCACTTTATCAACCACAATTCCATCATTCATCACATTTTTGTTCTTAGCCCAAATTCGGGGATTGTCATTTAAACTAGTTGATGGGTGATTGTCTTTATATGCTCATGTGCTTCCCTATGAGATTAGGGCTCTCTCAATGTTGATGGCCCTAGGGAAAAGCTCATCATAAGTCATCATACATTGCATATTTAAGTGGAAGGATAGATCTAGATCAACATTTTCTATGATAATCCCTACTTGTTTGTTAGGAATGGGCTACTTTCTCTTACTAGCCCTTTATATCCACCTTTGTAAGAAATTGGTGAAGGATTCTCCTTTTTTTTTCTTGAGTGTGTATAACTCTTCTAAGCTTACATCCATGTAAAAATTTAAGGAGAAGTGATCCATGAATCTATTGATGATTTCTTGGAAGTTTTTGATACTTGAAGGAAACTGTGAGAACCAATCGATTGTAGGGCCCATCAAACTATGTGGAAAGAGGTGCGTCAAGTACAAATCATTGTAGGAAACCTCCGTGCACATGATGTTGAACTTTCTGATGTGATCCATAGGATTTCCCCTCCCTTTGTATTTATCAAATTTAGGGACCTCAAAACCTAGAGAGAAAGTTACCATTGTGATGTTTCTATTGAATGGGTATGGACACAAGTTTTTTTGCGTATGGAGCTTCTTCATTTTTCCCATTTGAATGTCCTACATTTTTTATGTTAGCACCTTGAGTTGTGATGCCATATCATCTTGCGGGTTTGGTGGAGTCCAACATATGCTACATATTGTGGGATAGGGGATGCATTATAAGTTGGATTTCAATATGGTAGGGTGTTGTATGATGCGAAGGGTTGTATTTGATATTGTGAAGGTGATGGTGGTAGAGGTGTATATGCTCCTAACGTATCTGGATTGGTGATGTTTTGTTGAGTATTATAGTATAAAACTTGTTGTTGTTGTTGGGCATACTATTGCACTAGCAAAGCTTGATGTTGTGATTGGTTTTTTTGTTGTGCAATTAAGGCTTTTTATTGTTGTTGTGCTACTAAGGATTTTTTTTGAGCTTCTTATTGTTGTTGTGGTACTAAGGATTTTTGTTGTTGTTTTGCTACTAATGCTTTTTTTTGAGCTTCTTGATGTGTTGTGCTACTAAGTCTTTTTGTTGAGCTTGGTATTTTTGCACTTGTAACACTTCTTGGTAAGCCTGATGTGCTTGTTGCAAAGCTAAAGTGTGATCTTGTTGCACTTGTAACATGGAAGCGTTTTGATGTTGGGATGGATTTTTGGTGATCATGAGTTGTGGATTGATTTGAGGTGGTTGAGGGTTGTTTTGGTTTAGCATTAAATGTAATATGGTTGATTGGGATGGAGGAATGTAAGGTAGTGGCCCCATTTGATTTTGCATGTTTTGGGGGACCCATGGTAAAGATGATGATGGTGCAATTTGGTATTGTGATGTCAATGGCACATTTTATCTTGGATCAATAGATTAGAAGGCTTCCCTTGACCAATGTGTTGAGGGTTCCCTTGTTTTGTTGAATGTGGGACCAAGATATTACCTTTATTGATGGGGTTTGTGATCAAGGTTTTGTTTTTGTTTGGATTGATGATGGATGGGTTTGATGTTTTTTGTTGATTAAATTGAGTAGATTGGCTGACACTTGTTTTAATGTGTTAATAGGATTGTTAGAGCCACTTGTCAAGCATTGACCTTGCATGAGAGTGTTAACTTTCCTTTGTTTTCCCACTTGATGCACTCGGTTCACATTACCTTACGTAATATTGGGCACACTTTGGGTACTTGTGGTGATGGATGAAGATGGTTGTGGTGGAAATTTTGAGGTCATCGTGGTATCATGGAATGTAAGGGGTTTGTGTAGATGTAGAGGGTTTTCAAGAATGGTGGTGGAAGATTGAGGTGGGGCACCAAATTTTGGTGTCCAAGTGGTGATTTGGGGAAGATTGGTGTTTTGAGTACCTAAAAGTCTTTTTCCTTCCAAAGGGAGAGTGTGACCAAAATCAGTGGCAAGCCTAGTTGCAAGACTAGGAGTTAATGTTTGACTTGGCACAAAGGATGGAGTTGATTGATTCCTAGATTGGGTAACCCCTTTTGTCAAGTTTTGTGCAAGAAAATTTGGAGTCACCTTTTCTAAGGTTTGATTATCTTGTTTATACTCAAAGATTTCTTCCTTAGAAGCCGAAGTGGGTTGTTTGTGACATATTCTACATCATATGGTCCCAATGTTTTTGTTTGTTTGTTGTGAGGGGGTAGAATGACTCTTAGGATCAAATTCTTGTGGGTTTGGATCACTTGTGGTAGATGTGTTTTTGGTTTGCTCCATGATTCTCTTGTGTTGTGATCTTGTTGTAACCATAAATTGGGGGTCAACTATGGGAGAGATATGTTGAGATTTATAATGTTGAAACTCTCTAGTTGACTCAAAATTTGGAAAAAGGGACCCTCTAAGTAATTTTGGACCAATGATGGGAGTGGATGATATGAGGGATGAACATTCTAAACCTTTGGACAACACTTCTTTAGATAAAAGGATTTAATTCTTTGATGCTTTGGATAAAATGTATTTAATAAACTTGTAAATCTTCAAGGTAGACTTGTGACCTTCAAGATAAACTAGTCCAAAAATGTGATAACCAACTCAACTAAGTGCATGGAAAATGATCCATTTCACACAAAACATAGCTAAGTTAGGGGATTGGTTTAATAAATGTTTATCCAAAGAGTGTTGGTGTGTCTAAAAGTTTATAAAGTTTGGTAAAATAAAATGTAAAATATGCTAAAGGGTGGATTTGAAATGTTTGACCCAAAATGCTTGACCCAAAATGTGAACCTAAAATGAACCTTTATTTTGTAAGACCAAGGTAGTGAGAAACATGCTATACCTCTAAAGTGATAAAACCCTAAGAACCCAATGATTTTGGTAAAATAGAAATTAATAATTCTGGAAATAGAACCCAATGATTTTGACAAAACCATAAGAACTCAATGATTTTGGAAATAGGACCCAATGATTTTTGACAATAGGACTCAATGGTTTGCAATATTTTCCTTGTCTCAATATGCTTGTTTTGGGGTGTCAAAGTTTGAACATACATCAATGTGGGTTGTTCATTTCATTTAATCTTTGCTTAAATGAGATTGTTGTATTAACACATCAAGAAATTATTAATTAAAGTTCAAACTAAAATGTCTATGTCAAAAGCATCCTACATTTCAAAAATTCCATTATGTGAAAATCATGAAGGTAAGGCCATAGTTCCCTAGGTTAACTTTGGAAAGTGTAGATTTAGATATAATCCAAAATACTTAGAAGCCTCTAAGGATATAATCCTTAGGAAAAGCATCAATATTAGGACACTAAGTATGATCCGAAACATCGAAAAAAAATAGACACAGATGAATCCAAAAGCTTGATTTCTAATAAATTAAGACTTTTCAAAAGATATCCATACTTAATCCAAAGGGTTTGAAGTTTGAAAAACTTGTTAATTGTGTTTAAAATGTTTTGGAAATAAACAATGTATCAAACATGACTCATAAGTAATAACGTTCCTAGCTCAAGTGGGTACGTTTTTCTTAGTGGGCTTGCCTCATGCCCTTCATAGTAGAAGAGATGATTTTACATGTAATTAAGGAAAGAGTGTAGAGATATGTTCAGAGTTAACTCTTAACCTCTACACTTTAATTACAATCGGACATGGCAAGTAAATTCTTGGAATCTAAGTTCCAATGCACCACTTTGAGAAACTTGTTGGATGGAAAAATTTGGCTACTACTTAAACAAGTTTCTTAATGACAACAAACTGAGAACACATTGACACATATTCACCCACTTGGACACTTAAGGCTCTTCAACTATTCCTGTTCCAGTTAAGGCATGGTATTAGGTGTAGTGTGTTATGGACGCCCAAGTTTGAAGCTATCTCACAATTTCACTTCCTTTAATATAGCTCGCTAGTAAACATGTTGGCGAGAATTTTCCTATGAGTTTTCTATTACAGGATGTGTTTCATTGTAAGTCCCCTCTTAAGGTTGACACAAAGCATGGAATTATATTTGAGTATTTCTCTTCACCCAATATCCCATGAAGTAGAAGGGGATTTGATACGTACTACAAGTGTACCAAAGAAAAGAACATATACTTGAGTGTTTATCTTCACCCAAGATCACATGAAGCGCAAGGGGAGTGGATACACACTACAAGTGCACACAATAAAATCAAGCACTCATTCATTTTAACCCCCTAGATCTAAATGACTTCATTTGAAGCACCAATGGAAGTGTTTGATTTTTTGTTCAATTTAAAATGACATTATAAAACATATGTGGGTCCAATTTTAACCAACTTTGAAAGTAAATTTTAAACCTAATGGAAGATTAGTTGGTACTAAAACATAAATAAAAGTAGCATATGATGGGTTATAATTTCCCCATAAGTGTAAAAAAACTTTTACAATGTATGGTCAAATAATAGCATGCTCCTTCATTTTCATTGTGTTCAAATATACAAAACCAATTGGTGCAGGGGCACGTAGGAAACACTAGGCATTAGGAAGTCTAGGATGAATTTTTGTTTTGATGTGTTACCATGAAGGTCATGTTGACCATGGAGGTAGATTTGGAGGCTTAAGAATAAGTCTTGATTAGTAGTGATCAGTAGTGATCAGCAGTGAAAAATAGTGATCAGTAGGTTAAGGAGGGAAAAGGTTTAATGAGTTTAGAAACTCACTTTGTTTAGTTTTCTATGAATTGACAGAAGTGGAAAAATGGTACATTTTGCACATTTTCCACAAGGTAACTATAATTTCCAACCAAGGGGAGGCATAAATACCTTTGTTGACCTATAAATGGGGTGCCTCATCCTGAGAGCAAGGTTGGAAGCATTCGAGTTTCAGTAAAAGATTTGAAATCAAGAAAACAGTGATTTTTAGTGTGAATTTCCTGGTTTTGCTTTGAATTAGTGTGTTAATGGATTGAAATTGATATTGTGGTGTGAGTAGGATGTAATGTGAGTGTTAATTAAGCTTTGTGTGATAGTAGATTTGAATCCTAATTCGGTTTGTAGTTTTGGTTGTAGTTGTTTCTTTTAGTTGTTGTTCTGACAAACAGACTGTGGAAGAATGGAGGTTTAGTTCACATTCCCACTGTACCTAGTGTACGGGCCTTTGGGAATTGTGACTAGACCCCATGACTGTAAATATGGTAGGGTTAGGAGTCATTAGGAGTAAAGGTATCATTGTGGAAGTCTTCGCCTAGGCGAGCCTAGCAGTGCCCGGCTAAGAAAGACAAGAAGTGCAGAGCACTTGACTTGCAAGGGTGACCATCTCTTGGAAAATAACAGTGTGGAGAGGGTAGGTGTATGCCTTGCCAAGGCTTAGCAAGAGGGAAGAAGCTCCATCAACTCGTTTGGTGGGAGGAATTCTTATCAGTCTGCAAAGAAGACAGGAAAGACCTAAAATAACCTAAGTTCTTTCTCATTTCTAGTTTGAGGAATTGTACGGATAGAGGAGACTTAAGATACCAAAAATATTTGAGAGGAGGGAATAGGCACTAAGAACCTCAAAGAAATATTGACGGTGCTTGGGAGAACTTGGAAGAACATGCCTGATTTCTCGGAGTTGGAGACCTAATTGGGGCTCTTGGGCTAGTAGCCTTTTTAACCCTAAATGAGGGTTTGGTGGAAGCAATGGGTAAATGAAGTAAGGTCGACCCTCAAGAACTATAATGTGATGGTGTGAACCTGTTGGAACATCTCCACACCCCTGCAAAGAATAAATCCAGTAATGGGAGTAGGTTAGCCTTTAGATTGGATTAAGGGCTAAGGGAAGAATAGCAAAGCAAGCACCAAGGTTGTCTTGGTTAGAAGATTTTGTATTGGTAGTTGGGTTGGCAGGGAGAACCAGGGGAGCCTAGTCAATAGATAGGTGCTATAGTTTCAGGTGGTGAAGTAAGACACCATAGGGGTTTTCCAAGTAAGATCTAGAGCATGGAATAGTGATTGTTCCATCCAACCCTACCCTATCAGATTGGTATCAGAGCAAGTTAAAGATTTGGGATAGAATCTTGTATGTCAGACCTTGAATCCAGTGGTTCCACAATCATGGTGACCAATGTAGAATTAGCAAGAGACCTGAAAGAGCAACAAGAGAAAAATATACAACTTGAAGAGGTTGTTGAAAAGATGAAGCAAAGGATAGAAGAGGTGGTAGAGGCTGCAGGCAAGATGAAAGTATAAATAGCAGTGGTCAGAGACAAGGGTGAGGATTAGGTTGAGGAAGACATAGAACCAAACCCTGATCCTCCAATAAAAGAGGAACCCTTCCTCAAAGCATTTAAGGCCTTGAGTGGCAAAGCACTAGAAGGCATTCCCATCTTCATAGGGAGAATGGATGTAGAGTTGGCTATGGAATGGATAGAAGGAATGGAGAATCACTTTGAGTGTGATGGAGTTACTGAGGCACAAAAGGTGAAGATAGCCAAATCGAGGTTAAGGGGGCAAGCACTGACTTGGTGGAAGTTCCTGCAAGAAGAAAGAGAGAATGAAGGCAAGAAACACATTGGGAGTTGGAAAGCTATGGTGGCTAAAGTGAAGGAGTACTATCTACGTAAGGACTATGAGGTCCAATTGCATAAGAAGAGGAAAAACCTTAGGCAAAGAGACCTAGATGTAGCTGCCTACACAGAGGAGTTCCAAAAATTAAGCCGTAGGTCTAGGGTGCAAGAAGTGGAAAGCATCAAGGTGGCGAGGTATCTAAATGGCCTCAAATGGAACATAAAAGAAGAGTTGAGTCTCTTTACACTTACTAATCTCCATAGTTGTTATCAAATGGCTTCTAAAGTGGAGGAGAAACTGAAAAAGAAATAAGATTCTAACTCTAAGAGTAGAGGTAAAGGCAGAGATCAAAGAGGACAAAGAGGTGGATACCAAGGTAGAGGGACTGAACAAAGAAACCAAGGAGAGTCTAAACTCATAGAGCATGGAAGTGAAGCACCTTCTAGAGGAGGTTATTGAAGAGGTAGAGGATCTCAAGGAGGATCAAATAGAGGAAGAGGAGTAGGCAGGAACAATTCATACTTTGCTAATATGAAGTGTTATCATTGTGGTCAAGTAGGACATCCAGCTTATAGGTTCCTGGAGAAAGCATCTTCATCAAATACTAAGAAGAGAGTGGCATATTCTCTAGAGGACACCATGAATACTAAATCACTAGAGGTCAGTCACATTGAATATGAAATGGGGGAAAATCTGATGTTTAGGAGAGTTTTGATCAGATAACCGGTCAAGGAAGAGCCAAAACAAAGAAGAGCTTTATTTAGAGTGAGATGCAAAATACTTGGGAAAGTATGTAAGGTTATTGTGGATTCAGGTTCAACAGATAACATCATCTCAGAAGAGGTAGTAAGGAAATTGAAATTGGAAAAGATACCCCACACTAACTCTTACAAAGTAACATGGTTAAATAAAGGACATAGTGTTCTTGTCAATGAGCAAGTAACAGTGGAGTTCTCCATTGGAGGGTACAAGGATAAGTTGATTTGTGATGTATTACCCATGGATGCATGCCATCTACTATTGGGAAAACCATGGCAGTATGACAGAAGTTCCATGTATGATGGAAAAGAGAACACCATTTCTTTCAAGAAGGATGGGAAGAAATTTAAATTGTAGTCACTGTCAGATGAGGAAGAAGGAAAGTCAAAGACACCTAGTGTCTTGTTAAGTAGTGGTAAAGAGTTCCTTAACAACCTACATCAAGGGGGTGAAGGATATGTGGTTATGCTGCAACCTAAAGAAGAGGACAAGGCTGAGAAAATAGTCATACCCGGAGCAGTCCAGAAGTTGCTTGAGAAGTATAAAGTCATAGTGAGTGATGGTGCACCTACAACTTTACCTCCAAAGAGAGCCATTAGTCATCAGATTGACTTCATACCAGGAGCTTCATTTCCAAACAAAGCAGCTTATAAGCTTACACCGGATCAGAATCTAGAAGTAGCTAGACAAGTGCAGGAGTTATTGGATCAAGGATTGATTATGAAGAGCATCAACCCATGTGCAATACCAGTGGTCTTAGCAACCAAGACAGGAGGCAAGTGGAGGTTATGCACCGATTCTAGAGCTATAAATAGAATCACAATAAGGTATAGGTTTCCTATTCCTAGGATTGAGGACTTGATGGATTGTCTTGGAGGAGCTCAGTACTACACCAAGTTGGATCTAAAAGGTGGATACCATCAAATTAGAATTAAGGATGGAGATGAGTGGAAGACAGTATTTAAGACAATAGATGGGTTGTATGAGTGGAAATTTATGCCATTTGGCCTCTCTAATTCCCCTAGCACATTCATGAGGCTCATGAATGAAGTGCTCAAATACTTTACAAGGATATTTTTGGTGGTATATCTTGATGATATACTCATCTTTAGCAAGACAACAGAAGAACACCTAAAGCATGTGGAGTTGGTTCTTAGAAGATTGCAAGAAGAGAAGTTGGCCATCAACCTAGAGAACTGTGAGTTCTTTAAACAAGAGCTTGTGTATTTGGGGTTTGTAGTATCCCAAGGATCATTGAAGATGGATCCAAGCAAGGTGGAAGCTATCCTAAATTGGCCTACACCAACCACAGGGATAGAGGTAAGAAGTTTTCATGGATTGGCTCAATTTTATAGAAAATTCATAAGGAACTTTAGTGGCATATGTGCACCAGTCCTAGATACAATCAAAGGTGGTTTAAAGACTAAGTTTAAGTGGACTCAAGAAGCTGAGAAAGGTTTTGAGAAACTAAAACAAGAAGTGGCAACTCAACCTATTTTTGACAAGTTGTTTACAATGGAATTTGATGCTAGTGGAGTTGCAGTAGGAGGAGTGCTAAGTCAAGAGGGAATACCTATAGCTTTCTTTAGTGAAAAGCTCAATGAACCTAAGAAGAAGTATTCTACCTATGACCTAGAACTTTATGCTTTAGTTCAGTCACTTAGGAAGTGGAGGCATAACCTTCTACCCAAGGAGTTTGTGGTCTTTACTAACAATCAGGCACTTAGTTATATCAACACCCAAGAGGAGTTGAGCAATAGACATTTTAAATGGATGGAGTACATCCAAGCTTTTACTTTCACCATCAAGCACAAGAAGGGACAGTTGAACAAGGTAGTAGATGCACTAAGTAGAAGATTGCTGACAGTGCAAGAGATACAAATCAAGAGCATTGGAATAGAGAGTTTCAAGGATCTCTATGGGGAAGATGAAGACTTTTCAAAGGCCTACAAGGTATGTTCTGACTTTGAGAATCATTTTCATAGCCAATACTCAGAGTATACATTGCAAAGTGGATTGTTATTCAAGGGGAATCAGTTATGTGCTCCAAAAGGATCAATGAGAGAGAAAATAATCCAAGAAAAGCATAATGGTAGTCTTAGTGGACATTTTGGCATCAACAAGACATTGGAACTAGTGCAAAGGTTCTACTATTGGCCTAAGTTTTCAAGGGATGTCAGGAGGTATGTGGATCAATGTGTAGTGTGTATGAAAGCTAAGGGAGGAGCTAGTAATGCTGGTCTATATCAACCCCTACCCATTCCTAATAGACCATGGGAGTGTGTTAGCATGGACTTTGTGTTAGGACTCCCTAAGACCAAGATAGGGTTTGATAGTGTCTATGTAGTGGTGGATAGATTCAACAAGATGAGTCACTTTATCCCTTGCAAGACCACTCATAATGCTAGTTACATTGCTCACCTTTTCTTCAAGGAAATTATCAGGATGCATGGATTACCATTGAGCATTGTCTTGGATAGGGATGTGAAGTTCATGAGTCACTTTTGGAAGACTCTATGGAGCAGACTAGGTACCAACCTATCTTTTGGATCAGCTTACCATCCTCAGACCGATGGACAAACAAAGGTGGTTAATAGGGTATTAGGTTACCTTCTAAGGTGCCTAACTAAAGAGTATGGATAGACATGGGACATGGTTCTCTCACAGGCTGAGTATGCATATAATGATAGTGTAAACCAGACTGCAGGGAAGAGTCCTTTTGAAATTGTGTATGGAATGCACCCAAGAGGTATATGTGAGCTCTGGGATCTAGGAGTTATGGAGCATAGGAGTGGACATGCAAAAGATTTCACTCAGACCATGAAGGAGATTCAGGAGTAGGTAAAGAAGATAGTCACCCAGGCTACTCAAAAGTTGAAAGATAAGGTGGATATGTCAAGAAAAGATTTGCAATTTGTAGTAGGAGACTATGTCATGGTCCACCTCAACAAATCCAGGTTGCAGAAGGGTACATCAACCAAATTGTAGATGAAAAGAGTGGGACCATGCAAGGTGTTAGCCAAATATGGGAAGAATGCCTACAAGGTGGAGTTACCTACAAATTTAGGGATTTCACCAGTGTTCAATGTAGCTGATCTGATCAGATATAAGGGAGCAGTCAATGATATGGATCAGAATAGTAGGGATGTCTTCAAGGATGTAAGCAACATAGCCTTACCTACTCAGGACAAGCTACAAGTAGAGAGGATCTTGGAGTCAAGAGTAAAGAACTCTACAAGGCATAGGGTGTACATGGAGCACCTCATCAAGTGGAAGGACAAGCCAAATTCTAAGCCTACATGGGTGGATGAAGCTCAGTTTAAGAAGCAAGGCATTGATGTGTCACTGATCTCTCCTCTCATTCCTTAGTGCTTGTGCAGAGAGGGGGAGAATGGTGCAGGGGAACCTAGGAAACACTAGGCATTAGGAAGTCTAGGATGAATTTTTGTTTTGATGTGTTACCATGAAGGTCATGTTGACCATTAAGGTAGAGTTGGAGGATTAAGAATAAGTCTTGATCAGTAGTGATCAGTAGGTTGAGGAGGGAAAAGGTTTAATGAGTTTAGAAACTCACTTTGCTTAGTTTTCTATGAATTAGCAAAAGTGGCAAAATGGTACATTTTGCACCTTTTCCACAAGGTAATTGTAATGTCCGACCAAGGGGAGGCATAACTAACTTTTTTGACCTATAAATGGGGTGCCTCGTCTTCAGAGCAAGGTTGGAAGCATTCGAGTTTGAGTAAAAGATTTGAAATCAAGAAAACAGTGATTTTTAGTGTGAATTTCTTGGTTTTGCTTTGAATTAGTGTGTTAATGGATTGAAATCGATATTGTGGTGTGAGTAGGATGTAATGTGAGTGTTAATTAAGCTTTGTGTGATAGTAGCTTTGACTCCTAATTCATTTTGTAGTTCTAGTTGCAGTTAGTTGTTTCTTTTAGTTGTTGTTCTGACAGACAGATCATGGAAGAATGGAGGTTTAGTTCACATTCCCACTGTACCTAGTGTACGGGCCTTTGGGAATTGTGACTAGACCCCATGAATGTAAATATTGTAGGGTTAGGAGTCATTAAGAGTCAAGGTATCATTGTGGAATTCTTCACCTAGGTGAGCCTGACAGTGCCTGACTAGGAAAGACAAGAAGTGCAGAGCACTTGACTTGCAAGGGTGTCCATCTCTTGGAAAATCACTGTGTGGAGAGGGTAGGTGTATTCCTTGCCAAGGCTTAGCAAGAGGGAAGAAGCTCCATCAACTCATTTGGTGGGAGGAATTCTTATCAGTCTGCAAAGAAGACATGAAAGACCTAAAATAACCTAAGTTCTTGCTCATTTCCAGTTTGAGGAACTGTACGGATAGAGGAGACTTAAGATACCAAAAATCTTTGAGAGGAGGGCATAGGCACTAAGAACCTCAAGGAAATATTGGTGGTGCTTTGGAGAACTTGGAAGAACAGGTCTAATTTCTTAGAGTTGGAGACCTAATTGGGGCTCTTGGGCTAGTAGCCTTTTTAACCCTAAATCAGGGTTTAGTGGAAGCGATGGGCAAATGAAGTAAGGTGGACCCTCAAGAACTATAATGTGATGGTGTGAACCTATTGGAACATCTCCACACCCCTGCAAAGAAGAAATATAGGTTATCCTTTAGGTTGGATTAAGGACTAAGGGAAGAATAGCAAAGCAAGCACCAAGGTTGTCTTGGTTAGAAGATTTTGTATTGGTAGTTGGGTTGGCAAGGAGAACCAGGGGAGCCTAGTCAATAGATAGGTCCTATAGGTTCAGGTGGTGAAGCAAGACACCATAGGGGTCTTCCAAGTAAGATCCAGAGCATGGAACAGTGATTGTTCCATCCAACCCTACCCTATCACCAATTAGCCTCAAAAATGAAAACCAAAAGTTAGTGACATCTTAGAGAGTACATGAAATCAAAAATTTAAAGCATGTGTCAAAATTAGCTCTCTATTTTTTTTACCAGTAAAAATAATTGCTATCCACAATGGTGTCATTATAATTGTCAAAAGCATGACTCTAGTGAAAAATAACATCACTCTACACAAATATAGTGAGAAAAATAGCGTCAGTATAATCAAAGGTGTTGCTATAATTAAAACCAAAGAAGCAATTTAAAATAGAGAAAAGTGTCACTATAATCAAAAGATAAACTAGTGTCATTATCCATGATGGCATTGGTATAATTGTCAAAAGCGTCGCTATATGGCGACACCTAACAATGACGTTGTTGTAGACTTCAATAGTGTCAGTCTATTTGCAAAAACAAGAACACGTGAATCTAAAGAGAAGTTCATGAGATTCAATTAGTATAGCCCTCCGAGTGCTAGAATGTGACCATAATCATAGTATAGGATAAATACATGAGATCCATATGGATTGGAGGCATATTTAATCCACTAAGCCATGATCCCAATGTGATATTAAAAATCAACAAGAAACTAAATAACTATTAAACTAACATGAAAAAACACAAAAAATGTAAAGGAAATCTATTATAAGACCTTGAATCTTATCCCATTAGGGGAGTGGTGTCACATTGATCTAGAATGACAATCCTTTCCTAATCCCTTACATAATATGAGCTTGTTCCAATCAATTTTATTAAAGAAAATCAATGCAAACTGATGAGATATGAACTAAATATGATATGAAACTAGTTTAGCATGATAAAGATGAAATCTAAATGCTAGAAATTCTTAATAAAATGGATGCAATCTATGCTATATGGAAAAAAAAATTAAATATAGAAGCCATGGATACAAACTATGCTAAAATGTATGCAAGATAATCTAAAATGGAAGCCATTAATGGATGTTTAAGCTAGTATGGATGAATATTAAACTAAAATGCTAAAAAGTGCTCAAAATGCACACAAATGAGTATGAATTTCAACATCATAACTTTTCTATCAAAAGATGGATCAATTTCTCTACAAATAGTGATGTATTTATAGGAAAGCAAATGAAAATCAAGGGCTAAAATTGATTTGGTCAATCAATGATCAATATGGAAGAAAGGTTGAAACATGGATCAAGGAATCTCATCAATGGATGAGAATCAAAGATCACATGGATCAAAAAATGCATCAAGGGCTCACAATGATTCAAACAAACAAACTTTGTAACAACTTTCAGAGTTACAAAGTTTGTTAGGAAAGAATATTCCATTTTTGAAACTAAATAGAAGAATATTCCTTTGGAATATTCCCTATGTAAGTGGATGGATGAGGAAATTAGCAATTTAGTTAATTAAAACTAAATTTGAATGTGCAAGGTGAGGAATGTGCGGATATTCATCAAATTGTTGATTTATTTAATGAAAGGGGATGAGTAGAATTTAATTAAATTAGAAGAGATAAAGGGAGGGGTTTAAATTAAATAATTTGCATTATTTAATCAAACTAGATGAGATGTTAGTGTGAGAGGGTAGGAATTAACCTAATTAGATTAATTAGATCAATAGACAAAAATGAAGGGTATGTGCAGGATCATCATGGAAAAAACAAGCCCTTAAGTGGCAATAAAATTCAGAAAATCAGAGTTATGCAACTTGACGTAAAAATTTGAATAAGTTATCTATATTATTTCAAAACTATGTAAGAATAGAATTTGTAGAAAATTGAATGTAGTTTCTAAACTACTGAGTTTATTTATTTTTAAATAAAATCTACTTGGTGAAAATTTGAAATTTCAATGCAATATTACTTAAATTTCAGGGAAAAAATAAGAAGTAGGTGTTTGTCTGACCACCCTAACCACAATAAAATGATAAAAAAAAATTATAAGATTTAAGATATAAGTAGGGGACTCACATCCCGATGTGATGCATGGTTTTTGTAATTTTTTTCCAGGTAAATAATTAATTATGATTTTTTTATTACAAATTTTAAAAAATATAAAAACTCTTATGTCTGACCACCTTAAATTGGTCAAAAATTCATGAAATTCAAATCTTTTTTTTTTTAATCCTATAGTATGTGAAGCATAGAATGTGACACATGTTTTGGATTCAAAAAATGTGATACCGTTTGAAAGCTATAGATTTTCTCAATCAGCCTATCAATCAGGACTTTAGTCATAATTCAAATAGAAAATGAATAATAATTATTTATTAAATTCAAAGTAAAGCATAATTTATATTGGTGGAAATCTGAGAATCTCCTTGAAAAACCCTTTTCATTTCATCAATTTTGTGTAAAAAAAAAGTCATCAGCCACATGGGCCATCATATCACTTAGATATCACCACTTTTTGGCCCATCATGATCCTGCACATACCCTGAAGCATTTAATTAAATAACTAAGTTAATTTAATCAAATGGGAAAAAAGAGGATGAGTTTCATGACGAAATGAATTTAATGATCAAATTCAAGTGTGTAGTATCATTCAGGACATTTTTAAGTGTCAACAAATAATAACATCATTATTGTTGGTACTAGGAAAATACAATTAGCTTCTCATCAGTTGAGCATTCAAAGCATACCTTGTTTTGGAAACTTTTTAAATGCATGTTACAAAACAAGCCATGTTATGAAACCTAAAATTTGTCATATCTAACATACAATTGTTAAATGGTGTTATCATATTAAACATACATAATAGATACATATAGTTATAGATTTATTATAACAAATAGAACATTTCTAAACATGCTCTCTTTGCTAACATGCACAGTATAAAATGGGGAAACCCTCATAGTACATATTGTACAAAACACACTACATTTTTCAAGCTACAATTCATAATAATGCCAACTCCTATGGTTATAATCCATGTCTATCCAAATTTATAATTCAAAATAGAAACATCATTATTGATGGTACTAGGAAAATAAAATACAATTCTCATTAGTTGAGGATTCAAAGAATAGTGTATTTTAGTAACCTTGTCAAATGTAGGTTACAAAACATGTTAGGTTTTGAAACCTGCAATTTCTCATACCTGACACACAATTGTCAAATGATATTTTCATTTGAAATGTAGACAAGGAATACCTATAGTAATGGATCTATTGAAATAAATAGGAACTTTCCAAACATGCTCTCTTTGTTAACATGCACTATATAAAATGGGGCCACCTACATAGTACACACTATACAAAACACACTTCATGTTTCAGGATGTAGTTCATAGTGATGTCAACTTGTGTAGTTATCATCCATGTATATCCAGGTATAAAATTCAACTAGCAACAACATCATTATTGCTAGTGTTGGGAAAATATAATATACTTCTCATCAAATGAGGATTCAAAGCACGGGGTGTTTTGGAAACCTTGTCAAATATAGGCTACAAAACACACCATATTTTGAAACCTATAATTTCTCATACCCAACACACATTTATAAAATTTTGTTATCATTTGAAATGTTGACAAGACATACGTATAGTTATTGATTTATTGTAACAAATAGGACCTTTCCAAACATGCGCTCTTTGTTAACATACACTATATAAAATGGGGCAACCTTTATAGTACACACTATGCAAAACATAAAGCATGTTTCAAGTTGTAGATCATAATAATTCCAACCCATGTGGTTGTCATTTGTATATATGTGAGTTTACAACTTAAATAGTGACAATGTCATTATTGCTAGAATTGGGAAAATACAATACACTTGTCATTGGTTGAGCATTCAAAGAATAATGTGTTTTGACAACCTTGTCAAATACAAGTTACAAAACACACCATGTTTTGAAACTTGAAATTTCTAATACTCGATACACATTGTCAAATATTGTTTCCATTTAAAATGTAGAGAAGACATGCCTATAGTTATAACTTTATTATATAAAAATAGGACCTTTTTAAACATTCTCTCTTTGTTGGCATGAAATTTATAAAATGGGGTAATCTTCACAGTATACATTGTGCAAAACACACTGCATGTTTCAAGTTGTAGTTCAAAGTGTAGACACATAAAAATGACCTGGGCCTTCGAAGGACATTTTTCTATGTCAAACTTCTTATGCACATAATTAAATTATTAGTTATGTCCTAATGTCATGCTTCACACTATCAATTAAATAAACTTATTTATTTAACCCACTTTTGATCCCACCAATTAAATAATTAAAACAATTATTTATTTCCTTTTTGTCTCATTCTCATTTATGAATTAAATCATTATTTAATTCATAAGTTAGTTTTCCTCCATAAATCAAATAATTTGTATTATTTGATTTCTATTTCATTTATTGTCCACCATTGATTTAATTGTCTAAATCTCAACCCTTCATTTCAAAGTTTTCCCTAACTTTGACCTAATGTTGCCCTAACCCTAATGCTTCTTATCACATTTAATCCTAGTCGTTAATCTTAGGGCTTTACCTATTTCTAATCCTGGCCATTCATTCTCAAATTGGAATTCTTTAAAAGGCACTCTCTCAAGCCATTTTGGACACACACAGTTATTTTCAACATGTTTGAGAACCTGAATACTTGAGCACTCATTACTTGAATATTTTGCTTATCTAAGGCATAGGTGATAGTTGCACTTCAAATCTGAAAGAAATTATACCATTCTCAACAAGATGGAGAATGCCAATGGAAGCTTGAAAACCAGATGACTTTATTTAATGTTTTTATGTTTCATGCTTTCCATTGGTCTCCTTTGTTGATTGGGATTTAATTTTATGCTACTTGCAGCAAACTTGAAAACTCTTCCCTAATACATTTGGTGAACCTAACAACTATTTGGAAGTTTAGGCAAAGTTTTGAGTTGCCTTATTAGTTTCTGATATGCATTTACGCTGACAACCGTTTGATACATGTTTTCTCATAGAATAATTCATTGACATTTTGTGCAATCTTCACTGAGGATTCCATGAAAAACATCCCATTTTCTTGGGCATATACTTGACCCTCCTATTGCCCCACTTTTCTCTTTGATATTAGATCACCCATATTTCCTCAAAGCCATCACCAAGTTTGGGTTTCCTTGTCTTTGACATTCCTGCATCCATTTCTTTGCTCAAGCAAATGAATCAGCGTTTGTCATGTCATATACGATTACAGCTGTTGCAGCACCATGGTAATACAGGGGAGCAAGGCTATGATATCTTTCCTATCCTACAGTGTCCCATATCTCAAACTTCACCGTGGTCTCATTGACAACTAATGTATGTGAGAAAAATGCAGCCCCTATTATGGATTCCTGGGAGTCAAAAACTTGCCCTTTGACAAATCATAGAACCAGACTGGATTTTCTAGTCTCCACATCTCCCAAAAGCACAAGCTTGGCCTGAATATTGTTGGTGGTTGTTGTAGCCATTTACGCCTTATCAGCTTCCATACCTTTTGTCACTAATTTCCCTGTGTGATTCCCTAGTGCTAATATTGAATCTCTTGAAGCTTAGATCAACATCGTGTCTTTTGCATATCAATCTCTGTTTTCTTTTTTTGGACTTGTCAGAGCTGAGTATACTTGACCCTCCTCTTGGGCATATACTTGACCCTCCTCTTGCCCCACTTTTCTCTTTTATATTAGATCACCCATATTTCCTACCAAAGCCATCACCAAGTTTGGGTTTCCTTGTCTTTGACATTCCTGCATCCATTTCTTTGCTCAAGCAAATGAATCAGCGTTTGTCATGTCATATACGATTACAGCTGTTGCAGCACCATGGTAATACAGGGGAGCAAGGCTATGATATCTTTCCTATCCTACAGTGTCCCATATCTCAAACTTCACCGTGGTCTCATTGATAACTAATGTATGTGAGAAAAATGCAGCCCCTATTATGGATTCCTGGGAGTCAAAAACTTGCCCTTTGACAAATCATAGAACCAGACTGGATTTTCTAGTCTCCACATCTCCCAAAAGCACAAGCTTGGCCTGAATATTGTTGGTGGTTGTTGTAGCCATTTACGCCTTATCAGCTTCCATACCTTTTGTCACTAATTTCCCTGTGTGATTCCCTAGTGCTAATATTGAATCTCTTGAAGCTTAGATCAACATCGTGTCTTTTGCATATCAATCTCTGTTTTCTTTTTTTGGACTTGTCAGAGCTGAGTATACTTGACCCTCCTCTTGGGCATATACTTGACCCTCCTCTTGCCCCACTTTTCTCTTTTATATTAGATCACCCATATTTCCTACCAAAGCCATCACCAAGTTTGGGTTTCCTTGTCTTTGACGTTCCTGCACCCATTTCTTTGCTTGAGCAAATGAATCAACGTTTGTCATGTCATATACAATTATAGCTGTTGCAGCACCATGGTAATATAGGGGAGCAAGGCTATGATATCTTTCCTATCCTACAGTGTCCCATATCTCAAACTTCACCGTGGTCTCATTGACAACTAATGTATGTGAGAAAAATGCAGCCCCTATTATGGATTCTTGGGAGTCAAAAACTTGCCCTTTGACAAATCGTAGAACCAGATTGGATTTTCTAGTCTCCACATCTCCCAAAAGCACAAGCTTGGCCTAAATATTCTTGGTGGCTGTTGTAGCCATTTAGGCCTTATCAACTTCCATACCTTTTGTCACTGATTTCCCTGCATGATTCCCCAGTGCTAATATTGAATCTCTTGAAGCTTAGATCAACATCGTGTCTTTTGCATATCAATCTCTCTTGTAGACACTCAAATTTATCCTCAAATAACATTACTCGTCTATTGATTAAAATAATCAATTCATTCAATACTTTCTTCTACTCATACATTTCATCAAATCATTAAATCATTGTATTATCATTTGCATACGTCACATTATCATTTTGCACTATCATTCATTATCATAATCATTCACTAGCATTTCATAATAAAACTATATTATTATTTAAATCAAATCATTTGCATAAATCTTTCAGTTCATATTGCATTTATATAAATCATTTAATCATTTCACCACATGATCATTCACAATGGATAATAAATAATATTCATAAAACATTTCATAACCATTCATAAATTAAATAATTTCATTTCGACAAATTATCATTCTTACATAAATCATTCTCATAAAAACATTAAAATAATTCATGATAAAACATTAATAAACCATTTTCATCCATATTAAAAATATATGCATTTAATTATTTTATTCAATCCTTCACTATTCATTTAATCTATCTTATTTATCATTTCCACTCATATGCATTTCATTTCACTACACCATGTGGGATTTTAAAAATTCATTATTGCAATATCTATTTATCTCACATTTCTCATTCTCAACCTCTTTGTCATCAGAGATTCCTATTTAAACAAGACTCTCTTCTCATTTTGACCGCTACATGAATCTTACACATGCACATATTTTCACAGTTTTTCTCAATCCATTCACTAATAGCCTCTTGATGCATCTATGCTTGCAAAAATCTAAGAGCAAAAGTGCATAACAAGACCTTGGTGATAGGATGCCAATGGAGACTGGTTTTTGTTTGAAAGCATTTTGATTATCTTTGGTAGTTTAGAATAGTTCAATTTCTAGTTTTTGCTTTTAAATCTGAAACTGCTCCATTGTTGAGGTCCAGAAATGATGGTTCTCTTCCATAGAACCATTCATTATTTAGAGCTTACAAATAGTGAACCCGACATGAACGAGCAATCATTTCTTCATCTTATTGTTGTCTCATTTTTTTTGATATTGATTGGGTTGTTTGAAACCATATCAGCAGCATCAAATTTGTTGGAGAAGCATGAAAAAGAAATGAAATTACGTTTTTCTTTTTGCTGCCACGTTTTTCTCACTAATGGATAGTTTGAAATGCCCAAAACATCTCTAAAATTGCCCTATGGTCATGAAGAATGTCCGAGGCATTGTTTTTGAGGTGAAAAAGTTTATTTACAGCAAGTAAAAGCTCTAAAAAAATAGCTTTGAAGCAAAAAACGTGATCACCATACCCGCTACACTATTCTTCAAAGTTTTCAAAAAATATTTTGTTGGAAACATTAGAAGGTTTTTTAAATCTTGTATTTGCTTCTTTCTGCTATTTTGTGCTTACAGTGAGCATTCTCATTTAAATATGTCAAATGCCATAATTTAAAACTTATTTGGGTGTTGATATTTTCTGCAGAGTTTGCAACAAATAAAGTTTTTCCATTTCTATTTTAAATGTTTCTGCAATAACTGTATTTATTTCTCGCAGGCTATTTTGAGGTATTCTAATGCATTATGTCAAAAGATTCATCTGCCATGTCCATCAGTCCATCAGAGCATTGCTGCATGTTTAAGATTTAAAAATTAAGTTTTCAGTTTAGTTTTAGTTTTTAATTTTTAGTTTTAAATTTAAGTTTTAGTTTAGTTTTAGATTAATTTTAATTTAGTTTTTAGACTAATTTTTAATTTAGCTTAGAATTTTAGTTTCTAATTTCATTTAGATTTTTAATGTTTAGATTTATTGTGTAGTTTATTTTTTTATTTTTTTATTTACTTTTTCATTTAGCTTTAATTTAGTTTCTAATTTCCCATTTAGTTAGATTTTTTTTTTTAAAATTTTAATTTAATTAATGTAGTTTAGATTTTTGTTTTTAATGTAGATCTTAAATGCAATTTTAGATTTAAATTAGATCTTAATTTAGATTAATTTAGATTTTAATTTAGAATTAATTTGAAACTAACTTTAGTCTAGACTTATTTTTAATCTAGATTTAAATTAACTTTAGATTTAAATTAGATCTTAACTTTAATTAGATTTAGATTTTTAGATTTAGCTTTTAGTTCTTAGTTTGGATTTATCTTTTTAAGTTAGATTCTAATTATTAATTTTAGAATAATGTTAATTTTCATTTTAGTTTAATTTTAGTTTTGGGTCTAATTTTATTAATTTGGGTTCTCTTGCAGGTTCGTTTGGCAAAGAACTAAAAATCAAAACATACGCTTGACAAAGATTGAAATCAAAACTACTAACAACATTTGGTGCAGAACGATTGACGAAGACATGATTTTGAAACCAATTGTCTTTTAAATTAGAAAACACTTCAATTGGTGCTTTAAAAATGAACAATTGTCTTTTCTCACATCAATTTAACTAGGGGTTCAATGAACATTGTTTGTTGTGCTTGAAGGTGGTAGGTGATTATGCTCTCACCTTGTGCAAACTAGGTGATCAGAAAGCCAGACCCATCTATTTTATGTACCACCTCGATTCAATAATCGAAGTATCTTCTCCCCTTGCGCACTTGTGTGATCCTGGGTGCAAGAGAAATGTTTATTGACTCTAGAACTTGGGCCTACCTTGATGGGAAAAAGTATTCACCCCAAGGCGACTCAGACCAACAACGGAGATTTTTTGCCAAGCTACTCCCAACTGGTATATAAATGTGAATCCTAAGGGAAAGTCTAGGATTACGAGTGCGGATATGTCATACGGACCAAGTAGTACTCCCCAAAACCCTGTTGAGTGTAACCTCTTCAGGTTGGAGTGCCTCCTAAATGGAACTTAATCTTGTGCCCCATGTATGGCCACTCGAACGGGGGTCCCAAACTAAAAACTTTTGTGTAGTTTCCAAAATCCTTCTATTTGCTAGCACAACACCGGTCGGTGTGAAGGCATCCACATTTTCGCAGTTTTTAGTAGAGGTGATCAATCTGCCATGGGAGTTTCATGGGGGTTGGAAGCTTGGTTGGCCTGAGAAGTGAGTGCACTATAAGGGGGAGCCTATGCAGCCAAGCTTCTGGATTCACATGCTAAGAATATGCAGTTGGGGAAATCCACATGGAATCTAACAGATATTGTTCTTTCCAACCTCAGGATTTGTGCTTGTATTGTTAAACTCAAACACTTTGTTTGCTATGTCTTGCATGTGTGTTCCAAAATAGACCTCAAACAAACATCACACCTAGTAACTTGCAACATCTCAAACTTTGCAAACCTCAGAGGATCCAACAACACAAACATACAACGTGAACCTATCACTTGGATTTCTTGGGGTCATCATCCTTCAGTTTTGATCTTTCAATCCTTGCATTCCACCTAGTTCTTGCATTCCATCTAGACTTTGCATTCCACCTAGCCCTTGCATATCCATACATATTCATATCCCTTTCATCCTAGTCCTTGCATATTACTAGTCTTGCATACATAGGTGACACTACATAGTCCTTGCATATAGATAACAGTCCACCTAGTTCTTGCATGTTCAACCCCTTTTCATATCAAGATCATCTCACCTACCCTTTGCATGTTCCAAGAATTTAGTCCTTTGCATATTCATCATCGATTAAACAAAACCCTTAGCTTGCACTTAGGCTACTCTTCCTAGGTCTTGAAATCAAACCATTGGCTATCTATCACCCATATCACTTGAGGTTCATCATCCTTGAGTTAGGGAACATACCATTATCCTTGAGTAGGGCAATCCTTTTGGAGTCCATCATCTCCTACATACCCTCTCTTGATCATTGTTCCTTGTGTCTATCCATCATAACACAAGTAAAGCCTTTACATCATAACCAACTTTGGACCTAGATTTTCCTTTGAGCTCTTGCATTCTTAGCTTTTCATACCATACCTTACCACTTCCATATCTCATCTTAGAATCATATCCTTTTCATTTCATCCTAGTCTTAGGTCTCATACATTACCATGGATTGAAAATAAAAACAATCACCTATGACCCCTAGAACAAGAGAAAAAATGTTTCAAGATGAAGGGAACGCTTGGGGAAGAGACTTTGATGGTGAAGATAACATTAGTGTTGCAACTAGAGAAACAAATGAAACCGATGATGAAGAAATAACCAAATCCGATATAGAAGAAGCACTTAAGGATCATAGATTCACTAAACTTCTTACGGAGGTAGTCAAACGTAACCCACAACAATACTTCAAAGCCCTTGTTGATGAAGGAATCAAAATGCCTCTTGATTTTGACATGTCACTACTCACAATGAATGACCAACTTGAGTCTAGTGAATCTAAACATCCCAAAACAAACAACGATGGTAGAATCAAAGATCATAGACCCTTTTATCTACAACCAGGTTACAAGCGATCTTCAAAGACCTCAAAACCCACACCTACCAATGATCCTATTTTGGATGAGCTTAGAACATTGAGACAAGAATTGGACACCCTTAAGAACCGTAAATCATCATCTCATAAGTTCTCCATTGAAGATATATGTCCTTATCCCTTTGATCCAAGCATACCAATGCCACCTTTTCCTAACCATTGGGACATACCAAAACTTGACAAATATAATGGAAAAGGGGATCCTAAACATCACTTAGGATAATTTTGTGCTACTACCATGGAATTTGCAGTTGATGAAACATACATTATGAGATTATTCCCCCATAGTCTAGGAGGAGAAGCTATGGAATGGTTTTCACAATTACCCCCGACCATCACATCTTTTCAACAATTGGCTGATAAATTTGTCTCCAATTATAGTTTCAATTGTGACTTTAAAGTGACCATGACAAACCTTTTCAACACCAAACAAAAGCCAGGTGAATCTTTTGTGTCATTTTTGCAAAGATGGAGATATTTAACAAAACGATTACCTTATATCATTCCTGATCAAGAATTGGTTGACCTCTTTTGTCAAAATTTGAATAAAGAAATTGGAAGGGAACTTCGCCTCAAATGCTTGGATTCCTTTGATGATGCCATAGAAATGGGATTCTGAATCGAACAAACTCTCATTGATGATGGAACCATAAAACTTAATAATGATAGAGATCAAAAATCAAATTCAAACAACAAGACACCTTTTTGGGTAAAGAACAAGAATGTCGTCAATGACGGATTTGTTGATGCAAAAACAACTAAAACATCATCGCCTGTTTATAACCTCAAAGGTTCATCTTCAGATAAAGGAAAAGAAAAATAGAGAAGTTTCCCTAAACGAAATTTTACACCATTGGGACAATCACTTGAATCCGCATTAAAAGAACTTCTTGAAATCAATATTATAATGCTACCTGAAATAAAGGAATATAATCCACAAGTCAAACCCCCATGGCGGAATGAGAATCACTTTTGTGACTATCATAGACACAAAGGACATAAGACTAATAGTTGCAATAAACTTCAACATCTAATACAAGACCTTATTGATGATGGTAAGATAGTGGTTGATGGACACACTCCTTCTGGTAACTCTGATCGCGAGGTGTTTAAAAACCATTTCCCTAAGCATGACAAGGATAAAGGAAAGGCCCCTGAATCTGGTGATGGTGTAAACTATACTACTACTAAGTATGACTATACCATACATAACATCAGTGAGGTTGATAATCATGTAAACACTTTCATTATAAAAGACAAAGCACCTGATTGCAAGGTTACTACCTGCAAAGGCACAATCACCCTTAAAGGTCCTAATTCAAAGCCCACTACACCAGCTTCACAGTACAACCTCATAGATCATTTAGGAAAAATGCCCGCACAAATTTCCATACTTGAGATGCTACGCCTATCTCCTGAGCATAAGGCTATTTTAGATAAAGCGCTTGCTACTGCTACAATGCCTACAAACCTGCATGTAGATCAATTCCAAGATATGGTGGGACATATCACCTCACCTTACACCATCACTTTTACTAAAAATGATGTTTCATCCCCTCAACAACCACATAATGCAGCTTTACACATTGACGTCCTTATCAATAATGCCAAGATCAAGCGAGTTCTAATAGACGGAGGAGCAGGTCTTAATATTTGTACCCAAGAATTGATCACAAAATTAGGGTTTTCTGAAAATGCAGTTGATCTAAGGAACAAGATTACCATAAAGGCATATGATGAAGAGGAATGCTTGTTTAAAGGATCAATTACTCTACCAATCAGAGTCGGCCCTGTGGTAAAGGATGTGGTTTTCCAAGTCCTTGATCTCCCACTGACCTATAATATCCTCCTTGGAAGACCTTGGATTCATGCAATGCAAGCAATACCTTCTACATACCATTAGTGCATTAAATTCCCACACAATGGTGTTGAAATCATAATACAAGGAGATCCCAACCCTTTCATGTATTGCCATAATCTAAGCCCTAAAACTGAAATCACAATCCCAAGCAATTGTGAAGCACCTCCTTCTCAAGCATATGTTGATCCTGAGTCCTTAAAAGCATCCACTTCATTTATCACACCATCAAACCCCAACGTCCAAATCCATGATATGGGATGTGGAGAATACCGTATGGATAATTTACCAACAAAAGAAATTACTAATGTTGTTGAGGAGGGTCAAAATTCCAACAATGATATCAAGATAGTTATAGAAGGAACACAAAAAGATGACCATGCTTGGATTGAAACCTTTTGGGATCCTGATGATACACCTACATTTTCCATATTTGCTTCCACTCAATCTTTTCATATTTATGATAACCCCATGTTTAACCAGGATATCTATGATAACCCACTCTTTGATCATGACCCTACCAAGGATATACAATCATCATCCTTCCATCCCACCTACCCTAGGCTAGGATATGAATCTCCTATTGTCACATCTACTAAGACATCTTTCCAAGTCATTAAGGATGTGCAAGCTTCCTTTGATGTTAGCAGTACTGAAAAGGATAGTCCCAAAGACTTCGTTGATGGCATCACCTCTTCCATTTTCCCACTAAAAATTCCTATCACACCATCCCCCTCAACCATCTCACCCACATCCATCTGCCTTGTAGACATGGATCAACAAGTATCACCCAAAGAAAATAAAAAAGATGTAATTCAAGAATCAAAGGTAGAAGCATCTTTCTCAAATGGAGATCCAGAATCAAAAGAAAGCATGCAAAGAAAGAAAGATCAAGAAAAGTCCTTTAGCCAAAATAAAAAGCTATTGGTCAAATCCAAAAAAGAAGAAGATCAAGACAAGTCGTCTAGCCAAAATAAAAAGCTATTGGACAAAGCAAAAATAAAATTCAAAAGTGAAAGTAAGAAAAAGTCGATCTCCAATTATGCCTCTCCATCAAAAATCACTGGGGGCATCTATCAAGGAAGAAAATCAAAAAAGGAACTTGTTGATCCAAGGTCTCCATCCACGTCACTCTCTCTCATACCATATATTCCATTCCACCCATCCATGTTCACATATCTGGCATATCACACCATCGGTGATGTCTTTCAATGTACCTTTGATGACAAATTCTTCACGTATTCTAGCTCATTGGTTACCCAAGCTCCTTTTTGGTTGAAGCTTGATGGCCCACATAGTGTGCACATTAGGGATCCTACCATAGTCTCTTTCATCTACCACATCTATCGTCCTTCATATTTGCCACTCGTTCTCCTCATCTCGATCGAGTACTTTCATCTAGCATGGTCATCCACACAGGATCGAGGCATCGTCAAGGCAGTCTATGGATCTGACATCTATCAATTCTATACCTAGCTTTGGAGAGCTAGGAAAAAGTCTTGAAAAAATACAAAAAAATGGAAAAAAAGTCTTGAAAAAAAAATATACAAAAAAATAAGAAAAAAATTGAAAAAGTAAAGAGAAATCAATTTGTTCAATGGTGAAAACCACTTCGGTGGCGCCTTGAGCAAGCACCATGGTGAAAACTGAGATTTCGGTGCAATGTGTAGAGGCTTTTCTCCTTCTTCCTTTGGAGCTCTACTTGATCTTTTCATCCCATTTTCATTCACCCTCCACTTCATAATATCCTTTTCACACTCACCATGGCTTGTGAATTGTTCGAAAATCCCCTCACTTGCTCTCTTTTTCATGCGTACTAGGTTGGTCATATTCCTCACTAGGGAATTTCCTCAACCTTAGCCATGGGTTAGGATATTGAGCATCTCACGGTCAGAGAAACTACCCTCTTTGTCTATCTACTCGCTTGAGATCCATCTCTTTTCATTGTAAAAGGTCCTGAAAAAATCCAAAAAAATCATATAGTGTCCTGAAAAAAATCCAAAAAAATCATATAGTGTCCTGAAAAAATCCATAAAAATCATAAAATGTCCTGAAAAAAATCCATAAAAATCATAAGATGTCCTAAAAAAATCCATAAAAATCAAATATTCCAAAAATCCAAAAAATCAAATAACTTCAAAAATCCCTCAACAATGACACTTTTAGATCACCACATAGCTTTGAACTTTAGCAAAATCAAACTGCATTACGAGTAACAATCAAGCAAATATTGCAACATACCTATCAATCCCTCTTCCAAATCAAAAGCGTACAACCGTACCAAGAATTAGTTCCATATCGAAGCATGATGCATGTTTGTTTGTTGGTTTTTGATTATTTTATGATTTTATCTTTGTGGCATGTCTTTTAGCTTCTCCAGGATGTCTGGGACTAGAGAGGCGATGATGGGGCATGTTCACTTGTTTGTTGTTTGTGGATTGTTTCTTATTCATAGGACGACTCGTCTTAAGACATGGTTGTCTAAAACCATCGAGGACCTATGAGTCTAGTGTGGATGAGAGCATTCCTTGTCTGATAGTGTCTTCCATGCAATAAGTATTTAGGTCATCTAGGGTCCTTATACCTAGATGCTTATACTTCATTACTAAATAAAAATGCAAACAGTATTCAGGTCCTCTAGATGTTCATGTTATCTAGATGCTTATACTAATTTGCAACATAATAAGCTCGATGATGATAAAAACACTTAAAATACACAAGAGGCTTCATCACCTTCATTTTCTCCCATCTTGCATCTTCCATTTATTGCATTTCATTTTCTTCATCTTTCTTGTCGTAGAGAAATCAATCAACTTGCATCTCCAAATCTCATGTCCCCTTAATCAATCAATCAATCAATCATTCTATCAACTTGTATTGCACTAGCATCAATCTCAATCAGCTTCATCAGCTCATCAACCCAGCTATACTGATCATTTCCATCAATTGTTCAGTTACGCCTATCAATTGTGCATTTCCATCAAATGTACACACTACTTTATCACTTGCGCAATATCAAGTATCTAATCATTTTCTTGACATCTATCGAGAGATTAATCTTCTTACAACCTATCTGATCAATCTCTCGAGGGGGCATATCATTCTTATCATATTCCTTACCAAGATATATCTAGGGCATGTATCAATTGATCAATCTTTTTCTTTGAAACAACGCAACAAGTTGCATTGTCTCAAAGAGGGGCAAAATGTAGACACTCAAATTTATCCTCAAATCACATTACTCGTCTATTGATTAAAATGATCAATTCATTCAATACTTTCTTCTATTCATGCATTTCATCAAATCATTAAATCATTGCATTATCATTTGCATACGTCACATTATCATTTTGCACTATCATTCATTATCATAATCATTCACTAGCATTTCATAATAAAACTATATTATCATTTAAATCAAATCATTTGCATAAATCTTTCACTTCATATTGCATTTATATAAATTATTAAATCATTTCACCACATGATCATTCATAATGCATAATAAATAATATTCATAAAACATTTCATAACCATTCATAAATTAAATAATTTCATTTCGACAAATTATCATTTTTACATAAATCATTCTCATAAAAACATTAAAATAATTCATGATAAAACATTAATAAACCATTTTCATCCATATTAAAAATATATGCATTTAATTATTTTATTCAATCCTTCACTATTCATTTAATCTATCTTATTTATCATTTCCACTCATATGTATTTCATTTCACTACACCATGTGGGATTTTAAAAATTCATTATTGCAATATCTGTTTATCCCATATTTCTCATTCTCAACCTTTTTATCATTAGAGATTCATATTTAAACAGGACTCTCTTCTTATTTTGACCGCTACACGAATCTTACACATGCACATATCTTCACAGTTTTTTTCAATCCATTCACTAATAGCCTCTTGATGCATCTATGCTTGCAAAAATCTGAGAGCAAAAGTGCATAACAAGACCTTGGTGATAGGATGCCAATGGAGACTGGTTTTTGTTTGGAAGCATTTTGATTATTTTTTGTAGTTTAGAATAGTTTCATTTCTAATTTTTGCTTTTAAATCTGAAACTCCTCCATTGTTGAGGTCCATAAATGATGGTTCTCTTCCATAGAACCATTCATTTTTGAGAGCTTACAAGCTTCCATACCTTTTGTCACTGATTTCCCTGCGTGATTCCCCAGTGCTAATATTGAATCTCTTGAAGCTTAGATCAACATCGTCTCTTTTGCATATCAATCTCTGTTTGCTTTTTTTGGACTTGTCAGAGCTGAGTGTCTCCCATGGTTTGGCTACGCAAAGTGTGCCTCTTGTAGCCAACTATCGAGAGGGATGACAAATGTATTGAGTGATATATGTGGCTTCGTGGCGCAAGTGGGGATGCCCTCCGGGTAAGTTTCCATGGACCTATACCACCGAAGAGTTGTGTTATTTGCTGGACAGAAGAGTGAAAGTGTTGATGGCCAGAAAGACTATGTCGAGATTAGACCCGAAGATTTGGTTGTGTTCCCAAAGGCATGAAGTGTACATGGGATGTGTCTGAAGACGTTGATAAGCATTACACCTTTGATTGAGCTCACTCTAACACTAAACTTGCCTATTAAATCTGTATGCGTATGTTAGCCACTGCATGATAAACTCTTTTCTTTATGCATCTGTACGTTATGGCTGCATTCAGATAGCAAGGATTTTATTTCTCTCTGTGAATGCAGTCCACTACGTCTGCTGCCCTTGGCACTAATGTTTATAGTAGTCAATAGGAAACTCTATCTTCTTCTCATAAAAGCCAGTGTCGAAAGTTAATTGCATTAAATCGGCACCCAAAATTCGTTGAACACACTGAATGCAGTCATTAATTCTGCTTGACGAACCTTAGCAGTAGTACGTTTTTGCTTTTGAAGGAAAAGTCACACATGTTACGACGTATTGGTATTGTTTGATCTTTTAATTTTTTTTGTAAGCGTATCTGCCTTGTTTTGTACCCGTATTGACTTTTATTGTAGTCTTATCAGTTGCAGCAAGACCCACAAAGCGTGTATTTTCTTAGACCACTTATTGTGTCTCCAAAGATTGCCTTGTGTAAACATGTGGAGACCACTTGAAGAGTGATATTCACAATACATCGAATGATAAAACCTATTCATACCACAAAATTCGTTTATAGTCAAAGGCAATCTTTGTTTGAAAATATAAAATATTGAGGGTAGCTTACAAGTGAATGTTTAATAATAGTATCTTTAGATAGAGTTATAATTGCATTATAAATATGCATGTAGTTGGAGGGAGTGCTTTCTATTTGATTTAGTTTAGATTTCACCTTTAATTTTAGCTTTTGCTTTTAGCTTCTTAATACAGATTAGTCTTTTTTGTTTTAGCTTTAAATGAGATTAGATTTTTATTTAGTTAGATTAGATCGCTATTTTAGATTTTCTAATTTAATTTAGATTTAAATTTTTATTTTAGATTTAGGATTTTTAATTTAAATTAGATATAAATTTTCATAATTTAGATTTTAGATTTGGGTTTAATTAAATTTAGTTTAGATTTAGTTTAGTTTTTGTTTATTTAATTTAGTTTAGATTTTCAAGTTAGATTTTAAATTTTGATTTTTAATTTAATATTCAGATTTAACTGATATATATATAAAAAAATTAGATTTTACTTAGTTTTAGATTTTTAATTAGACTTTAATTTAATTTAGATTTTAAATAGAGTTTACATTTTAATTAGATTTAGATTCTTAATTAGTTTTTTAATTAGATTTTTCATTAGCTTTTAATTAGTCTTAGATTAGAATGTTTTTTAAAATTAGATTTTTTTTTTAATTTAAATTTTTAATTAAGTTTTTTTTTTTTTAGACTTTAGATTAATTAGAACTTAAATTAATTAGATTAGATTAATTTTTGTCTATTAATTTTAATTAGTTAGATTAATGTCATCTTGCTTCCTAGTTTAATTTTGATATTTTTGACCAATCCTAGACTTTTTTGTAGGTTTGAGTGATCAAGATTTGGACATTAAACTTTTGTTTGTCAAAGATTGGAGGCTCAAAACTACTAATCGTTCTTTGTGGTTCTAGCTTTACTTTGCTTTATCTTGTGTGCCTTTTTCACATAGAATGGTTACTAGGCCTAAAAAGAACTTGAGTGCTTGATTTGACATCATAAGTGGGTTTAAAATTTACTAGTGCTTGCATTGTCTTGTGGTTTGCATTTTTTTTCTAGGTGTGTATGCTCATCTCTTGCGCCATTTGGTGATATTGAGAATCAGATACACCTTTAGACATTTTGTACAACCACCCACCAATCTGGATTTTGGAATTAAAATGAACTCCATGGTGCGAGTGTGAGGAAAAGGTGTTTGTGTATGCACTCCCCTTGCGCTTCGTGTGATCTTGGGTGATCAAAAACAACATCTTTGTCTTGCTCTTTTTACCTTTAGAGGGGCTACCTCGAAAGAGGGAACAACTCCAACCGGTTTTTTTTCTCAGGTTGGTATATAAAAGGATAAGACTAAATTGTCAAGTCATCATGTTATGTAGGCCTTAGTCATGCATTGTCACTCGAAACAGGGTACCTACCATAAAACATATAAGAGCCCGTAGTAGAGTGAATAAAGCCTTAAGTGGCTTGTTGGAAGCTCACGAGGTGCCATGTCCTCGAGTATTCACTAAGAACATTTGTTTTAGTGGCCAAAATCATTTTTCACTTGCTAGCACAAAAACGGTCATTCTGAAGCCACCCCATGTCTTCATTAAGCATGTGTAGAGGCAAAAATTCCTCTTTGAGGAATTGAGACTTGGTGAGACCGAGAAGTGAGTGTTGTGGAAGGGAGCCAATGCCACCAAGTCTCTAGTTGTTCGCTTTATTTAAGTGGTTGGAGAAATCTGAGTGGGGATCTAACCAGTGGTATCTCTTCAGAAGCCTAGGTTGTGCAAAGTGTTTTCAAAGTGTCAGTCAAGATCAAACTCAAAAAATATTTTGTCTTCTTTTGTTTTATGTGTGTGTATTCAAACAAACAAGCAAACAAACCTTACACTTGAAAATTGCAATACTTCACAGCTCCATACCAAGCAACATTTTCAAACAAAATAGTCATAATCAGATTAAACTCTTGCAAACCTTTGAGATCCATTTCCAGACCAACTTCTTATTATGATTCCTGCTTCAAACCAACAACTTGCTCAATTCACCTGGCATATCATTTCCATTATTAGGTCACCATTTTAGGTACCTTAGCATCCTCATTACTTGCATATCCCAACATCACATTAGGCTACCTTTTTTAGACTTTTAGGCTTGACAACTTGTGGATTTTAGGATAGAAGAAATCTTTATACCTTGGCACAAATCATTGCTTCAACAAAATATTGTCATTCAACCAAGTCACTTTTTAACTTCATCGTTTGTCATTTTGGTGAAAATTTCCTACTCACAAGTCCAGTCAGGAAATTCACCTTGTCACTCTTGTCACTTGTCCTAGAAAAAGGCCATTTGACAATCCTAGTTGAAACATTGGTTACCCTTGGATAGTTAGTGATCTTGTTCTTACATCTTTCAAAAGTGTTTAAGCCCTTAAGTTCACTATAGGTATCCATCACCTCTTAGTCATTTGCATCCTTCATATGACAACATTTTAAGAGCATCTTCATACATTCTAGACTTCATAACATCCAACATCCATCATTATCACTTGTTGCATACATTAGGCATCTTTCGATCCTCAAAAATACCAAAACTACCAATAAAATAGTTGCATTATGTTTGGGCATACCTTATTTCAATATATATATATATATATATATACCAAAGGGTAAAAGCACAAAGCTGTGTCACACTTTCAGCCAACATATCAACACAACTGAATTTAAGTATTTCTAACTGAAAATCAATTTTGGTCAAACATATGACCTAGTAAGATTCATTCTAGCTAAGTTAGATACTTTCATAATTTATTCAACTAAAATTGTTGGCTAAAAATATATGAAGCGCCGCTTTGAGTCCAATTTACCAAAAAAAAAAAATTATTTGAAAAATTTGAAGTTTTAATAACTCCTCCTCATGTAAATAATATTTGTTTTTAAATGTAAAAATACCCTTTTGTAGATCCATAAGTCTAGTTTTCAAAAATATATTTATTTTAATAGTTTAATTATTATTTATATTTATATTTTTATTTATACTAAAAGTAGGTTATGAGCAAAAAATATTAAGTTGATTACCATGCCAAGGAAAAAAACTAAAACTTATTAAAAAAAATTGAAAAATATATGATGCACTAGATAAAAGAATCTATTTCAAGATGGTATAATTTTTTTTCCATTTTAGATAAATATTTAATATGAATGTTGACGTCCGATGGAAACAGTTATTTTTTATTCACGCACATTTTAATATGTATATAAAACTATATATTTATCAAAATAGGAAAAAAATATATCCATGCACTAAAGTTTCAAGTTATAAATACACACAAAAGAATTGAAATAAAAAAAATAAAATTTACTATAAAAAGTTTGACGTCTCGTGCAACTTCATTTTTCAGCATTTTATTAACAACTAAATTATAGTGTTAATTTATGAAAAAATAGTTTAAAATTATTTTTTAATTTTTTATAAAAAATACAAACATAAAAAATACTAAAAAATACATATTTTACTAGTTTACATCATTTAAAAATTCAAAACATATATGCTACTTTTTAGTGATTCAAGTTTAAATGTTGGATCAACATTGGCCGTTTCCTTTATAAAGTGTGACACAACTTTGTGCTTTTACCCCAAAAAAATTGTCTTAGTCTCATACCTTCCACCTTCATTTTGAGCAAGTCTTATATGGTTTAAACTAGATTACAAAAGAAACATTGATAAATGGACCTCTTTCATGACGATGAGGACGTTTACAATTACACTAGCACCCTCAACTATGCCAATACCACTAATGATCGGGTCACAAAAATACCCGCCAACTAAAAGTCATGACCATGTCAAATTGGGGTCTACATGTCTTATCAACAACCAAAGACACACAATCCTTTCAAACAATTCCTTGTTAGAGAAAAAGATGGGAATATGTTCATATAAGAAGTAGAGGCCACTGCACAAAATCTTGAAGTAGACTCTCTTGTGGACGAAATTGTCATGTTGGACCCTAAACGATATTTAGCCAAACTATTACATGAAGGAATTAAACTACCTCAAGGATTTGATGTCAATACCTTATGCACCACAATGTTACCCAAGGATAACACACAAACAAGCCAAGGACAATCTACACCACAACTTACAATTTCCATACCCATTGGAACAACAAGCCCAAATACCAAAACTACCAATACTTCATCCATATTTGCAACACAATATATGTCACAACCCATGACACAAACCACCTCACAACCATTATTCACAACGTGACTCTTTGTCTCAGAATTTACTCCCTTTGGTTCATCATCTCAGGCCATAGGGGCATCCACATCTAACATCCTTGGTAGACCTAAGGCAAGATGGGTACTCATCCAAGGATCTGAACCAAACACAAACACAATGTCACAAGGTCCTCATATCAATACAAACACCTTACAAGGACAAACCATGAATTCCCCATATAGTCAAAATACAAACACTTCCCATGGTTATAATAATTTTCAACAAGGGCAAGGATCACAAACGACACAACCTCTCAACATATCATATGGATACACACATGGATCCTTTTTTGGCAACCAAAATATACACGGGTAGCCTACCCAACCAATGTAACATATCTCAACCACTTCTCACATCCCAACCTACACATCACACATAGATACTCATGGACACAATCAAAATCCACCACATATGCACAATGTTCCAAACCAAAACATATAATAATATCAACACAACATGGGACCACACAACACAAATATGGGATCTCATTACAATGTTGCCAATAATCTTGTAATAGATGCACTAACTTCCCAGTTAGCTGCGCTACAAAAGCAAGTGGAAGGGATGCAAGTGTAAAAAAAGAAGACGTACTCATCACATGATCTACATCCTTATCTTTATGACATTGGCATATACATGCCTCCTTTCCCTCCTAGGTATGTCATCCCTACCTTTTCTAAGTATAAGGGAAAGATCAATCCTCTCAAGCACATACAAGAATTCACCACTGCTTGTGTGGATGTTGCATATGATCATTCCTACATTCTGAGAATCTTCCCTAGCAGTCTTATAGGGTCTGCACTTGAATGGTTTGCACTAATACCTAAAGGGTCTATAAAGTCATAGGATGACCTTTCCAATAATTTTATGGAGAATTATTCTTACACCATTGAAAATGATGTTATGATTGCTACCTTATGCCACTTGACACAAATGAGAGAGAATCCTTCATTAATTTCTTCCAAAGATGGCGTAGTATGGCGAGTCGATGTCCTATCAAGATTCCTGAAAAACAAAAAGTGGACATGTTCGTAGAAAACCTCAAGTCAAAGTTGAAACACCCTTTGCAAGTGCATTGTTGTAACACATTTATAGACTTGGTTGAGAAAGGAATGACACTTGAAATGGTCCTAATCACCCAAGGTTAACTTACACATGGAAACATAAACAACCACAACCATCAAACCTCTAACAAAAAAAGAAAGTTTTGGTCCTGCAATAAGAATGTAACACACGATGGAGTCATAGACACAAAAGTTGTGAATCAAAAAGGTCCCACATTGACTCTCAAAGCACCCAACACAAAAAAAATACACCATATGTTTCCAACCAAGCAACTAATGTGGGCCAAAATACTCAAGAACGAGGACCCTCAAGACAACCAAGGAAATACCCATGGATACACTACACTCCTTTACCAGAACCAATTGAATCTGTCTTGAAGAAGCTAGTAGAATCACATGTTATACAACTCCCCGAGCACAAATCATATGACCCAGGATAATTCAAACCCTCTTGGTGGGATGACAATGCCCTTTGTGACTACCATCATATGTAAGGGCATAAGACCTCGTCATGTCATCAATTGAAGAACACAATCCAATACCTAATTGAAAATGATACCATAGAGGTCGAAGGACAACAACAAACTTCCAATCAAAACCATACAATCTTCAAGAATCCACTACAAGACCATGGTTCAGGAAAGCCCTCCACCTCAGGTTGATAGATAGACAATCGAGACAATTATACCAAGAATGCCTTTGATTACTCACAGATAATTGATCACCTTCATGTCATTGATGACTATGTCAACACCATTACCATTAAAAAGGCTCTTGAATGTGTTGTAACTACCTGCAAGACTAAGATTACCTTATCTAGTCCTTCTTCAATGCAGACGCAATGTAAATCCCAATATAATCTTATTGACCAATTGGGCAAGACACCTACACATATTTCCATCCTCTAGCTATTACGCGTATCACCTAAACACAAAGCTATCCTTGATAAGACTTTGAAAGAAACCTCTGTTCCTATTGAACTAGATGCCAACTGATTTGAAGTCATGGTTAGACACTTGGCTAATTCAATCCATGTCTCCATTTCCGACAAAGACTACTCTACATGAAAGTCTAACCATAATGACCCATTGCACCATGAAGTATCTGTCCATCAACATAAGGTTAGACGAGTCTTGGTGGATGGTGGAGTTGGACTGAACATTTTCACCTTAAAACTGGTTAAGGCATTGGGCTATTCTAAAGCATGTGTAGACACGACCACAAGCGTTATAATCAAGGCCTATTATGATGAAGAATTCTCTTCCAAGGGTGTTATCACACTCTCTATTAGAGTAGGACCCACAATTATGGACACCGCATTCCAGGTCTTGGATCTTGAACTCCCATATAACCTTCTCCTCGATAGACCCTGGATTCAAGCCATTAAATTCATGCCTTCCACCTATCATCAATGCTTGAAATTTCCATATAAGGGCACCAAAGTCATGATCATTGGCGATCCCAATCCCTTCCAATATTGCACTAATTTAAGGGGAGTTCTCGAACACCAAGTGCCTATCAATGAAGAAGCTTCTGCATCCACTTTCGTAGCCACTTTCATGATTTATTATGTGAATCGACTCACACCAAGACTAAGTCAATATAAGCTTTGTGTTGCAAACTTGATGTTGACTGTTTCAGATAATCATGCCAACTTTGTTTGTGAATATGAATCTTTGGCACCACCTTTGAATCCTTATACTTGTAGATGTCCATTATTAAATGCAAACCGAATTTTATCACGTGGAGATTGAATTGGTCTCTAATTTTGCTCATTTAACAAGTCGATCTATAGCTATTGAAGATGAGTATGTGCATAAATGTTTTCCACCTTTTAGCTAAGATAGATGTGTTTTTGCGCATGCTTGTTATTGTCAAAACTCATGCCTAAACTGTAGGATGAGTAGTAACTAGATTGTTGTATAAATAGTGGGCTTGTTCATTGGTTTGGACACATTCTTCTACACATTATTCCTTCAGCAAGCAAGTCTTTTCATTTTATCTACATTTCTTTCTCCAATATTCTATCAAGTACAGTGAGTTAGAGCCTTGAGTATTAGAGAGAGTTTATTATTATTATTGAGAGAAGTATTTGCCAACTTGTGAGATAATGGTTATTGATTCTTTGCTGAAGGATCAATACCAAGGTAGTTGTTAATTTGGAAGTACTATGACTGTAGCCAATTAATTGGAAAGCTTATTAAATACATGAGGATATTTGTCCCTTGTTTGTATTAGTGTTGAATGATTTTCTTCTTGTTTTTTTGAAGTCTATAATGGTTACATTCATTTTGAGAAAATTATTTTTTACTTTGAAAGAAAGTAGAACCTACATATATTTTTTGTGAAATGTTTGTAATTACTCCATAATAGGAGGATTATGTTTATCATAAGTATTAAATACTATATATGAATAAACATGAGAACCATAAGGCTTATTCATAGCTTAAACCCTTTTAGTCAAAGAGGGGATACTCTCAAATAGAATCATCTATTATTATGATAATTCTTCGATTGAAGCCATGCATTGTGTTTGTATTGACTCCATGATATGAGGGATGTTTTTTATAGGTATTAACTAATATTATATTATATATGATTAAACATAGATAAGAGAGAATGTTTGTTATAGGTATTTTTATTATACTAGATGTGAAAAAACATAGACAAGCTTAAGGAACACTCATAGCTAGATATTTAATTATGCTAGATGGCTAGTAGGTTACTCTTGGTATTATTATCTAGTGAAGGGAGGGAACTAGTAGGTTACTCCTCAGATCATTATCCAGTGAAGGGAGGGAACTAGTACTTTTCTTAATGAGTTCTATTACCTTAGGTTGTGTTTAAGAGATAGGTTATCCTGGGTAGTAGCTTGCTTGTGGAGAGGGACTACCTAAGCATAGATATAATGGCCTTAAGTCAAAACAAGATTTTTATAGTGTAAGTGAATGGTAGACATTACTCAAAGTACTGAGTGGGAATAATTTTGCCAAAGTAGTGTGATTTCCCAAGGATCCATTATCAGTTCACTCTATCCATTTAAATGCATGAGGGGTACCTAGTGTAGGTTATCAATCCTAGTCATGTAGAGCACATAATTGAGCTCAGAGTGGTATGTTGTGTAGGTTTACCCAACCAATAACTTCATCGAAGGGTGGGGAAATCTATCATTGATAGATGTGCAGGGGACTGCATATGAGTCTATGATTGGTGGAAAAGTGCTTGAGTGATGCTTCTTCTCCTCAATAGGTGACAAAAGACCAAGGTTTTGAAAGATAGATTGTTGGACCATTTATATCATATGCTAAGAAGCTTGGTGGAGCTATTTTTGTAATTGAGTACATTCTTGGAGCATTGTAATTTGTGAAATTATTATATTAGAATGGAATATTTATTGAATATTGTATGACATCTTTGTTCAATATGATATCTATCTTTTGGGTAGATTTATATAATTACTTTGGATTTTAATGACAAATTGGAATTTGTGTTATTTCAATTATGCATGTAATTTACATTATTGGAAGAAAAAATTTATGGCTGTCGTGGCATCATGGTTTATTCACTTAATGTGAAAGCATTGGAAATTTTACTCTGAAGAATATCGGAGTTGTTACATGTAGTATCAAAGCTACTAGGTTCATCACTAGAACCTATGAGCTCATTATGTAAATTTTACATAAACCTTATCGGAATATAATGGGTGAAATGTTCTTATGCTAAGATGGCATGAGAAAAGAATATGGAGAAATTAAAAGGAAGATGAGATTCCTAGAAACTTGTTTAAGTTTGGAACTAGTTAAGAGTCATCCTCGGAATAGAAACTCCTAAATGAACAAAATGTATTATATCCCCTTGAGAAGATTGTGGAAGATTATGCAATCAAGTTATGTAGGAAGGTTACGAAGAATAACCAATATGTACCTACATCCTACGAATTAGATATAAAACACTGAGGGATAAATAATATTGAGAGAATCTCCCTTATTTATAGCAACCTATAGCTTCAAAGAATCAAGGATTCTTGGATTTAGGAAGAATACTATGAATCCATGGGTATGCATTGTTGGCATAATATGGATCGAAGTAGAAATTCAATGGAGGAGGTATCTAAGAGGTTGGAGAACCCTTGAATTGAATCTAATTTTTGAGAAAGGCTAGGGACTTGTAAGAAAGAGGATAGTACCTTAGGAATAAGGGAAAAGACCAGAATGGTTAGAAAAGAAGTAATCAACAAAGTGGACATGTTTCCACCAACAAAAAACTGATGAGAATAATTTTGAATTTTGATTAAAATGAGGAAAAAAAAACAAACAATATTGGTATCTCTAAGGGTTATGAGAGAATAAGTAACCAAGAGTTGGGAAAAAAGTCACTTGGAAGGGTGATTGTAAGAGAATCCTAAAAAGATAAATCATATTGATCGGAAAAAGGTTTGGATAGTACATGTCAATAAAAAAACCAGCATATATTAGAGGTTTTGAAAGGAAATGGAATGCAGTATGATGCTATATGTCAAATAAATAGATGTTGTAAGGAAACAACTCTCTAAGCTGAAAATTACATCAACAAAAGAGGCTTTGTGAGTATGGATATTCCTCCACAAAGAGGATATTGGAAAGAGAATAATAATGAATGCTAGCTTGTAAAGTTGTTGATTATTCATTAGATCTCCTATTGGATGATCCAAAATGTTGAATCTATGAGATAAGGATCAATGATGAATCTCACTTTGGAATAAGCATATTCAAAGCATGCCATGGAAAAGCCAACAACAAGGAATGTTAAATCATTAGAGAAAGAAATTTTGTTGCTATAAGTTCAACTTTGAGTCAAACGAATGTCATGGAAACACTAAGGGGGGAAGAGAGAGAGTGGATTGACTCAGTTAAAGTACCCCACAAAACGAAAAACATGGATATGTTTTCAATTTGGAAGAACTTTGACCTCTTAGTAAGTCATGTAATTCCTTACCACAAGGATAGGGTATTGGATTTTTTAGAGAAAAATAGTGGAAAGGTCAAGAGTTGTGACCTATTAACATCACATACCTTATATTTATTTGATTGGAAGATCAAATGACATTATCATTGATGCCTTAAAAAAGGATATGTGGATAGTTTGGTCATGAAAAGGAATATAATTATCTATGGGATAGACCAGGGAAGATCTAGATTACTTATGATTTGTAAGAAAGTGTCTTACTACTCATATTTCCCTTTACGAGAAGTAGCTATTGTTGATCTAGTCATAGATAGTTAGACTATGTGTATAGTGTGATATATTCCAAGGTCATGAAGTGTCTTGGCACTATTATCTAACTATGATAGAAAACCTTGGGGATGATAAGGTTTAGCTATAAATCCATAGTGAAAGTATGTAAGATACGATGTGATGTTATGTGAGCCACATAAAAATATCTTTACTTGAATGACTAATTGATCATACTTTATACTCGAATGAAACCTTAGGTTTGGAATAACCTATTTGGGATGAGCATCTCATTTGAATAAAGAGAGAAACCTTAGGTTAAGTTTTACCTATTGGGTTGGAATATGTACTAGACTACTCATTAACACCTATAGGTTGGGAATAAATTACTTGGTTGAGTTGTATATTTGGTCTTGATTGGAACATATAGGGTTATAGTAACCTATATAATTAGACTAGCCATTGGTTGATGACTTAATCTAAAGATTAGGTAGCATTGAGGTTGAGACTCACCTATGAGATCCTAAGTAAATCACTTGAGCTAATGAGAAATGTTTCTGCTTGGTAATTAGGTACAAAAATTAAATTTGATACCTTTTAGGAACCAACATGAATGAATGAGGATTAATACTCAAAATTAGTACCAAATATTATCAAGAAAATTATATTGAGTTGAAAGATAGATTACATCTTTGAAAATAATCTGAGGATAGAAGAAATCCATGGTATGGATGTCCGAAGATAAATGATATTTATCTCTACAAAACTCCTAACCATTATTACTTGGGAATTACAGGTGGAATGAGACCATGAAATAGGTTTTCACTTAGTCAAATAATAGACTAATATGGGATCTAAAAGAGCCTATGCACCCAAAATTTTGGAGAATCAAGGGATGGAATGAGAAATTTGATGTCAGAGGTAGGACATTGGGGTGAAAGAGTTATTTTTCAAGTGAGGAACCAATAAAACTTGGAAAAGATGGATTATGATGTTGCTAAGTATATAGCAAGATAATATCTAGTGTGCTCAGAAATGAAGATAGGATGTCATGATTGGTAGGAAGTGTGTACTCTCTTGAGATTGTAGAGGGGAAGTGGAAGAATTCAAGACAGTTTAATTTATCTATTTCAGCGGAACTAACATAATGTTGTGGTGGAAAAACTCACAAAGGTAATCGATGTGGTTGGAAACTTAATTTATGGGATTTCAGTCCTAAGTGTAGTGTAGTAAAATGGATACCCTTTCATTTTTACACTTGTTTGGGCCCACCTTGCTTTATTTATGCTTCTTTATGGCTTAATTGGTCCTATTTTTTATCCACAAGCTTAATAAACTATATATTTTTACAGAAAATACCAAAAAACATTAAATGATCATTTAATTTTTTTGTCCCCTGATTTGTGGACTGGGATTAAAATGCTATGGCGTCTTTGTCCTCCATGGATCTTGGGACCCTAACCTCTCAATTAGGTCCCTTTTTGGAGTCTGTGCCCTGAGATTTGAGTCTTTGGACTAAGATGCCACCAAGGGCATCTTAGTCCTCATTGGCTTATTTTTGAGGTCCAATTTCAAATTCTAGTGAGATTTAGCCTCCTTTAATTGATTATTTCATATGTTTTCTTGTTGTGGTGTAATTTCGGTATATTAAGCATGAATACGTATAAATAAAAGGTTCCTTCACTCATTTTCATCTAAGCAAGTTGTGAGAGGATCTATTCTAGAAAAATTGAGTCAACAAGAGCATTCAAGAGCAATTCATCAAGAATTTGGAGCCATCATCAAGATTCAAGCATCACGTTAAGGGTTTGGTGCATTCATTCATGTTGTTAAGCCAAGATTTTGGATGTAGCATTGAATATCTATCTACAACCATTTTTCACATCAAAGGATCAAAAATCTACATTCTTCATGGCCACTACATGGTATATTGTAGATTTAATTCACAAGACGCCATCCAAAGTCATATCATTTACATATTTCATGTTTCATGCTTCATTTCATCATTTGGTTTAATTACCTAGAAGGGGTTTGACCAAGGCAAACCCCCATTCCCTAATAATCAAAAAGTTTTCCCTCTCTTGTGTATTTGTATTTTCAGATCTAGGTTGAAGACTTGAAGATCATTTGGAGTGCAAGATTGAAAAGTTGCAAAAGTTACATTTCCAGAGTTGTTATCTTCATGAAAACTCACCTACAAGCCAGATTTGGAAATTTCGAGACCTCAGATCTGAGGAGAAGCAAGTGCACACCTTAGAGCCCATGAACACATTCAAATTCTTTAGAAATTCAGAGTGAGACTAAAACTCCATCTTGGGTGTCTTAGTACTCCACAACATATCTTTAAGAGATTCTTCAAGATTCAGTTCTGGCATTTGAAGATTCTGTGTTTGCCTCAAAAAATAGCAATGGGACTAAATCACCATCTTGGGAATTTTAGTCCTCCAAGGAATATTTTGGCAGTCAGTTTAAATTTCCAAAATCCTAATTGCATCTCCAGGTTTCCCAAGTACACATACCCTAATTTGGTGTAGCTTAATTTCATCATTTGCACTCATTATTTAGTTTACATTACTAGATTTTGTTAGTTGAATGTTAAATTGTGTTTTCCAAGCTTTTTCCTTGTGTTGAACCCTAAAAGTTGAAAAGAACCCCCTCCTAGGTCTTCCTCATTGTGAATAGACTCACCTTGTGAGGTTTCTAGTCAATCCAATTAGGATTCCTAGGAAATTATTGAATGATAATAGGAGAAAAGCAGTGTTCTATGACCTAGGTTATCAAGCACTCATTTTCCCATTGTTCATTTTGGTAAAACCGATGTCTCTGAGCATTCTTCTTTTTTTGATTTGGAGTCCTTTAGAGTCCTATATCTAGATTGCATTCATTGCATTTTGCATCTAAGGTTTCTTGCATCTTGCATTAAAGTGAAATTGCATCTAGGGTTTCTCATATTTTCATTAGTGAAAGTGCATATAGGTTGCTTTTTCTATTTCTTCCATCATATTATCTCATTGAAAAACTTAAAATTACATTGGTCATCACTCTAATTGCATTTAGAAACATTTCTATTACACCCAAAATTGAAAAAAATTGCATTCACTTTTGCATCCAATTTCTTGTCATTATTTACTTTTTCTAGCCTTCATTTGCACAATTTTTTGTTTCTGAACATTAGGTCCCTAGGTAGGCAACCTGGGAATACTGAAAAAACTTAGAATTTTCTATTTTTTCTAAAAAAAGCCTCTACTAGGACAAAAATTCCCTTCTTGGCATCTTAGTCCAGGACCTTTATAGGTTTTTTGCCTAGAGTCCTCTCTGAGTTGATTGCATTATGTTCTAGCTTTTAGAACCTTCAAATTCCTTCAATTGGATAAAGATTCCCTTACTAGCGTCTTAGTCCTTGTTGACTTTGAAGTTCTAGTTTTTAGGGTTTAAATCTCTTTTTTTGTGCTCTTGTTTGATGACATTGGTTATCTGTTTCAATGGGTTGAATTTTTGTTTCATGAATTTTACTAAATCTAGCTTAAAGTTTTTCATTTCATACATTCCTTAATTCCAAAATTGCATTTGCAAAATCCCATTTTTCAAATCATTACATAGTGTAATCTATAAATTACCTTGTTTCAAATCTGAAAATTTCAGTTCACTTTAGGTCTTTGCATTGCACTTTCTTTAATTTTCCTTAATAACATTTTTTCTTTCAAGATATGTGGCTTTGATATGGTTAAAAATGGATTGAATTAGTACAACATCCCCTCTTATGAGTTCAATTTATATTACACCAATGAGGTCATGAAGAAACATTTTAATCAACAAACCATTGACACAATCCTTAATCTTGCATTGCCCATTTGTGAGGAAGGTAGTGTAGACAATCATAACAATCATTTTTTTTCTTCTCCTGATACCTCTCCTATTAGTGATGAAGGTATCTTGGTGAAAGAAGGTACAAGCATTGAGAGTCTTGATTGTTCCTATCCTTCTCCCCCTTTGGAAGACATTAGAAAACAAGAAGATGAGATTATTTCCACCACTTTGCTTACCCCAAATCCATCTCTCAACACCTCCCCTAATTGTAAGAAGGCTTTAGTAAAAGAGGATATAATCGTGAAAAATCATGAAAATCACATTTATCAGGAGAACATGTGGATTGAAAGTGATAACCTTATCTCTCTCCTTCCTAATGTCCCTAACATTTGGAAAGACCTATTTGAACAAAATAATTTAACTATTTTCAATCATGAAAACCCTAGTTGTGCTTCTCTTGATGCCTCCCCTACTTGTTATGAAGCTACTTTACAAAATCTAACCATGGAATGTGATGAACATCTTACAAGCTCTCCTACTAGGGTTGATAGTATGGCACATGAGAATGAGACATTAGAGAAAAAGGACAATCAAATAGTGTCTTCTCTTAATATCCCCACTATTGATGAACAAGAAAATCTAACCATTGATAATTCCCCTACTTGTGATGAAGTCATTTTAGAAGAACCAACCTTTGAAAGTCATTAAAATTTGGTTTGTAGCTCTCCTAAAAACTTTCTTACTCTAGGGAAGATATCATTGTGCAAGAAAATGAGAACATTGACAATACTAGTTCCTTAGATGAAGATGATGAAGTAACATTAGACTCCTCTTCACTATGAGATCATGAAAATAATGATAATTATTTTGAGGTTATACACATTAGATATCCCTTGGAGTAATCTCTCAAGCCTAAACTTATCCTTTATCCACCCTCACAAAAACCACAAGTTCAAAACAAACCTATCCTTATCCTCGAACCACCTAAGCACAATTTTTGACAGCAATCAAGTTATAATATTGTTTCTCATACATACAATAGTAGGAACAATCCACAACAAAGACAAACACCTTCAACATCCCTCCCATTGCCTAATTCTGTCTTGCCTAGTGTGCCTTGTTTGCCTTTGAATAGTCGAAAGGAGTATGCTCTTGTCGAAAAACTGAAGAATACTCCTACTAGGATATCCTTATGGGACCTTAGTCAATCCTCCGCTCAATATCATAACATGATTCAAAGTTCTTTGTAAAAAATTTATATCCCTTCTAATGCACACTCAAATGATGTGGCAGTGCAAATTCAAGCCATAACTTTGAACACCATAGACATCACTTTTCATCAACATGAGCTCCCTCCCTTGGAGATGAGAAAGAAATATGATGCATTCAATATAATAGCTAGATACAATAGGAATGGAATAAAAAGGAAGCTTGTTGATAATGGCTTAGCTCTTAATGTGTGTAGCGCATGCCTTTTGGATATTAAAGTTGAAGCTGATAAATCAAAAATTCAACCTGATTATTTATCTATTAAGGGATTTGATAAAGTGGGAAAGAAATCGCTTGGAGTGATCACTTTACCTATTACAGTTGGAAAGGATACCTTACAAACACATATTCATGTTATGCCTCATGACCTTTCATACAATCTCCTTTTAGGAAGACCTTGGATTTATGAAATGCACGTGGTGCTTTTGACTCTTCATTGTATCATGAAATATGTCTATAACAACAAGGTATACGAAGTTGAAATGGACCCTGAGCCTCATAGTTTCTTACAATTTGAAAAAGGAACCATAATTCCTCTAAGCACATGGATTCCAACATTAAAAATAGAACATATAAAGGAAGATAAAAAAGAGATGGAAACATTGTCAAAATTATTAGATGATGATTGGGGTTCCTTGGATTTCGAACCAACATACATGGGATAATACAAGATATAAATAAAGAATCAAAAAAGGGAAATGAAATAGTGGTAATGTCAACGCAAAATTCAGAATACCCTTCAAAATCATCCACCTCAACCATTTTAGCAGAAAAAGAAAATTACACAACAAACTTTGACAAACTTAATCATGAACAACCACCGAATCCAAAAGAGATGAAGAAACTTTATGGAAAGGTTATGAAATGACATTAAACAAGTTGGTTATAGTGGAGAATAATGTGGTGCTAGAGAAAAAGGTATATGTGTCCCTATAGAACCTAACACACAATCAAAGACTAGTGGTCTTGGTTACTATCCCTCGAAAGACACAAGCAAGCCTTCACTTAATATCCAAACTATCATAAAACATCCTTCTAAGCCGACTTTAACAATAGTGCATCCTGAGCTGATAGACACTAGTGTTCTTGATTCTCATTCTTTGCAACAAATGACACAAATAATGAAATATTCGCTTAATTTCAATGTCATCACACAAAACACTAATGATTCAAATTCATTAGATTTTACACCCTCTAGTAAAGGAGAGAACAAAATCTCACAATCTTAATAGTCTTGTGTAGGCATGATATCTTGTACTAAGCAAAAGATATCTTTTTCATAAAATAGAGCAACATCTCCTACTTTTGACAAAGAGAGTATCTTGATGAGACCTATCCAAGATCATCTAATCTCTCTCCCTTAGAAAACACAAAAGAAATTCTACTACAAGAGTTCATTTTACACATATCACAAAGTTCATGGTCATGCTACTAATGAATGTAGGCCTTTAAATAATAAGCTTCAACAACTTAAGGATTGTGGTGCTCTCCCTTGGGTTTAAGCACCTAGTTCCTCCTTTCATTTCAACTCATCCTTGTCTTGCACTAAGTGGTGGCAAGGGGTTAGATAGCCTTGTCTTCGTATGTTACTTATCATTGTCTCTTTTAGCTAGTTGACCACCTTTCATGTACATATAAGAGCAAGCTTGGAATGTGTGTGATGTTCCTTAAGTTGGCTCAAGTGAGATATTTTGAGGGCAACCCTTTTTCTATTTTATGATGTAGCTTATCAGAGACGTATGACTTGGCATAGGGATTTTCGAATAAGCTCTCATGTCTTCTTCTACTCTAAAGCAATTTATTATAGCAATGGTGTTAGAAATCACTTTAAAGTGGGGGCATACATCGACACTCATGCTTCATTCTACAAATTTCTTTCTTCTTGCGATGTGTTTCTTTCTTGGTGGTGTCATTGGGTCTGATTTCCTCCAAGGGTGTGTTATTTATTTGACTTGTCCTCTCTTGGAAACATTAAGCACAATGTTCCCTATGAAGAGACCTTGCACGAACTAAGAAAATCCCTTTGAACATTTCTCTTTCTCATTGCATTGCATTTTCCTTTTGTCCTTACTAAAATCATGGAGGTATGGCTTTGATATGGACTTCTTAGGGATCACCTAGTGAACAACTAGCTTCACTAGCCTATGTGAGCATGCATTTATGTACCTTATTAAATTCATGGAGGTATGGCTTTGATATGGTCCCTCTTGGGGCTCACCTAGTGGAAAATTGGCTCCCACTAGCCCTTGTGAGCATATTTTTTGTTTGCATAGTGGACAACATGTTCCACTTGTGAACATCTTCAAGCATAGACCTAGTTGACCATGTTGGATGGAGAGTCGAAGCTTGATCTGTTACAGTTTTTCTCTTTTCCTTTTGCCTCTTTCTTTTTCTATCCTTGATGGTTTCTATTTTTTATCTGATTTTGGCTTCATATATCATCCACAAGCATGTTCTTTTGTGCCTATGTTGGTTTCTCATAGGATCTTGACCTTGGGGGCTTAATCATACCTCTTAATCAATTGTCATCCTATCTTACTAATAGTTGTACATTTTAACCCCTCTTGATTGTGTGGTTGGCTACTTTAGTGAGTTTAAAGCAAGTTCATCCTCTCACTAAAGTGCAGGCTAAATGTAGTGTAGTAAAATGCATACCCTTGCACTTTCACACTTGTTTGGGCCTGCCTTTCTTTATTTATGTTTCTTTATGGCAAAATTGGTCATATTTTGCATCCACAAGCCTAATAAACAATATAGTTTTATGGAAAATCCTGAAAAAATTCAAAAGATAAAAGATGATTTATTTTTTCTATCTGTGTCCCTGATTTGTGGATTGGGACTAAAACTCCACCTAGGTTGTATTTGTCCTCCATGGGCCTTGGGACCCTGATTTTGAAACCTCTCAATTAGGCCCCTTTTTGGGATCTATGCCCTGAGATTTGAGCATTGGACTAAGATGCCACCAAGGGCATCTTAGTCCCCCTTGGCTTACTTTCGGGGTCCAAATTCCAATTCCAGGGGGATTTAGCCTCCTTTAATTAATGATTTCATATGCCGGTTTATTGTGGTGTAATTTCAAGATATTAAGCATGAATAAGTATAAATACAAGGTTCCTTCACTCATTTTCATCTAAGCAAGTTATGAGAGCATCTATTCTAGAAAAAATGATTCCATAAGAGCATTCAAGAGTAATTAATCAAACATTTGGAGCCATCATCAAGATTCAAGCATCATGTCAAGGGTTTAGCGCATCCATTCATGTTGTTGAGCCAAGATTATGAATGTAGCATTGCAAATCTATCTACAACCATTGTTAACATCAAAGGATCCAAAATCTACATTCCTCATGGCCACTACATGGTAGATTGTAGATTTTCTTCACAAGACACCATCCAAGGTGATATCATTTTTATATTTCATGTTTCATGCTTGATTTCATTCATTTCATCATTTGGTATAATTACCTACAAGGGGCTTGACCAAGGAAAACCCCCATTCCCTAACAATCAACAAGTTCTCCCTATCTTGTGTGTTTTTATTTATAGATCTAGATTAAAGACTTGAAGGTCATTTGGAGTGCAAGATTGAAAAGTTGCAAAAGTTGGATTGCCAAAGTTGTAATCTTTAGAGAAAAGCACCTACAAGCCAGATCTAGAAGTTTGAGGACCTCAAATCTAAGGAGAAACAAGTGTAGACCTTGGATCCTAGAAGCACATTCAGAGTCTTCAAAAATTCAGAGTGGGACTAAAATTCCATCTTAAGTTTCTTAGTCCTCCATAGCATTACTTTCAAAGATTCTTCGGGATTATGTTCTGACATCCGAAGATTCTGTGTTTACCCTAAAAAACAACAATGGGACTAAAATTCCATCTTGGGCATCTTAGTCCTCTGAGGCATATTTTGGTAGCCAATTTACATTTCCAGAATCCTAATTGCATATCTAGGTTTTTGAGGTACACATACCCTAACTTGGTGTAGGTTAATTTCATCATTTGCACTCATTATTTAGTTTACATTACTAGATTTTGTGAGTTGAATGTTAAAGTGTCTTTTCCAAGCTTTTACTTTGTGGTGAACCCTTAAAATCTAAAAGAACCCTTTCCTAGGACTTCCTCATTGTGAATTGAATAACCTTGCTAGGTTGTTAGTCAATCCAATTAGGACTCGTAGGAAATTATTGAATGACTTTCGAAGAAAAGTGATGCTATAAAGAACCCATTTTCCTATTGTTCACTAGGTAATATATTGTGTGAGGTAGTTTCTTATAATTCCTGAGAAGGTAGTCTTGGTTGAGAAAGAGAAAATAATGATAGGTTTGTGTTGATCAAGATCATACTACAATACATTCAATTGAATGAATGTGCAATATACTATTTTAGCCAATAAGGCAAAAGAGGAAAACCAAAATTTGAAAGATTTGTTGTATACTTGTAAACTTTGAACATTGAGGTTTGATCCATTATATGGAAAGGAAGGTTGGAAACTCTATTAGGCTAAAATAGGCTAAGGAATAGGGTTAAACTTAGACTTGATAGTTTTCAAAAGGAGTAATAGATCGAAGAGTTCAATGAAACTTTGTCGATACAAAGATTAAGTATTAGGTAGTGTCTGAATTGACAAATGTCCAAGAGAAAATTTGTGCTTAAGACAGACAAGTGGTCAAGAGAATTAATGTTGGCTAAAGTAAATAGAAACATAAGAGATGGGTTAACTCGGCTTCTAAGTTATCTAAAGGTGTAAATACCAAAGGGAAGGATGGGACCTACGGTGTAGTGTACAATGCACCATTATTCCTTTTTGTTTGGATTATACTAAGGATAAATTTTTGATCCAATGAGAACATGATTTCTACTCACTATAGTATAGGTGTCATGTGTTATTTAGATATTATCGTACATGGGAGATACATATAAAATATTATGAATACAACACATAAGCTCTTTGAGAGAGTATGTGTGAGACATACATTTTTTCCCTATGTGATAGAAAGGACACTCGATGCAAGGTCCAAGAAGGAAAATTTTGCAAGGAGTGATGGTACATGGGATGAAATATTATAAATCTTATGTATTTTTAAAATGGTAAGTAAAAATTTATTTGACTTTATTTGTAGGTTAAAGTGTTATAGATCATCAAGGATGATAATTCACAAGGGGGGAATCATGTTACACACCAATTATGTAATTACCATTTACTATTACTATATAGGGTAATTGAGAATGTAATTTATATTCTGATGGTGAACAAAATGTGCTTGCATTTTTTTATCAATACATTATGAATGAGAGGTATTTCATTTAATGTCATATGAAGAAATGAATATATGTTCTAACTATGGAGATGTATTATGTGTTAGTGTAATTAATATTTAATTACACTTGCATATCTTTACTTAGGTTTTCCTTAGGTAATAATTAGTTTACTTAATTAATAAGTAAGCTTTATTTAGTTGAGCTATTTTTAGGTCAACATTAGGGTTGCATACATTTCTTTTATAAAGCAATTCTCTTATTGTAATTTCTAAATTCTGAATAATATAAATTTGCACATTTCATGTAAAGCTCTGTTTTTTCATTGTTTTTCTCTTATGTGGAAGGTTTTTAGGTTTGCATGTCTGATCTTGGTTTCTAACATGGTATCAGAGCCTTGACATGCAACCCCTTCTCAAATTTTGGAGAAAATCATTGCAGAGTTCGTTCGGGGTTCCTCGAGGATATCATGCCTTGAGTTCATTTATCCAACATTTTGGATCAAATCGGGCTTCACCATTGGATTCAGAGTGCTGGAAAAAGTCAAGATTGAATTTCATTTTACTGATTTTCATCATCATTGAAGAAATCTATGAGGGTTTCAAGCTTGGTGATTTTTTAAAAGCTCTGGAGGTAGCTGATTTTTCAGAACATTTTGAGCACAAACGGAGGTCACCATCGTGTTTGCAGTGACCAAAAACCCTAAGAGTGCCTATCATTTGGTCAATTTATGAGCACTTTATCCGGAAGGCAAAAAACAATTGCCAGGGAAGCCGTAAGGCCTCCCCAACACACTTCCCAATGCACAAAAATAAAAAAATTCAAAAAAATGAATTTTTGGGGATTTGCGCCACTACCTCCAGTTTTAAAGGTTTGCACCGTTGGTCGGCTCTCAGCCCCCGCGAGCTTGCACAATCAAGCGTCGGTCATATGGGGGACCGGGTGCTACGCGCCTAGCCCCCGACCAACCCCTCTACTTCTGTCATGGTCACATGGGTGACCAGGGGCTCCTCCTCATCCCCCTGCATGCCAGCCCCTAGTCATGCACAGGACCAAGGGCCAAATTTGTTTTAGCCCCCTGGGCTGCCTATAGGCCAAATTGGCCATTCTGGAGCACTTTCACCAAATCGGGCATAACTTTTGCGTACAGAGTCAGTTTTTTGCAAACAAGATATCATTGGAAAGCTGGTTCCAAGAACATTTTGTTGGTGTAGGTTATTTTATCTGATTATGATCCAGTTTTCATTTTCAAGTCGTTGAACTCAAAACTTGTGTTTTTCACTTCAGAGGGCATATCTTTTGACTCGGTGATCCTTTTTTCACCATTTTTTTGGCATTGGAAAGCTGGTTGAGTCCTCTACACAGATCTGAGGTCCATTTTTATTTTATGTTTATGCATGTTTAGGAATTATCTCCTTTTGCAATCTTGGGTATTATAATAAATGAATTGATATAAAGATCCATCAAGGGGGTTTCATGCATAATAATCTTCATTATGTTTTGATGACAACTCGCATGGGTTGTAATCTAGTTTCTTAGTTTCTTTTGGCCATATTTTGTCTTAGCTTGACACATATCAGATTCATATTAGTTCACACTTTAAATTGAAAGCCTATGGTTAATGATCCACATCAGATCCATCTCAGTTTGAGGGCCACTAAATTTGTGGTTAATGTTCTAGAGTCTTTATGGTAGTTTTTCCCATGGAAGAGTTTCAGTCTTATTTTGGCATCGACATCGAGATACAAAACTTCCAGATTCTGTAATCATATCATCTACTGTTGCTTTATGGATTCCAGGGTTGCTCCAGTTTGGTGTTTTTGAGTGTTTCATGGCATCGGGTCTATTGTTGCATCATTATGATTCCGATATGGTTTCTTGTAGATAGAAGTATCTTTCCTTGATTGCCAGATTGCAGTTCCAGTGTTACTCCACAGTTTGTTTCCAGTGCTTCTTTGCAAAAATCATCTCATTGTAGGGGGGGTTTGTCCCACTAGGTTTTCCTTCTCTACCTCATTCTTGCATTTGTAAATGGGTACCTGATCAGGCCTTGTTGTCGGGACCCATTCATGCTTTCTTGCATTCATCTTAGTTTTAGGTGCATGCTTTTTTAGTCTCCCTAAGATACACTTATGGGGGGGTGTTAGTGTAATTAATATTTAATAACACTTGCATAACTTTACTTAGGTTTTGCTTAGGTAATAATTAGTTTACTTAATTAATAAGTAGGCTTTATTTAGTTGATCTATTTTTAGGTCAACATTAAGGTTGCATACATTTATTTTATAAAGCAATTCTCTTATTGTAATTTCTGAATTTTGAATAATATCAAGTTGCACATTTCATGCAAAGCTCTTCGTTTTCATTGTTTTTCTCTTATGTGGAAGGTTTTTAGGTTTGCATGTCTGATCTTGGTTTATAACATTATGTGTAATGCATATTTTGTTGAATATATGACTACCTTGGACACATTTTGAGAATGTGGATGCAGGTATATGTTCATTCCTCCAAGCATAGGGGAAGTATCACTCAAGAGAAGGTGGTGGTTGGGTAACTAGTGGATATGTGTAGGATCATCATGGAAAAAACAGGCCCTTAAGTGGCAATAAAAAGACAGAAAATTAGAGTTAGAGAACTTGACGTAAAAATTTGAATAAGTTATCTATATTATTTCAAAAAAATGTAAAAATATAATCTGTAGAAAATTGAATGTAGTTTCTAAACTACTAGACCTTTATTTAAAAAAAACAAATCTATTTGGTGAAAATCTGAAATTTCAATGCAGTAGTATTTAAATTTCAAGGTAAAAATAAGAAGTAGGTGTCTATCTAACCACCCTAACCACAATAAAATGATAATATTTTTTTATAAGCTTTTAGATATAAGTAGAGGACTCGTGTCCCGATGTGATGCATATTTTTTTATAATTTTTTTCCAAGTAAATTATTAATTATGAATTTTTTATTACAACTTTTAAAAAACATAAAAGCTCGTCTATCTAACCACCTTAACCTGGTCAAAAATTCATGAAATTCAATTTATTTTTTAAATCCTATAGTATGCGAAGCATAGAATATGACGCATATTTTGGATTCAAAAAATGTGATACCGTTTGAAAGTTATAGTTGTTTTTCAATCAGCCTATCAATCAAGACTTTATTCATAATTCTAATAGAAAATGAATAATAATAATTTTTTAAAATGAAAGTAAAGCATAATTTATATTGGTGGAAAGCTAAGAATCTCCTCTAAAAGCCCTTTTCATTTCATCAATTTTGAGTAAAAAAACGTTTTCAGCCACATGGGCCATCATATGGCTTACATATTGCCACTTTTTGGCCCATCATGATCTTGCACATACCCTAGTAATATAACCTATATGAGCTTAGACACACACTCAGAATATATTGGTTGAGTCTAGCCATTAAATTGGGAAGTGGTAAGTCATCCTTAGCATAATGTGTCTACATTAGTAAGGGTCTTGATTACTATTGAATGCATGCTTGAATGATGTTTATTTGTATGAACTTGTGAGTCCTTCCTCATGTTACTGTGTTTGTTTATGTGGTTGAACGTGTATTTGGATATATGCATATTTTGGTATACACATACAATGGATATAATGGGATATTCATACAAGTATGATGAAATATGTATAGAGATGCATATATGTATATAAATGATTTACATGACACTATGAACCACCAAAAATGTAACTTGCAGACCTACGACAAAAGGATTCCCCTTACTAGGCCCTTAGGGTTTTTCACACTTGAATCACTTTGTATGTAGGAATAACACTCTTTCCTCTAGGTGGTTATAGGATTTTTGGTGGTTGCATTCAATAGGGAAGGGGTTGATTGATGAAGGTTGTGATAAGTGTGTGTTGTGTGGTTGAAAGTAAAGTAAGATGATGCTAATGTAAAATATGAAATACAAGTAAAGTAAATCTAAACTAATGTAAACTATCTAACCTATATGCCCTAAATGAATGCAATATAGAAAGGAAATGGGAGAGTTGAGAGCTTGTGTACCTGGAAGTATGATGCTACATATGAATGGTCCCAAGAGTTTTGATTGTTTTTTTTGCACACTTTCTCAACCTAGGCAATTCATAGGTGCATCACCTCTCTTGAAAGGAAACATCTAAAAAGTTGCTGAAAATTACCCCAAGGTCTCTCGGGTGCCAGGCCATGACTTGCATAGAATATCTCAGTTGATGTTTGATGTGATCTTGATGGTAATCATAGGGCGAAATTACAAAATTTAGGCTGGAACGAAGGTCGATCTGTAAATGAAGTTTTAAGATGGAAAGTTGCTTTACGTTTGTTGTAGGTTCAAACAATTGTCTTGAACTCCATTTCTAATTTAAGATTTAGCTTTACAATGTGCAATGAACCTTAGCATAGGTTACTTATTAAAAAAAGGAAAAGCGGTAGGGAAGAGAGAAGGTTCTTGGACCTGCAACTACTAATGAATAGTGATCATGGAGGTCTCTACTATGGACAATTTCCTTAAAACAAAATTTCACTTAACCAAAAATTTCACAGTGTCATGAAATATGTGCTATCTTCTAAGGACTGTAGATGTTTGATTATTCATTCACCATATAAATGCATGAATAAACATAAATATTTAAAGAAACTTTGAATTTAAGTCTAGACTAACTTTACACAGCCATATACCAACAACAAACAACCAAAAGTATGGACAAAGAAGGCATCTACACAGAAGAAATATTAACAACCATACAAAAAAATTAATAAATCTACCAAAGCTAACTGAAAGGAAATGGAGCAATAAAATAAATCTAATTAAATAATATAACTATGAGAGAAGAATCATGAAACATGCAAAGAAACTCATAAATCCACCAAAGTCAATGTATTTCTATTAAAATTTCTACAACATGTCGTTACAACAACTCAACTCTCTCTTGAAAATGAGAGGAGACCCCCTATTTATAGTGTCCCAAAAGTAGAATGAGTGGCCAAGATTAATTTACATTTGTGTGGCCAAGATTCACTATAACCTAGAGTTCTACCTACCCCACCATATATTACATTTTAAAATACAATTTTGTCTTTTCCCTATTTCATCTTTTAGTGGCAACACTAAAGCAATTTTTCTTCTTGTTGATTTCTATTTTGTTGAATCTATTATATTATAAAATATTCATCAATAATAGGGTTGCCCTCTTGCTTCTTCAATTATGCATATTCCATGAACTTTAGAATCACCGGCTAGAGTTTATCAACCTCTATGATGTCAGATCGCAATACTTGGTAACTCCATTCTTTGGAATTGTCAATTATATTTTCCCAGTCTTCATCATAGTTAGCAGCATGGTATCTAAACAGCTCAGACTGGGCAAAGGCTTAGGTAGCAAAACTCATGAAATCATTGGTAATCTCACTTGACATTCCATCATCTATCTTCTTTTGGAAGTGAGGTTTTATCTTCTCTGGATTAACTTGGACGTTAGGCACATCGTACAATGTCATTAGCTTCAAATATCGGCTAAAATCCACCTAAACCTACTTGGCCCAATCGATATCCAGGTCTACCTTTTCAAGAACCTAATCCAATCTTTCTTTTCGGTTCTCAAAGTCTCGCTTCATGACATCCATCATCTAGTGATCATCCTCTTTCAATGCAAACTCTTTCTCCCAAATCTTGTTTGGCAGCTTGAGGATAGCCTCAACCTTCGGATAGGTAGACTCATACTTCCTACAAAAGTCAATACAAATTTTCCTAGTACCCTCAAGAGACTTTCATACATCTAGGAACTTGTTTGTTTTCTGAACAATGCGATTGATGCCCATGTTTCCAATATCTAAGACCTGTTGAAACTATCTCTTCGTGGTCTTATCCAAGTTCTTTCTTTTCTCAAGTTTTCCTATCTGCTCTTTGGATAAAAATTATGGTGGGGCCATGTATGTGGTAGGCTATTCTTTCATTGATAACCACTATTGGATGTAAGTTGTCAGATCAGACACCTATGCTTTGAGCTCTTCTTTTGAAACTTTATCTTGTTGACTCAGATGCACCACTATGGCAACAAATTCCTAGAGGTGATCTACCTTTTGTTCCCTAGTGGCCACTCGCAAGTTGATGGTGGAGATGTGTTAACCTATTCCTTGTTCTCCCACCACCAGTGTAGCTACCTACACCATTATGGATCCAGAAGAATCCATCATTACCTTTGATCTAATTTTGGGTTTCTTCTCCTTCTTGGTGCCAATTTGGGCTCTAACCAATATAGCCTCCAATATCATTTTTGGATCCTTAGGAGCAAGATCCTTCTTCTCCAGTTGCTTCTCCAACTAGTCAAGCATCAAAGACTTTTCCTTAGGTGATTCCTGGTTATCCTCCTTTTCATCCTCTTTGATTTCAATTTCTTTATCATTCAAAGCCTCTTACTTTGTCCTCATATCTTCCTTGTCCTTATCAGAGTCCTCGATGAACACCATGCATTTTATGGGGACTTTGATGAGTAGGCATTCCTTGGGTTTGTCTTCGCCTTCAAAATCCTTTTCTTTTTTTTCTTCATTGTGCTCGTGCTCCTCGGGCTGCTCAATTTCTAGGTTTTCATGAACTTTACCCTCTTCTTCAAGCTTATCTTCTTCCTTTTCCTCTTGTTCATCACAAGGGAGAATCTCCCTATCATGTCCAAGGTTGTGATCACATTCTTCCATTAGATATTTCACACTGCCCACTTCTATGTCAACAACCCTTTCTTTACTAATAGCTTGTCTTTCAGCCTCCTTATCTTCAATATCTTTGAGTTGCTTGACTAGCTCTATATCAAGCTCAAGATCAAATATTTCTTCAATATTTTTTGTATCTAGACCCTCACCATCATCACCGAAAGATTCATAGGTGACCTCATGAATTACTTGATACTCATAAATGGGGTGCTCATGATAATTGTCTGCCTCTTCTTGCAACCCCTTGACTGTCTCCATTTGTTGTTGTCAATCCAATTCCTCGGAAATCTGCATGGTGGCTTCCATTGTGAGCAGTTCAGTACGAGGAGGAGGAGGAACTGGGAGATTGGTTATCACTTGGGCAATTGTAGCCTACATCATCGGGTTTGCAAACATCCCTGAGATCTTAGATGGTACGTTTTGCATATATTTAACAAAAGATTCTAGGAGGGAAAGGGCATGCATTGTTGTTATCACGGTAGCAGTTGGGAGCTCAAAAAGGATGGGGACATTAATGATGAGGAAGTTGGAGAGGTGGTGGCCGAGGATAAATCCACTGATATGACCTACATCGTGGGAGAGGTACAGACAAGGTGGATAATGATGTCCACCGCAGGCGAAGAGGTAGCAACTACTACATGTGGGATGAGCGGGGTGGTGGAAATAGTAGCAGTAGCTGCAACAGAAGATGAGATAGGTGGAGACCTTGGCTAATCAGTCTCCATTTCTTCTCCATCATGGAGTGGATCTTCTTGAATTACTAGCATTTCGGTGACACTGCCTGATATCTTTTGTTTTCTTGGAAGGTTCACCTTATGAGGCCTTTCTAGCATACACCTTTGGGTTGGACTGCTCTCTCATCAGTCTCTTTTCTCTTCCTTGAATGAGCAGATGGAGCAGAATTTGAGGTTTCTCTCATTGATGTAGTCGATGCCCCACCATCAGATCCACTTGGCTCACTTTCAATCCCCTTATACGTTAGGATGACCCCTTGTTGCCTCAATCCGACAACTTTCCCATCAATCCATATTTTCATTCAAACCTCAATGGGCTTGGTGAGAATGTCAAGCTCATTGACCTATTTCTCATCTCAATCAATCAATGGCAGTGATATATTTGCAACGACATTATACCTGGGGTTAATCATAGTGCTCTCCTCCTCTTCTGGTTGACCAAGCACCAGAAACAGGTTCACCCTCTTTACAAAGTATGCGTTCATCCACATATAGTTCCTTATTCGCACTTCAAAGTCATCTTTATAATTGGACCAAAAGTCCTCAATGTTGTGAAGATGGGCATACACTTGTCCAATTTATTTTTTGATGTGGCCATATGGATACATTTGCGGTCTGGCCATATGGGATTTGAGATGATATTTGGCTAGTTCCTTCTCTAAATTTTGGGCTCATTGGGAAGTATAAATCTCATACATTCCTTGGCCAGTTCCTACTTAGAAGAGCATGAATGTACTAGAGCTGCCAAAAGAGCTCCAACAATATTATCCAGACATTAGGATACCAGGTCAGCTTGTTCGGTCTTTCTAAGAATCCTTGGGCGGGGATGCATGTGAACTTAGGATATTGAATGAATAGAAAGGCATACTGCTCAAGGAATTCTTGAGCACTATGGGATACTCTTCTCTCAAAGTCACCCCCAAGCAAGTTGATGATGTAAGCTATGACACATCATTTACCCTATAGTAGTCTTTCTTGAAATTTCTAAGTTGCAGTTGGGGATATTTGTCACAAGCCTTTAGCTCCCTACCAGGTTCTTCATGTGGAGCTCTGAATAAATCATTGTACTTCCTTTGATCGACCAATGAATATACTATCTATAGGAAGTCATATAGAACTTGGAGTTCTTTTTAACGTTCAAAAATTGTTCATGGAAGAAATCGTTGATTATTCCTCCCCAATAAAATTTAGTATCTTCTCCATGGAGAATCTGCTCGACGAAGTAGACCATCCACTCCTAGAAATAGGCCATAGTAAGAAGGCCCATTACTCTGCTTAGCAGGGTGACTAAATCATGATAGTCCTCAAAGAAATCACTGTGAAAAATCTCCTGAGGAACTTTTGTAGCAGTGCCCCTCTTCTACTTAAGCCAATATTGATTTATAATTCTCTTGCATCTCATGGGGTCTTCATTCCACATTTCTTTGCACTCCTTGATGGTTGGAAATTCCATCTCCCCAAAGACAAAGATATGAAAAGTCTTCGTTATTCTTGAGGCTGACATTTCAGCCAAAACTTTCCCATCTTTTTTAACAATAGTTCTTGTTTCTAGCTGATATGCCTCCCTCCAAGAGATTACTAGTTCGGGGGCAACCAAAGCAAGAGGAAAATCAACAAATTTAGCTATCTCGCAGCTTTTGATTAATCTTTCACTTTCTATTTTGTGGTTAACCCTGATTCTCTACATGAAATCATCAATGTCGATGTGTATGATGTTGGTGTCAGAGATATCCTTCCACTTAGTGGTAATTCTGTATTGCAATTTTTCTCCTTGGAATTGATATCTCATTCAATCCTTATCTTCTTTTCCCCGAGGGGCCTTTGCAATTTTCTTTCCCTTTTCTGCAATTGCCCCTGAGGCTTCTACACCTGATTACATATATCCTGCACACAGAGATAAAACAAGCATAATTAAGCATGATGACACAAAAGGTTAGCCAAATCCTTGCAAAACATCATTAGATCAGATAATTCATCATTCAAAAATCTAACACTTAGTCAAAATTATCATCAGTATTTCACTAGAGGGAATTTGGATGATATGGGCCCCAGAGGTCGGACTTCCCCAATCATAATGTTGTTATGAAGGGCAAATAGGGAAGGGAGACCTAGATGATTTTTCTCATCCTTAGATTTGGATAACTTGAAGTGTTCATGTGGGAGAGGGTTAAATTTTAGCATGTGGGTCAATGTTTGTTTCCAAATTGGAAGGCATTTGGATCATTATTAGGGCATCCAGAGCCATGAAGAGGGAAATTTATCTAGTGTCAGCCATTTGGAACAGCTTTGGAGAAATGAAATTCTGGGGGTGGAGTTCTAGAGTCTAGAACCCTTGAGGCTGAAGGACGTGTGATAAAGTTTTCTAACTTCTTTAGTCATTTGGGTGCTCAGGTCGCGATGGCCGAAAAGATGTTGGAAGATGGTCGTGAGAACCAGTAGGCCATAGATGGAATTTCGATGGGAGAAACCCGGTGGATTGGACCCCAGTAGAAGTTTCACCTTAGGTTTCCCTCGTTGAATTCTCGGTGACAACCGGAGTGTCGGGGTCCAGAGGCTGGAAGGACAGTCCTAGTTTTCCACTTTGGACGACCGAGATGGGACAGAGTCCTAATGGCGGAAGTCCAGCGGTTGGGGTTGTTAGAGTAATAAGTTATTATGCTTAATTAATTATATCATACTGATTAATTAATTAAGTCACTTATTCCTTTAGTTGCTTAAGCTAAACTTAGGCACATTAATAATTATTTATTAATTATTAAGTGTGCACACTAGGGTTTCATTTAGGGTCTCCCTTTTAGGGTTCCTTGATCTCCTTCATAAGGATTGATCTCTTTGTAATAACTGAGATTCTAATAATGCATTTTACACTTTGAGGTTTATAGAACATCTTGTTGGTTTTGCATGTCTTTTGCATGTGACAGGTGATTGCATGCAGGTGATCTTGGTTTCTAATATGGTATCAGAGCTCCAGACTTGCAGCTACCTGTTCGTGATCTGAAGATATAGCTTCTCAGTGAGTTTTAAGTGCAAGGGTTTCCACAAGCATCTTTTCTGCAAGATCTGGGGGTAGCCGATCTTTTGGCACACTATGGGATCAAACGGATGTCACCATCGCATTCGCAGTGCCTCAAAACCCTAGGAATGCCTGTCGTTTGGTTGATTTTGGTGAAGTTGATCCGGAGGGCAAAATTTTTTTGCGAGGGAAGCCATATGACTTCCCAGCACGTGTTCCGAGGCACGAACTTCAAAAAAAATTTAAACAAATGGAGTTTTATGGGAATCAGGCCGGTGCTCATAGTTCAGAGTAGACCTACCATCGGGAGGCCACTGGGCGGCCCCCAGGCGGCCACCCAACAGACACCGCCACCGGTGGCTCCCCTCCATTCTGCCACCACTCCCTTGCGCTCAGCCCCCGTGGGCTTTGGAGACTCTGGCCAGGGTCTTATGGAGAACCAGCTACCTCCGCCAGCCCTTGAGGGCTTCTCATCCTCGACCATTGGTCCCATGGAGAACTAGGGGCTCCGCCCCAGGCCCCTGCCCAGTGCCTACGGTCATATGGCGATGAAGGGCTGAAATTTTTTTCACAGGGGATCGATTTTTTGCAGTGATGGTCTGCAGGCCATCAAATTTATGCCCATGAACCATTGATGTCAGCATGATGTCAGCATCCATACGGTGGTGTTTGTCCCCTCCTAACCCTAGTTTTCTCTAAAGAAGCAGTTTTTTTCTCTTTTGTATAACTTGGGCATACGGTATCGAAATCGGGAAAACAAGATATCGTCGGAAAGCTGGTTCCTAGCACTATCCTGTGGTGCTATTTATTTTATAGTATTTTCCTGTTTTACTAAATTTATTACTATTTGAAGTCAGATGTACTTTTTATGCTTCCGAGCTCATAACTTTTTGCCACGATCTCTGATTTTCACTATCTTTGTGGTGTTGGAAAGGCATTGAGGAGGTTTATGTTACTGTCGGTGCACTTTTTTCTGTATCTATCCCAGGTTTTTTGTTAATCCAGATTTAGCCCGATGGGTGTTTTGGAGATTACTTGGATATTTTGGCAGTTGGGAGAGTGTATCTTGCATATTTGCACTTCATTTTCAGTGATTCATCATTTAATAATTGACTGTTGCTTCATAGATTCCAGCATTGTTCCCGTTTGGAGTTTTTGAGTGTTTTGTGGCATCGGGTCTACTATTGCATCATTATGATTCTGATATGGTTTCTTGTAGACAAAAGTATCATTCCTTGCTTTCCAGATTGCGGTTCCAGTGTTACTCTATAGTGTTCTTCCAGTGCTTCTTTGCAGCATGTCATATCATTGTAGGGAGGTTTTGTCCCACTGGGTTTTCCTCCTCTACCTCTTTCTTGCATTTGTAAATGGGTACCTGATTAGGCCTAGTTGATGGGACCCATCTTTGCTTGCATGCATCTTCTTCTAGTGTTTTAGCTTCTTCCTAAGTTCATCTTAAGGGGGGGTGTTAGAGTAATAAGTTATTATGCTTAATTAATTATATCATACTGATTAATTAATTAAGTCACTTATTCCTTTAGTTGCTTAAGCTAAACTTAGGCACATTAATAATTATTTATTAATTATTAAGTGTGTACAATAGGGTTTCATTTAGGGTTTCCCTTTTAGGATTTCTTGATCTCCTTCATAAGGATTGATCTCTTTGTAATAATTGAGATTCTCATAATGCATTTTACACTTTGAGGTTTATAGAATATCTTGTTGGTTTTGCATGTCTTTTTCATGTGATAGGTGATTGCATGCAGGTGATCTTGGTTTCTAACAGGGGTCCGGTGAAGGTTGAGGACTTGAGTTTTTCATTTATGTGATTCTTAACTCATGGATTTGAGGAGTTCAGGACCTGGAAGCTAGAAAGCAGTCGCCCAAAGGTCGTTACAAATGGAAAAACAACAACGGTGGCTCGCAAATGGAGGTCCATGAACCGGGACCCGAAGGGCACAAGGATGTTTCAATTTTACTTAGCGAATCTCGCATCGAATAGAAGGTCAGGCCCTGAGGATCGGGCAGATGGGGTAGAAACGTTGGTTGAAATAGCGAAAAAGGATGGGCATTTTGAAGGAAAAGTTTTCGGGTCCGGAACCCACAAACCATCCCGTCATTTTGGAGTTTGAAACTCATGTCAAGTTAGTTTAAGGATCGAGGCAACTGGAAGGCCCGAGCCCGAAGGGTGCTATTGCTCTTTTTCAAATAATTGTGCTAGGGTGAAGTAATTTCATGTTCAATTTTAAGTGTTTTGATGGATTGTATTAACATTCTAGTAGATGGATTTTCTATTTAAATCCTTCTTTTATCGAACTCATACACTTTTAGCACTTTTGATCTATCACTAAAGCATGAAATCATTAAAAAATGTGACAGGAGTGTTAGGTCTCAAAAATGTAGGTTTTAACCATGAGAGGTTTCCAAGCTCTCACAACATGTTTGGCTAATGTACAAGGCCAAATAATGAATTTGAACCTTCTACTCTTTAGGCTCTGCTAAACCTAGGTGGGTAAACCTCTATAAATGAAGTAGATTTGAACTGTGTGTTTCCTCAAAACAATCTATCCACAATGGAAATTTGGAATTGGAAAGATACAAACCTATTTGGTATAAATTGTATATATATAATTCAATATGTTTAGTTAACAGATGTGGAATTTTGAAAAAATGATTTAATGAAACTAAGTGAATTCAAAATGGGTGAGACTGGTGCCCTATTAGGTATATGGAGTCCAATGAAGATCCAAAAAATACAACCCATAGTGGAAATAATTCAAACTACTTGGCACACTAACAAGGGTTTATAACTAGTATAAACATGCAAGTTAATAGTTGACAAACTCTACTTGAGACAAATTGCAAACCCTAATTGTATGGTTCTTCTTATTTATCAAATTAACACTTCCAAATTACTGTGATTGACTTGAATGATTTAATCTTTACATGAAAGAAACAATTAATCACATCACATGAATATAGAAAATCTGCATCAAGAAACTAAATATATACTTGATATATCAATTCAAATAACAAAGAAGCATTAAAATGGAGACAACCAAACGATTGAATGATTACAACAAATAGTCGATACCAAGATTAGGCTGCAAAATCAAATATCTCCATTATCCTCTTCAAAGGTTATAAATGCATGCTGGTCTACTCTCTTCTCAAAAAAAAGCCATCCCAAAAATTATCCCATAGCCCCCTTTTATCCGTCTTCTGAAAATCTCCCATGTCGTTTGATATATGTCCCTTCGCATTCTCATCAGAGGCCGCCAACCGCATATCAACAGTCATGTTTTTTGAAAACAAAACAAGAGATTTAAATAATATGCAACAAGGCTTGACGTAACAAATTCGTTAATCTCTAAGAAAAAATTATCGCTCTTTTCATTCGTGGCTTCTTCTTTTACAACTTCGCTAGCAGCTTTCTCGAGCTTTCCACGTGGCATCCCATCGGGGCTTTCCTTCAAGCTGCTACTCTTTTCCTCTTCCAAGCTCCAACTGCATGACACTTGACACATCACAACGACCTACTTTATATTTGGGTTGAGGTCATACTAGAGTTTCCTTTCTTCACTTTGGTCGTATGTACTCTCGTATCGGTGAGACTTAAAGCATCGCTAAGATTTATTTTCCTTTCCATTGATCTTTCCCTTTTCCACCGATGAAATTTCTTAATGTTATCAGGCTATCGCTAGGACTGAGTATTCTATTCCACCAACAGGAATTTCTCTTGCTGATGCAATCTTCAGACACGTGCCCTCATCGTCGGCATCATTATGACTAGGTCCCACCATGAAATGTTTCCTTCTCATCGTTTCTTTTCTTTCTTTATTTCTAGTCGCTGACCACTTGACACATGGCTTCATCTAATGATATCGTGACCCATAAAGCAGGACCATCTTTTGATTGCGACAAGTTGAGGAATAGTGGTGATCATTTTCCATGCTTCAATCGGCACCGTTAATCCTCAGTTTTAGGGCACTAGGGTAAAAAAAAATTGGTGGGCCCTTCCTCGGCATTGGTGCCCACACGTTGGTATTCTGCACACTCTCAGCTATCCTAGGAAAGTCACACAAGTTCAACCTAGAATTGAGCCGGATTCGATCATTTCAAATCCATCTAAATGACCAAATCCTGCACGTGCAAAATTGTTAGCTATAAAAGGTGGACTGGCCAGGTTGATGGGGAAATAACCCTCAAGGCAAATATTATAACATTTATCAACCCACCATAAGGAAATAAAAACATGTGTGAGATAAAACTGATAGGGTAGGTTAAAATGGGTCAGTAATGAATGCGTGAGGATGGCATAAGAGCTGACTAACAAGACTGGAAACCAGGACCTCCAGTCAACGCCAAAATAGAATGCTTAAGGCGATCAAAAAACCCAAGACCACAAAGGCTTAAAACCCAAAACCCAAAAGCTTAGCACAAACAAAAATTGCAAAATTGCAAAAGCTCTAATAGTGGCTCCTGTTGGGGATGTGTGTCTCCTGTGGGCATAGCAAGAATTCAGGCTTCTTGGTGAGTAGACCAAGAACACAATGGATATGCAGGTGAAACAATGGACACCAGAGGCAGAAAATGGAGGATATGGAAGATAGGGAATAAATCCTACACTATGTACATCGAGAAATTATATCATGAAATGAGGGAACTCTAGGATTGTCCATGTACTAGCGTATCCTAGTCGCAATTGAATTCCTAGGCTACTGTGCATGAAAAATAATTTTTAAAGAGGTTTGTCAAGAATTGTCCATGCACTGGCAATCCTTAATCCTTTGGTACACCTTAAGAGAATAAATTCTTTAGGAAATTCCCATCTACTGGCAACTCTTGCTCTTCTCCATACATATTCTACAAATAATAAGCATCCTCCCCTCCTTTGCCAATGATCACAAAAGGACCCAACCACAAAGCTTCAAAATTTCCATGATGTCCCTTCTCTTGGCATTGAGCATTCCACATTAACACTAGATCATTTTCCTCAAATTTTTAGTCTTTATCCTTTTTTATCAAAAAGATATTTCATTTGTGATTGCAACTTCACATTTTTCTTTTGGGCCATTCTCCTTATCTCATCAAGTTTAGCAAGTTGTTCCATTCTTTCCTCCATTGGTTCAGAGATATCCAAATCCTCCTGCAAAATGAAATTGTAAACTGGTAACAGATTTTGTAGTGGCATCCTGGCTTGTGTTCCATACACCAGTTGAAATGGAGATTTTCCAATTTCCTTTTTCATTGTAATCCTATATACCCACACAACCATTCTCAACTTGGAGTCCCATGCCTTTTTATTTGTGCCCAACATCCTCCTTATTATCTTTAACAACCTTTTATTACTGGATTATGCTCGACCATTTGCTTGCGGGTGGTAAGGGGCAGCATAAGATATAGTGATGCCATATGTATCCCAGAAGTTTTTAAATTCATCAAATCTAAAAAACATCCCATTATCTGTGATCAGTCTTACTAGTGTGCCAAATCTAGTCATGATATTTTCCATTAAAAATTTCATCACCACCTTACTTGTTGCTTTCTTAGTTGGGATGACCTCCACCCACTTAGTAAAGTAATTACTGGCTACTAAATCCATTTATGTCCTCCACTTTATTTTTCATGTATTTCTCTAATGAAGTCAATTCCCCATTGATGGAAAGGGGCTTTAATCTACAAAGGTCTAAGGAGTAGGGCTCCTTGATATTTCAATTTTCCTGAAAACTTCTAACAAGCCTCCCATTTCCTTACATGTGGAAAAAATTCATTAAAAACTTTAGGCCAATAATAGCCAACCCTGAGAATCTTATGTGTAGTGGTTTTGGCAGAATAATGACCTCCACACACTCCTTCATGCATCTCCCTCAAGACATGTTTTACTTGTGACTCATCTAGACACAACAATAACATTCCAATTCTATTTTTCCAAAACAAGTCCCCTTCTATAAATACATATTTAGAAACTTATAGCCTCAAAGTTCTCTTTTGATTATCATTCAATTCCTCAGGGAATTTCATGAGTTTGAGATAATACATTATATTTGTATACCAAGGAGTATGTTCAATGCTTGCAACTACATTTTCCTCACCTTCTACATTGCATATTTGGTTTGCTTCAATATTTGTCTCTGCCATTAGCCTGGCTAAATCTTGTCCCCTTACCAACTTGGTGATCTCAATTTCCATATCAAATTCTTTGATTTTAATGATCGATCTACATATTTTCTTTGTCACCTCTATTTGTATTAGAATATCCTTCACAATTGCATGTGGGACATATGCAATTACTTTAGCTCCAACAAGATATGGTCTGAAAGCTTTCATTTCTTTGGCCAATGCAAAGGCTTGTTTATCCATGATATCATAATTCAATTCCTCCCCCTACCAAGATTTACTGAAAAAAGATACAGGCTGCTCATAACCTTCATCATTCTTTGCAACATAACTGTTGCTATGGTGTGAAATGAGGAAAAATAAAATATTTGAAAAGTTTTGGTAAAATCAGGGGACTTGAGGATGGGGGCTTCTTTGATAGTTGTTTTGATGGATATAAAGGCTTATATAGCTTCTGCAGTCCAATTTAGCTTCTCCCCTTTCTTTAGCATCTTAGATATGGGTTTAACAATCTTAGCAAAATTTGACACAAATCTCGTCACAAAGTTAATTTGACCAAAAAATCATTGGACTGCCTTTAACGTTTTGGAAATGGGAATTGTTTCTATGGCTTCAACTCTCTCAAGGTCTATTGTAATCCCATATTTTGATACAATATGTCCCAAAATTTTACCCTTTGTAACAACAAAGTGGCATTTTTTGGGATTGAGGCTAACACCATATTGCAAAGCTTTGATAAATATTTTCTCCAAATTCCTCACATGATCTTCTATCTTTTTGAAATAATCAGTAAGATCATCTTGGTACACCACCATTATGGCATTAATCATATCTACAAATGCCACATCCATGGCCCTTTGAAAATTTTCTACTGTATTTGTGAGACCAAATGGCATTCTTACATAGAAATATGTCCCCCATGGTGTAGTAAACGTTTTCTTGTATTCCTCATATTCCTTGACTTTAACCTGATTATATCCACAAAAACCATCCATCATTGATAGCAGCTCACACCCTATCACTTTGTGTAATATTGCCTCCATGTTTTGGAGAGGATAATTATCTTTAAGGCAAGCCACATTCAGATTTCTGAAATCTACACACAATCTAATGTCCCCTTTTTTTTTTCTTACTGGAACTAGGTTTGAGATCCATGTTGAATGTCTAATGGGTTTAATAATACCTCCATCTCTAATTTTTTCCAATTCCTCCTGCATCTTAGGTTCCAAAGTTGGGTTAATAGGCCTCTACTTTTGTCTGATAGGCTTTGTATCTGGCTTAAGTGGAATCTCATGTTGAAAAAGATCTTCTCTATATGCCTTTAGATCTTTGTAAGACCAAGCAAACACATGTTTATATTTTCTCAATAATGTAATCAACATCCCCCTAATGGTTGGACTTATTTTCTTTCCAAATTAGACCTTTTTTGGTGCCACTTTAGTCCCTAGATTTATTTCCTCAATATCTTCTCTATTGACTAGTGTTTGCTTCATGAGAGAGTGATCATTCCCATCTTAGACTCTTTCTAATGCTACAAGCCCTTTGGGGAGAGTTTTGGTTCTAAGCTACAACACTTCATTCCCAAACATGGTATGTTCCCCATCCACTTCTTCCACAAAAGCATTGAATTCTATCTCTTGAGCCTCGTACTGATCTATGCAATGAAGAAACTTTAGAAGATCGGTATCATCATTGAAAAATTTCCAACTGTATATGTTATCAAGGATAGTAGGTCTTGTTTTGAATTCAACCTAGGATATTCTAGCCAAAGTGATATCATCTATTTCCAAGGTTACATTGGCTAGAAAGTCTGCCATCAAATTTTTTTGACATGTCTATCCAATCAATTGAGAAAGCATCAAATAATTCAATTGTATCCCACACAAAATTTCTATATTGTTTTAATATTTTATTTTTGCATCATATCTTGATCTGATTTGTGAGACAACCAATTCAGAGTCTCTCAGAACCTTTATCAATTTGATCTTGTGCTTGATAGCCATATTTAAACCAATCGACAAGGCCTCATATTCTGCCACATTATTTGTACATTCAAAAGTTAGCAAAAATGAATATATGAATGTAACATCTCCAAGTGATATAAATACCACTCTAGCTCCATTGCCTTCTTGGCTACATGCTCCATCAAAATACATTTTCCACACACCCTGCTGATCTTGAGATACATGTATGTCAATTGGATCATTATTTACTAATTCAAGCTGGGAAGGTTCTACTCTAAAGCTCCCTAGATCAACATCACAAAATCAATTTATTTTCTCTCGAGGAACATAATCCACAATCTAACTCATTATTTGTTTTGTATAAAACTTGAATTCCTTACCATTGACCAGTATTGTGGCATATGATAAATCAAACTATACATTGCCTCCAGCTGCTACAGTCTATTGTCTTGACAAAAGCATTCCAAATTGAGGAGGTGTGTCAATTATAGTTATATCAATATTATAAGTTTCTAATGGGTAAGTAGCCAACTTCACTTCCACATATTTCATAATTCCCATCACCAAGACAGGTCTACTATCCATGGCATAACATTTACCACCTTCAACATCCACCCACATCCCTAGTTGCTTCATCACCTCTACTAGCATGATATTCATAGAAGCACCATAATCTATCATACAATTTCTTACTAGCTTGTTATTTATGAGTAAGGTAGTGAATAATGGATCAACTTGAGGTGGATTCATCAATGCATTACTTAAAAAAACCTTTGGAACCTTTATCTTTTCCTTCTTATTACTAGCTCCAGGAATCTCCTTATTTTCAAGGTTTGTATTTTTATTACTTCCACTAGATATCATTTGAATATCCCTTTCCCTATACTCTTTAACCTTCATCATTTCAAGTAATGGGACATTCATCCTTACCTAATGATCTGAATTTTGTTTGTCCTTGGGAAATTCTTTATTTTCCTCCTTATGAACATTCTTTTGTTATTTTTCATCAGACCGCTTCTCATATATCCTTTCTAAAGCTTCCTGAGGCATTTTCTTATCCATCAAAAATATTCCTCTTGGAAATCCTTCACTCTCATTCACTGTCTTGTTTCTCATCTGGTATCTTCTTTTGGCTTGCTCAACTGCTGTAATGGTCAACCTTTAAATTTCTTCTTCGGTTGGTCTCCTTACATTGCACTCATTTTTATGATAGGATGTACTAGGAGGAAGTTGTTCATCATTACTTTCCTCATGATAAAAAAAATTTTTGTTCTGCCATATGGACATTGTATTTTTGGTGGCCAACATCATACTCATACACTCCTTCTTCTAAAGATGAATATCCCTACTCAACAGGGTGACGAGTATGGGAAGTTAAATAGATGTTATGTTCCTCTTCATTACTATCTTGTGGCATGTATATTCTTGATATCAACTGAGCTACAATAAAATGATCAGGAGAATGTGGCAAGTCACAGACTGAATACCGAGGATCGTTATTTACCATATACACCCCTCTTTTCTTTAAAGGATCGAGCGTGTCTTTATTCTTAGGCCTATCCATTATTGGTTTTCCATCCTTCCAATTTGTATTATATTGCATGTCATGCAACTTTGGGGTTTCATTTATGTATGCATTTTCTTGCCTATTTGAAGGAGTATATTGGGGAACCCTAGGATTATCCATTTTTCCAATCATTCCTGCAGCTTTCCTATTATTCTCAATAGTTAATGCTATCTTTTGAGCTTTAGCTAAACTCCTTGGACACCTGTATCTAAGTGCATATCCTATCTTAGGATCAAAAGATTTTAAATAGATACTTAATGTAGCAGGATCAACTAATTTAGATCTAGGAGGTGTCTTATTATGTAATTTAGAAAACCTTTGGTTGAAATCATAGGTTGACTCATTCTGATGCTTCTAGATAGCTACTAATTTGTGCAGGTCAAATTCTGGTGCACATTGATTCCCATACTACTCAAGAAACTGTTCATAAAACTCCTGAATGGAATCAATAGAAGTTGTTGGAAAACTATTCAACCAATCTCTAGCATCTTCAACCAATGACATCATAAAAAATCTCATTTGTACATCCTCATATTACATATCCAAATCCTAAATAAATGCATTAAAAATCACCAAGTGTTCTTCAGTTGTGACTGCACTACTTCCTGTAAATTTTGGAATAAGGCTTATCCATCTGTTATCCATGGGATAAGGATATATTTGAAATCCAGCCAAATTAATTTTTCTGATCAACGTCGTGTATGGTGGAGGGGGTGGATTTTGATGATGCTAGTACAATGGACTTTTAAGAGGTAGCGACACATATTGATGACCTTGTGGAGGCATGTATTGCTGGTGAGGGGGTTACTGAGCATTATGAGGTCTACATTGATTCCCTGACTAATTTTGTTGTGCTTTGGGGGGATATGAAGGTCCTGTATTATTATTTCCCTACCTGTGAGGTGACACATATTTAGGTAAATTATCCATCTGGGCATTGATTTGAGCTTTCTATAATTTTAATTTGTGAAGCTCTTTAATTGCTTGGAGTTTTTGTTGTTCATATTCTATTCTTGCTCTTTCCACCTCTTTCCTTTCATATTCCAATGGTGCATTTATTTCATCTCGAGTCATGTTTTCATAGTTCTCTATGGTTGTCACATCATCACAATTTTGGTTCCCCTTGAGCAATGTCATCCTTTGATCATATTCAAGTTGTCTCCTGACTCTTTCAACCTCTAACCGAGCCATGAATTCTTCCCACCTCTTTGGATTATGCTGATAAAAGGGATTCCTCTTATCCTTTGGGGTTTGAGGCTCTCCAAATGAGTTGTTTTCATTTGTCAATGTATGATAGTGATTATATGTCTCTAGATGTTGTTTTGATGCCTTGTCTTTATTTTTCAGGCACATATCATCAGACATCTTCTTACCCTTTTCATTCTTATGTGTCCATTTACTTTTATCATTAGGACCTCCCTGCTATACAAACCTTTTGCCATGCATGTCATGAGCTATTCTAATAGTTTGAACTCTAGGATGATTCCTTTTTGATGTGTACTTAACTTTGTCAGTATCAATGCACTTGTTCATTCAGATTCGCCACTCACTTTCCAAAAGTGAGAAAATTTTGTAGTTCCTTGTTCCTAATGGAGTCCTCTGTGATGAACACTTCAGTTCAATTTGACTCCCCACTAGAGTCACCAAATTGTTAGGTGTGTGACTCGGATGGGGAGTGAAAATGACACAATTATGAACCTTTGATTAAAGACCAATTTTGAAACTTTATTGACTCTATAAATGGATAGGCTAGGACCAAATTTTTTGAAACTTGTCCCCAATAGAGTCACCAAATTGTTAGGTCTCAAAAATGTAGGTTTTAACCATGAGAGGTTGCCAAGCTCTCACAACATTTTTGGTTAATGTACAAGGCCAAATAATCAATTTGAACCTTCTACTGGGTGATCCCACAAAGTTGGTTTACAATTTCTGAGAGGAACTATTTTTTGCTGAAATCGCATTTTTTTTGAAAATATAATGATTTAAGCCTTAAATAGTTCCATTTTAAGGATTCCAATTGAAGAGGGTTTGATCAAACCATCTTAGATAAAACCCCCTTCGATAGAACCTCATTAATTTTAAACCATACCTATAAATGAGTCTCCTTTACACCTATCAAAATACTAATAAAAAATCACTTTTAATTTACCTTTTGGGGGATCAAATGAATTCATTTAAAATTTATTTGAAATGATTATAGTAGTCCTCAGAATGAGTTATGCAATAAATATAATTTTAATCTATTTTGGTTTTATTATGTATTTGTTTTGTTAGTTTTATTAAACATAGGTTTTTCATCAAAAATGAAGGTCTATGTTCTCCACATGTGAAAAAATCATAGATTATCAAAAAAAAATTTTAAAAATATGAGTGCACCAGATATTGAAGTCCTTGGTCCAACAAAAATAAATAAAAAATTGAATTTTGATATTTACATAAAACGTTACGCATTATACGGTCACACTATGTCTTAATTGTAATTGGTTTGACTTCGAAACTTGATTAAAGAAAAAATATTCAATAAAAAACCATCTAGCCAAGTGGAAGCACTAGATATTGGAGTTACAAATCTAAATTTGAAAGAATCATAATTTTATCCTTCATGGAAAAAAAATTATGCATTATACGGTGTGCGTCAATTTTTAAAAATGTTGTTTTCTGAACAAAACTAGTTTTCATGGGAGATGGAAAAAGAAGTGCAATCTGATTCCAAAATTTTTGAATTTTTTTTTTTTAGAATCTACAGACAAAATGTGACGAGACTCTAGTTTGCATCATCTTAAAATTCATCATGGTTTAGCTGCTATAGGTGCCTGAATGTGAATATTTAGTTAAAAATAATAATTTCAGTGTCCAGTTTGGCCAAAAATTATAAACCACTATTGTGGAATCACCCTACTCTTTAGGCTCTGCTAAACCTAGGCGGGTAAACCCATATGCATGAAGCAGATTTGAACTGTGTGTTTCCTCAAAACAATCTATCCACAATGGCAATTTGGAAGTGGAAAGATACAAAACTATTTGGTATAAATTGTATATATATAATTCAATATGTTTAGTTAACAGATGTGGAATTCTAAAAAAATGATTTAACGAAACTAAGTGAATTAAAAATGGGTGAGACCAGTTCCCTATTGGGTATATGGAGTCCAATGAAGATCCAGAAAATAAAACCCATAGTGGCAATAATTCAAACTGCTTGGCACACTAACAGGGGTTTATAACTAGTATAAACATGCAAGTTAATAGTTGACAAACTCTACTTGAGACAAATTTCCAACCCTAATTGTATGGTTCTTCTTATTTATTTGATTAACACTTCCAAATTACTGTGATTGACTAGAAGGATTTAATCTTTACTTGAATGAACCAACTAATCACATCACATGAATACAACAAATGTCCATCAATAAACTAAATATATACTTGATATATAAATTCAAATAATAGAGAAGCATTAAAATGGAGACAACCACACAATTGATATATCCATTATCCTCTTCAAATTTTATACATGCATATTGGTTTTCCCTCTTCTAAAGAAAAATCCATCCCAAAAATTATCCCATAGCCCCCTTTTATCCATCTTTTGAAAATCTCCCATGCCTTTTGATCTATGTCCCTTCACATTCTCATTAGAGGCCGCCAACCGCATAAAAATGGTTGTGCCATTTGAAAAAAAATAGGAGATTTAAATAATATGCAACAAGGCTTGACATAACAAATTCGTTAATCTCCAAACAAAAATTATTCCTCTTTTCCTTCGCGGCTTCTTCTTTCACAGCTTCACTCGCAAATTTCTAGAGCTTTCCATGTGGCGTCCCGTTAGGGGTTTCCTTCAAGCTGTTACTCTTTTCCTCCGCCAAGCTCCAACTACATGAAACTGGGCATGTCACATTGACTTGCTTTATATTCAAGTGGGGGTCATACCAGATTTTCCTTTCTTAACTTTGGTCGCATGTACTCCCGTATCAGTGCGACTTAAAGCATTGGTGAGACTTATTTTCCTTTCCACTGATCTTCCGCTTTTCCACTGATGAAATTTCTCAATGATATTGGGCTATCGCTAGGACTGAGTATTCTATTCCATCGATAGGAATTTCTCTTGTTGATGCAATCTTCAAACATGTGCCATCATCCTTGTCGTCATTATAACTGGGTCCCACCACAGAATGTTGCCTTCTCATCATTGATTTTCTTTCTTTCTTTCCAGGCCCTAACCACTTGACACATGGTGTCATCTCGCGATATCGCAACCCATAAAGCAGGTCCATATTTTTATTGGGACAAGGTGAGGAACAATGGTGATCATTTTCCATGCTTCAATCGACACTGTTAATCCTCAATTTCTAGGTACTAGGGTAAAATAGATTTGGTGGAACCTTCCTCAACACTAGCACCCATGCGTCAGCATTTCACACACTGCTCAACTATTCTAGGAAATTCATACAAGGTCAACCTGTAATTGAGCTAAATTCGATCATTTCAAATCCATCCGATTGTCCAAAGCCTACATGTGCAAAATTGTTAGCCATAAAAGGTGGACTAACCAAGTGGATGGGGAAACAACCCTCAAGGAAAAGATTAGAACATTTATCAACCCGCCATAAGGAAACAAAAACAACATGTGAGAGATAAAACTGATGCATTAGGTTAAAAGGGGTCAATAATGAATGCATGAGGATGGCACAAGAGATGACTAACAAGATCGGTAACCGAGACCTTTAGTCAATGCCAAAATAGAATTCTCAAGGCAATCAGAAAACCTAAGACCACAAAGGCTTAAAACCCAAAACCCCAAAGCTTAGCATGGACAAAAAATGGAAAATTGCAAAAGCTCTAACAAGGAGGTCACATAGGGGACTCACCTCAAGAACCTGATGAATAAAGTTATCGAATCCTCAAAGAATGGTGAAGGGAACTCTTGGGCATGATGGCGACAAATGTGATGAAGACTCTACACTCTTCCAATCTTCCTGACATGTGAAAATGACATGTCGATGCCATTATTTATACCTTTAAGTGCAATGAATGCAGGTACGACAAATGAAAAGTTGGTGAGTTTGAAATTTAGGACAACAGCAGGAGATCCGGAACTCAGAGGCTCGAAAAATGTGGGATCATGGCCATCTGAAAAATGCTAACTAGGAGGCCAACAACAAAGAAGAAACTAGGATTTGAGTGCTAGAAAGATGCGGTCCAACGACTGTTAGGAATGATGAACACGCAAAGGAAACCCAAAGATTCAGGTCTGGAAGGTCCCTTAGCCACCTATAGAAGGAAAAGTGCCGAAGGAACTCTGGGAGGACACAAGACTTAGCAAAATTTGAGGTGGTGAAACATGGTCAACCTAGGATGAAACTTCAGAGGCATGCTAACCATCTAGGACACCAAAATTGGGGCATGCAAAATGAGGCAGTGACCAAATGACCCAACAAAGAAAAAGAAAGAGAGGGTATCCATTTTGAATGGGGTGTGTGTGCTGAGGGTACAACAAATGGTGACTCTGCTGGGAGAATGCTCCCAAGAATTTAAGGGATAAGTATTCATTCAAGACCCAAAATCTCTAGTTTCGCAGACCAAGGGCTGATATCCAAAAGTGAACTAGGTGAATGAGATCCTTAGCTGAATCAAACAATTAAACATCTCAAAAGTGTATGTGTGGTGAATTCATTCCTCCCCTTGGGAAAGGTGACAATAAGCGACTAATCAAACGAGCAAGGTACATGAATCTTCCAACACCAAAAGTAACCTTCACATTTCCCTACTGCTAGTCAGGAAACCATAGCCTCAATGGAGTTGTCATTGTGGCCTCATGAATATTTATCTACTGTTGGTTGGGCATCCCTAACCCCAGTAGAGTTACCCACACACCCATACGGTTGCTTTATTTCATAACTTTCTTTCTTTTTTTCTTTTGGATTTTCTTTCTAAACTTAATTATTTTGCTCAACCGTGTAAGCACTGAAGGCTACGATGGGTTTGAGAACCACAGTGATCATTGGAGAGGAATTAATATTTTTCACTTACTATATTATCATAGATATTACTACACGGCCCTTCGTAAATAATTAACATGTGTTTTGTGCAAGATCTGAGATGAACGTAAAAGGATTCAACCAAGGATCAAGGTCTAGAACAAAGTTCAAATAAGGAAACCATCCTTTTCTAGGAAGCTATTAGAGACTAATAGTCAAGAATGAATGTTTATCCAATGAACACTAAGAGTGGGCAACAAAGTGAACTATTCATTTAATGAGCATAGCCATCACAACAAGAATGAAAATCCTCTCATTAAAAGAGCAAAACAGTTGGGATACGAGCAAAATGAAGCAGTAGAAAATGATAGAATGAAAGAAAACCAGAGCAACCTATTCTAACCTATGTACAAATATTTATAGGAACAACTCTACACGAGCTCAAACTTGGAAGTAGTGTTTTAAATTCTTCCCATTGATAGGCAATGAGACATCTTCACCAGTGAAAGTTTTCAAATAGAGAGCATTGTTTCCCATAATTTTAGATCTTTGAAAGGGGCCAAACCAAAGCTTGTTGAATTTGTTGTGTCCCCCTTTCTTTTCATTGGCTTTGTCCCAACATAGGACTAGATCTACAATTCTAAATTCCTTAATTTTGGCTTGACGATCAAACCATCTCTTGACTACGCCTTGATGCTTGGTGAAATTTTCTATTGAGCTATCTCATAATTCTTCTAAGTGTAAGAGCTTAGCTAACTGAGCTTCTCTATAGTCTCCTCGTTCGTAAAAATCATTGATGAACTGGAGGGTGGGAATTTTTAGGTTAATCAAAATTATAGGTTCTAATCCATAGACCAGATGGAATAGGGAATCACCCAGGATGGCCTTGTGATGGGTGTGATCTGCCCAAAGGGTGAAATGGACCTGGGTATGCCAGTCCTTGGGGTTCTTATCAAGCAAATTTTTAATCACGGTGATCAGGTTTTTGTTGGTAGATTTTTCAAGGCCATTTCCCTCAGGATAGTAATTTGATGAAAATTTGAGGGCGATGGCATAATCAAAATCCCAGCTAGTGAATTTAAGCAAGGAGAAGGCTAGTCCATTATCACATACCAATGCATACGGGAAACCGAAGTGATTTAAAATAAAACTCTCAAGGAATTTAGTAACTACCTATGTGGTACATTTCCTACATGCAATAGCTTATGTACATCTAGTACAGTAATTAGAGGTGGTTAGAATGTACTTGTGACTTGGGGATGATGGTGGGCTTACCAGACCAATGATGTTGAGACACCATTGCGTGAACGGTCTTACCTCCAGGACTCGTTGCAGCGGGAGAGCGACATTCCTTTCTCTATTCATTGTGGTCTAGCAAATATGACACACATAGACATGGTTATGAGCATCCTTGAAGACTATAGGCCAGTAGTATCCTCCTCTCAAAATTTGATGCATGGTAGAAAGACCAAAACTATGATCCGTGCCAAATTTATCATGGAACTTCTTCAAGACCCGATCAGCTTCTTCTCTGCCAAGGCATCTTAAATATATGCCTTCATGGTTCCTCTTGTACAATATGGCTCCTTGAAACATGTAGCTATTGCGTTTCAGTCTAAGGGCACATTTTTGGACTCCCTACAATTGGGGCAGACATTTTTTATTTAACAGGTAGTATACTATGTCGTGATACCATTCTGTTGGAGACACATCCTCAAGCTAGTACTGTTGAACTGTAAGTTCAAGTCCAACTTCAGAAATTGCTTCAACTATTATTCTGGTAAGGGCATGTCCTCTAACCAATTTCATTGATTGAATTTCCATATCATATTCCTGTAGCAAGGTTACCCATTTGGCTCTGCGTTCTCTGAATTCATTTTTCATGAGCAATGTCTTGACTACGGGATCGGGCACGATGAAAATTACTTTGTTCCTCAAGATTTAATGCCTGAATTTCTTGACTCCAAGGATGAGATCATATGCTTTATTTTCAAAATTGTGATATCGTAGCTCAACATCCTTTAATGGGGCACTCATGAAGGCTATTGGGTGCTTATTCCCATCATCGTCTTTTTGAGTCAATATGCTAGCACACGAGTGGTCTAAAGCAAATGAATAAATATAAAATGGCTTCAGATAGTTGGGGCTGACCAGCATAGGGGCGTCAACTACTTTCTTGATCTCTTCAAATCCTACTTGGCTTCCAAGATCCACTCAATTTTGGCATCTTTCTTTAACATAGCATTGAGCGGCTTGACATTTCAGCAAAGCCTCTAATGAATTTTCTGACGAAATTTATTTTCCCAAAATAGGAATTTAACTCTTTCTTGTTGCCTGACAGCTAAATCTTCATGATGGCCTGGATATGTTCAAGGTCAATGGAGATTCCCTTTTCTGAGAGGACATATCCAAGCATTTTTTCTTTAGTGACCCCGAAGATACACTTCTTCAGATTGAGGGACACCCCAAATTCTTTACACCTCTGAAAAAATTTGCACAAATCAACAACATGATCACTTCATTGCTTTAAGAATAAGGTCAAATCAACCATGTAGATGATTATGCATGTTTTGATTAGATCCTTCAAGGAAATTTCCATTGCACGTTGAAATATAGTGTCTACATTGATGAGTCCAAACGACATTCATCTATAGGAAAAGGTGCCCCACTTGGTAGTGAATGTTGTTTTATGTCAATCTTCATACTACACCATAACTTGATTGTACCTAGAGTAACCATCTAAGAAAGACATCATCTTTAAGCCATTAACTATCTGCAATACTTCATTAAATGATGGCACAAGATAGTTATCCTTTTCTGAAGCTCTATTTAGATTGCGAAAATTGACACACAACCTGATTTCTCCATTCTTTTTTCTAACTGGAACCAAATTAGCCACCCACGTGGAGTGCCTAACTAGAAAAATAATCCTAGCAGACAATAGCTTCTATACTTCCTTATATATGATTGGTTCTAGGAAAGCATTAACAGTAAATTGTCATTGTCAAAATTGTCTCACATCCAGTTTTAGAGGGATGGTGTGAGTGATGATTGATGTATCATATGTTTTTAGGTCTCATAGCTCTAAGAATTAGTGTCGTGGTACTTTCACAAAGCATCCATTATTCCCTTTCTTTCTTCTAGTGTGCACACCTTTCCAATAAAAACATTCTTTGCATCCTTAGGTGTTCTAAGGTTATAGGTGTCACACTGTCCATCGATGGAATCCCTCTGTGCTCATTGGTCCTATCCTCTGATCTAGTCCAGATCAAATATCCGCTTGAGTTGGACCATTCCTCTTTGGATAGTGTTGGTCTTGAGATTGACGACCCCTTCTATATCTAGCTTAGCCTCTTTAGGCTCAATCTCATCAATTATTTGGGTTGCAAACACATCGAAGCTAGTGATAAAATCCAGGATGTGTTTGTCATCATTGAATACTTGGAAATTGGCCACATTGTCTAGCATAGATGGAATGGAAGTGAGATCAACGGTAAAAATTTTAAGGCCAGACAATGAAAATGGTTGCAAGGTGCTATCTACTTGTGCTAAGGCATTGGCAGTGTGATTTTGAGAGCGTTGGATCAACTAAATATTGAATGCATCTAGTCCTTCTAATAGGTCCTATACCCTATGCCTATAATTAGTTAATCTCTAGGCATAATAGGAATAAAGATTTCTGAATTTCTTTATGACCAACTTAGAGTCCCCAAAGACTTGTAACATTTTAACACCTTTCCTTAATGCCATGAGAAGCCCCAAGACCAATGCCTCGTATTCTGCTATGTTATTAGTGTAATAAAATTGAATTCAATGGGAAACAAATTATGACTTACCTTTGGGTCTGATTAGTTCAAATCCCACTCCAACTCCATGCTTGGATTTGGATCCATCAAAGCACAATGTCCAGAACCCAGGAGAGTCCTTGATCTTGGAATTAATAGATTTGACCTTCTCTTATGATGGAGGCCTCATTTCAGCGACCTCTTGAGGTTGTGTGGATTCCAAACATATCTAATCTATTGATGGTGACTGCACTTCCTCCATTGGAGTGATTTTTCCATTGATGTGCTCAATTGTTGTTTGACATAAACAACATTCAAAATCAGAATGGGTAGCATTGTGTACCCTGCACCAACTAGGCAACAAGAGTTCTTGAAAATTCATTCTAGCTCCCAAATTGAGTTGATCTTGTACACATTTCTCCATAAAATCTTGAAATCGATCTAGCGATCCAAGATTACCATCCTTGCAGGACTCTTTGTCATCTGACTCGATCAACATTTTCGTGCTCTGAGGGGCACGAGATAAGTTAGCAGATGGATTTCACAATACAAGAAGAATATCCTAGGTTGCTTCTTCTTCAAAGAATTCTTGTTCATTTAAATATGACACCGGAGAATAATTTCCTAATTTTTTTTTAGCAAACAACACTTCATTTGTGTTGTCTTTTGTGATCATAAACTTCATGCATGGCTCCCGATCTATTGGAATATGATTTGGAATCCCTTTCCATGGCATCCACAGGTAGGAGTAATCTATTGTGGAATATCCATTCAATGCTCTTGTGAAATCCCTTCCTAAAATTATGCCATAGGTGTTGAGGATATTCGCAACTTGGATGTCAATGGTTTGTTGTATTTTGGAATCAACAACAATCTGCATGGGTATTCTATTGATCTCACCATCTATGCTAATCTCAGTCTTGTCAAGATGTGTCACTTTATGCCAAGAAGGAGTTGGAACTATCCCAAGATCCTTGCACATGCTCAAGGGCATGGCGTTGGCGGCAACTCCCAAGTCCAACAAGCAATTATGGAGATTCTTCCCAAACACTTTGATAGTGATCAAGAAGGGAGGGTTTTCCAATTTTCCCTAAAATAGACCTCTGAAAACATCTACTTGGGCCACCTGACCTTTATCTTTATCATTTCCCTTGATTTGGGCTTGTGTTTGATCTGTTTCCTTGGCAAGTTGCTTATTTACCTACTGATTTGCAGCTAGATCAACTTTCTTGTTGAAAATTTGTCGCACAACTAGCTCACTTTGTTGATCCTCAAAAGAGACCCTTCTTGGGGGTGTGTCCTAGACAAGTTTACATTAAGGGGTCCCATTGATCATCCTAAAGAAAGTGTTTCTAATAGTTGGGACTTTAAGAAGCTCGTAGTCGAACACACTTAGCTTAACCTTCTTAAATTCCTCTGCAATATATTCCCCCATTTTCTCAATTTTAGCATCATAAGAAGTACCTTGGGAAGATTCAATAGGCTAGTTTTGGGTTTGATTATGCTGCCTATTTTTGTTAAAGTACTGAGCAGGTATGTTTGGATAACCCGAGTTATTGGTAGCATTTGGGTTAGCAGGGGTGTTGAAATTATTAGGTGGAGTGGAGGTCATGAAAGGAACACCGATGTGCCCATGATCTTGTCTATTTCTTAAATCATATGGAGTGCCCCTTTGGTAAAACATTTGGACCTCATCCTCTCTCAACTCTTCCTCATCTATGGGACCATTATCTACTGAATCAAAAATTTGAGCCAAAGGGCTTTCGGTACTTACCTCTTTCGTCTTGTCATTGCTACTTTAGCGGCATCCTCCTTTTCTGGTATGTTTCTCTCAACTTTTGGGAAGGGAGCCTAGTTGATCATCAGTACCGAGGAGTCATATGGTTTAGAAGGGATGATTTCTCTGCATCCCGTGTTGTCCACAATATTTTGGACTTCAATCTAAAAAATTTCAACGCTCGTTAGGAATTTCAGACAATCCAATTCATAATGTCAGCTTTTTTATGGATACGACACCAGCCAGATGATGCAGCCTTAGCTAAGTAGAATCCTCTTGTATTTTTTTCATTTTTATTAGGCTAGTCTAAGGGAGTAGGAATGTTGGCATTGTTTGACCTTGTGTTCCATGTCCAATCCTGTCTTTGGGAGGGCCTTTTGTTAGAGTTCTACCCCAAATTTTGACCCCTATCATAAGTCTATTTGGAGGATGTGCCAGCATCACGGTTGTCATGGTTGTCCCAATTAAGGTTGGCCTAGATGTTTCTCTACAAAGCTTGCAATTGATTGTTTTGATTCATCAAGTGAGTCATCTCCATGGATATTTTCTTGATAATTTTTGCCAGCTTAGCGATCTGATCCTTCTTCGTGTTTCTTGATTATGAGGCTGAATTTTGAAGGAAAAAGGTTGTGTAGCTGACTAATTTTAATGAGTAGGCTAAAATTCAGAGGCTTTAAGGTATGTTGGCACTTGGGGCAGCTGAGAGTGGACCTGTCATGGCTAGGGCAGTAAGTACTATGTAACCAGAGGTGTCTGGTTTATCGGTTGTCCCGGGTGAGGTAATATGGGAAGTTGTGGTATTGGATTCATGAGGGGCATCTGATGGTTCAAAGCTTGAGTAAGCCCCTAAATTTGTGAAGGATGAGCAACCTGCCCAAAATAGGACAGTGGATAGAAAATGTTATGTCCCATTTGTAATAGAAATGGCGGCCTCGACATAAGCGTCCACCAATCTAGCAGGAGGCGGTCACATCCTTTTTACTAATGTTACATTAAGGTTGTCCGATACTATATAGTATACATGTAAAAAAAAAATCATTCAACATTCACGGATCCTTTAACCGAGTATATGCTCTATGGAATCAGTCATTAAAGGAGTTGATTGGTTTATTGATCTCCCTTTGGACCGACATAAAATGTCGGTACAACTTGTTGATGGTGTTTTCTACACAACAACAACTTAGACATAGTATGATATCCTATCTCTCTTGAAAGGAAAATCTCTATGGGAAAAGAGATAACCCCAAGGTCTCTAATGTCAGGTCTTGACATGCAACAAAACAAATCAGTGATAAATGTGAAAATGTTGGTAATCACAAAGGGACCTTACTATGAGAAAATACTGGATTTTGAATCTATCAGATCTAAGCAATAAATTGATACTTTGAAACTTGATTGGAACCTTGATAATAAAGAAACAACAAAAGATAAAGGTTTCAGAGATAATTTTAAGACTACTTCTAACCCTAAGATTGAAAATGCCAAAAGATAAAATTCCCAAAATGGACCGATATCTCATAAACTACTTTATCCTTGACCTAGATGAATCTACAATTTCACAGAAATAGTGCAATCTTCTAAGGTATTTAAATATTTTCAAATCATAAAAATTCATTCAGCCAATCCTATTGCAATTGAGATGAACAAACCCTTATAACTGAACTAAGCACAATTTTAAGTCCAAGCTAACTTTGTAAAACAGCTAACAATCAACTAACTGCAAAAAGTATGGACTAGAGATCACTGCAAACATTCCAAACATGAAACCTTAAGCATTACCAAACAATTTAACCATAAACTTATAAGCAATTTGAAAGATAGAATAACAAGAACCATGCCAAATGAAATTACACAAGATAGATACGAAACACATTATCTCTCTTATATTAAATCATCCAAAGTAGCAACAACTCCAGTTTTCTGTTACAACATTTGCTTGAGAATAAACCCTAAGTCTCTCTAATATCACTTGTCTATTTCCTCTCTATCCTTGTTCTTCTATGTGCCTATCTATATTTTCAAATGAGGCAACATGCCTATTTTATAGAAAATCCCTAAGATAGGTCGGCCCAAAAGATATCTTTACAATAAAAAATAACCTACAAGAGGTCGGCCTCAGATATTCAAACATATGAAATGTGCCATTGGCACCAATTTCATCCAAGACTGCCAAGATACCAAAAAGGTCAGCCCAATACATGTGAATAATGGGAAGCACAGATATCGATGTCACCCTATATAGGTACTCCCCATCCTTGTCTTTAGTCTGTTCTCCTTCACCATGTATGGTCAACAAAACTCTATCTAGCTCAGCAACAAGTGGCACAGGAAAAACCCTAATCCTTCTCTCAAGAGACTTGATGTCATCTCTTGCTTGCCTCACTGCACCATCCCAGTCAACCTTATTAGTCAAATATTTGTCCATAACTGCAATATAAGTTGTAACATCATCCAACTAATGTCTATTAACTGGTCCTTCACCGTTTGGAAAATAAACATCTCTCCACCACTTCCTAAGCTGCTCAATTGAGATGTTTCAGAGCAAACTTCTTCCTTCCAGTCATGACCTCAAAGAATGAAAAGCATTTATCATAGATACTAGTCAGAGCATCCTCAATCTATCATACCTACTTATGGATCTTTTTCAAGGCCCTCTTCCTCATTTGCAGGATTTCAAACCATTCCCAAGGTTCATAAACCCTTGGAAAATGAAGAATCCCACACTTTACCAATTTATCTTCAATAAATCCCATGATTTTTGTGACCTTCTACAGTAAGAGGTTAGTATCCACATTATCCTGAGCTAATACAACCTTTAACCAATTCACTGATCTCATTACATCTCCTCTGGTTGACAAAATTTTCTTAATAACATCACCCCCTCTAGCTTGGACACCTTGCAACTAGGCAACTATAGAATGTGTGGTGCCCTTCATCCTTTCAAGCTCAGATATTGTCTCTTGAGGCAAGAAACTTGCAGTAGAGGAGGAAGAACTAATAGCTTGCAAGGATTTCATCAACTCTTGCAAGTACTTCTTCAGTTTCTCATTCTCCATCTCTACCTCATGCCTCGTCTGCACAACCTTCTTTAACCTGCCCATAATCACAGCATTGGATCCTTCATATTCTTCAATATCCTGCTCCACAGTAGCATGCCCCAAGTCAACAGTTTGCACATGATGGTCCTGGGAAGTCACATTGTCTTTATCTTTATTTGGAATAGGGGTAGAAATATGGGCCACTCTATTGCCCAACCCATCTCTTTCAATTCGGGACACAATCCTTGCTTTCTTCTTAGTTTTCTCCTTTTCTACATTAGCCATCAAGGCATCCCAATTAGGAGGAGAATCCTCCACTATTACCATTTTTCTCCTCAACTCCCTTTCTAACCATCCTAGAATAGTAGACCCAGTAGGCATTGTATCTTGCTTATCTTGCTCCTATTCCTATTGATCATCAGTTACATCCTTTTCAACACTTGGCATATTAGGAATGTCCCTAATTGGGCTCTCTTTCTCCTATACTTGTTCTTCCACCACAACTCGGGCTGGTGATGGGACCTTCACTAGTATATCCTCCTCCTTTTGAGGAGACTTGTTCAATTGCTCCCTCATAGGTTTGTCTGCATATGCCACCAAGGGGGATTGTATGACCTTGTCAATTTATGCCTTAGCATTATAGAGGTCTCCATTCTGAAACTCTTCCTTGCCCAAATCTTTAGGATCTTCATCCTTCTTTGGTTCCTCCTGTGTGCTACCAACATCCTGAGGAATGGAGGCACTCACTTGTTCAACAACAAGAATACCCACCAAAACATCCTCCTTTGCTGCACTATCCCTTGGGGAAGGAGTCCTTGACCTCCTCATGTATACTCGTGTTTTCTCCCCTGAGCTTTCAACCTCTACCACTGGTGGTTCAACCTCCTTACTAGCCTTGGGAACTTCCTCCTACTTTTGTGATAGCTTTGTAATCCTTCTTCTCTTTATCAATGGAGGAGCAGCTTCCACCTCCTCTTCCCCTTCCTTATTCTTTTCAATTTATTTCTTAGAGGCATGTATCCTCTTCTTAGCAACAGGCTTCCTCTATTTACTTACCTCTGTAGCCTTCTCAGCTTGAACCTCCCTTACCTGTATTTTGAAAGGGGAATCCACCTTTTCCTTGCCTTTAGGATCATGTTAAAGTCACTCCTCGAAAGCAGAGTGAGACTTTATGTCTCCCATAAAATCATAGGTGCATGGAACACCTTCACCTTCCAACTCTAGCATCATGTGCTTCAACCACATCTTGGTGTACTTGATCACCGGGGTCATAATTTGATCTAACTTAGTCTTTTCTTCTTCTAACCAGTCAACTTCTCCCACTAGCTTATCCTTCACTGCCTCATAGACATGACCTTGGATTACATTCCCATCCTCTTCCACTTGGTTAGGAATGTCCTTCACATTGTATATCCTTACCAAATCTACCATCAATTTAGAGAACTTCTTCTTCCTTACCTTAAACTCATCAACAAGGTTAACCGAGTAATCTTCAATGTGAGCCTTATGACTATATTCTCTACTGGCCTTCTTTTGTGCTTCGTCAGTGATATCAAACCTTTCTCTCTTGGAATGGAAAGAGAGACCAAGGGTACTCATATCCTCCTTAACAGCATGAGTAGACTGAATAGAAGGACAAACCTCTCCCATTCCTATTTTAAAGGGAAAATCATTCCCAAAACCTATTTTGTGCATTTCTCCCTTCACAATATTGTTAAAGTCACAAATCTATCTAGTGACTTCCAACAATATGATATGATCAGTAGGGTATCTAGGGAGTCTGTAGGAAGCCCTTTGAAAACCATCAATTCTGATGTATGAGAAAGTTGGGAACTGGATAAACCATGCCCCATATCTCCTTATCAGTTCTTTGGCCTTATATGAAATTCTCATATGCTCTGCACCTTGGAGCAATCTAGTGATGTACATAGTGAACACATCATTGGATCTCCTGTAGCCCCCCCCAGTTAGGTGCAACTGTGGATATACCTCATAAATGGTATCTTTCCCAAAGGTACCCCTAGTGCTTAACCCCTTGTACGGGTGAAGTTTTGCCAATGCATACACTAGGTAGGAGGTCATAGTAAAAGTCTTGGTTTGTAGGACATTGCACAACTACTCATGAATCACAACACTGATGATACCTGCCCAGTGATAGTCAATCCCTGCTCCATTCTAGCAATCACATTGAACATCCAGGTCTCGAACACACCCGCACTCTTCAATCCCATGAACCTACTGAGAAGAGTGATGAGATTGTATTACTCTCTCTTGAACTTAAGCCTAAATAGTTGCTTAGAAAACTTGGAAAAATGGGATTTAGGCTTCTCTAGCCAAGAGTTAATCACCTGCTGAGACTTGACTACGTTCTCCTCATAATATTTTCTGGCAACATCTATGTCAAAGGCCACCACATGGGACCTATCAGGCATGTCAAAGGTTGAAGCAATAGATACAAAACAAAATCCAGCCAAGATCCTTCCTTGGGGACCAATTATCCTCTGTGTTCCTCTATCATAATTCTTGGCACACTCAAGCATCAGCTCATAACATTGCACTATGGAAGGGAAACCTGCCACATGAGCCAATCCGAAATCCACAATTCTTCTAGCCAATAGAGGAGGACTCAGTGTAGACATCTCAGCCTTAAATTCCTCATAGTCCCACATGCCTACATTTGTATCTATGATTCCTGACCAAATTGAGGTCAAATTTCTCTCAGGAATCCAACTCTTTATGTCTAATTTCACTTTCTTTGCATCTGAGATGGAAAAAGTCTCTACACCTGGATCTGTTGCCTTCCCCTTGCCTCGACCAACAACATCATGTTCTGATCCTACCTACAAACACATAAAGATGACCATAATTAGATCCACAAGAAACAACAAGTGTAGGAAATTATAACCTCAAAGTTCAGGATTTATCCCCCCTTGTGGATTCCACCCTGAAGAGGATTTTCGAGAAAATCCAGACCAAGCAGATTCCAGCAAACCACGCATGCTAATTCCCATAATATCATTTTAAACCATCAACTAATAAAGGAATACCCCAAGAGATACTTAGCATAAGCCCATTTTATCTATCAACTATGCCACCAATAAACAAATCCATCATAACCATCAAACTCAATATTTTCCCAGAAAACTTGGAAGAATCCGCTAGAGACGGATGTTGGCAAAAACAACAATAGCTACCACTGACCCGAGAAAATGAAGGAGACATGGAACATCTGGGAAAATCTAGAGTGAACGAATTTTGGCGAGAATTGGATATATCATCACTAAGCATGAAATCGGCCAAACAAACCAACCACAGACACCGGAAAAATTCGGAGGAAGCAGATTTTGGCGAGACAAACGAAATTCGATAAAAGGTGGAAAAAAAGGAAAGAAAGGGATAAATCGGGGAAATCCAGAGGAATTGGATTTTCGTGAGAACTTTGAAAACCCAAACCCATCCACATCTTTTTTACTTTCAGCAAAATGATTCAAACAACTCCGGATCCAAGGCCCAAACTCTGAAAAAACTTAACCTAGACCTCCAATGAATCAAACACAAATTTATAACAATCCTCATGCAATCTGAGGAGGATAGGCCATGCCCTAGGTCGAGAACCCTAAAATGTCTACCATGAAAACACATAGAACCAGGCATGACTTGCTCACAAACAAGAATGGAGAGTCTAAGACCAATGCAAGCAAACGCCCAAACAAGAAGTAATACCAAACCAAGAGTAAACATCAATGACCAACCTAGCAGACTGGTATAGCAGTGAAAAACTCCTAAAATTCCCGGTGATGATGGGAAAACCCAAGGAAATCAGGAAACCATGAAGGACCAGAAAGAAAATGAAGCGAAGCAATTCAAAATCAACAGAGTAAAGGAGTATTTATACATACCATGAGAGTGAAAGGGCTGGAACTGGTGATGCCAACAGATAATCGTTAAGTGCAAGCAAGATACAATCCACGCACATGAAACTCAAATGCACAGTCAAAACAACTTCAAAAATCATAATCCAGCAAAACACCAAAAACTCCAAGACTCAAGCTCAAATGATAGCAACTGAACAAACTCAAATGAATATTTATTCTCAAAAATCCAATATATCAATGCCCCAAAACATCTGCACAAATGCCATTAATGCGGTTGACAAGACAACCACAACCACAAAAACCTAAGGATTCAACGAGGTGATGGACTTTGGGGAAAACCGAACCATATGGATTTTCTTGAAAATAGGGTCAAAAGCAGTGACCACCGTCCATCGAAAGAAAACCGAGAGAATCCGGCCTAGGCGGATTTTCCCGAAAGCAATGAAAACTCTGAAATGCAGTAAAAACACAAGATTTTCAATAATAATCAAAAGTGTGCCACTTCAACTGGCAAGATGGACATCAAAGAATGAACCCAAGCAAGTGAAAACCTCCGAAAAAGAAGGGGCCAAAACACCAAAAAGAAAAAAAGAGGGTCCCCACTTTTAGTGGGGCGTGTGTGCAAAAACTGCACAACACGACTCTAAAGGGTTGATTGGGGTTTTGAACTTTTACAGGAAAGCATTCTTCAGGAGTTCCCATGTGTTGATAGTTCTTGCTAGCCAGTTGACATACCACTAAAAGGCCTCCTCAACCAAGGAGTAGGGAAAGAGCCAGTAGGCCACATCCTGTTATATGATATGCATATTCTTCAAGGCTATCTCAAAAATCCTAAAATGTTCCTCTATTATCCATTGCGGGTCCCAAGGGTTGAATTTCATGCAAAATCTCTCAGGGTTCTTTGGCATGTCCTAATAGAGGTTGAAGGCCAAAGGAAATGAATTATTTCCCAACCACACCATGAGAGGGGGTGGTGGAGGTGGTTGCACCAAATTGACTTGTGGGTGCAAAGGGGGATCTGTAGTTGATGGGACAACTCCTGGAAGTGGGACTATGTTGGGCTGGAAGGAAACATCTAGCCCAGTGGAAGAGGAATCCTGGAAGGTTCTTTGAAGTGGATGAGTGGGAGAAGGTTTTGCCAAAGATGAGGGATAAGATAGAGATGAATGGATAGAAGAAGGAGATGGAACTGAAAGAAAAATGGGCTGCTTGGATGTGCTGGAGGCGGAGGCTTCCCCTTTCTCTCTTAGCTTGGGTAGGGGGTGGTAGCTCTTGAAATTCCCCTTTTTTTGGTGTAGACCTTAGTATTCTATAAAATATCTCAAGGGAGAAAGACCCAATTCTTTCCAGCTTAGCTCCAAAAAGATCCTCCTTCTAGCGCTAGTTCTATTGATGGGTGTTTTTGCACACTTTCTCAACACAGGCAATGCGCAGGTGCATCTCCTCTCTTGAAAGGAAATATCCAACAAGTTGCTGAAAATTACCCTAAGGTCTCTTGGGTGTCAAGTCATGACTTGCGAAGAATATCTCAGTTTATGTTTGATGTAATCTTGTTGGTAATAACAAGGCATAATTATGAAATTTAGGCTGGAACGAAGGTCAATTTGTAAATGGAGTATTAAGATGGAAAGTTTCTTCACGTTTGCTATAGGTTCAAACAAAAGTTGAAAACCTTATTTTTGATTTAAGATTTGTCTTTACAATGTGCAATGAACCTTAGCATAGGTTACTTATTAAAAAAAAAGGAAAAGAGGAAAGGAAGAGAAAAGGTTCTTGGACCTACAACTACTAATGAATAGTGATCATGGAGGTCCCTACTATGGACAACTTCCTTAAAACAAAATTTCACTTAACCAAAAATTTCACAGTGTCATGAAATATGTGCTATCTTCTAAGGACTGCAAATGTTTTATCATTTATTCACCATATAAATGCATGAACAAAGATAAATTTTTAAAGAAAATTTGAATTTAAGTCCAGACTAACATTACACAGCCATCTACCAACAACAAACAACCAAAATTATGGACAAAGAAGGCATCTACACAACAAAAATCTTCACAACCATAAAACATAATTACTATATCTACCAAAGTTAACTGAAAGGAAATGGAACAACAAAATAAATCTTATTAAATCATCTAACTATGAGAGAAGAATCATGAAACATGCAAAGAAACTCAAGAATCCACCAAATTCAATGTATTTCTATTAAAATTTCTACAACATGTCATTACAACAACTCAAATCTCTCTTGAAAATGAGAGGAGACCCCCTATTTATAGTTTCCCAAAAGTAGAATGAGTGGCCAAGATTAATTTACATTTGTGTGGCCAAGATTCACTGTAACCTAGGGTTCTACCTATCCCACAATATATTACATTTTAAAACACAATTTTGTCTTTTCCCTATTTCATCTTTTAGTGGCAGCACTGTAGCATTTTTTCTTCTTCTTGATTGCTCTTTTGTTGCATCTATTCTATTAGAAACATTTCATGAATAATAAGGTTTCTCTCCTTCTTCAAGGATGCATATTCCATGAAATTTAGAGTCACTGGTTGGAGTTTATTGACCTCTATGATGTCAGATCGCAATACTTGGTAACTCCATTCTTTGGAATTGTCAATGAGCGTTTCCTAGTCTTCATCATACTTAGCAGCGTGGTCTCTAAACAACTCAGACTGGGCAAAGGATTGGGCTGAAAAATTCATGAAATCAGTGGTAATCTCTCTCGGAATTCCATCATCTATCTTCTTTTGGAAGTGAGGCTTTATCTTCTCTGGATTAACTTGGATGTCAGGCACATCGTACCATGTCATTAGCTTGAAATATCAACTACAATCCACCCAAACCTACTTGGCCCAATCGATATCTAGATTTACCTTTTCAACCACCTAATCCAATATTTCTTTTCGGTTCTCAAAGTATCGCTTCTAGACATCCATCCACCAATGATCATCCTCTTTGAATGTAAACTCTTTCTCCCAAATCTCACTTGTTAGCTTGAGGATAGCCTGAATATTTGGATAGGTAGACTCATACTTCCTAGGGAAGTCAATGCAAATTTTCTTGGTACCCTCAAGAGACTTTTGTACATCCAAGAACTTTTTTGTTGGCCGAACAATGTGATTGATGCCCATGTTTCCAATATCTAAAACCTATCAGAACCAGCTCTCCATGGTCTTATCCAACTTCTTTCTTTTCTCCAGTTTGTCTATCTACTCTTTGGATAACAATTTTTGTGGGGCTAAGGATGTGGTAGGTTGTTCTTTTGTCAATGACCATTATTGGATGTAAGTTGTTAGATTAGCCACCTATGCTTTGAGCTCTTCTTTTGAAACTTTATCTTGTTAAATCAGATGGACCACCGTGGCGACGGATTCATGGAGGTAATCTACATTTTGTTCCCTGGTGGCCACTCCCAAGTTGATGGTGGAGATGTTGTAACTTATTCCTTGTTCTCCCACCACCAGTGTAGCTACCTGCACCATTCTAGATCCAGAAGCATCCATGGTTACCTTTGATATGATTTTGGGTTTCTTCTCCTTCTTGGTGCTGATTTGGGCTTGGGCCAATATAGCCTCCAATCTCATTTTTGGATCCTTAGGAGTAGGAGCCTTCTTCTCCAGTTGCTTCTCCAACCAATCAAGCATTAAAGACTATGCATTTGGTGATTTCTTATTATGCTCCTTTTCATCCTGTCTAAATTCAATTTATTTATCATTCAGAGCCTCTTTCTTTGTCCTCGTATCTTCCTTGTCCTCATTTGAGTCCTATATGAACAATGTGTGTTTGATGGAGACTTTGATGAGAAGGAATTCCTTGGGGTTGTCTACCCCTTTAGCATCCTTTTCTTCCTTTTCTTCATTGTGTTCATGCTCCTCAGGTTGCTCAATTTCTAGATTTTCATGAACTTTAGCCTCTTCTTCAGGATTATCTTCTTCCTTTTACTCTTGTTCATCACCGAGGGAGATTCTCCCTATTATTTTTGGGGCTATTGTCACATTCTTCCATTATAGATTTATCACCCTCCGCTTCTATGTCAACAACCCTTTCTTCACTGATAGGCTATATTTAAGCCTCCTTATCTTCAATCTCTTTGAGTTGCTTGACCAGCTTTGCATCAAGCTTAGGATTAGATATTTCTTCAATAGTTTTTTCTATCCAAACCCTCACCATCATCATCAGAAGATTCATGGGCAACCTCATCAATTACTCGACGCTCATAAATGGGGTGCTCATGATAATTGTCTACCTCTTCTTGCAACCCCTTGGCTGCCTCCATTTGTTGTCGTTGATCCAATTCCTCAAAAATCTACATGGTGGCCTCCATTGTGGGAGGCTCAGTAGGAGGAGGAGGAACTGGAAGGTGTGTTATCACTTGGGAAATTGTAGCTTGCACCATTGGGTTTGCAAACATCCTTGAGAACTCAGATGGTACTGTTCAACAAAAAACTGTAAGGCCTTTGCGGTTTTATTTTTACCTTCATGGCTATGCCTTATTTTTCAAATGCTCACTGCCCTTGGAGCACTCCACGTGGCTCCCTCACAAAGCTTTTCTTTTTTCCTTCGCTTCGCTTTTGGGCAGTCTCCGTCTGCGTGGCACATGGCTCACTCTGGCTATTTTTTGAAGTTGGACCCGCCTCATACTTTGTTTTTCTCAGAGCACTCCATGTGGCTCTCTCTCAAGGCTTTATGCTGGGCGCCTTTACTACCTTCTTCAAAGCACCTTTGCTACTTTTTTTTGGGCTCTGTTTGGGCGACACGTGGCATTTTCTCCTGCACCAGTTACCTTGGAAATGCCGCTGGATCTTTTGTACTTCCCTGCTGCCACGTTTCTTGCTATGGTGCCGCGTGTTCTCTCCTACTGCTGCATGGTTTTCCATTTTGTGTCATGGCCTTGCTAGCATATTGATAGTCGGTCGATGATTGCTATGGCGGCTCGAGATGATCTGGACCATTGATCACTGCGCGTGGTTTGTTCTTCTTCTGATGCATCTTCAAGCGGTGGATTGGCAAATAAATAGGGCCTTGTTTTCTTTTATTGATGTTGATTCAGTTTTGCTAAAAACTCTCAAGCACTGGGAAGTAAGCCTTTTGTAATAGTTTCTTTCAATACAAAGACTTTGGACTGTGCCAAATAAATTCAGCCTTTCTATTTTCAAACATTCGTTAGGACTATTGACCTGTGCTGTTATCTTTATTTTTGTATGAAAGTCTGTTCTTCGGTTTTTGTAACCTTTCATAGCTAAATAAATACAGACCATGTTTTTTCAAGTCTTCCATGTTAAGACAAGGTTATGCTTGATTACATTATACAAATTAGAGGGTATCTGTACATGATAAATGCTTGTGGGGAAAAATAACTTAATTAACAACATTTTAGTGGTTCGGGCCTTTGCATTTTGCACTGTGCTCTATTGAAATTCATCTAAGTCTTTGGCACATCGCCTGCAGTGTAAATTTTACATTCTTGCTATCCTCCTAACCTTTTACCTCCACCCACTAAGCGAAGAGCTAGCTTCGATAAAATCTTGGAGGTTACTTAGCTAGCGCACAATGTCTCTCAATAGCTAAGTTTCCCATAACATTGCTGCTACATACAAATTTTTGCATCAACAGTTCTTTTTCTAGCATGCTCAGTGGGACCGCGAACTAGCATGTTTTCCTATGTTTTATAAGTGTGTATGACTCATCGGCCTATCACTAGGTCATAGATTGCAAGAGTCTCTGGCCAGCTTGCACCGCCTTTAGTTCTTATGCACCTGAGAGGTCGCTGAAGTAGCCCTTCACCTCCTCCGTCTCCTCCTTCTCCGACATCACCTAATCCACCTACACCCATGGCTGCTAGAAATTATGTAGTTTGGAACTCCGGTAGTCCATTAGTAGCACCTATGTCTCCTGCAGTATGGGCCCCCATCCCTATTTCAGCTCTAAAAGCTATCCCTAAATATTTTGGGGATGAATCAAAAACACCCACAGAGCATCTGTAAGATGTAGCACACATATTTCTGGTACATGGTGTATCAAAAAAAAATGTAACCCTCAGATTGTTGGTTGCCTCCTTCTAGGGAAAGGCGCTGAACTAGTACCGGACTATCGAAGCTGGCACTATTGCTACTTGGGACCAGCTCAGGACCCCATTTTATGAGCGTTTCTCCAATGTTGGTGATAGATCATCATTGTACCATCAATTGGCAAACATAAAGCGGGTTGCTCATGAAGCTCTGCTCGATTTCAATGCAAGGTTCCATTCGACCTGACAGAGAGTGCCTGTTGGCAGCTGACCACCCTCGAATCTGGCTTTTATGTTCTACTTGAAGGCAATCATTGCTGATATCTCTATGATGTTATAGGCTCTGGGTGGAGAGACTCTTCCTGATGCTTATGCCCTAGCTGTCGCTGCAGAAAATAATCTGATCGCTATTGGGAAATTGGCACCAAGACCCATCATGCCATTGTTCCCCGAGTGCAATGCTCCAGAAGTTGAAGTCCCTTCCACCAGCGTGCCTATGGCTCCTCCCCAATCTATGTACATCTATCCCGGAAGTGCTCCAAGCACAACCTCATTGGCAGCTCCTGTGATTGCTCCTATGCCTAATCCCATGGCTACCAAGATGAGAGAACAAATGCGGGCTATGACTAATGAGTTGACAACTTTGAAGCAGCAGCAATACAACTATCAAAAACCGACATACCAAAATTACCAAGGTGGAAAGCCTTCGTACCAATCAAATTAGTGGCAAGATATGTCACGTGGGAATACCTTAGCTCAGCCAAATAACCAGATGGTTCTAGTAACCCTGCCAATGCAGACTGTTCATCCTAGTTCGAACAAGGAGTTGGTAGTAAGACAAAACAATTTGGCTGAAGACGCTAACTAATGGTGTTTTCCTTGCAATGATGCACATATGTCGCGAAACTGTCCATGGGGAAATTTGCAACAATAGATCACAGATCAATGTAGCCAAGGCAGCGCATCCATTTTCGGCAATCCACCATATGTCTCTCAACAAATGAACAATGCTATCCTTGTAGCTCAAATGCAAGTGATGTCCATTCAGCAGGAATCAAACATTGTTCCTGACCAGGCTCTTTTTTCTTGGATGGAAGGAGAAGAGTCAGCGTTTCCAAATGACATTCCTATGGATAAAGTACCCTGAGTGCAATCTGACTACAACACGCGTTCAAAGTGAAGATTCACCGAAGAGTTCACAACCTTACCTACCAATGCATCAACACCACCTAGGCCTAGCCCTGCGGCAAGCCTATTGCCAATCCCACCATAGTAAAAAATGGCTATTCCTAGATCTCTAAATCCACTTCCTCTAAAGGAAATGACTCCTACAGTCACCCTTGCTATTGTCAAATAGCTAGACGTACCAGTCGTCAGGCCTGTACCAACTGTCAAACTGAAGGAGCAAGCCACTACAACTTACCAATCACGAGCGTAATTCAATGTGGTGGAACAACTGAAGAAGTCATCTGCCAACACTTCTCTTTTGGATGTCTTAGCTATTCTGAAGCAGAAGGTGCTGCTACAAAAGGCGTTGTTAGTTGAGGAGGATTCTAAAGTTCCTGCTCAATCTAATGAGGAGAAGGTATCCAGGCCTGAATTCGATAGAGTGCTAACAATTCAATTGCAGGAGAAGCTCGAGTCCGGAAGGGAAAGTAAGTCTAAACCTAAGACTTTCTTCCTAACACTAATTATTGGTGAGAAATTGCTACATAACTGTATGATTGACTCTGGTGCTAGCACCACTATCATGCCAAAGCAAGTAACTGATGCTTTGGGTCTAAAATATGAGCCTCTGAATAAGGGAGTCATGCATCTTGATAGAAACAAGGTTGATACTGTCGGGGTAATCAAGGGATTTCCTATGACTCTGTTTTCCTACCCTAGTATCACCATAAATCAGGATACTATGCTCATTGATAGTCCTCCTCTATTAGGGTTTTGTTTGTCCTGAGAGTTCACTGCAAATGTAGGAGGATATCTAGCACTAGACTGGTCGCACTTGATTATGAGGACTAAGCATGGGGCTAAGATGAAACTGTTGTTTGAAACTCTGCATTCTGAACATGTTGCTGATGAAGCTTTGCTAAATTTTGAAGTAGCACACACTTCAATCTCTCAGAAAGAAAGGTGCAATATGGAATTTCTTGAAGAGGAGGAGGCTACTAGCTCCTAGATAGAGGATGAAGAGAACTTGTTGAAAGAATTTACTGATATAGAGCCTTCAGGAATTACCATGCAACTGGCCTTAGAACCTATGTTATACATGAAGAAGGGAAAATCATGCCCAAAGTTACTAAAGAACCTGAAGATGAAGAAACTTTGTAAATATAGACGCTATACTTTGATGGCGCCAAATGTAGAGTCGGAGCTGGAGCGGGGATTTGTTTGATATCCCCGACAGACGAAAAGACTTTGAGGTCTTACCGTTTGCAGTTTGCATGTTCAAACAATGAAGCTGAATATGAAGGTCTCATCAGTGATTTAAGCTTTGCAGAGAAAATGGGTGCAAAGTAGATAAGTGTCTTCACAGATTCGGAGCTGGTGGTCAACCAAATTCGTAGAACTTCGGTTGCAAAGAATATCCACATGCAATCTTATCGACACATGCTCTGGGATCTAATTGACAACTTTGAAGCATTCAATATTCAGGCTATTCCAAGGGAAATGAATTTTGAGCTCGACAAGATGGCACCTATTGGAGCTCAGTTCGAGCCAGTCTCCGAATTATTGAAAAATAAACATGCGGTGAAGGTAATTGTAAGACCCGTTGTCCCAGATAACAATCAAGATTGGAAAGTATTTGATAGTGATGCTCATATTGCATCATTCCTCTAGTCATCTAGAGAATTCATCGATCAATTGCAACCAAAGATCGCCAAAGCTTACAGAGATCAAATCATCTAGCTCAAATCCAACAAGCTCCCAAGGGGGCTAGTCACTCTAGAAAGCCTGTTCGATTTTGATGATGCAATGAGAGACAAAAGGAAGCTCGTGGCTGATAAAGGTGATTATACCGATTTGCATATTGGGGAAGATAGGAAGCTCAAAGTTGGGAAAGAAGTGTCACAAAAGAATAAAGATAGACTAAGACACTTCTATGAGGAATATCCGAGTGTAGTTTCCTGGTCATATGATGATCTTAAAGGATATGATTCCGGGATCATCGAGCATACAATTGAGCTGACAGAAGGAGCAAAGCTAGTTCATCAAAAACAAAGACCTGTGAACCAAAAGATATAATCTCTAATATCATAGGAGCTGAACAAGTTGATCGCATCCTGAATAGTGTTTTTGATCAAACACAACACTTGGGTGTCAAACCTAGTGCCAGTCCGGAAGAAAAAATGGGGATATACGCATGTGCGTGGAATTCCGAGACTTAAATAGAGCATCCTTAAAGGATCATTACCCCTTGCCTTCAATGGACATAATTCTGCAGACTGTAGCTGGCTCCGAAATGTTTTCAATGCTGAATGGTTTTTTAGGCTACAATCAAATTCAGGTAAAGGAAGAGGACCAATACAAAACAATGTTCACCATGAAGTGGGGAACGTATGCATATGCTAAAATGTCTTTTGGGCTCTCAAACGTCGGAGCCACGTTTCAACGAGCTATGGACATTGCTTTTAAGGATTTGACCCACAAGATTATATTCATCTATCTGGATGATTTGATAGTATTCTCAAAATTTGCTAATGATCATTTTGATCATCTAGAGCTTGTTTTCCATAAATGCCAGGAATTCAGGATCTCTTTGAATCCGAAGAAATGTGTGTTCGAAGTTCTCCAAGGGAAGCTATTGGGATATGTCATCTCTAAGGAGGGCATTGCTATTGATCCAAAAAGAGATGATGCAATCTGGGAACTTCTGTTACCTATCAACAAAGAGGGTGTGCAGTTTTTCCTCGGTAAGGTCAACTTTATTAGTCAATTTATCGTAGATTTTGTAGGCATTGTTCATCCTATTACCTTAATGCTCAAGAAGGATCATATTTTCAAATGGACGACGGAAGCCAGAAAAAGCTTTCGAACTTGTAAAGGAGGCTATTTCTTCCGCCCCTGTGTTGGTTAACCCGGACCTATCAAAAAATTTTACTATGTATGTTTTTGGTGGTGGAAACAGTATTGCCACAATGCTTATGCAGAAGGATGATGAAGATACAAGGGAGTCCCCTATTGCTTTCTACTCATGAACTTTGAAAGAGTATGAAATAAAGTATAACTTTGTAGAAAAGTAAGCCTTTTCCATTGTTAAGGGGCTTAAGAAGTTCCAACATTTGATATCATATAATAAGGTGATTGTTTGCGTACCACATCCTAGTGTGCAAGAATATATCATGGAGGGAGAAATCATTGAGAAAAGAGCTAATTGGATCACCAAGATCCTATAATATGACATTGAAGTCAGACCTATTAAGACCATCAAGGGAAAAGGACTGTGTGAATATATCACTGAAAACAGTGAAACAGTCATAGAGCTTGGAGCTCCGAAGCCTGTGTTAATAAATTAAGAGAATTCTTAGAGCAACTGGCTTGATGACAAAATAAATTTTATGCAAATAGGAAGGTATCCAATTGATCTCCCATCCTTTAAAAGGTGTTTCTATTGTCTACAGAATAACAATTATGTTCTTTTGGAGGGTGTCATGTTTAAAATAAATTTTAACGACATCCTGCTAAGATGTGTGAATGAAGAGCAAGCCAAGAAATTTTTAGAGCAATACCATAATAGCCCTGACAAAGGACATTTTTCTGCAAGAACCACAACAATTAAAATTATATGTGTTGGTTATTTTTGGCCAACACTTTTTAATGATGTGTTTTCATTGATTAAGTCTTGCAAAGAATGTCAGTTTTATGTTGGAAAGAGACATAATGTTTCTATGCCTTTAAGGCCTATAGTGGTAGAAGAACCTTTTGCTCAATGGGGTTTAGATTTCAATGGGATGATTAATCCTTTCTCTTCAGCTAGACATAGATGGATACTAATAGCAACTGACTATTTTACCAAGTGGGAAAAAGCAGTGTCGTTAAAAAATGCAACTGAATTGGAGATTGTTAACTTCCTTGAGAAGCTGGTGGCCAGATTTGGCCTTCCTAAAACAATCATCTCTGACAATGCTAAGGCTTTTCTCGGCTCAAAGATGAGCCATTTTGCACTAAAATATGGAGTGTTCCTAAAGACCTCCTCTAACTACTATCCCCAGAGAAATGGTCTCGCGGAATCTACTAATAAAAACCTTATCAGATTGATCAAAAGGATAGGCTCGAAACATCAAAAAGAGTGGCATAGGAACCTCCAGACAGCGCTCCGGGCAGATTGAATTACGCCCAAGCAGATACTGAAGACATCTCCTTATGAGATGGTGTACGAGAAGGAGGCATTGCTACCTATCGCCATGGAATTTCCTGCCCTACAATTTCTCAAGTTCCTGGAAATTGAACAAAATAGAGCGATGGAGGTGCATTTTTCTGAGTTGCTCGAGGTGCAAGAGAAAAGAGAACATGCCCTAGAAGCAATGAATAGCCGCCAGCATGTGGTAAAGAAATGGTTCGACAATAAGGCTTTTGATCAAGGATTATGATGTAGAGATTTGGTTCTTAAATTCAATGAACATGAAGCAAAGCCCAGACAACATAGTAAATTTGATAGTCTCTGGGAAGGGCCATTCAGGATTTACCAGTGTAAGCAGTTCAACTCTTTCGAGTTGGAAGATATGGAAGGTAACGCCCTAAGTATTCCAGTCAATGGAATACATCTTAAAAGATTTTATTGATTCTGCCTTGTGATGTTTTTGGACAGTTGCATATATGTAATTACTCTCCCCTACTTTAAGTTTTGGATCCTCTCAATGCAAGAAATGAAGCAATCATAATGACAATGGTGCAGAAAAACAAAGAAAAATATTGTGAATGGGCTAAGTTCTCTGAAAAAGAAATATATTATATTCATAATAGTCAAAAATTTACAATATATTCGGGGTCGGAGGCCTTGTATTTATATTTACATTGGTCCGCTATAGAGCGGAGCTTAAAACATAGAAAAACAAAATTTGTAATCATCCTTGTTCTCAAGACATCAGTTGGAAGGACTAGCAATCATGGCAGCAGGTGACGCGAGATCGGGAAACACCATCCTTTCAAAATATTCATACCATTGAAGATTTTGGAATGGTTTGATGTAATGCACACACATAAGAAAGTAGCAGCCGGTGCGGACCCTGACATGATGCTCCTCGTAGGTTTCCAGCTCAAACCCGAAAAGGAAGGGCCTAGTTGGAACAATGCCTCTGTGCAGCTGCTACAGGTGAATGTTACGAATCAAGGGAATCCCATGATCAAATTGGGCTGCGCGCACAATCTGCTCCAAGCCTCCAAGGTAGTGCCGAGGGAAGACCCACTTCGTCAGCTTTAAAATATTGCGTTTTGAAACACTTATGTCTAGTAGCGAGGCGACAAAGTGGGAACAAATACTGGTGTTCACCCAATACTGCTCTTCATCATGCACACAGTCTTTCCCAAGGATCCACTTGATGGCCTTCACATACAATAGATTCTTTACACCTGTCATGCACTTTAGGCACCTGCATCTAATTTTTCCAAAAAAGGTAGCCTAGGTCTTTTGCAGACAAGCCTCATTGGTGTTTCCATTTTGTCTGCTTTCCTAACTAAAAAATGAAATTGCTAAGGCAAGAAGAGCTTACTAAGCTAATAAGGCTAGAAATTTTGTGATTTACAATATTGCAGAGAGGCCTTATTTATAGACTGGCTAGAGTTCACTAGCCGAAAGAAATCATAATTGGTGACTGAACCCAAGTGTGTCGCATTGCCTCATTTTTTAGTGTTGTGGCATGCAAGGTGATGAGAAGGTGCAGGAAGAATTTGCAACTTGCTCTGTTGAGTTGCCACAATCATCTGATAATGGGCCAGCTATCGACACAAAGCACTGCCATTCCTTCCAAATCAGGATGAAATATTAGGAAAAGCTCTGTTGGGCGACATGCCCTATATGGACAAGGAAATCAGTTAATGCAAATACTGGCGAGGGGGTGCTCACAAGGTTGCCTTGGTTCATCTTTCGAGAAAAATCTATTTCCATCACATTCGAAAGACTATCAATTAAATGCTCGAGCAAGTAGTTTGGCTGGTTGGCTATCCTTTCGCATGAATAAACTGGTAACGCATGATAGCAACTTAGTATGAATGGCTGGCACATACCTTTTTTGGTCACCTTTCTCAAAAAATCGAAAAGGCAAGTTATGGCATGTAGAGAAACATATTTATTGTGAAAGTTACCAAGGATTAAGCAATTAAGACATTCGCAAGAGGAAAGAAGTTTTTCAGGAAAAGCTAAGCTATTTGCTAAAGGTTTGTGAAAAAAATTCTTGTGAATATATAAAAATGGCTGCAATTGCAGAGAACCCTTCACAGATCCTAGCTCTAGTAAGCCTAAGTGAGCAAACGAGGAATGCACCCCGTGTGCAGATTTATGATGGGGAGTCTTATGCCTCTCCAGGCATACCTACAAGACCTAGCTAGCCTTTCACTCACCCAGTGAACCAAAATATAGTGAGTACGGTTCCTCACCGAGATCAAGCATTGGTCTTGGAGGATTGAGATAATGTCTTTGATCCTGAGTTATCTTGCAATCCTAAAAGCCTTAGGGAGGCTGCATACGAAAGAATGAAGCATATGACAAACCAATTTCACAAAAGGCTATGGTTATGTGGTCTCGTACAGTACATGGTTCCTTTGGTGCACCCTTGCGTAGAGGTTGTGGCAGCATGCACAACACGTTTCAATCTGAGCACGGGGGTAATCAGTGACAAATATTTGAGGGTAGTCATTAGCCCTGAGGCTATTCAATATATGTTGTGCATCCCACTCCCTTTGAGTAACGAGGTTGATAATTTTGATGTGGAAAGAATGCAACAAAAATGGGGAAAGCTCCAGTCGGGGCCACAGTTTTATCGCTCTAACATCAATCAGCCAACGAATAGTTCAACACCACCCAAGTTCCCTTTCAATATAAAGGCTCTGAAAGGTGATTCTTCCTCTATCACTTTTATGCTGGCATTAGTGTATAGCTTGGAATCAGACAAGAGCATTGTCCAATTTCAGATGAGCCTCAGTTTTATGCTGAAAAAGAATTGCGAAGCTCCACTGCCAGACTTTGCAAGAGTTGTTAGTGATGGAATTTGGAAGCAATTAAAGGATTTTGGGGTCAGCTCTAAGTTCAGATATTCATCTTTCCTAGCTTACTTGATTTTGTACCAAAACTCAGATTACTTTTCAGTGTCCATGTTCCTGTCTATTTTTTATGAGAGTGGCTGTAGGATGCCAGTTTCGACATGGACCTCTGTCATGTCAAAAACCTTTGATTACTATACATTTTAAGATTCATTCATAGCCCCAGCTATAAGGGCTTTGGATAAGGCTGGCCTAAACATGAACAAATGCATATCGCCTCACCAGAGGTCCTGGTTGGGGAAGCTAACTCCGCCCTGTAACTAGCTCTTTGGTGTAGATTTCACCATGCCCCGCATACCAGATTTCATCTAGGATCCTTTCTGACTTCCCCATTTTCTTTCCAACAGAGTGTTGGCCCTAGAGGCAATGAGGCAGTTATGTACCCTTGATGATGATTACTGCGAGGGAAAACACTTAACCTCCTATTTGCTACTATCAATCATGTTTGGTTCTGTGTTGCTAGTTAAAAAGAGGACCTCAAACATTAACACTTCAGTGATTCTACTTTCCAAGTTGGGTCACCTCGGGTTGGTATTAATAGACGATCCCTGGGAGTACAACCCTAACAATAATCTATCGGAAGTCGACATTAAGATCGTGCACTCACCTCGGCCATTCTAGGACCTCCAAAGGAATGCCGAGGAGGGAAATTTGAGTAGATATGTAGGCCTTGAGTATTTTCCTATAGTGGATGGTCGGTCGCCATGGCTGAATTTTTATCACATCGTGGGGAGGGTCAACTCAAAGTTGAAGGTTGACCCCTCCCTGGTCACCCAATTGAAGAAGCTCGATTGGGCACCTGAGAAGATGCAAACCTTCTGGGTATACCGGCAGGAGATTCTGGCAGCTAGCAAGCTGCATAACAAAGTAGCCCTTGATGAGAGATTTGATGACATTTGGGAGATTGAACATCCAGATGTTGAAAATTCTCTGAACTGCTCAATATCCATGCAGCAATATAGAAGAGAGGAAGCTACCGCAAAATCTGAGGTGGAGGTAACTCAGAATCCCCCTGCCATTTCCAAGAGTCCAATACATGAGAAGAGTACTGGTAAATAGCTTGTGCAGGAGGAAGAGCCACACGCAAAAACATCAGAGCCAGCCACCTCCTCTAAATCAACACAGAAGCGGGCAAGGACTACCAGTGGTAAGAGATAGGTCATTTTTGACCTTGATGATTTTTTGGAAGAGAAGTGACAACGAAAAGAAGAGGTTGGTGCAGAGGAGGAACTATTAATGAAGGGAGTGGTCAAGGCATCTACGGCTCCGCATGAGCATCAGGTAACTTTTCCTCCCTCTTCTCTCTCATCTATGTCTTTGGTCTCTCCTTCATCTGACCCTTCTTTTTCATCTACACTAGTTCTCTCCACCTCTGGATTTGTCAGGCATTTCAGTCTTGCCCCTCCTGGTTTCCCACCTTCATCCTCCGCTTTCCATACCTTGCCCAGAGCGCAGTTTGGTATAAGTACTAGGCTCGTGGATGAACAATTTTTATCTCCAAGGCCCAGCCTTGTGGTTGGTGCATCTTCGATCTTCCCTTATACTATCACCTCATTTCCATCTCCTCCAAGTGGCCAATTCATCCCACCATTCTCGCTAGCTATTATAACATGACCCAGTAAGACTTCTGATGCGTCGGATACGCTGTCTTTCCCTTTGGCCATCCGTCAAAAGTATCCTTTTTCTGGTGGACTGGGTATTCCAGCCCAGGAATATTTCTCATAGGTTGATGCAAATAAAAGCACTCGTGCCAATCGGATCAACAAAAGAAGACAAAAAGACACAACCAGGCAGGTAGAGCCCCACTTCCAAACTATTTTCAATGAAATTCAGAATTCCTTGATGTTTATGAAGATCACTCCCAATGTGATCAAGGCAGTGGGTGAGATGATGCCTAGTGATTATTCTGTGAATGTCATCGAGTTAGACTTGCAGCTGGCTCACTTGTGGGATAAAGTTGAGCTGATGGAGGAGACCCAAAAAATAGTAACCGCTGATTTTCTCAAGCTCAGTCGATAGGCAAAGAAGAAGGATGATCAAATCGTGGAGCTCAAAAGTAAGGTCGACATCTAGGTAAACAAGTTTAAAGCCTAGGAGAATGAAATAAGTCGGCTGGAGAAGGAGAGGGCTACCTTCGAATTTAAAATCAAAGAATTGCAAAGGTTGGGCAAGGAGGTCATTCTGACTCTTGAGCAGGAGGTCGAGCTGAGCCGAGCAAAAGAGAAAGAAATCTATGCTGAGTCTAACCTACTAACTAAGGGAATGAAAAAGCTCTGACAGAATACCACTATCAAAATTACTGAAGTGAATGCCAACCTGGAGTTGGAAATTCAAAAGACTAAGCAGGCCGAATTGGCCTTGGCAGAGAAGGAAAGGGAAATTTTCACCCTGAGGGAGTAGATGTCTACATTGGACAGAAGCTTCTCAAAACTAAAAGCAAGCTTAAGTAGCAGAGAGGCAGAATTAGCTACCCTAAGGACCTAACCCCTTGCGCCCCAGATGAGCTCGTTGGAAATTTCCAAAGAGTTGCATGCATCATACTAGGACAAGGTGATGGCTTTATGTCTTACTCTTCAACCCACCTTAAAGTTTATGGCGCAAGTAGCTAGCCTCTGTGGAACAGTAAGTGAATCGATACATCAGGTTCGGTAGTTAACTTCTAACAAGGTTCCAAAGGCTAGAATTTTATTGGGTAAGTTGTATACTGCTTCAGATGAAGCATTGAGTAGAGTGGGCATCAATGACCGAACGACAACAGCTTTGGGCATGAGTAGCCTCATCTCCATGCATGAGGTTGTTCAACAAGTAGCGGATTGCAAAGCTTGGTTAAACCAAGTTACCAGCGACATGTGGGTGAAGTTTTCCCATTTGACTCAGAGAGGCCTCCCTTCGCCTTTCATTGTAGACCAGGTAGTAGCGGGTGTGGAGAATATTGTTTAAATGATCAAAGAGAAGAAGCAAGACCTTTCTGTCTTCCAAACCTTTGATCAGTTTCTGACTGCCAAAGAAATCGAGGGAATCGTGCATCAGCTAGCACAACTTTTCTTCCAATTGAAATTGGAAACAAAAGTATCAGGCATATTGCCCTTCAAAGAAATTATTGATCTCAGGCTGGCTCACAAGCATCTACGAGCTCTCTCTACACAGACAAATGAAGTATGGACCTATTTGCAGACCGCCCTATCGAGGTTGTGAGCATTTTTGATGCAGAGCCAAAGTTTCTGGGGTTCTCCTTTCTACGAGCGAAAAGCCCCTATGAGTCGCCAAATTGTTCAACAAAAAACTATAAGGCCTTTGTAGTTTTATTTTTACCTTCGCGGCTGCACCTTATTTTTCAAATGCTCACTACCCTCGCGAAGCTTTTCTTTTTTCCTTCACTTTGCTTTTGGGCAGTCTCTGTCTGCATGCCGCGTGGCTCAATCTGGTTGTTTTCCGAAGTTGGACCCACCTCGTACTTTGTTTTGCTCAGAGCACTCCACGTGGCTCTCTCTTGAGGCTTTCTACTGGGCGCCTTTGCCATTTTCTATCAGGCTCTATCTAGGTGACACGTGGCATTTTCTCCTATGCCAATTACCTTGGAAATGATGTCGAATCTTTTATACTTCCCTGCTACCGCATTTCTTGTTGTGGTGCCGCGTGTTCTCTCCTGCTGCTGCATGGTTTTCCGTTTTGTGTCATGGCCTCACTAGCATATTGATAGTCAATCGATGATTGCTATGGCAGCTCGAGATGATCTGGGCCATTGATCACTGCGCGTGGTTTGTTCTTCTTCTCATGCATCTGTAGGCAGTGGATTGGTAAATAAAGAGGGCCTTGTTTTTTTTTATTGATGTTGATTCAGTTTTGCTAAAAACTCTCAAGCATTGGGAAGTAAGCCTTTTCTAATAGTTGCTTTCAATACGAAGACTTCAGACTGTGCCAAATAAATTCGAGCTTTCTATTTTCAAACATTCGTTAGGACTATTGACCTGTGCTGTTATCTTTATTTTTGTATGAATGCCTATTCTTCAATTTTTGTAACCTTTCATAGCTAAATGAATACAGACCATGTTTCTTCGACTCTTCTATGTTAAGACAATGTTATGTTTGATTACATTATACAAATTAGAGGGTATCTTTACATGATAAATGCTTGTGGAGAAAAATAAATTAATTAATAGCGTTTTAGTGGTTCGGGCCTTTGCATTTTGCATTGTGCTTTGTTGAAATTTGTCTAAGTCTTTGGCGCATCGCCTGTAGTGTAAATTTTACATTCCTGCTATCCTCCTAACCTTTTACCTCCACCCACTAAGCAAAGAGCCAGCTTCGATAAAATCTCAGAGGTTACTTAGCTAGCGCACAATGTCCCCCAATAGCTAAGTTTCCCATAAGGCTACTGCTACATTCAAATTTATGCGTCAACAGGTACATTTTGCATATATTTAGTGAAAGATTCTAGGTGGGTGAGGGCAGGAATTTTAGTTGCTACAGTAGTAGCTGGGAGAGAGAAGGATTGGGACATGGATGATGAGGAAATTGGAGAGGTGGTGGTTGAAGATGAATCCACTGATATGACCTACCTGCGGGAGAGGTAGAGACAAGGTGGACAACAATGTCAACCGCAGGTGGAGAGGTAGCACCTACTATGTGTTGGATGAGCTTGGTGGTGGAAGCAAAAGTAGTGTTTGCAATAGTGGATGAGATAGGTGGAGACCTTGGGTGATTAGTCTCCGATTATTCTCCCTCATGGAGTGGATCTTCGTGAATTAATGGCATTTCGGTGATGTTGCCTAATCTCTTATGTTTCTTGGAAGGTTCACCTTTCGAAGCCTTTCTAGCGTACACCTTTGGGTTGGACTATTACTCTTCAGTCTCTTTTCTCTTCCTTGAATGATTGGATGGAGGGGACTTTGATGTTTATCCTATTGATGTAGTTGCTACCCCTCCATTAGATCCACTTGGCTCACTTTTGAGCCACTTATATGTCAAGACAACCCCTTGTTGCCTCAATCGGGAAACTTGCCCATCAATCCATGTTTTCATTCAAGCCTTAGTGGGCTTGGTGAGAATTTTGAGGTCATCAACCTCTTGCTCATCCCAATCAATCAATAATTGTGGCAGATTGGAAATGGAATTATACTTGGGGTCAATCATAGTGCTCTCCTCCTCTTCTAGCTGATCGGGCATCGAAAATAGGTTCACCCTCTTTACAAAGTATGCAGTCATCCACATATAGTGCCTTATTCACACTTCAAAGTAATCTTTACAATTGGCCCAAAAGTGCTCAACACTGTGAAGATGGGAATACTCTTGTCCAATTGCTTTTCTAATGTGGCCATATGGATCCATCTGCAGTTTGGCCATGTGGGATTTGAGATGATATTCGGCCAATTCCTTCTTTGAATTTTTGGCACATTGGGAAGTATAAAGCTCATACATTCCCTGGCCAAGTGTAAGGGGATAAGGTATCCCCACTAGATTCTTTCTACTTAGAAGAGCATGAATGTGTCACAGCTTTTGAGAGAGCTCCAACAATATTATCCGATCACTAGGATACTAGGGTAGCTTGTTCGGTCTTTCTGAGAATCCTTGGGTGTTGATGTATGTGAACTTAAGATATTGAATGAATAGAAAGGCACACTACTTGACAAAGGCTTGAGAACTATGTGAGACTCTTCTCTCAAAGTCAGCCCCAAGCAACTTGATGATGTAAGCTATGAACGCATCGTTCACCTTGGAGTATTCTTTCTTGAAATTTTTGAATTACAACTGGAGGTATTTTTCATAAGCCTTGAGCTCCCTGCTAGGTTCTTCGTTTAGACCTCTAAATAAGCCATTGCAATGCCTCCGATAGGCCAGTGAATATACTAGATAGGAATTCATATAGAACTTGGAGGTCTTTTTAACGTTCATAAATTGTTCATGAAAGTAATCACTTATTATTCCACCATGATAAAATGTAGTATCCTCTCCACGAAGAATATGCTCGACAAAGTAAACCATCCACTTTTGAAAATAGGCCATAGTAGGGAGGCCCATTACTCTACTTAGTAGGGTGAATAAATCATGATAGTCCTCAAAGAAATCATTGTGAAAGAGATCCTGAGGAACTTTTGCAACATTGCCCCTTCTCTCCTAAAGCCAATATTAATTTATAAGTTTCTTGCATCTCATGCGGTCTTCATTCCATATTTCTTTTCACTCCTTGATGGCATCTTCATTCCATATTTCTTTCCATTTGATTAATCTTGCACTTTATGTTTTGGGGTTAACCCTGCCTCTCTATATGAAATCATCAGTGTCAATTTGTCTGATGTTGGTGTCAGAGATATCCTTCCACTTAGTAGTAACTCTGGATTGCAATGGTGCCCCTTGGAACTGATATCTCATTTGATCCTTATCTTATTTTCCTCAAGGGGCCATTGTAGTTTTCTTTCCCTTTTCCATGAATACCCGTGAGGCTTTTGCACATGATTCCATATATCTTGCACATAGAGATAAGGCAAGCATAATCAAGCATGATGACACAAAAGGGTACCAAATCCATTCAAAACATCATTAGATTGGATAATTCATCATTCAAAAATCTATCACTTAGTCAAAATTACCATCGGTATTTCACTAGAGGGAGTTTGGATGATCCGGGCCCTAGAGGCCATTTTTCCCCTATTAGAATGTTGTTCTGAAGGGCGAATAGGGTAGGGAGACCCAGATGATTTCTCCCATCCTTATGTTTGGATAACTTGAAGTGTTCACGTGGGAGAGGGTTAAATTTCAGCATGTGGGTCAATGTTTGTTTCCAAATTGGAAGGTGTTTGGATCATTGTTGAGACATCGAGAGTCATGAATAGGGAAATTCATCTGGTGTTAACCGTTTGGAATGACTTTGGAGAAATGGAATTCCAGGGGTGGAGTTCTCAATTCTGGAACCCGCAAGGCCGAAGGACATGTGATAAAGTTTTGTAACTTCTTTAGTCATTTGGGTGCTCGAGGCGTGAGGGTCAGAAAGCTATTCGAAGATGGTCGTGAGAAATGGAAAGCCATAGAAAAAAGTTCGGTGGGAGCGACCCGATAGACCGAACCTGAGTAGGAGTTTTTCCTTATGTTTCCCTCGTTAAATTCTTGGTAGTGATCGGAGTGCCAGGGCCTGAAGGCCGAAAGGACAGCTTGAGTTTTTTGCTTTCAACGACTGAGATGGGATGGAGTTTTGATGGTGGAAGTCTGCTGTCAGGGTCTAATGAAGGTTGAGGACTTGATTTTTTCATTTAGCTGGTTCTTAACTCGTAGAAGTGAAGAGTTCAAGACCCAAAAGTGGAATAGTAGTTGCCCAAAGGCCGTTAGAAATGGAAACACAATGGGGGACCACAAACGGAGGTCTGTGAACTAGGACCCAAAGGGCACAAGGATGTTTTAATTTTACTTAGCAAATCCCGTGTTGAACAGAAGGTCAGGCCCCAAGGATCAAGCTGATGGGGAAGAAACACCGGTTGAAACAATGAAAAAGGATGGGAATTCAAAGGTGGAGTTCTAGGGTCTAGAACTCGCAAAGCATCCTGCTGTTTCGAAGTTTGAAGCTCATGTTAAGTCAGTCTAAGGATCGAGGTAATAGGAAGGCCTAGGTCCGAAGGGTGCTGTCGCTCTTTTTCAAAGAATGTTGTCTGGGTGAAGTGATTATGTGTTTGATTTTAATTGTTTTGATGGATTGTCTAATCATTATAGTAGATGGGTTTTCTATTTCAATCCTTCTTTTATCGAACTCATACAATTCTATCCCTTTTCATCTTTCACTTAAGCATGAAATCATTAAAAAATGTGATAGGAGGTTGGACGGTGGACTCACCTTGAGAACCCGATGAATAAAGTTAGCGAATCCTCAAAGAATGGAAAAGGGAACTCTTGGGCACGATGGTGGTGAAGACTTTGCACTCTTTTTATCTTCCAGACATGTGAAATTACATGTCGGTGCTATTATTTATACCTTTAAGTGCAATTAATACATGCAATTAAGGTAGGTACAGCGGACAAAAATTTGGTGAGTTTGAAATTCAGGAGGACAATGGGAGGTCAAGAACCCAGAGGCCTGAAAGACATGGGATCATGGCCGTCTAAAAAATGCTAAGTGGGAAGCCAACAACAAAGAATAAATTGGGATTCGAGTGCCAAAAGGAAGTGGGCCAATGGCCATTAGGAACGGGGAACATGCGAAGGAAACCTGGAGACCCAGGTCTGGAAGGTCCCTCGACTGCCTGATGAAACTTTAGAGGCATGCTGAACATCTAGGACACCAAAATGGGGGCACACAAAATGAGGTGGTGAGAAAATGACCCGACAAAGTAAAAGAAAAAAAGGGTCCCCGTTCCGAACAGGGTGTGTGCTTTGAGGGCACAACAAGGAGGTTCTGGAAAATGAATAAAAATAGCAAGACACTTTTGCCAAGTTGGGTGACCTAGTCCTTTTGCCAGGAAATTCTGTCGAAACAGGTTTCAAGGAAAAGAGTACCAAGTAATGTAGAAACATTTTTCCAGGCTTAGCATAGGGACAAGGTCACAAATAGTGGCAACCTAGTCCTCTTGATGCTTTCTGAGGATTGAGGTCTTGATTTTGTGGGTCTCGATTGATGTTTCCCTTTTCTGCAGCAACCCATGTTTGGAACTCTTGAAAAATGACCTGTAGGTTATCTTTTTGTCTCACTTAGGGTTTGATGCCTTGATCTGACTTGAATGGAATGCTTGCACTTTCTCCAACACTTTATCGTTCATCAAATCTAAGTACAAACTTGCAAACACATGCAAAGACCAAGACACTATTGGGGTTAGGGAATAGGGGTTTTCCTAAGTCAAACCCCTTTGAAGGTAGCTAAACCCAAATGAGAAAACAAAGGAATGAAGGCAAGATTGAATGATAAAATTAATGGAAATACTTATCAAACCTTTGTTTTTGACAGTTTGCAACATGCAAGTACAACTCCAATGGAAGTAGATTGTAATTCCCTTGTGCTTGATTGTTTACTTTGGAAGATAAGAGTGCGAGAGTTCTTGTGATGTGATATAAAAATGAGCTTGGGAGAGTGCAAGAGTGTAAAAAAATGAACTTAGGAGAGGAAAAATAGAGGTGAAAACCCTTATTTGTACATGTAAAACCCTAATTTTCTTGATCTGCAACCTAATAGGCCGACACTAGGGTTTTGGAGGCAAGATTCCCATTGAATTTTATTTTAAATTTGAGATTTTTGCCAAAAGGGACTAGGTCACCCAAAGTGGCGACCTAGTCTACTTGGGAAATTTCAAGTGGTGGCTAGGAATTAATTTGTGTTTAATGAATTAAATCAGCTTTTCCTCCCGAAACACACTTTAATCGGGCCTAAAAGTACATTAAGGGGATGAATTAGCATAAGAAAAGGGTTAATTTAGAGGTGATAAGCCTAAATACGTGTAAAAATACATTACAACACTTTGTCACAAGGCTTAGAAAGGGGTAAAAGGGTGTTGCTTAGGTGAATTATGTTGAAAGGGTCTTAGAAAAGTGAGGAAATGTGTTACGACACTTCAAAATGCCTAAGTAAAACACTATTAGGTTATTGTTGAATTACAAGTTTACAAGATTGAATCAAGGTAAAAGAAGGCCATAATTCAATGGAAAAAGCCAAAATGAGTGAAAAAGTGCCAAGTTATACACATTTTGGCGACACATTTATCCCCCACTTTAGTGAGATTATGAACTTACTTCAAACTCACAATAAAGTAGTTGAAATGAACACATTGAGTAGGATCCAATATAATTATTCTAGTAAGATAAACACAAGTACAAAAGATCACACAAGGAGTGATGTGAAAGAGTGGAGAAAATTTATATCAAGCTTCGACCATTTGTCCAACTAGTTGTGGATAAGATCTAGTTTTTTTGTTCGAAAGAGAAGGATGTACTCACTCTAGGCCGACAAGACTTTCGATTGTCCACCTGGTTAGAATGGAGAAAAGGTGAGAGATACATACAATCAATTGGTATGCACTCACACACACAAAGGTGGTTGTAGGGAAAGTCGTGCCACTAGTTGGGCTTCCCGCTCAACCATACCAAAATTGTACTCCCTGACAACTTTGATAAGGCACCACAAAAGACAAGGGTGTAGTTCATGAGACAAGCAAAGCCTTGGATTCTTAGAACCCATAAAAAATTGCAAGATGGCACCAAATTCATGCAAGTTTTGTTATGCAACGTGGCCATGTATGCACGAATGCAAAAAAGGGTGCAAAATGAAAAATGCAACAAGAGTGTTCCAAGGAGTCTCGTATAGTTCATATGAGGTCTTTGACTTAGGGAAAATTGTGTGTAATGTCTCCAAAAGAGGACAAATCAAAAGATAAAAGATTCACAACTTAGGGGATGTAGTGCATCACATCAAGCCACTAAGAGGAATACCATATGCTAAGATGAGTCATGCTTATGAAAGACATTGCACTAAATGTTATCCATAAAGTGAGTAAAAACATCATGTGAAATGGCAAGGCTACACTTAGGAAGCATAGACAAAGAAAAAAAAATGCAAGTTTAAGTGCAAGTGTAAGAATAAAATAGTGCTAGTGTATGCCCCCACTTTAAAGGAATTGCTACACACCACTTTGTGAGCAATTGCTTTAAAGTAGAGAAAGGCAAAATGAAAACGGGACATGAGAGCCTACTTGAAAAGCCTAATGTCAAGTGATAGGTGTCCAAGAAAGGTTGCATCATGCGAGAAGAAAGAAAGAAAAGGAAGAAGGGGGAGATGCCCCCAAAATGAAAAACACCAAACACATAAGGGATCTATGGATTTGGGGTTAGTATGTTTGTTTCTGCAATATTTTGTGTATAGAATTCGAAACTGTCATCATCTTCCCAAATAAATAGAACTAGAAGAAGGTCACAAAGAGAGAAAAAATAAATAAAAAGAAATAGTCCATTTTAGGTCAACATGGAAGAGACATGAGGTGTCTAGACACTTTGCATCATCCCCAAAAGGACATGAAAAGCAAAAGAAAAAAACAAATGCACAAGAGAGCCTTGTTTTTTAGTCAACATGAATGAGACATTATGGTTTGAATGCCTTGCATCATCCTCAAATGAAAGGAAAAATAAAAAAGGAAAAGAGAATCATTTGGGTCAACATGAAGGAGACATTGCGATCTCAATGCCTTGTATCATCCCCAAATGAAAGGAAAAAAGAAAAGAAAAAGAGATTCATTTGGGTCAACATGAAGGAGAAATTGCAGTCTCAATGCCTTGCATCATCCCCAAATGAAAGGTAAAAGAAAACAAAAATAAAAAGAGGTTCATTTGGGTCAACATGAAGGAGACATTGGTGTCTCAATGCCTTGCATCATCCCCAAATGAAAGGAAAAGAGAAAATAGAAAATTGAAATGAAAGTAGGATGTAGAGAAGAAATGAGATACATATAGAAGAATGTCACAAAGAGAAACAAAACATCAAACAAGACATGGGATACATGACATACAAGCAAGAAAATAGATTAAAAAAAGAAACACAACTAGCTAGCTAAGTGCATGTCACTCGTCAAGAAATTCATCGGCCTCCCAATCTTGCTCAATGTGAAACTCGAGAGGGTGACTAGTGAGAGGGACAAAATTGATCACCGAACTAGCATCAAAATCCATACTTGTTTGAGGAGAAGTCTCATGAAAGATCATAGAAGAGGAAAATAGTGAATTCAAGGTATGGTGTACCTCTTCATCAATCTTAGCATTCTCCTCATCATCGTCATCTAGGTTGATGACAATGGTAGGCTAGATGACAATGTTGGTGGTAGCCTTTAAGATGGGTGGTGATGGAGGGTTGGGATCAGGTTGCGGTGGTGAAGGAGGAGGGTTACTAGGCATTGTATCTGGCACAAGTGGGTCATTATTTTGCACACGATCATCCTCATGGGATTGGTGAGCAAGGGCACAATGATGATTCCTATGCACCCTAGCTTATTTATTCCTTTTTTCTTTTCTATCAAGGTGCATGGGTGAAGGAGCAGGCTAGTCCACTGTAGGATGCTTGACGTCTTTGGGAGGAGAGTCAAGAGGAACTATAGGTGGCTCATCCACTTTCTCCTTATCTTTGTAAGCTTTTTTAGAGGGAGGGGGGAGAATGGAATTTCTATCATGATCCCTAGGCATCTTGGATGATGTGAAAGAGGTTTTGGGTGTGGGTTGACTAGGCATATCAGAGTTAGGTGGCAACATGGCTTCATCAAGGATGGGTTAGTCTGAGGTAGAAGGAGGGATGTTGTGCATAGAGAGTTCGAAGATCTTTGTGGCTTTAAAATTTTGATATGCAATGAATAAAAAGTCACGTTGAGGGGTGATGGATTCCATGGGCTCAGGCCAAAAGGCTTCCAAGGAAAATTTACCTTTGGAGGATACAGGATGAAAGCCACTATGGTGGACATCAACAAACTTCACACAATTATGGACAACAGATGGGATCGCTTTGATTGAACGAAGCCATAGGTGGCCAGGTCATAATTGAAATTGATCTGATTGAGGTATGATGGAGAAGGTAACATCTAATGTCTTCGAACCTATTTGTAATGGGAGGGCAATCGGTCCAAGTGTCGGGCATGCAAAACCATTATGTGTTTTGACCCAGGCGGTAGGGAAATTATAGGTATATTGAGCAATATTATGTAGTACTAGTGTATGTGTAGGATCATGATGGGCCAAAAAGTGGCGATATGTAAGTGATATGATGGCCCATGTGGCTGACGACTCTTTTTTACCCAAAATTGATGAAACAAAAAGGTTTTTTAAAGGATTTTTTCAACTTTCCACCAATATAAATTATACTTTACTTTGGATTTAATAAATAATTATTATTCATTTTCTATTTGAATTACGACTAAAGTCATGATTGATAGGCCGATTGAAAAACATTTATATATTTCAAATGATATCACATTTTTTGAATCTAAAACATGCATCACATTCTATGCTTCACATACTATAGGAATAAAAAAAGAAAAAATGAATTTCATGAAGTTTTGACCAAGTTAAGGTTGTTAGACATACAATTTTTTATTTTTTAAAAAAGTTGTAATAAAAAAATTATAATTAATTATTTACTTGGAAAAAAATTACACAAAAATATGCATCACATCGGGACATGAGTCTACTTATATATAAAATATTATAAATTTTTTTATCATTTTATTGTGGTTAGGGAGGTTAGGCAGACACCTACTTATTTTTCCCTGGAATTTAAGTACTACTGCATTGAAATTTCAAATTTTCACCAAATAGATTAAAAAAAAAAAAAACCTAGTAGTTTAGAAACTACATTCAATTTTCTATAGATTTTGTTCCTACATATTTTTGAAATAATATAGATAACTTATTCAATCTTTTACATCAATTTTCCTAACTCTGATTTTTTGAATTTTCATCACCACTTAAGGGCTTGTTTTTTCAATGATGATCCTGCATATACCCACTAGAAACTCTTCGGTGATTATGTTCTCACCACATGTAGGATCTATGAGAATCCCATTAGTGGGATTATCATAAATGTGATCAGCAATGTAGAGAGGACCATTAGGGAGGTTTCTTAGTATATCATGAGTCAAAAAGGTGATCTCAAGAGGTCCTTTTCTTGGGCCCTTATGATGGATAACATCTATTACTCCTACCATTTCATTAATAAGTGTGACATGGGTTACCGGGGGAAGAGAAACAAAATTTAAATCTTGTGAATCCACATTCATGACATCAGATGGTGAAGTTTCACTTAGTTTGATAAATGACATATTATGTTTGGGCATGGGATTGGTGAATATTTACAAATTTTGGTTAGGGGGGGCCATAGATTTATTTCTTTTTATCATTAATGCTTGCAACAAATAGATGGCCTGAATCAATGAGGTCTTGCAAGAGGTGCTTTAGATGCTTGCATTGTTCAGTGTGATGTCTATTTTGATGATGAAAGTAACAATAAGTAGTCACATTATAAGAAGTAGTTAATGGTTTATTGGGATGAGGTGTATGGATGGGAGGTAAGGAGATGATCTGTTGCTGAAGTAATTGGGTTATGAAGTTATGAAGGGTGTTGGGAAAGGGTGTGAAGGTACGCTTAGGGTTACCATAGTTAAAGGGCACAATAGACTTGATAGTGGCCACTTGGTTATTAGCTTTTGGGGGAGTGGAGGATGAAGGGTTAAATTGTAGAAACCCTTTATTTGGTTTACAAAATGGTTGAGGGTTGGGTTGGGAAGAAGTATCCGACTTCTCAACTCGACTGAAAGTGGACCGTAAGTCACAAATATTAGTGGAGTTGTGATAGTCACAAAATTCCTAGCATAAGTGCATAAAAGATGGGAACTTCATTAATTTGTGAGCTTATCTTTTAGGGGTGGCACAAGTTTTTTAGTGAACATATTTTGTAGATGGGTGTCAGGAATTTTGACATCGATTAATGAGTACAGGGCTTGATAACTAGAGATGAAATTAGTTATCTTCTCATTATTATCTTGTTTGCATCTCATGAGGTCCTGAATGTTTTCTTTGGGGCCATATGAACTTGGAAGTGATTAATGAAGTTATCCACTAGCTCATTAAATGAACTAATGGAATTATTAGGAAAGGAGGAGAACCAGTCCAAGGTGGCATCTTTGAGAGTCCTTGGGACTAATTTGGCTAGTAACTTGTTGTCAAGCGTGAAGTCACTACAAAGGGAAGTATAGGAATTGACATGGTTAGAAGGGTCTCCCTTCCGTCCATACTTTTCAAATCTAGGAATCTCTATCCCCTCTGGCAAGGGAGTGTGTAGGATTTCAAGGGATAATGTATTAATACAAACGTAGTGGGTAGCGGAGCTATATTGGCTTTGGTTTATGGTGGATAGTTGTTGTTGCATGGAAGTTACAGTGTGAAAAAGTTGGGTGATTAGAGGGTCAGTGTAGGTGCTATGAGGTGGAAGGGAGAGAGGTGAAGTGGTAGGGATAGTAAGGGTAGGGACAATGGAAGAGGTGGGGGGATGGGATGCCACAAAAGAAGTAGAGACACTAGTAGGAATGTTGAGGGGAGGTACCACATTACTAAATAGCGGCATTGTTGCCATTACCTTAGGAGAGGTATAAGTGGGAATAGAAGTGATGGTGGATGGGGGAGGATTGGAGAGTCCAACATAACCACCCATATGAGTGGGGGAGTGAGAGGCTTGAGATGTAAAAGAATCATGATTTTCATAGATTTCCACAATCTTCTTCATGAAATGTAGGCCATCATCACAGTCAACAAGGAGATGAAGGTATTCTATGGTGGGGATGGTGGTACTAGATACAGGCTCCAGGCTTATTTCATGTTGAAAATCAGCTAAGGAAGCATGGATATGAAATATTTTATCATGTGGGAGGTCATCGGGTTTGTGATCATTAGATGTGTCTCCTAGGTGTAAGGAATTTCTATGTATGGTTTCTAAGTCTAGTGTACCATCAGTAATACTTGGAGTTGAAGTCAAGGGGATCCCAAGATCCACAAACAGAGTGTTGTTGTTAGATGCCATCATCCTAGAACTTCGTCTCACAAGAGTATCGACAAAGGAACACCAAATTATCCTACAAGATTTCCTAGGGAGGGGGTCTAGACTAACGAAACACAAGTAAAGATGACAAAAGTTCTTATAAATAAAATTTCGAAACAAAACACAAAAATACAAAACCAAGTAACTATAAGGTAGGAAATTCTGAAAATTTGCTAAAAAATTCATAGTGAACAATGCAGAAGGAATAGGTCGCCCAGTGTGGTGACTTAGTCCCAGTAGTGCTATTTGGAAAAAAATTAGAAGTTTTAGCTATGTTTATATACAATAGGTTATGAGATGCTATCCCTTATGGATGGTTTCTCTGGATACAACCAGATTAAGATAGCACCTGAAGACCAACATAAGATAGCTTTCACATATCCATGGGGCACATACAGTTGGAATACTATGCCGTTTGGCCTTAAGAATGCAAGAGCCACCTACCAACGGGCAATGACTACAATTTTTCATGACTTTGTACATACCCTCATGGAAGATTATGTAGATGACATTATAGCCAAATCAGAAAGAAGGGAAGATCATTTGAAGGTTTTAGACAAGATATTCTAGAGGCTAGAGAATTACAATGTCAGGCTAAATCCAAAGAAGTGTGTCTCTGGGGTGAAATCAGACAAACTGTTAGGGTATATCATCTCTCGAAGAGGCATTGAAGTAGATCGGAAGAAGATAAGAGCAATCATAGAAATTCCTCCTCCAAGCAACATTGGTCAACACAAAACCCTACAGGGGAGATTATAGTCCATTAGGTGTTTCATAGTACAACTGGTAGATAAAATACACCCATTTCAGCATCTACTCAAGAAAGGAGTACCATTTGTGTGGACACCTAAATGTCAAAAGGCCTTCCAAAAAATCAAGGACTATTTTCTTACTCCACCAGTCTTAATGCCAACTACAGAGGGAAACCATTGATACTTTACATCTCAGCAACTCAGTCGACATTAGGGGCTCTTCTCGCACAACACGATGATCAAGGTCATGAGAGAGCAGTCTATTATATCAGTCGTACCTTAGTGGCCTATGAATTGAATTACAACAACATAGAACGTTCCTGTCTAGTAGTAGTTTTTGCTACCCAAAAACTTTGACACTATATGCTCAATCGACAAACAATGTTAATTGCAAAAATTGATCCACTGAAATACCTCCTAAGTAAGGCAACTTTAACAGGCCGATTGGCTAAATGGGTTATGATACTTAGCGAGTATGGCATTTAGTATGTCGAGAGGAAGGCTATAAAAGGATAGGTGATTACAGATCAGTTAGCTGATGCACCTATGAAGGTAGACCATCCCTTAGTGGTAGATTTTCCTGATGAATTTCTCTTCAACATTGACGTTAAAACCGAATGGAAACTATAATTTGATGGGTCACATACAAATTGTGGTTTAGGAGCTAGTATCTTATTTGTCACACCTCAAGGTGATACCATTGCCAAATCATTCAGGATTGCTTTCCCTTGTAAAAACAATATAGAAGAATACAAAGTCTTAGTGATAGGCTTAAAAATGGCAGATCAATGGAACATTAAGAGCCTACATGTCTTTGATGACTCTCAACTAGTAATCCAGCAGTTAAATGATGATTACGAGACTAAGGATGAAAAGCTTGCACCTTATAAGTGAATGGCTGATAGTTTCAAGTAGTATTTCAATAACATAACTTTTCAACAAATAACATGTATCTAGAATAGAGCTATAGATGCTATGGCAACCATGGGTTCCTTGCTGGATATTCTGAGTAATGTGTCTAAGTTCAAGTTTCTGGTTGAAAAACTTTTAGTCATCGCTTATGATGTCCCCGATACTACGATAGTGTGTACCATTTTTGGTCCTAGGTCTCCTTGGTATAAAGACATATTCGACTACCTCACTAACCAGACATTACCCCAAGACTTGTCCATTAACCAATGCCAAACCTTTATTTGAAAGTCAGCTAAGTACATCATCATTGGAGAAACCTTGTATAGACGTACCTTAGATAATGCCCTAATGAGATGTCTCGATGCCGAAGAAGCACAAACAATTTTGCAAGTGGTACACAAGGGTATATACGGATCTCATTTGAGTGGTCGTACTCTAGCCTATAAGATTATGAGACTAGGTTACTATTGGCCTACAGTGGAGAAAGACTCATATGTCTTTGTAAAGAAATGCAGACAATGTCAAATACATGGAGACTTGATAAGAGCGCCAGCGTAGGAGCTTCGTTGAATTACTTCACCATGGCCCTTCGCCCATGGGGACTTGGCCTCATAGGTAAGATACACCCTTCATCATCACCTCCACTGAATACTTCACCAAATGGATCAAAGCTATTCCCATGACCTACATCACCGACACACAAATATCTAAGTTTATCCTAAACTATATCATTTGTTGGTATGGTGTACCCTAATCCATAATCACAAACAATGGCTGCCCATTCAAGAACCAAGAAGTACGGTATTTATGTGAAGAATTCCACATCAAACACCATTTCTCCACCCTGTATTACCCACAAGGTAATGGCCAAGCTAAGGCATCTAATAAGACTATTGTTAGAATCCTTAAAAAGACTGTCAATGACACTGGTCGTGACTGGCACCTATAGCTTAATCCTGCCTTATGGGCTTATCACACAAGCATTCGTACTCCCACTGGCGCCACTCCATATTCCCTCGTATTTGGGTCCGAATCTATATTACCTATTGAGGTTGAAATACCTTCTCTACGGGTATCTTTGAAGGGTCATATTGATGATGAAGAATACCGTGTCTCTAGGTTACAAGAGTTAGAATTGTTGGATGAACAAAGACAAAAAGCATTAAATCATTTGCAAGCATATCAGAATCATCTTCGTCGTAGTTACAAAAGGAAGGTTCTCAATAGACACTTTGACATTGGTGACCTAGTATTAATGGAGAATCCTAAGAACCAAGTTGAACACGAGAAACCAGGTAAGTTTGAACCTAACTAGTTGGGGCCGTATATTGTCACATAAGCCTTTGGATTAGGAGAGTACCAACTCTCTACTCCTAAAGGAGAACCGCTTTTTTCCCCTATCAACAGTCTACATCTAAAGAGGTTCTATGCTTAGTCTCTGAGAATTCATGTCTTAATCTAGAAAAATACAAAAAAATGGAACAAACAAAAAAATGGTTACTTTGATGAAAACCTATTAAACAGGTGTCTTTGTAACACCAAAAAAATTGAGAAAATCAAAAAATTAAAGAGAAATAAATCCGTCCACTAGTGAAAACCGCTTCGGTGGCGCTATGGATAAGTACCATGGTGAAAAATTGGCAAATAGGCGCCATGTGTAGTCAAGCTCGTTCTTCTGTCTACCATCATTCTAATCGGACTTTTTCACTATCACTCATAATAAATGGTTGTCTTATCCATTACTTGGAACGATTGACATCTAACATCCATTCCATCATATTCCACTCCATCTTCCAAATCTTATTCCCGACTGGGGGAAAATAATTGTTCTATGCCCTAACACCTTTTACATAATGTCACACCATCGAAAATGTCCTGAAAAATCCCAAAAACATTAAAAAACTCCAAAAATCCAAACAAATCAAATAATGTCAGAAAATCCCAAAAACAGTGTCAAGTCAATCATGTCAAGTCAGTCATGTCAAGTCAATCATGTCAACCCAGTCATGTTAAGTCAGTCGTAGACATAGTCAAACTACGTTGCCTCTATGACTGGGATGTAGGCAAGGCCATCAATCGATGCACCCCTGAGACATTAGGTCTGTCAGTCTAGGTTTGTCATGTATCACACACATTTAAATCATGACTCTTTGTACATCCAAAGTCATTGGTAGTGTTGAACTATGAGGTCTCTACATCTACAACATAGGCAAGGCTAATCAATTGATGAGCTCCTGAGACCACACTGGGTCAGTCCAATAGGGTTCATTCACAATCACTATCACACAAGTTGCATATCATAGTTTAGGGTATCTTCTCATGTCAAACACTATCTACACACACACATTTTATCAGTCAAGGAATCAAAGCAAGTCATGCATGAACAAGGAAAAATGTCTCAACAGTCATCAAGTCAATATCAAACACATTGTCAAAACGATCAACTTACGTGTTAAACAAGATATGTCTTTCTTGTCAATAGACGTCATTAAATTGTCATAGTCTCATGTGGCTTGTCACTTCAATGTCATCAGACTCCAACATCTTATACGACATGTGTCTTTTTCAAACCAGGCTTTGTCATGCCTTATATAGAAGTCACCAAGTCGAAACCAGACTCAATGTCTTATGCGGTATGTGTCATTCTCTCACATTACGCTATGTCAAACATCAACATCAAACAATCCCACAAGATCAAGTTTTGGCGAATACATTTATTTGGCTTTATGACTTTATATCTTATTTTGTCTTATCTTTTTATGAATTTGTGAATTAGTCCGGTTACTAGCTTTCTCAAGGATGTCCCTTGAAGGATTTAGAGAAGCAAGGATGTCTTAGGACTCTTTTTCTTTGGCTGCTGTCTATCAACTGTCTTTTTAACATTTTTTTTTGAGTCATGTTACCAGTTTCCTCAATGATGTCCTATCAAGGATTTAGAGGAGCAATGATGTCTCATGACCCATCTTTTATTTGTCTATTGTCTATGGTTTATTAAGACAAAATGGATGGGACATCTTGTCCTTAGTCTGAGTTAAGACACTCCTTGTCTACGACTGTCTATTTTTCATAGATGGATGAATTTGTACACTATGGTCTATCTCATATCATAGTGTGTACTATCCATTTGTGTCATGTCCCTCCCAATGATGATAACAAGAAAGCATAGCATATTTGCAATATATCGAAGATTAGATGTTTTTCTCAATCAATAACCATTCTTTTTCAATACTAACTTTATGAATTATCCATGCTAACATTTCTTCTAGTCTGTATCTTCATCATCGTTATCTATTTTTCCCTATTCTTTTGTCCTTCATATACTAGTTTTCTCATCCATTTTGAGAGCACACTCGTGTTCTTCAAACACACCTATCCTCTTGAGGGGGCATACCACTACCTCCTCATCATTCTCCCTTTCACTGGAGCATACCCTAACCTGTTTCATACTGGAGCATGATTGGGGCATATTTTGTTTGACACAATGTTGAAACAACATTGTATCAAAGAGGGGCAAACTATAGACACCGACAATTGGTCTAGGCCTGCGAGTACACATTCGACATAATTTTCTATAGTCCGTGGTCATGATTAAATAATGTTTATTATTTAATTAACCTTTCTAACACATATTTCCTCTATTAATTAAATACCACTTTTTAATTAATTCATTAATTCATAAATAACCTTTATTCAACTTGATTAATTAAATAAATCATATTTATTTAATTATGTTGTGAATTAATTAATTCTTCCCCCTTTATCTATCAATTAAATAATTTATTATTTAATTACCCCCTTTATCATATTTCAACTATAATTAAATATCTTTATTTAATTATTCATTTAACCCCCTTTATCTATAATTAAATATTTATTATTTAATTATTCAATTCCACCTTTACAACAGTCAGATTAAATAAATATCTTTATTTATTTAATTAAATCTTTCACTTTCGAATGTTGAATTAAATTAACATTTAAATCATATTTAATTGTTTATGTCACATTATTTTGTCAATCAGTTGACTAAGTCATTCACTCACCTTCTGACTCGAGATCTATTTTTAGTTCTCCAGTTATCTCTGGATTCAACACCAGTTTATCTCTGTGAGAAGACTCTCCGTCATAACTAGTTAGTTAACTAGTTCCAACTCATATGAATGATATGTCTATTAATTAAATATCTTTATTTAATTAATTAACTCATGTTTGTGTTCGAATGCATTAGTCTTCGAGTTCTAACTTTGGCTTTTGCATACAAAGTCTATTTCTTCTATTTTTGGAGATTAAGATCTTGAACTTGTGTTCTAACTCATGTTCTAACTTAGTCTCTATCTTCAGTCTTTTCTTAACTCATTTCTTGACTTGCGTTCTAACTCACGTTTTATCTGACACAAAACTCACATCGCATGGCATTCATCAATCTCATTCGTCGATCTCTCTTTCAATCTGAGCTGATTGTTCGAAAACACAAAATCTATAAAATGACTTGTCATTATCATTATTCCCCTCCCAAAATCATACACTTTTGAGAAGAGACTTATCTTCGATATTTTGCTTAGACACTCGATGAAGTTATACTTGCATTCAAACACAGAAATCTTAGGGCAAGAATAATGAAAAAGGCAAAATGGAGAAGAGCAATCAAGATAATTCGAAGGGATGAATGCATATTCGGTGAGAGCTTTCCATTAATTTGTTTAGTTTGTTTAGTTTATTTCCTTGTTCTTTGTTGTTAGATTTTAGATTAATATTGGTTAGATCGAGATTAACATTGTTTATTCTAGTTTGCAGATATCCTAACCCAGATTTTAATTCTATGTTACAGTTTTCAATCTTTTCATTGCAAATTATTTTTGAAACAAGAGAGGAAAAAATTTCATGGCTTTCTAATGTTTTAAGACTATGGACGTGTCTCTATTGGAGGGCTCTCATGGGTAGGTGGCATTGTTGAAAGAAACTAATGTGTCTTGTTTTTACTATCATATTTTGCATACATGCACACAACAACATTAGGTGAGAGTGGTCCATAGTGGAGAAAGATCCAATACTTGGGATAGAAGTAGTTCTGAGTGGGCCCCATAGTAGAGCACCTTAATATCCAATTGAAAAATAGTTTTTATCTGTAAAGTAAACAAATGGACAAATCATGTGATATCACATCAATGCACCAATAAAACATTAATTAGTGCCCCACTATTAGTCTCACATTTTTTTGGGTTTGTTTGAATACCCCAACAAAAAATTATGCTGATGTGGCATCATATTTGATGATGTGACCCTAAAACTTAAGTTAGAAGTAGGTGAATTACCAAATGAATTATTGTACAAAATTGGGAGTGATTTAAAATTTCCACATAAGATTTTGAGAAATGGGAGTTAAGATGTTGCATTATGGGTTCCTCTCCCCTAAGGCTAAATCAAGCTTCAGACAGTGTGAAGATTAATTCTTGCAAATTATAAAATTATTTTTTGATTGCTTCAATCTAAGAAATAGAGCACACTAAAGTTCCATGAAGTAATGCATGTTGAATTTGCTACAAACACCCCACAGATATTAACCTGTAATGACCAAATTCTTTTCTTTGTTATCACTAAGAAGCTATCAAATCCTAGGTCGAACTCTTCCTCTTCATGTTTTGAGTCATCATTCCAGATAAAGCTATAATTTCTTTGGCATGCAAATTTTTTTATTCTGTAATGTAGGTGAAGTGTTTTTGATCCCTATTTGCAAATTTTGCTCTTAATTTGTAATGTAGCTGAAGTATTTTTGAGCCATTTTTGCAATTTTTGGTCGTCACTAACAAACTATTATCCCAAAAAAATCGAGAAGCATCACAAAGCAGACCAACATGATTGCTTTTGCACATTTCAAGCCTCAAACCCTTATCCAAAGCGTACTTCCATTGACGAGGATCACAAGATGCATCGAAGTAGACAACAAAGAACCCAAAATAGTAGCCTGGAGTTCCTGAAGAGAACAAGGATTTGACACCAAAATTGAATCACTTTCATGCATCCTTAGCAATACATTTTCTTATTGATATTTTCCTATTGCAATGGGAGCATTCCTATCAAACCTCACCTGCTCCAGAGGTATTGGTCACTAGCTTTCCTTTCTCTGAAATTATACCATACACAAATCCTTGAACCTTGTAAACCTCCATCATCTTAAGCATGTATTTCAATATACCATCCTAGGCCCTTGACATATTTTTCGTCTTTTATTTCTCTCGAGATTTCCTTTCCTTTGTATTTTCAATCAGGTTACTGGTTTTCCGAGACACCCTAATGTATCTAAGCCGAATCTGATCCTTCAACATATATTTCTCAAGCCCATCAATATAAAATTCATCCTCACTCACATAATCCTCATCCATAATTTCCTCTTTTAGGGTATGGTCCCATGGAAGGGGGCTTCCTAAAAAAATTTAGTGGGTGCTGCTTAGATTTTTTAGGAATATTTTAAGGCTAGTGGTCCCATGAATTCAATTTTGCAATTTAGCTTAAAAGTTTGAGCTCCAAAATTCAAGGATCGAACTAGAGTATTTTTGGTAAAAATTAATAGATAAATAAAAATTCTCTCATTTTTTATTTTTTTTAGGAATTTAAAATTTTAAGTGATACACAAGTGGCAAAAAACTTTCTAAAAAATTACTAAGTTGTAGGGGAAATTTCTAGCCCCACCTCAATTTCACCATTGAAATATTCATTTCTAAAAGGTAGGGACTCCTATTTTTCTGGAAAAGATTCTAATTAATCCCATAACACAATTTATTTTTCTTCATGGAATTGCTTGATCCATGAAAATAGAATCCCAAGCCCCCCCATGGGACCATACAGTTACCCCTCTCCTTTTCATTTCATTGACACATGGCATAAATCCAAATTGCCCAAATAATTCAAATAATCATAGCTCTCCATCCTATAGAATAGAAACTTTCGAAAAAAATCTTCTTCCATTGCAATTGAATGCTAATTCTAAAGTCAAATAGAAAAATCCCTTGGAATCCAGAACCTAAAAGTCTCATGGATTTAAATGCAAAAGAGATCCCTGTTGATCCAAACTGAACTCTGAGACCAATGAAAATCAAATACAAGAGGAAGCACTCCCATGTCAATTGGAGTTAAAACCCAAAATTTATCTAGACCTTAAGTGCCAAATGAATCTTTCCCAATATAGTTTAGACTTCAAAACCAAGAAATTTCTATAACTTAAAACACATAAGGAATCCCGTCCAATGTAAACTAGTCTTTAAAAACCAAAAACCCACTGGACCTCAATTACTAAAAGAAACACTTTCTAATTAAAATTGAATCACATACCTTAGAAACCTTCTATATTTCAAATGCAAGAGGATTTTCTCTTCAAGGTAATTGTATTCTAAGACCCATAGTCCCTCTAGACCCTAAAACACAAAGGGAAACCTTCTAAATACAAATTGGATTTTAAAACCCAAAAAAAATTTGAACCTTAGATACAAGAAAAGTATTAGGAAATTAATGTTTAAATTTAATAATGAGATATTAGGTTTGTTAGTTGAGTGCAAAGTTATTCTTGTAATAGAAAAATAATCGCTTTAAAAAGAAAAAGTATTAGATATAATGTGACCAACGATTATAATAAAATTCATTTTTAATTTTGTTTGCAATGTAAATCTTTTGTTTTTGATTAGCGATAAATAGGTTTTGAAGGGAACCTAAAACCCTGTAAAAAGAGGAGAAAAGACAGCAAAGAAAAGCAAATTGGATACACAACCTAACACTAAACAACATGTTGATACAACCATCAGCATACCAATAGGAAAACCCAAATCAAGGGTCTAAACAACAACAGATCCTGAACAAGAAAATCTAATACCCTTAGCCCTAGGGCGCAGATCCTCAATAGATTTGGGAAGCCCCTTCTTTCTATGCTGAACCAAGGTCCAAGAAATCCCAGAATCAAAGTCCTTCGATCGAGGAGAGGGGAGGATCCTCCTAGGCCACAAAAGCCATGGAGGGCACCAAAAAAGCCAAATAAGAAGAAGGCACCTCTAGGAGGGAGACCAAAGAAACAAGAAAAGGAATGCGACCAGGAGCCCTCGAGGGCAGAGATGACAAATACAAAGTAGACACGATTGAAGGAATACCAGAAGATGAAACAAGAGTGAATTGATCAAGAGTAGTAGGACCCAAGGTGGGAGCTAAAAGAGGAGTAGCCTCAACCTCCCCCACCGAAGTAGACTCAAGATGGATCTCATCCTTTTGAGAGGAACCATCTACATGGGAAGCAGAGATAGTCAAGTAGTCCACTAGAGCATCCTTCAACCAGGTTGCAACACCTTTATGATGAGATAGAGGATAGTTGGCAGCCATGTGACCAATAGCGAAGCAATGCCGACATCTGAAGGGGACACCCTTATAATCCAGTAGTTTCTTCTAAGGTTGATCCCTTACAAGAAAAACAACATCTCCAAAAAGGGGTTCGGAGATGTCAATGTCAACTAAAATATGAGCGACAATGGAGTGACCCATGAAAGTAGTAGTAGAATCTACTTTCAGAAACTGACTGAAGGAATTGCTAATGCCCTCATAGCAAGAATCCTCCGAAAACTAGAGGGGGAGGTTTGAGAGATGCACCTAAATCGGCTTGATGTTAAGCAGCTCGGTAAGGGGATTGAAAGCAAGAGTCCATGGTTTAATGGATAGGGAATGCTCCCCCCACTTCAAGACTCAACCATCGAGCACTACATCTCGCTGCTCAGAAGAAGAAAAAGTCACTATGAAAAACCACGAGCATAGGGGAAGAGCTCAATCATTCCAACTACTAGCGACCTCCAAGAACCCAACACCCATTTGTGAAGGTCGGGCAGAAAAGGCCAAAGACCATTAAACTTACAAATTGCACTTGTATTGCGATAAAAATATTCATTCTCTCTAACCTCTGGGCCACACACCATAATAGGGGAAGAACAGGCACAGGGGAGAGGTCGGACACCCCTACCCACCCCTCCCAAAGCATGGAGACCCAAACCATAAACTGTTGTAAAAGACCCAATAGGGGCACGTAGCCCATGAATGGGCACACTGGTCCTAGCTACTACCTTCACCTCTAGCAAACCATTGACATTTTCCTTAGTGTTGTCCCGGTCCATAACAAATGCAGTAGAAGCATCCTTTTCAAGATACCTATCCAAATCAACAGGATCACCATCCCATCCACTCGATCCCTCCAGAGTCACGAATGAGCAGCAATGGTGAAAGCAGAGTCCAATGTACTTGATCATGCACTAATGATCGATTCTAGAGGCCTGCTTCTATTCCCGCTCCTATCAGTTTCAAAAACTTTATCATTAACCTAATGTAAATATTTTGTTGCTCTACATTGGTATTAGAGAAAAATGATGATGGGTTGTGAAGGAGGCTACATAGGAGGCATATAAATTGGAATGGTGCTGAAAATTTGATAATCGTACTGAATTTTTTGTTGAATTAAATTTGTTATATTGAGTATCTCTTTTAGGCATTGAAATTGGAAAAAAATGTAGAAAGAGCCATTGAGAATAAATAAATGTAACTTTTGATTGTTGGTTCTTGAATGTTTGTTGGCCGCCACCATTTTGGTGGGCTTGTGCATCATTAAATCTACAATATATGGATGTTAAGTTCTTTTGATCATTTTGAAGGGCATAACTTTTGGTAGATGCATCTATACTTGAAGGAGAGTTGAAGGTTGTTAATTTTTTGAGTGTCTAAACATTGCAAATATTAAAAATATTTTTCAATAGCCACTGTTGAATAACATTTCCATTGAAGTTGTTTCTCTTTTTTTCCTCTACGAACATCCACAAAGGCATACAGATTTAGCAAGAGAAATTAGTGTTTTGAATTTAACTATGTAAAGGTGTAGATTTATTCTTAGTTTCTTGAAGTCTTTCCCAAGTTTTTGGATATAATCATTATCTGACATCTTTGGATGATCAAGTACTATCAATAAATTATTGATTTTCAGCTATTTTTTCCACCCATCAAACTATCATGTATAATATGCTCATGGTGTTCATGGATATTGTAAATCTACATCCAATATTTTGAAAGAGGAAATAATGTATAGTGTATGGATTTCTTATTTGGAAGATAAATAGTTCGAGGTGCTTGATGCATATACACCACTACATTCAAGATAAACTTAAGATGACATTAGAGGATCTCTACTTGGGTATGAATCTTCATATATTCATTGTTATTATTGTGATTATGTATGATTGGTGAACAAAGATTCAAAATTGAAGTTCTATATTGTGTGTTTTATTTATCTATAAAAATAAAGGAACTTGTTTGTTAAAATATGAATTTAATAAGTTGATAGCTTGTTGGATGGATAAAAAATAGTTATTTGGAACATATTCTAGTGTATGGTTTGAATTTATAAATCTACATACATTTATACCAAAGCTATTTGATACAAGGAGCATTTTGGTTGAATTTGACACCTTGTTAATGCTCAATTTTATCATGTCATCAATTGCTTGTAATCTCAAGTCCATATGTGCTATACTTGGAAATATTTTCAAGGTCTTTAGAGACTCACATGGCACATTTGGTAGTTAAAATGTAATAGAACACATCAGAGGTTGGAGGAAATGGAGGTAGGATGAAATCTATAATCTTGGGCTAGATTTTCACTCAGGGATGATTCCTTGCATGAGAAACATTTGTTTCATCTCTAGTTATTTTAGGGGAAAGATGGGGAATTTGGTGATTTTTTGGTTTATGGATAGTTGACTTCATAAAATTGGTGAGTTGTTGGTCTGTGGATACTTGAATCCAAAAAATGTCTATGGTTAATTGAGTTTGTCTTGATCCATAGTTTTGTAGATATGTGTTTGTGGATAGTTGAGTAAGCCTCGATTCACAAATGGAAGAGTGTTACTATGGATAATTGAGTGAGTCTCGATTTAAAGTTGGTTGGTGATTTCCTTGTGAATAATGAAGTGTATCTCAATTCACAAGTAAACGTTGGAAAATCATAACATTTACCCAAACATGAGGAGTTTGGGTTGATGCTGATGCAAAGTTGGATAATCAAGACATTTTCCTAGATAAAGTAATTTAGGTTGATGTTGATGCAGGGTTGGCTAATCAAACCATTTTACTAGATGAAGAATTTGAGGTTGAGGTTGATACTATTGCAATGTGTCACCCTTGGTCTCCTTGACATGGGCCAGTGCGGCACTTGGGCTTCATGACATGGTTTAACTGCCTCCTATAGGTCCTGGATCTTGTATAAATCCAATGGTTGTATTGGTCATTAACAGGTCAATCTTTTGGTGCAAGGACAACCATCTTTGTGACAATTAGTATTAGAGTCAAGGTCATAGATTCAAACCCCTTGCTTGTGCTTGGGGAGATTATTGCAAGGTGTCACCCTTTATCTCCTCGACATGGGCTAGCATGGTGCTTGGGCTTCGTGACATGGTTTAACCACCTCCTGTGGATCTTGGACCTTATATAAATACAATAGTTGTATCGAGCATTAACAGGTCAATCTTTTGGTGCAACGACAACCTTCTTTGCAACATAAACAATATTTTGGATTTCCTTTTTGTAATGTAAACCTTAGGGGGGAATGTTAGGAATTTAAGGTTTAAACTCTATAGTGTAGAAAATTGTATACCTTTACTATTTCACACTAGGTTTGCATACACTTAATTAATTGGACTTAATTAAGCCTCTAATTGACTAAATTATGGATTCTCAAGCCTTATTATTCCCATTTCCTAGAAAGGAAACCTATATTAAATAATTTCCAACATTAATTAAAACACCTTAGAAATTAAGTGTCCTAGACTTAAGTCCTGGGACCCATTCACCCAAGGGTGAATGGGCCCCCTTTAAGTACTAGGACCTAATTTTTAATATGTTTTTGACAACATTTTAATGATTCAAATTCAATTTTCAAGTGTTGGCTTTTGGAATCTAATTTTTGAGAAATTAGATAAACACCTATAAATACATAGTATTTTTATCAATGGATTCAAAAGGGAGACACACATTATGAGAGAAATCCTATAGAAAATATTATTTTCAAGAGCATTGAAGAGTAGATTTATTAGTCATCTACAAAAGAAATCAAGATCATATCATCATGTCAAAGTTCATGTGTGTTACTATCTTGTTTTGGACCTAACATTGTGATGTGGGTTTTAAGCATTCAAGCATCAATCAATCAAGCCAATTGATGCAAGATCCAAGCCTTAGAGCGATGTGTTTGACTCTAGTCATCTAAGGGTGACCATTAAGGGTTTGGTAAGTTGTAACAAGATTTGTTCATTCATCAATTCCTTCAAATTATCATTATTTCATTATCGAAGTTTAAATTACAAAACATGGGGTTTGACTAAGGAAAACCACAATTCACCTAAAACAAACATTTTTTATTCTCTCTTTGTATGTACATATTTATAAGGGAAGAAGGATTAACAGTTGATCAAAGGAGAAATTTTGAAAAGCTGCATAAGTTGTCATCATTGTTGTCAAGCTACAAAAACTAACAAATTTTAATTCCTCCTTTTCAACTGTCAAACCTAGAGGAATCAAAATCTTAGATCTGGTATTAGAGGACTACAAAAATTGATTATGGATCCCTACACTAGGACCCATTTTCCCTATTGAACACCTAGAATACTAAGAGGGGGGTTGAATCAATATTCTTTTGAACCATTTAAACATTTAAGCACCCAATAGATATAGCATACTAAATTGCAATAATGAATGAAAGAAGGAAAACATCCAATAGCATTACATAAAAAATGGACACCAGGGTATGTGTAGGATCATCATGGAAAAAACATGCCCTTAAGTGGCGATGAAAATTTAGAAAATTAGAGTTAGGAAACTTGACATAAAAATTTGAATAAGTTATCTACATTATTTCAAAAATATGTAAGAATAGAATCTATAGCAAATTGAATTTAGTTCGTAAACTACTATTTTTTTTTAAAATCTATTTGGTGAAAATTTGAAATTTCAATGTAGTAGTACTTAAATTTCAAGGAAAAAAGAAGAAGTAGGTGTCTGTCTGACCACCCTAACCACAATAAAATGATAATTATTTTTTATAATATTTTAGATATAAGTAGAGGACTCGTGTATTGATGTGGTCCATATTTTTTTGTAATTTGTTTCCAAGTAAATAATTAATTATGAATTTTTTAATAAAACTTTTAAAAATATAAAAACTTGTATGTCTGACCACCTTAACTTGGTCAAATATTCATGAAGTTTAATTTTTATTTTTTTAATCCTATAGTATGCGAATCATAGAATGTGATACATGTTTCGGATTCAAAAAATGTGATATCATTTCAAAGCTATAGATGTTTTTCAATCAGCCTATCAATCAAGACTTTAGTCATTATTCAAATAGAAAATGAATAATAATTATTTATTAAATTCAAAGTAAACAATAATTTATATTGGTGGAAAGCTAAGAATCTCCTTTAAAAACCCTTTTCGTTTCATTAATTTTGGGTAATATAAATGTCGTCATCCACATGGCCCATCATATCAATTACATATCACCACTTTTTGGCCCATCATTTTCCTGCACATACCCACCATGATTTTAATGTGGAAAACCCAAAATGGGAAAACCATAGTGAGGATTAGCTCACAACATATTATAACTAGTTGTAGTATATGTTGGTTATTTTTTTAGAAACAAACTTGATCTTACCACTTACCTATGAATCTGCTAGAACCCAATAATTAGCAAGGGTAAGGATTGGCCAACAAAGAAAAAGGATTTTGAGTCCCTTCTATAGTTCGAGCTCTTTGAAACCTAGGAGGGTAATCCTTGTTATGTTCATATAATAATCACTTGATCAAGAACATTGCCACACATAGATAAATTCCTATAAAGCGCAAATAGATAGCATTCATCAAATATTTGGCTAACTTTTAAACAAATTACTATCTATTGCAAGGAATAAGATCATACTTCAGATTGATACATTTTAATTGAAGGTGTTTTAGATGATTTTTATTCTCATTTCAACCCCTTGGTCAAGTGTATGACTAACTCATTTATCTTCAAGATAACCAAATGAAAAGACCAGTGCCTTGTCTTGGGGTAATGGAGTCATATTTGTAACAACCAGTAATACCTTAGAAATTTGGCTCAGTAATTGATGGACTATTGATATACTGCATTATAGTATTTGACTCACTGTGCCTAAAACACAACTACTTATTAATCCTATGCTCTTTCCTTACAAATTTGTGACCTTATTTTAGCATTTAATCGATTCTTTGAATCGAAGTAGAAATAAAATCACTCATTCAATTAAAATAATTGAAGAAAAATGAAAATATCATTAACCATTTCATTTATAATCTGGAAGAAAATCACATAGGAGAGAATGTGCTTTCGAAATAGCATTTTCATTTGTAAACTACTATTACTGTAAAACTATTTGAGATCATTACAAAACCAACTTACACCCTAGAATCCTTACTAACCTATTCACCTATACATGAATTTATAGATTGCTCTTTCATGAGCTTATTTTTCTCACTTAGACCATTCTGAGACCCAAAACATGAACCCTAGTAATTGGCCCTGATATCCCATTTATAGAAGAATGGGAGCAACAAGCTTCAAGCCAAATTTCTATTTCAATTATATTTTCATTTGGAATTAATTTCATTTTAGGTTTAGAGACCTCCTAGATGGTTAAGCTTAATCATTTTAGAATAGGGGAAAGGGAAAGACAAAACTCCAGGTAGTCGGTTGAAGTAGACCAACCAACCCTTCAAAAGGTGTAGTTCATTGTTGCAACAATGCCAAAATCCCTTGTCCACGTAGATCAAAGAATATTCTCCATTAGTACCCAAGGAAAGAACTTATATACTAACCAAAAAACGCATATTTTCCATAAAATCCATAGAGTCAAACACCTCTCCTTCACACCAGCCAACAAGGTTTCCAAGTCAACACTAAAGACAAAAAAACATGCATATGTTGAAGAGGGCGAGTCCGTTGTAGTGGCAATGATTTCATCAATAACAAAAAAAAGGCCAGGATGCTACTTTAATTTGTTAACATTAGAGTATGCTTGCTAGCTCTGCATTTGTGCTGAAACTAGAGAAGGTACTATTCCTCCCTCATCAGAATCTTCATATGGAACCAGAGTAAGAAGGTAACAACCACACTCTAGGTCTCTATCTTCTCCATTGCCCAAATGGATATTAGAAACCTCTATAGGAGAGTTGTGCCTCCCTATATAAGCCTTGTGGTACTTATTCTTCTTCTTTGCTTCCCTCACAGGCTCAACTAATTTTTTCTTTCTAAACCTGACCAATTATTCTCAAAAAACCATGCTACTCAAATTATAGGTGCTCTTGACACCACCCTTCTTATTTATACCACAAGCACTCCTCCTTCCCTTTGGTGATGCAGGAGCTCTCGGTATGTCAAGTTTAGTTTAAGGAATGTCATCCTAAGATTCATGGAGACTAAGTCTCCTAGACCTCTTAATTGGTTGAGTGGAACCTTCTAGGCTTACTCATTTTGAAGGACACAAGACAAGGACAATAAAATATTAATTACAAGAAGACTCACTGGTTTAAGCTCTTGAATTGAAATTGCAAAAGAGAAACCCTCATACCCAAACAATTTCTACCAAACCAAGTGATAAATTGTAGAAAATTACAACTCTTACTATCCCAAAAAATTTAAACTCTCAACCCAACTAATGCATGATTTGAATAGAGCACACATGAAAATCAACTTACCCAAGACAATCACTTCAATACTTCTACAATTAAAAGCCTAAGACTCACACACCTCCTCTCTAGCTCAAACTTCTCAATTCTCAATGGCTACAAATGGTGAGATAAAATGACATATAGCTTCCATTAAGTAGAAAAATCAAGAGTGTGTATCCATTAATGATCAAGGAGAGCTTCACGCGAGTGAGATGACAACTAGAAACTCAACTTTGAATTTGGGCCATCAATCCCTTGAAATTTAAAACACCATCAATAGTGATCCTCAAGCTTCACTCCTAGCTTTTACAACTTGTGCCTAAAAAATGGTGATATCAGCTCAGAAATTTGCCATGTTTTCCCTTAATTTCATTAGTCATCTTTAATCTAACAACCATCATGCATCACCATCCTCATATGTGATTTTTTCATTTAAACTAGGAGGTACAAAGATTTGGCAATGAAGAGAATATTTCGTCAAATATCCCACCACCCATCATAGATTTTCCTTCCCTTTCTAGATTTCAATCAATGATAGGTGCACTACAATAATGAAATCTCAACCATTGGATCACTGTTCACCTTTGGAAATCTTCACCTTACATCATGCATCACTGATTTATGTTTCAAATTCTAGACCATATCAGCAATGGAAGAAAAGTAGTGATAGAACCAGATTAGGCCATGTGCATCCTTTTTTCAAAATCAACAGTAAAAAATATATCACTTGTACACCCTTTCAAAAAAATGATAACTCATTAGAACTAAGAAACTCATCACTCATCACAAATTTGAGCAAGAGAAGTGCACAACTATCTATGATGAGCGATGGAATGAATTGCAAAGAGCCCTAAGGTTGTCACATATTGCTAATTCAAAACACAAAAATCAGGAGCAATTAGCGATAGTGAAACCTCTAGTGATACAAAGACAAAATCATGCATCATGCACTGCTACTATAAATCAAACATTCTCAAAGCCATCCGTGATGAGCTATGGACAAAAGAAGTAGATGGGACTTAAGTGAGATAATTTTCACATGATCATAATTTGTATTGAGAAAGGGGACTGCCTCGGATAATGCAAGAACAGGCCTTAAAGGACTTAAAACATGTTATTTCAAAGGATGCAAATGCCAAACAATGTCAATCGATTGACGTTATAAAATAGATATTTCCCAGACCTAGGCACAAAGGGCTAGTAATTTCATGGATTTCAATGACTCAATTTATTTTCAACATAACTAGGAATTGAAAGTAAGGGGTCAATGAAAAATTATAACATTGACAATGGTGAAGACTTTAGGGTTTTTAGGAGAGATTTTGAAAAATGAATCCCAAGGCATTAACGATGGACAAAACCCTAAGTCTAGATACTTGAAATTAGCCAAACCTTGTAGAGTTTAGAAATGAAACCAAAATTTTTAGGATTTCCATCAGTGGCTCCAATTGGGGATGTTTGTTCCTCCAGAACAAAGTGAGATTTCAGAGTCTCAGGTGAAGCAGACCAAGCACAGAGAACCAAAAGCCAAGGACATGTCTGGACTAGGCAAGAAGACCAGACCAAAACAAGAAAGATATGTACAATATTCACATGAGTTTCAAGACTATACCAAGAGATCCAAACTCCATCTTCTTTGAAGCCTCTTTTTATGTGCAATTTTTCAACCTGCATTCTACAATTTTACCGGACTTCAACTTGATTTGGTGGCCCTAGGCCCCCAAACTTATGACTCATACTTGCCCCTGTCAAAAACCTTGTTTTCAATTTTCTACACCATGCCAAGGCTGAAAATATTCTCATGAATTACCCACATGTTGATCATGCTACAACCATTGCAATCAATCACTATGATTTTTTTTTTAAACTTATTACTATAATTATCATCCATGCCAAAATGAGAACTATAATCAAGCATTAATTGAAAGAAATGATCAGTGTAGCATTCTATCTAACTTAGTTCACAACCATATTCTACCAAATTCCCATCCAACTAGACATGGAAACTGAAACACTCATAATCCATTTGACCACTATCATCATATAAGTTGATATCAAATTCATTTTTCTCATTAAACTAGAAACCCTCAAATACACCCCTTTTAGGATTCCCATCCAGTGAAATATATCCTAACCCTTTGGAGTGATATTGCAATTTCATTTCTAATATTCCAGGGTCATTAGGAATCTTATATAAAACCATGGGATCATCATCTAGTTTCGGTTCCACACCCAACACATATTCATTTTGTGTAATGAACAAGAAATTTTCATACATGGGAATCTTCTCAGATTGGTGTTTATATATATCAGAGTAGTGTAAACTAGTCATGCTGCCATATGGTCCACTTCCTTGGAAAATTGATTAATCAAAACTAGTAGCATTTTTTCTCCTACACAAATCTGGATCATCACCATAAACAACATTATCCATACCATCCCACTTGCATTAAATAATACCTCTACTTCAATTTCATTAATATGGTCAAGTTTATTCCTTGAATCCTCAACCAGCCCAAAGAAAAATGCTTCAAAGGATGGCTCAGATAATTTAGGATCAGTAAGGTCAATATCAAGGCACCGATATGTCTCATTAATTGATAGATCAACTAACTCAAATGTGAAAGGCTCCTCATAATTATAATGTTTCTTATTTGCATCTAAACATTCCTTGTTAAAAATTATCATGTCTATCTCTGCTACAAAATTAGCAAACTCCACCTTTGTCTCACATAGACCATCAAGAACACTAAGGACATGAACCTACTTGTCAAAAACACAATTTTCATTAGTTTTAACACTATACTTAGGCTCAAGATTCTAAATACAACCATTCTTATCTTAAAATTCATCATCAACCACACTATCAGGACACTCCAGTTTTGATGTAACTAAATTGCATTCCAATAATCCTTCACATGCATTTTGTTCATTCACTAGTGAGGAGAAGATTTATTGAGCAACAATACTATTGCATCCCTGATGCAATGGCAATTTTTTTTGATCATCTCCATAGGAGGATTCATACTCTTCGGAGAAATAAATGGAAACTTCATTCTCCTTATTACACCTACTATGTTCAGAATTTCCATTGTGAATATTCATATTTTCATTTTCAATATCTTGATTATTATTTTTCCAAGATACACTGGCCACACTTGTAGGTGTATTAATTTCAATACCCATACTACTAGATAAACTTTCATCTTCTGAAATATCCCTATCCATTTCTTGAACAAACCTTTGATTCTTGTCAATAAGACAACCACCATTATCATTTTGAGACCTCATTCTTTGTATAAAATCATATTTAGCTTCCTTGAAAATTTTGGTCTAATCCAATATTTGATCAAAATCATGAGGCTTGAATTCTTTTGGTAAGGTATTGAGCCCTGGTTCATAAATTTCATAGAATAAATTCATGCATATCGAGTCTTCAAGTATCAACCCTTTGGGGATTTCTAACAAGATATCCAAAATCCTTTCTAACAATTCATATGGTGATTCTTCCTCATGTTTTTTTATGTTGGAAAATTTGTGAACAAAAAGAATTTGATTATCATTGCCTAAACTTTGTTGGAGTTCATCTTGGATCTATCCTGGATCAACATGTTGTGAGGGTATACAAGATAAGGTATCAAAAGAATCATCACCTTGAACCTTACTTTAGCTCTTATGAACTCCATTTACATGATGTGTGATGGGGCAACAAACACTTGCAACCATATATCCCCCCATCATTGAATATTTCATAATATTCTCAATGTCCATGGAAAATTGATATGCCTAATGGATTGTTGTGGGCTCGTTATATCTCAACAAATAACCCATTTTATTATCAAATTCACCTAGATACAAAATGAAAAATTCTGCATCACTTGGTCTTATGTTTTCAAGAATATTTCTCACTACTTTTAAAAATATGAGGTTAAAAGCAGGGACCAAATCCTCTTCTCCCCTTTGAATTTCTGTAAATATTTTTCTTATCATATTCATATTTACACTTTTAGTAATTTTTTCTACAAATTCTATCATGAAGTCATTCCATGAAGCTACAAAACATACTAGTAAATATGAGAAGCAATCTCTATAATCTTCTTTCAAATACTGAGCAAAAAGCTTCATGACAACATCCTTGTGGTTTACCTCATAATAACCATCAAATCCATGAATACATACGAATGTTTACAAGTTGCATCTAAAATTTTCCTTGTAAATTTAGGCAAATGTTTCCTAACATCATTAGGAATCATATTAGGGAAACCTTGAATACCACTAAAGCTCAATGACTTATATCTCTCAATAGAGAATTTCCTTTCATGGCATGATAAAGGTTGCATGCCTTGGATATTTTTACTTTCAGTTTCACAATGAGATATAGGTAAACAATACATTTATCTTGTATCCCTATTCAACCATAAAATATCAACTTCATATTTGATTATTCATTGCCTTATTTCTTAGTTTAATCATTATTTTAAAAATACATAGTGCAAATACATTCATGCTTTAAAACTTTCTAAGTGGCATATTTTAAGGATACACATATTTCTTCAACCCAATACATATATTGCAAATTAAAACTTAGAATTATGTAAAATTATTACTACCCTTCTCTTTCGCTTAATTCACTTAATAGGGAACAAAAAATTTCTCTAGATCATTCAATATGGTTTTCACATAAATTTATGCTTCATGAAAACCAGAACTGGAGAAATACTTGGATATGATTGCAATTGCCTTAAACTATGCTTCTGACTAGAACACTTTGTAGCTCTGAATCTATCATCACAATTCCATTTGGTTCTTTGCATAGAGTCACCACCTCTGTTTACAAAGGAATGTGTTTCAATAAGAAGAAGTTCCTTTCAAAGGTTAATTTACTATGATTCCTTCTCCACTAGTAGGGTTACACATGAATCTTGTATATTCTCAGAGGGTAAGTGCAAATATATGAGGGGCCAAAAAATGGCCAATTTAATTTTTCATCCTGAAATAGTGAAAACACAAGCGTGGTATAGTAAAATGTGCTCACGTTATGGGTTGGTAGTGATCAAGACTAGGCTCGATCATTACCAAGCCATAAAATGAGTGCATTATAATGTGCTCGCATTATGGTTTAAATTTTAAAAAAATGTGTGCATTTTTTGAAATAAAAAAAACATTTGCAAAATGCAAGCGCATTATAATGTGCTCGTGTTTTGGTTTACATAGAATTTTTTTTGTTCTCTTTTTCTTGTCTCTTTCTTCTTGTTATCTTTTAGAGAAACTATATACGTGAAATAAACATTTACTTTCAATGCAGACCAGAACTATATACATGAATAAGTATAAGTTGACATTTACATACGGATACTTACTTTCTTATACTTTAAGTTATATTTAATGTATATAGTTTCAGGATGTTTGAGAGTGGTTTCAAATATCTAGGAGTTATAATGCAAATTCTAGTTTTTGGAAGATCTCACAAATTTTAGACAGTAAAATTTCAGTAATCAGCATGTCAAATTTTAGTAATCAGGAGGTCAAATTTCAGTAATCAGGAGATCAATTTTTAGTAACCAGCAAGTTATATTATTTGTCTCTCTATCTCAGTCATTTTTTATCCCATACACTCTAGACCTCTCTCTCACTATCTCCATACCTTTATCTTACTCTCTCTCCCTTGATCTGAAGAAGTCTCAGATCTCTCCTTTGCCCTATAATTCTCTCTATCTCACTTCTCTCTCCCACCCTCCCTCCCTCCTGCTCTACTTATCTCTATCTTCCTCCCTCCATCCTTCCCTCTCTCTATCTCCCCTCTCTCTCTCTACCTACCTCTCCCTTCATCACTCCCTACCACTCTCTCTATTTCTTTCTACCTCATCTCTCTCTCACCTCCCTCTCTCTCCCTCCATACTCTCTCCCTCTCTTCTTCCCTATCTACTCTATATCTCCCAATCCATCTCTCTAACTACCTCTACATCCATCACACCATACCACTCTCTCTCTACACCTCTCTATCTCACCTTTATCTCCCTCCCTACCTATCCCTCCCTCCCTCATTCCCTCTCTACTTCTCTTTATATCTCATCTCTCTACCTCTCCTCCACTCTCTACTTATCTTTATCTTCTCTATCCCTCTCTCTACCTACCTCTCCTTCCACCACTCTCTATTTCTCTCTATCTCACCTCTCTCTCCCTCACTACATCTCCCTCCCTCTCTCCCTCCCTCTCTACTTATCTATATCTCCCCTCTCCCTCTCTACCTACCTCTCCATCCATCACATCCTATCACTCTCTCTCTCTATTACTCTTTATCTCACCTCCCACTCTCTCCATCCATAACTCTCCCTCTACTTCCCTCTCTACTCTCTATCTCCCTAATCCCTCTCTACCTACCTCTCCATTCATCACTCCCTACCACTCTCTCTACACCTCTCTATCTCACTTATGTCCCTCCTTCCCTCTCTCATTGTCTTTATCTCCCATCACCCTCTCTTTATATATATGTCTCCCTCCCTACCTTTTCCCCTATCAAATATCTATCTCTTCTCTCCCTCCCTCTACCTATCTCTCTCGCTCTCTCTCCCTCCTCCCTCCTACCTCACCCTCTTTCTATCACTATCTCCTCTATATCTCTATCTCTCTCTACTTCTCTCTATCTCACCTATCCCTCTCTACCCGCATATCCCTCCATCACTCCCTACCACATTCTCTCTATTGCTCTCTATCTCACCTCTCTCTCACCTCCCTCTCTCTCCCTCCATACCTCTCCCTCCATCTATCCTTCCTTATATACTATTTTTCTCTCATGTCTCTCTACTTATCTTTATCTCCCCTTTCCCTCCCAACCTCTCTCTCTATCTCCCCAATCCCTCCCTCCCCCTCTTTCTCTCTCACCTTATGATGGTTGATACCAGTGTAAGGTTTAGTGTTTAGGGTATAGGGTTGAGGTTATAGGGGATAGGGATTAGAATTTAAGATATTATGTATAATCTTTAGGGTATAAGGTATAGGGATGAGGGATGATGGTTTAGGGTGTAGGGTTTACGGTATAGGGTTGAGGGTTGATGGATAGTTTTTAGGGTTTAGGGTATAAGGTTAAGTGTATAGGGTATATGGATTAGGGTTTAGGATATTTGGTATATGGTTGACTTTATTGGGTTGAGGATATTGGGTTTAGGGTTGAGGGTTTAGGCTTTATGATTTATGTATAAGTTTGAGGGTTGAGGGTTGAGGGTATAAGGTTAAGTGTATAGGGATTAGGGTTTAGGATATTATTTATATGGCTTAGGGTATAAGGTACAGGGTTAATGTTTGAGATTGTAGGGTTTTTCATTTAAGTATAGGGTTGAGGGATAATGTTTAGGGTTTAGGGTATAAGGTTGAGGGTATAGGGTATAGGGATGAGGGTTAAGGGTGTACAATTTAGGGTTTAAGGCATAGGTTTGAGAGTTGAGGGATAGTGTTCAAGGTTGAGGTTATAGGGCTAAGTATATAGGCTATAGGGATTAGGGTTTAGAATATTGAGTATAGGGTTGAGTGTATCGGGTTTAGGATTGAGGGTTTAGGGTTTATCGTACAAGGTTGAATGTAGGGTTTATGGTTTAAGTATAGGGTTGAGGGATGATGTTCATGGTTTAGGTTATAAGGTTGAGGTTATAGGGTATATGGATGAGGGTTGAAAGTGTAGGGTTTAGGGTTTAAGGTATAGGGTTGAGGGTTGAGGTATAGTGTTCAAGGTTGATGGTATAGGGTAAATTATATAGGGTATAGGGATTGGGGTTTAGGATATTGGGTATAGGGTTAAGGGTATTGGGTTTACGGTTGAGATGTTTGGGTTTAGGGTTTAAGGTTTAGGGTAGAAGGTTTAATGTAGGGTTTAGGGTTAAGGGTTGAGGGATAATGTTTAGGGTTTAGGGTAGAAGCTTTAGGTATATGGTATAAGGATGAGGGTTCAGGGTGTAGGGTTTAAGGTATATGATTGAGGGTTGAGGGATAGTGTTCAAGGTTTGAAGGGTATAAGTTTAAGTGCATAAGGTATAGGGATTAGGGTTTAGGATATTTATTATAGGCTTGAGTCTAATAGTTTTAGGGATTAGGGTGTAGGGTACAAGGTTGAGTTTTGAGTTTAGGGTTTGAGTATAGGGTTGAGGGGTAGTATTTAAGGTTTAGTGTATAAGGTTGAGGGTATAGGTTATAGGGATGATGGGTGGGGGTTTTAGGGTTGAGGGTCTAAGATATAGGGTTGAGGGATAGTGTTTAGGGTTGAGGGTATAGGTTATAGGGTTAAGTGTATAGGGTAGAGGGATTAGGGTTTAGGATATTCAGTATAGGGTTGAGGGTACAGGGTTTAGGGTTGAGTATTAGGTTACAAGGTTGAATGTAGGGTTGAGGGTATAAGGTTAAACTGTATAGGGTATAGCTATTAGGGTTTAGGATATTGGGTATAGGATTTAGTGTGTAGCATTTAGGGTATAAGGTATAGGGTTAAGGGTTTAAGTATAAGGTTAGGGGATAATGTTCAGGGTTTAGGGTATACATTTAATGGTATAAGGTATAGGGATGAGGGTTGATGGTGTAGCTTTTATGGTTTCAGGTATAGGTTTGAGGTTTGAGTGATAGTGTTCAAGGTTGACAATATATGTTTAAGTATATAGGGTATAGGCATTAGGGATTAGGATATTACATATATGGTATAGGGATTAGGGTTTAGGATATTTGGTACAGGGTTGAGGGTTTACGTATAGGGTTGAGGGTTGAGGGTATAAGGTTACGTGTATTAGGTATAGGCATTAGAGAGGGAAAGAGGGAGGGAGGGAGAGGGAGAGAGAGGTGAGATAAAGAGATGAGGGTTAAGTGTATAGGGTATAGGGATGAGGGTTGAGGGTGTAGGGTTTTTAGTTTAAGGTATAGGGTTGAAGGTATAAGGTTAAGTTTATAAGGTATAGGGATTAGGGTTTAGGATATTTGGTATTGGGTTGAATGTTTAAGATTAAGTTTATAGGCTATATGGTTTAGGGTTTAGGAGAGAGAGAGAGAGAAAGAGACTTGAGAGAGGGCGAGGGGGTGTGAGGGAGACACATGAGAGAGAGAATATTCTCTAGTTAGGGTGGGAGGGAAATAATTGAGAGAGGGGGAGGGGGTGGGAGGGAGAGACCAAAGAGAGAGAGAGAGAGAATTATCTAGTAGAGAAATATGGGGGAGAGAGAAAGAGAGAGAGGGAAGGAGGGAGGGAGAGGTAGAGATGGAGAGAGATAGAGAGGGGGGAGGGAGGGAGAATAAGAGAGAGAGGTGATATATACAAAGAGAGAATGAGGGAGGGAATTATGGAGAGAGAAGTGAGATATAGATAATGAGAGAGAGGGAGAGAGAGGGGGGAAGGAAGGTGCAGACATTGAGAGAGAGAGGAGGGATGGAGAGAGTGAGATAGAGAGTAATATATTGGATAGAGAGAGGTAGAGAGAGAAGGTGGGTGGGTGGGAGGAAGGAAGAGAGAGGGGGAGATATAGGGAGGGAGAGAGAGGGGGAGAGCTAGGTTTTGGTGTTTTTTCCAACAAATCTTTGAAATTACCTAAATTATTGCTAGCCCTTATATGATTTCAAGAACTAAAAAAATGTTGTGGCCAACTAACGGGTATAGATTTTTAGGATTTTACCCCTACTCTTTAGGCTCTGTAGGACCAAGGAGGGTGTTTTTTATTGTGTTTATTTGATATTTGATGCCTCATGAACACTTCAACACACATATCTGTTCCTACTAAGTGCAACTAGAGATTACTTACTAAAAGCTTGGAAAACCTTTGAGTAAATAACCACCAAATAATAGTAATTAAATGATACTTTAAGAACATACATGTCATAATTTGAATACTTAATGATTTATAATTTTCTTCTTCTTTTGAATCCCTAATCTAGTATACTACTAGCTCAAATGCCTCATTATTATCCATGAACGGACTAGTGCTTCATTAATTAGATAAATAGAGTCAAATATGTAATAACCAATAATATATCAATTAATGAATCTAAAATATGTGGCCTATTATAACAGTGCTTTGCAATATGAGAACTCACAATGCTTGGAACATACTACTTACCAAATCCTATGCAAATCTTTACAAATCTGTGACTCCCTTTAAGCATTTAATTAACTCTTTGAGTTAAAGAAAAAATAGAGCCAAACATTAAATTGAGCCACTGAAGATAAATGAAAAGACCTTTGATATTTTCATTCATAATTTGAAAAAGAGGATATAGAGGAGAGTATTATTTCACAACTTAAGATTTTTTTCGATATCAATAATTTCTACAAAAAAAAATTCAAGACTACTACATATATACCCCTAACCAAGACAATGTACTATTATACTCATTAACCATTTATAGTGTGCTTCACGTATGAGCTAAATCCTACCCAGATTATCTTGAGACTTCAATATTCAACCTCTTGCAATGAGACATGAAATCCCTTTTATAGATTAAGGGAGCAAAAAGCATCTAGATCAAATGCAATTACAATTCAAATGCATTTCATTTCAAAAGCAATTTTAACCGCATTTTAGAAATCCCCCAAACGGTTATCTATAATCATTTACCAAACAAGGGAATCAAAATTTCACACTACCAGCCAAAACCAAATAAAATTTCCATAACTGCTACTAGATTTTTTGAGCCCTTGTAATCCACATTCACTAGCACAAGCTTCACGATACTAGCCGATAAGAACCCAGATAAATAGGAAAAACTAGGCTAGTCACCATGATTCACAATTACACTAAAACACAAAAACCATGACCCAATATCACCCACTTAATCAAATGGAGAAAACACATGCCCACTTCATGTCTTGGCAAAGGCTAGAGAAACCACCCCCTCATCCTCATCAACACTCTTTCTAACAAAAACATGGGTGCATCCACACAGTGATCTCAAAGAAAATGGTGAAACTATGATCAGCTCCTCATTTGCACCGGCTAATTCAGTTGAGGCCATGAGATATCAACCATAACTAGAGTCAAACTCAACCTCACTATCTGGAAAACCATCAGAAAGATTGATGCAAAGTAGGGAGGCAAACCATTTAGAATCACAATTCAAGGTGTTTCAAAAAACTCTTCAATCCACAAAAACCTTATCTTATCAACTTTTCATTATTCTTGCTTATTCCCCTTGTACGTCTCCATTCTCAGTTTTTCATGCATATCTTTTACAACACTCCACAAATCTATAAAATAATTATTTTTTTAGATACCCTTTTGGATAAACATAAACATATCCAAATTGTGCATATGGTTGTTTTGGAACATATCCTCCAAATAATTATTGTCCCACTGGAAATGGCTACAATTAGCCCTCTTTTCCAAAGCATCACCATTATAAACACCCTTCCAATCACAAATATTTGTTTATAGACCTTTATCAGGTTAAAAAACCTGAAATTCAACAAATTTTAAAGATTGGAACACTCACTAATACACCAAACCCAAAAAACCCTTGCGTTAGGCCTTTCAAATGCTTGAAACAATGAGGGTTTATTGAATCTAACAACTCCACACCTTTTTTAACTCTTCAAAAACCTTTGACACATCAATTAAGGTCTACCCATTCTCTCTAAACCACCTCCAATCTTTTAACATTGCATTTGTAGAAAATCTCAACTTGGAGCCATCATCTTCAAGTCAAAATTCATAAATTATCACCTAGGGCAGCAATTAAAATTCATCTAAATGACCTTCCTTGTTCCTAAAACGTGCATAAAACAATAACCTACATCGATGGGGGAAATTCCACCAATTTAGAAGCAATTTCACTTGGTGGAATGGCTTAAATCTTCATTTTTATACCCTCAAACCTTCAAAATTTGAGTTTTGGCCGCCTTGAGTAAAATGACTATAAAATCCTCTTTAGAATCTTTATGAGATTATCTCAGACCAAAACAAAAATGTTTTTAACTCACATATCCATCAACTACCATACATTTTGGAGCAAGGAAAAACTATACAAGGCCGTATAATGTCCCGGAGAAACAAAGTTTGTTGGAACACACAGGAAAATGGAGTTTCTTATTGCTTATTCCACAAAATGAACTCCATTTTTCTGTGTGTTCCAGAAAACTTTGTTGCTCCAAGCCATTGTACCAACCAAAATACTGACTTAGACTACCTTTTAACTTCCATGACCATTGGTATTCCAGCTTTGTGCATTTTTGCACTTTTACAAGACAACACTTTGACAATATTTGTAAAATATGATTATAAGCACTAAAATGGCTCCAATTACATTATGAATAGTCTATTATGACTTTATTAGACTCAAAATAGGACTCAAAACACCAAAAACCTATTAAAGACCTTATTTACCAAAATGCACTAACATGGTGCCCTTGCACCATACACTTGGCCTTAAAAAGACCTCAAGTCGCTTGAGGACTATAGGACACCAAAAACATGCCACCTATTGTTACTTAATTCTCTCCAACCTACATCTTTATCTGGTACCCCTTTCCAATGTGTTAGCTATTGGAAACATCTATTGTCTTTGCCCTTTGACTGGTTCCTTCCTTGAACATGTTGTCCTCCACTTGATAGTTGTTGTCTCGATTTCCCTTCACTTGGGAATGATGCTAAACTTCTTTTGAAACCTAAAAAGATACCTTTATCCACCTTTTCTTTGACTATCCTTTCCTTCACTCTTGTTGCATACTTGAATTCACCCACTTCTCCTTGCCAAACACCTTGACTCACCTCACCTTCTACCTTCATATTTTCCTTCAGACCCTCTGCCCTTAGGATCTTTTTATTATCAGACTTACTTACCTCTGTAGTAACAACAACTAACTACCTACTTCCTTCTCTTGAAACCACATAAAAAATTATTTTTCGCACCATAATCCTATCATCCTTTCCTAACCTATTTTTCATTCCCACCATTAATTCATTGTTGACCTTCTCTTGACCTGTTCTTGTCAACAACTCTTCATATTTTCTTTCCAATAACGAGTCATCTTGACCTTATTGGACTGGCTACAAACTCTTCATGCTATTTTTCCTCAAACTCTACAAACTCCTTCTTGCCTAACATAATCACTTTTGATGCCTTGGTCTACTCCTTAAACATCCTCTACCAATGGAGTCAAAGTAAATTTATTTCCATCTTTCTCAATAGTGTAAGTATTATGTCTACCATCATAAAGTGCATGCCTATCAAACTTCCATGGTCTTTCAAGTAACAAATGGCAACAATTCATTAGAAAAACATCACAAAGTATCTTATCCTTATAGCCACCAATACTAAACTCAACCATAACTTGTTCATTCACCAAAATAGATTGATCATCATTCACCCAAGATGCTTTATATTGTGTTTCATGAGGATTTTTCTCTAACTTTAGTTTTTAAACCATTTCATTAGACACCATGTTATCGGTGCTCCCTGAATCTATCACTACCTTACATACCTTTCCTTTGCATTTGTACGTGGTCTTGAATAGTGCCCTTCTTTGAGTTTTCTCCTTCCCCTTGGATGCCTTCAAGAGTGTTCTTCTCACCATCAATGTTTCCCCAACTTTAGGAGCAAAAAAATGAGTAGGAGAATGAACTCTTTCACAATCTTTCTCTTGCACCAATTGTACTCTTTTATCACCACCACTTGAAGTAGAACCTTGTTTCTCAAGACACTTATTTTTTAGATGACCAAAATTATTACAATGATAGCACCTACCTAAAAATGAACTTGAAACTCTACCTCCACAAAACCTTCCTCTGAAACCTTTGAATCATCCTCTTTGATAAATAACTTGGTCTTTTTTCTTGCTTGTTTCTTCTTGGTCTTCATAATTCTACCTTGTACCTTTGCCTCTACCTCTTCCTTGTCTTTCTTTCCTTCATTTTAGTTTCTGTTTTTCCTTAGCAGCCAACAAGAAGCATTCTTCAACTATCCTTGGTTACCAAGACTCAATTAATCTTGAATTTATAATCTCAAACTAGCCATATACCTTTCTATCTTCTCATTCTCATCTTCAACATGACAAGCCCTAATGCCTAGCTTGTGAATTTTTTTAGTATAGGCCATAAAATCCTTTTCTTTCTTCCTTAAATTTTGCAACTTCTTGAATGTTTGTATAACATGATCACTTGGAAAAAAAATGGATTTTTATCTATGACACCGTCCTATCACATGAACTATTTTTTTATTTTCATGTCTTCACTCTTTCCTCTTGAACATAATTCCACCATGTAAGAGCAAGCCCTTTTAACTTTTTCTTAGCAAACTTCACCTTCTAATCATTAGCAACCTCCTTGTATTCAACGTAATTATCAATTGCATCTATCCAGTCTATTACCTCTTCAACATCTAACTTGTCATTATACATTCGCACATCTATTTTATCACTAGAATAATCTCCTCTAACAGCCTTGATCATCTTCACCATCCTTTTCTCTTCAGCGTCCAACTCATCATATTGGACTCTACCTGGAGGGTTTTCATTCTCACCCTCTTCTTCTTCCCCTCAGTCACTTTCATCATCAATGGCCTTTCCTCTTCTTTTCCTTGTATCTAATGCTGAAAACTTGGCTAAAAGTGCTTCTTGAGACTCCTTTAACAACCTTATCTCTCTGGTAAGAACTGCATTACCTTTAGGAGGTATCTTGTCTCTTCAACTTCCAACCTTTCTCTTCTTCAATCTACAACTTTTAACCTTCCATGGATCTAATACCTATGCTCTGATACCAATTGATGTAGAGAAGTGAGGAAAACCATTTACAATCACAATTCAAGGTGTTTCAAACAACTCTTCAATCCAAAAAACCCTATCTTATCAACTTTTCACTATTCTTTCTTATTCTCCTTGTAGGTCTCCAAACTCGGTTTTTCATGCATATATTTTAGAATGCTCCACAAACCCACAAAATAATTAGCTTTTTAGATACCTTTTTGGAAAAACATCAACATATCCAAATTATGCATATGGTTGTTTTAGAACATATCCAGGTCCAAATAATTGTTGTCCCTCTAGAAATGGTTACAATTAGCCCTCTTTTCGAAAGCATCACCACTCTAAAAACCCTTCCAATCACAAATCTCTTTTGATAGACCTTTATTAGGTTACAAAACCCCAAATCAAAAACTTTTAAAGATTAGAACACTCACTAATACACCAAACCAAAAAAATACTTGCTTTAGGCATTTCAAATGCTTGAAACAATGAGGGTTTATTGAATCTAAAAAATCCACACCTTGTTTCACTCTTCCAAAGCCTCAAACACATCACTTAGGGTCTTCCCATAGGGTATGTGCAGGATCATCATGGGCCAAAAAGTGGCGATATCTAAGTGATATGATGTCCCATGTGGCTGACGACTTTTTTTTTACCCAAAATTGATGAAACAAGAAGGGTTTTTAAAGGAGATTCTCAGCTTTCCACCAATATAAATTATGATTTACTTTGAAATTAATAAATAATTATTATTCATTTTCTATTTGAATTATGACTAAAGTCCTGATTGATAGGTTGATTGAAAAACATCTATAGCTTTCAAACGGTATCACATTTTTTGAATCTGAAACATGCATCACATTCTATGCTTTGCATACTATAGGACTAAAAAAAATGAATTTCATGAAGTTTTGACCAAGTTAAGGTTGTTAGAAATACAAGTTTTTATATTTTTGAAAATTTATAATAAAAATTTCATAATTAATTATTTACTTGAAAACAAATTACAAAAAAATATGCATCACATTGGGACATGAGTCCCCTACTTATATCTAAAATCTTATAAAAAATTATTATGATTTTGTTGTGGTTAGGGTGGTCAAACAGACACCTACTTCTTATTTTTTCCCTGAAACTTCAGTACTACTGCATTGAAATTTCAAATTTTCACCAAATAGAATTTAAAATAAATAAAATAAACCTAGTAGTTTAGAAACTACATTCAATTTGCTACAAATTCTATTCTTACATATTTTTGAAATAGTATAGATAACTTATTCAAATTTTTACATCAAGTTGTCTAACTCTGATTTTCTAAATTTTATTGCCACTTAAGGGCCTATTTTTTCCATGATGATCCTACACATACCCCATACTCTCTAAACCACTCCCAATCCTTTAATATTCCATTTATAGAAAATCTCAACTTGGAGCCATCATCTTCAAGTCAAAATTCATAAAATATCACCTAGGGCAGCAAGAAAACTTCATCTAAATGGACTTCCTTGTTCCTAAAGACTACATAAAATAATAAAATACATCTATGGGGGCCATTCCACCAAGTTAGAAGCAATTTCACTATGTGGAATGGCTTAAATGTTCCTTTTTATACCCTCAAACCTTCAAAATCTGAGTTTTGGCTGCCTAAAGCAAAATGGCTATAAGATTCTCTAATTTTTATGAAATTAACTCAAACCAACACCAAAATTTTGTTCTCACATATCCATCAACCACCATGTATTTGGGAGCAAGAACAAACTATACAAGGTTGTACAATGGCTTGGAGCAACAAAGTTTTCTAGAAAACACAAAATAATGGAGTTTCTTATTGCTTATTCCACAAAATGAACACCAAGTGTGTATCTTCGACCCACCCACACACAATGTATTTGAACCTTAAACAACCCAAAACCAACCAAAAAATTGACTTAGACTGCCTTTTTACTTCCATGACCGTTGGTATTCCAACTTTCTGCATTTTTGTACTTTTACAAGACAACACTTTGACAATATTTGTAAAATATGACCATAAGCACTAAAATGACTCCAATTACATTATGAATGGTCTATTATGACCTTATTAGACTCAAAATAGGACTCAACATACCAAAAACCCATTAAAGACCTTATTTACCAAAATGCACTAGCATGGTGCCCCTGCACCAAAGCTTAATGGGTGAATGATGCTTGCCTATATAGGCCTAATGATACTTGTCCTTCATCATCACCTTCTTCTTAGACTGGTTAATTTCCTTTTCCTTGCCTTTGAATCCTTCCCTAGAGACAATTCTTCCTCTCAAATGATAAGTGCGCCTAAGGAAACTTTATGCAGACCTACTGCTACCTCTTCTACTTCCCTACTGATTCACATGGATTTCAGGTACACCCTGCTTGGTCATGGAGGAACCATCCTAAGACTTCAAGAGATCAAATCTATTCAAGCATCTCATAGGACTAATATATGTTCTTTTTCAACTCATTTTAACCAGACAACACACAAATTCTACAATAATTGCATACACTCACAACAAGCTTGCAATTCTTTGAAGACAAGTGGTGAAATAAAATGGCCTGCACTTTGCATTAAATGGAAAAATGGATCATGCATCATTAATGTTCTGAGGTAATTAACAAAAGTTAACTGGCAACTTGTTTCACTCACATTAGAGCCCTTAATTATCCAAGTGAACAGAAATCTGCATACCAATCCTATATGTGTGAAACAAATTATTGTGCATGCACACTAGGATCAAATTGAAAAGCCTTGTCTTTATCATGAAATTAATGATCACTTGTGTTATATAGAATGGTTGCATACATGATAACTTGGATTTGCATGTCATATATTGATCTTAATCATAGAAGAATCTAGGATGCTAACTTCACATCATATCACTTATCTCTCATTCTTTAGCATTGAGTGGTCTCAACAGGCGATGTCCTAACCCCACATGATGAGGGGAAACTCAGCCAATCAGTGGTCATGGTTTCCTCCCTCGAAGGTGAAGAAGAATTGCTGATAGTTAAAATGCTAGAGATGGGTTAAAAGCTTAACCGCATCACTTATTGGCGATTACATTTTGGGCAGTGATAAAAGAACAAGCAATGGGCGATGGACCTTAAAATCGTCAAGTTAAACACCACATCACTCATCATGGGTTAGCCACAAGCTGTCACAGCGAGACATGTGATGAGTGATGGACTACTAGGAGGTAGACTTAAGTGATAATAAATTGTACGTGGGATTAAATTGATTCTTAAAAGGGACTCCTAAGCTTGATAGATAACCTAATATTTGGGGCAGATAAAACAATGAGATTTAATACCATGAATTGCAACCAATGCAACCGGTTACTAGACACAATCAATCAATGAAGAATTATAAGCCAAGGATAACTTTGAATAAGACCATAAATCCCTTAAACCCTAATGGTAACAAGACATGAGCATCTAGATTTTTACCATGAAACAAATGGGAACATGCAAATTTTATGCTCATCAAAAAGAGGATTATCCATTACATTCATTTCTGTTAGGGAATCTTGTGCTTCCTTTATATGAGGATGCAAACTTTGCAACCTATCATCATAATCAAAAACCTTGTAAGCACTTGAAAAGGGTTCCACCTTCATCTAGTAAGGATCATCACGTTCAACAAAAGAATGATATGACTTAGTGTCATCATAACTGCTACAACACGAAAACTCACCAATACTAAGACTGCACTCAGGTTCCTTGGACTAAATGTCCTAACTTTTAATTTGAATATGTTGATCAGTAATAGGTCATAGAGAACCATCAATATTATCACTACTTGTATTGATCAAATCTCTTAATGGGATAACCTTTCATACTTCTTCCATCTCTTCACCCTTCAAGATCTCCTAAGAAATCAAGTCAGATACATCACACATGTTATCATAATGCATGTCTTCATCTTCATCACTATCATAATGATCTATCGATTTGTCACTAGTAAATTTATTACAATCATTATATTCTCCTATATAATAGGATGGATGTTTAGATTCTGATACACTTTCTTCATATCTTTGCATTATTTCTTGCTCTTTCACAGTAGGACTATGAACAATATTATTCAGGGGCATCTGATGCTGTGTAAAATCATTCCCAACTCCCTCCACCATCTTTATCCAATTAATTACTTGGCTCAAAACTTTTAGGTTTCAATTCCTGTGGCAATGTAATCAGTCTTGATTGGTATATTTCAAAAAACAAGTCAATGATCATTGACTGCTCAGGCTTGACATTTTTGGGTATCTGTAACAAATCATCCACAAATCTAGGGAACAAGTCATAAGATGATTCACCCTAACACCATTTCATTTCATACAATATTTTAACAAAGGAGACATGGCCAACTTTACTTGGATCTTGAGAACACTTCACTTGGGGCTCACTATGATCCTTATATTGTGGTGATGGGGAAATTGAAACAATAGAAGCCTTATCCATTTGAGATAATTCTCTATTTATTGATCCATTGATTGTATTCACACGAGATGTGCATAGATGACCAATATTAGTAGTCAAGCATCCTTTCATCATTGAATATTTCAAATTATTTTCAATATCTATAGCAATTTGATATGCTTGATATAGTGTTGTGGGATCTTTATCTCTTAGCAGATAGCTCATATTTCTATAAAATACACCTAAATATATAACCAAGTGTTCTGCATATTTTGGTCTTATACTTTTAGGGATCTCCCTTATGATCTTTGAAAATATGAGATTAAAAGAAGGGAATAACTCGTCCTCTTTTCTGTGGATTTCCATAAAAAAAATTCTCACCACACTTGGGTTTACTCTCTCATCAAATTGATCCATGAATTCCATCTTAAACTCATACCAAGAATGTATAGAAGATACTAGTCGAAAATAAAATCAATCCCTTGCATCTCCTTTCATAGATTGAACAAAAAAATTCATGAAAACATATTCAAAATCCAATTCATAATCTCCCATCATATCAACAAACTTGTGCAGATGGTTTGCTTACTGACTCGTGTTTTTCACCATTAAACTTTGGTACCTTTTCTCTGATCTTAGGAGCTATATCATTTGGATAACCATGAATATTACTAAAATCTATAGCTCTGTAGCTTTGAGTACTAAAATTTCCTTGATGTGACAAGGTATATCCATTATTCATTGTCGCATTGAGGTCCACATCAAGATACACTATTTGATAAGGCATTTTTTTGTACATTTTCAAGCCTTGATATATATATCAAAGGGAAATTCAAATTTCCTTTGCAACTAAGATCTCAAGCCTTTACAGTGCAAACTTTCTATCTATTTTGCTTAAGATCTAAAATATAGCATTCTTCTCTATTATAATTCATGAATTTTGAAATTATGCTCTAGAAACATGCAAAATTTCCACCAATATTTCCCTCTATTAGTGCTAATTCTCCTAATTGGGACCACTAACATCTCTACTCTTGAAAATTTCTCATAAACTGCTTTCAAACAAAATAATGCTCTCTTTATATTTTTGAGAATACCTAGAAACTTGTAGCAGTTGTTAACTTTTCATCTCGGCAGAAAATTTTTGCAGCTTTGGGACCTTTCTGCACATCCTCAATAGGTTCTATAGAGAGAGTAGCTACCTCTTTTCATAGAGGAATGAACTTCAAACAATATGAAGTTCTTTCAAGAGTAAATCTCGTTATGGGTTTTCTCCAACAATGAAGCCACACTCAAATCCTTTGATCTTTGTTGTAATCAAACCTTTTCCAGGTTCAAGAACTTCTTAATTATCTGAACAAGATGTTCAGATCAACCAACAATTGAATTTTTAATGCTACAATCTACAACCGAAGATTCAAAATTGTCCCAGCAGAGTTTTCATTTCTATTGGTAAGGCTTGGCAAACCTCTGAATAAAAAACCACTTGATGCTAAGAATTAAATGATAATTTAATCACATACATCATAATTTGAATATTTAATGATTTATAATTTTGTTCTACTTTTGAATCCCTAATTCGATATACTACTAGCAAAAATGCCTCATTATTATCCATGAATGGACCAGTGATCAATTAATTGGGTAAATGGAGTCAAATATATAATTACCATTAATATATCAATTAATGAATCTAAAATGTGTGGCCTATTATCATAGTGCTTTGCAATATCAGAACTCACAATGCTTGGAACATACTACTTACCAAATCCAAGGTAACACCTTACAAATCTATGAATCCCTTTAAGAATTTAATTAAATCTTTGAGTTAAAGAAAAAACAAAGCCATACATTCAATTGAACCATTGAAGATAAACAAAAACACCTTTGATATTTTCATTCATAATTTGCAAAAGAGGATACAAAGGAGAGTATTGTTTTAGAACTTAAGATTTGTTTTGATATCAATAATTTCTATAGAACACATTCAAGACTAATATATATACCCCTAACCAAGACAATGTACTATTCTATTCATTAACCACTTACAATATGCTTCACATATGAGAAAAATCCTACCTAGATTATCTCGAGACTTCAAAATTCAACCTCTTACAATGAGCCATGAAATCCCTTTTATAGATTAAGGGAGCAACAAGCATCTAGCTCATATTCAATTACAATTCAAATACATTTCATTTCAAAAATAAATTTAACTACATTTTAAAAATTCCCCAAATGGTTATCTGTAATCATTTACCAAACAAGGGTATCAAATTTTTACACTACCAGCCAAAACCAAATGGCATCGCCATAACCGTTACTAGATGCCATTGAGCCCTTGTAATCCACATTCTCCAACACAAAATTCACGATACCATCCAATAAGAACCTACATAAACAAAAAAAACTAGGATAGCCACCATGGCTCACAATTATACCAAAACACAAAAACCACAACCCAATATCACCCACTTAGTCAAATGGAGAAAAAACACACCCACTTCGTGTCTTGGTAGAGGCTAGAGAAACCAATCCCTCATCCTCATCAACATTATTTTTAACAATAGAATGAGTATGTCCACACAGTTCTCTTACAGAAACTAGGGAAACTGTGATCATCTCCTCATTTGCACAAGCTAATTCGGTTAAGGCCATGAGATATCAACCATAACCAAATTCAGTCTCAGCCTCACTACATGACCAATCATCTAAAATATCAATGGGTGAATGATTCTTATCGATATAGGCTTGATGATACTTGTCCTTCATCACCACCACCTCTTATACTTCCCTATAGATTCAAATGGATTTTAGGTACACCTTGCTTGGTCATGGAGGAACCATCCATAGAATTCAAGAGATAAAGTCTCTTTGAGTGTCTCATATGACTAACAAATGTGCTTGGTTGACTCATTTTAACTAGACAACAGACAAACTTTAAAACATTTTCACACACTCACAACAAGCTCACAATTCTTTGAAGACAACAAGTGGTGAAATAAAATAGCTTGCACTTCACATTAAATAGAAAAATGGATCATGCATCATTAATGTTGCAAGGGAATTCACACAAGTTAACTGGCAACTTGTTTCACTCTCATTAGAGCCCTTAATTATTCAAGTGCACGGAAATATGCATACCAATCCTGTACATGCAAAACAAATTATTATGCATGTGCACTAGGATCAAATAGAAAATCCTTGTGTTTATCATGCCATTAATGATCACTTGTGTGATACAAAATATCTGCATACATGAGAACTCAACTTTAAATGTCGACTGTGGTCTTAATCGTAGAGGAATCTAGGCTAGTAACTTCACATAATATTGCTCATCGCTCTTTCATCAACATCAAGTGGTCTCAACTGGCGATGTACTGACCCCACACAATGGGAAGAAACATAACCCATCAATGGTCCTGGGTTCCTCCCTTGAAGGTGAAGAAGAACTGACAATAGTTAAAATTCCAACAATGCGTTAAAAACTTAACCACATCACTCATCAGGGGTTACATTTTGGGTCGTGATAAAAGAACAAGTGATGGGTGATGGACCTTAAAATGGTTAAGTTAAACACTGCATCACTCATCATGGGTTAGACAAAAGCCATCACAATGAGACATGTGACGAGAAATGGACCACTAGGAGTTAGACTTAAGTGACGATAAATTGCATGTGGGCTTAAATTAATTCTTAAAAGGGACTCCTAAGCTCAATGGATAACCTAATATTTGGGGCCGATCAAACAATGAGATTTAATACCATGAATTGAAACTAATGCAACCAGTTACTAGATATAGCTAGTCAACGAAGAATTATAATCCAAGGATAATTGTGAATAAAACCATAAACCCCTTAAACCCTAATGGAAAAAAGACACGAGCATCCAAAATTTGAGAATGAAACAAATGGGACCATAAAAATTATAGGGTTCCACCACTAAGGAGTGAGAGAGAGAGATGAGATAGAGAGAAAGGTGATATAGAGAAAAGTAGAGAGGGAAGGGGAGAGAGAGAGGAAGGTGGAGAGATTAATAGATAGGAGGGAGGTAGACAAAAAGGTAGATAGGGATAGGTTTAGATAGGGATAGGTTAGAGAGTAGAGAGGGAAGGTGTGTTGGAGTAAGGAAGAGAGAGATAGATATGGATAAGGGTTGAGGGTGTACAGTTTAAGGTATAGGGTTGAGGATATAGGGATAGTGTTTAGGATTCAAGGTATAGGATTCTAGTTTAGAATATTGAGTATATGGTTGAGGGTATTGGGTTTAGGGTTGAGGGTTGAGGGTTTAGGGTTGAGCGAACAAGGTTGAATGTAGGGTTTAGGGTTAAAGTATAGGGTTCAGGCTTGTGGGTTTACAATTCAGGTATAATGTTTAGGGTTGAGGGTCAAGGTTAAGTGTACATGCTATAGGGATTAGGGTTTAGGATATTGGGTATACATTATAGGGTAGAGGGTTGAGGGTATAAGGTATAGGGTTAAGGGTTGAGAGTGTAGAGTTTATGTTTTCAGTATATGGTTGAGGGTATAGAGTTGAGGGATAATTTTTGGGGTTTATGTTATAAGGTTGAGGATATAGGGTATAGGGATGAGGGTTTAGGGTGTAGATTTTATGGTTTAAGGTATAGGGTTAAGGTTTTATGGATAGTGTTTAAGGTTGAGGGTACAAGGTTAAGTGTATAGGGTAAAGGGTATTGGGTTGAGGGTTGAGGGTAAAGGGTTGAGGGTATAGGGTTGATAGTCTAAGGTTGAGGGTCTAATGTATAGGATAGAGGTTTGAGAATTGAGGTTTGACCTAGTTAACCCTAAGTAGAGAACTCTCTCTCTCTCGCTCTTTCCCTCAATCTCTCTCTCAGATCTCCCCCTCTCACCCCTTCCCTTCTTTCAAGTTTCTCCCTCCCACCCTAATGATAGAACTCTCTCTATCTCTCCCCCTCTCCCTCTCTCTCAAGTCTCTCCCTCATACCCCCTCACCCTCTCTTAGGTCTCTCTCTCACTCCCTCTATGTCTCTCCCACTCCCTCTCTCTTCCACTCCCTCTTTTTCACTCTCTCCTAGGTATCTCCCTCCCACCACCTCTCACCCTAACTAGAGAACTCTCACTTTGTCTTTCTCTCTCCTCCTATCTCTCAAGTCTCTCTTTCCCACCCCCTCTCCTTCCCTTCCCCCCTCTCTCTCTCTTAGTTCTCTCCCTCCCTCCCCCTCCCCCTCTCTTAAGTCTCTCCCTCCCACCCTAACTTGAGAAAAATCTCTCTCTCTCTCCATCTCTACCTTTCCCTCCGTCATTCCCTCTCTCTCCCTCTCTCTTCCTCTCTCTCTCTCTCTCTCCATATCTCTCAATCTCCAAATCTTACACCTTTGCTCTATATTTATCTTTCTCCCTTCCCTATATTTCTCTCTCACTCCCTCCTAGCTTCTCTACTGTCTATCTCACCATTATATCTCCCTCTCTCTCTATTTCAGATTTAGGATTTAGGCTTTGGGCCTTATGCTTTAGGGTTCAAATTTTAGGCTTTAGGCTTTAGGGTTTAAGGTTTAGGGTTTAGGGTTTATGTTTTAAGATTTAGGGTTTAGGTTTTAGGTGTAAGGATTTATGGTTTATGGCTTAGGCTTTAGGTCCAACCCCCCATCTCTCTATCCCTCTCTCTTTCCCTCCCTCTCTCCCTCTCTATCTCTCTCTCCCTCTCTCCCTCTCTCCCTCTCCCTCTCAAGACTCTCTCTCTCCCTCCCTCTTAGGTCGATCTCTCTGGTCTATTAAATAATTGGGAGACCCCATTTCTTGGACCCATTTTTTTAACTAAACCAAGTTAGGATGCCAATTTTTCTGAATTGAAAAGCTAGTGGGTTCGTTAGCTTGCCATCACCAGGAGAACCCATTTTTTGGACCCATTTTTTCAAACATACCATTACATTGCAAATTTCACCGAATTCAGAAGCTAGTGGGCACATTAGCTTGCCAATTTGGTGAAATTGACAACCTAACATGGCCTTTTTGTAAAAATGGGTCCAAGAACAGGGATCTCTCGGTGGTGTATATCACTAGGAGACCCCATTTCTTAGACCCATCTTTTCAAATAGGCCGCTACAGTGCCAATTTCACCAAATTCGCAATGTAGTGGCAATGTAGCGGGCTGTTTGAAAAAATGGGTTCAAGAAATGGGGTTCCCCAATGATATATACATCATCGAGAGACCCCATTTCTTGGACCCATTTTTTCAAAAAGGCCGAGTTAGATTGCCAATTTCACCAAATTGGCAAGTTGGGGGGCCCACTAGCTTACCAATTCAATGAAATTGGCAACCTACCTTGGCCTTTTTGAAAAAATGGGTCCAAGAAATGGGGTCTGCTGGTGATGTATATCATTGGGAGACCCCATTAATTGGATCCATTTATTCAAACATGCCAAGTTAGGCTGCCAATTTCTCTGAATTGGCAAGCTAGTGGGCCCACTAGATTGCTAATTTGGTGAATTGGAAATGTAGTGAAAAATCACTGGGAGACCCCATTTCTTGGACCCATTTATCAAATAGGACAACTTCAATTGGAAATTTCACTGAATTGGTAACCTAGTGGGCCAACTAGCTTGCCAATTCGATGAAATTGGCAATGTAGTGGCTTCTTTGAAAAAATGGGTCTGGGAAATAGGGTCTCCTAGAATCACTAGGAGACCCCATTTCTTGGACCCATTTTTTCAAATAGGCCACATTAAACTCTCAACCCTTAATCCCTCAACCCTCAACCCTTAAACCCTAAACCCTCAATCCCTATACTCTCTACCCTATTTATTGTACCCTCAACCCTAATCCTTCAACCATATACCCTCAAACCTATACCTTAAACTCTCTACCCTCAACTCTTAACCCTCAACCCTAAACCCTTAAACCCTAAACCCTTAAATCTTCTACCCTCTACCCTCAACCCTAATCCCTCAACCCTCTACCCTCAACCCAATACCCTAAACCATCAATTCTCAACCCTCTATGCTATACATTGGATCCTCAACCATCATATATCTCTATCCCTCTCTAGTCTTCTCTCCTTCTCTCTATGTCACTTCTCCCTTAATCTCTCCCTCCATCCATCTCTCCCTCTCTACCCTAATCCTTCAACCCTAAACCATCAACCCTTAAATCCTTAAACACTCAACCCAAAACCCAAAACCCAAAACCCAAAACCCTAAACCCTTAAACCCTCTACCCTCAACCTCAACCATCAACCCTCAACCCTTAAACCCTTAAACCCAAGTAAACTCTATATCCTAAACCATTAAACCCTCTACCCTCTACCCTATACATTAAACTCCCAACCCTTAATTCTTAAACCTCAACCCTTAATCCCTCAACCTTTAAACCCTCAACCCCTATACCCTCTACCCTATACATTGGACCCTTGACCTTAATCCTTCAACCATATACCCTCAAACCTATACCCTAAACCCTCTACCCTCGACCCTTAAGCCCCAATGCTAAACCCTTAAATCCTAAACCATTAAACCTTCTACCCAATACCCTCAACCCTAATCCCTGAACCCTATACACTGAAATCTATACCCTCAACCCAATACCCTAAACCATCAACTCTATAGGTCCTCAACCCTATACCATCAATTCTCAACCCTCTACCCTATACATTGGATCCTCAACTATTATAAAATAATTGTTCCTCCCTCCTCTTCTCTCCTCTCTATCTCACTTCTCCCTCAATCTCTCCATCCATCCCTCAACCCTAAACCATCAACCTTTAAACCCTTAAACACTCAACCCTAAACCCTAAACTCTCAACCCTCAGCCCTTAAACCCTAAACCCTTAAACCGTTTACCCTCTATCCTCAACCCCATAACCTCTACCCTCAACCCTTAAACCCTTAAACCCAAGTAAAATATATATCATAAACCCTTAAACCCTTTACCCTCTACCCTATACCCTATACATTAAACCCCCAACCCTCAATTCTCAACCCTCAACCCTTAATCCCTCAACCCTTAAACCCTAAACCCTCAACCCATATACCCTCTACCCTATACATTGGACCCTCAACCCTAATCCTTCAACCATATACCCTCAAACCCATACCCTAAACCTTCTACACCCAACCCTTAAACCTCAGTCCTAAACCCTTAAACCCTAAACCCTTAAATCTTCTACCCTCTACCCTCAACCCTAATCCCTCAACCCTATACCCTCAACCTAGTACCCTAAACCATCAACCCTATAGGTTCTCAACCCTATACCCTCAATTCTCAACTCTCTATGCTATACATTGGATTCTCAACCATCATATATCTTTGTCCCTCCCTCCTCTTCTCTCTTTCTCTCTATCTCACTTCTCCCTCCATCTCTCCCTCCATCCATCCCTCCCTCTCTACCCTAATCATTCAACCCTAAATCATCAACCCTTAAACCTTTAAACACTCAACCCTAAACCCTAAACCCTTAACCCTTAACCCTTATACCCTAAACCCTTAAACCCTCTACCCTCTACCCTCAACCCTCAACCCTCAACCCTTAACCCTCAACCCTCAACCCTCAACCCTCAACCCTTAAACCCTTAAGCCCAAGTAAATTCTCTACCCTAAACCATTAAATCCTCTACCCTCTACCATCTACCCTCTACCCTCTACCCTCTACTATCTACCCTATACATTAAACCCCCAACCCTCAATTCTCAACCCTAGACCCTTAATCCCTCAAGCCTCAAGCCTTAAACCCTAAACCCTCAACCCCTATACTCTCTGCCCTATACATTGGACCTTCAACCCTACAACTTCAACCATATAACCTCAAAAATATACCCTAAAGCCTCTACCCACAACCCTTAACCCTCAATCCTAAACCCATAAACCCTAAACTCTTAAACCTTCTACCCTCTACCCTTAACCCTAATCCCTCAACCCTATACCCTCAATGGAATACTATATTAAACCATCGACCTTATAGGTCCTCAACCCTATACCCTCAAGTCTCAACCCTCCAACCTAAACATTGGATCCTCAACCCTCATATATCTTTGTCCCTCCCTCCTCTTCTCTCCTTCTCTCTATCAAGCTTCTCCCTCCATCTCTCCCTCCCTCCATCCCTCCCTCTCTACACTAATCCATCAACCCTATACACTCAAACCTTACACCCTGAAACACTAAAGCATAAACCGTAAACCCTCAACCCTCATCCCTTAAACTCTAAACCATTAAACCCTCTACCCTCTACCCTCTACCCTCAACCCTAATCCCTCAACCCTTAAAACCTTAAACCAAAGTAAACTCTATACCCTAATCTCTCAACCCTCAATCCTTAATTCCTAAGCCCTTAATCCTTAAACCCTCTACCCTCAACCTTCAACCCTTAAAACCTAATCCCTAAACCCCTATACCCTTCACCCTATACATTAGACCCTCAACCCTAATCCCTCAACCCTATACCCTCAACCTTAAACCCTTAAACCTTAAACCCTAAAATCTTAAACCCTCTACCCTCAATTATCAACCCTCAACCCTCAACCCTTAAACCCTAAACCTTCAACCCCTATACCCTCTATCCTATACATTGGAACCTCAAGCTAATCCTTTGACCATATACCCTCAAACCTATACCCTAAAACCTATACCCTCAACCCTCAATTGTTAACCCTAAACCCTTTAACCCTAAACCCTTAAAAATTCTACCCTCTACCCTCAACCATAATCCCTCAACCCTATACCCTCAATGACATACCCTAAACCATCAACCCTATAGGTTCTCAACCCTATACCCTCAATTTTCAACCCTCTACCTATACATTGGATCCTTAACAGTCATATATTTGTGTCCTTCCCTCCTCTTATCTGGTTATCTCTATCTCACTTATCCATCCATCTCTCCCTCCCTCCCTCCCTCCCTCTCTACCATAATCCCTCAATCATATACCCTCAATCCTTAAACCCTTAAACAATCGAACCTAAAAACTAAACCCTCAACCCTCAACCCGTAAACCCTCTACCCTCTACCCTCTACCCTCTACCCAATACCCTCTACACTCAACCATAATTTGTCAACAATTAAACCCTTAAACCTAAGTAAAATATCTACCCTAATCCATCAATCCTCAACACTTGACCATTCAACCCTCAACCCTTAAACCCTAATCCCTCAATCCCTATACCCTCTACCCTATATATTGGGCCCTCAACCAAAATCTCCCAACCCTATACCCTCAATCCTCTACTCTCAACCTTAAACCCTCAACCCTCAACCCTTAAACCCTAAACCCTAAAACCCTTTACCCTATACATTAAACCCTCAACCCTCAAACCCTAAACCCTCCACCCCAATACCCTCTATCCTATACATTGGACCCTCAACCCTAATCCTTCAACCATATGTACCCTCAACCCTATACCCTCAACCCAATACCCTAAACCATCAACCCTATAGATCCTCAACCCTCATACATCTCTATCCCTCCCCCTCTTCTCTCCTCTCTATCTTACTTCTCCCTCCATCTCTCCATCCATCCATCCATCCTTCCATCTCTACCCTAATCCCTCAACCCTAAACCCTAAACCCTCAATCCTCAGCCCTTAAACCCTAAACCCTTAAACCATATACCCTCTATTCTCAACCTAATACCCTCTACCCTCAACCCTAATCCCTCAAACCTTAAACCCTTAAACTCAAGAAAACTCTCTACCCTAATCCCTAAAATCTCAACCCTTAAACCCTCAACTCTCTACCCTCTACCCTCAACCCTTAACCTTTAAACCTTTAAACCCTCAACCATCTACCCTCAACCCTCTACCCTCAACTCTCAACCCTTAAACCCTAATCCCTCTCTCCTACCCTCTATAATTGTCTCTATCTAACCTCTTCCTCTTTCTACGTACCTCTCGCTAAATCAATCCATACCACTCTCTCACTCCCTCTATCTATATCTCTATCTCCCTCCCACTACCTCTCCATCACTCTCTCTCTCACTCTCTTAGGTATCTCCCTCTCAACCCCTCTCTCTCTCAAGTATCTTCCTCTGGTGCCCTACCTTGGTAAATCTCTCTCTCTCTCCCCTCTCTCTATCTATCCCTCTCATTCCACCCCCCTCTATCTCTCCCTCTCTCAAGTCAATCCCTCCCACACCCTCCTCCTCTCTAGGTCTCTCACTCTCACACTCCCTTTCATTACCTATCTCTCAAGTCTCTCCCTCTCACCCCCTTGACACTCTCAATTCTCACCCTCTAGCACCCTACCTACATAACTCTCTCTTTCTCTCCCTCTCTCTCTCTCCATCCTCTCTCTCTCTCTCTCTCTCTCTCAATTATCCCTCTCCAACCTCCCCCCTCTCTCTCTATCCCTCCCAACCTACCTAGCTAAGTCCCTCTCACTCCAATCCCTTCTCTCCCACTCCCTCTCTCTTAGAATCTCCCTTCCACCCCTTCTCCCTCTCTCAAGACTCTCTCACTACCTCTCTCTCTTTCTCAAGACTCTCCCTCCTGGTCTCCCTCCCACCCCACCTAGACAACTCCCTCTCTTTCTCTCTCTCTTAAAATTCACCATCCCTCTCAAGACATACATAAATACATACCTACTTACATACATACATGTTGTTATATGGAGCCTAATTAGACTCAAAGGTTAAATTTTCTCCACTTTTATCAGCTTGGTTTCCCCCAAATTATTTAACAAGGGTTTGGGGATAGTGCCCCTTGTGGGGTCCAGGGGTAGCACCCCTGGCGTGCCCCCACGGGGGCTCAAGGCAACTCCCCCAAAACCTGAAATGATTTTATTATTTTATAAAGGTGTCGGGAGTTATAAATTTTTTTATATTTTGCATGAAAATCATAACAATACAAGCATAATACATAGGTACATACAATCCTACATACATACAAAGCATACATGTACATATGTAGATACAATCTTATGTACCTACATGCATTGATACATGCATACATATATGCATACATACATACAAGCATGCATATAGACATACATACATGACATACAAGAATATATGTACATACAAACATACAAATATATAAACATACATTCAATAGAGTACAATTTAACATAAATCAAGACATATTGCGGGCACATTATAATATTCTCGCGTTATGTCTTGCTAGACATGTCCCACGCAAATGCAAAAAACCATGTCAAAACTAAGATATAATGCAAGCATGTTATAACACATGCACGTTATATCTTGCTTTGGGAATCCCCAAGGCTTAAGCTTTTTATCTTCCTTGGAATACCAACCCAAAGGCTTGGAGGGCCTTCCCAATGACCATAGACATGTCTTTGCAAATTCTACAATATTTCACATAATTAGGTTGATGCTCACCGTCAAGATTGCACGTGTTTCAATGTCGAACAAATTGAACACTTGGGTAATGTTAAGTTATCTCTTAGCTATCCAACAATGTAATTTTTTAAACTTTTTGACAATGTTCAACCTTTCAGCTATTATTTCTTTTTTTTCGTGTCTCATTTTTGGAAAAAATTAGTGTTTGGTTTTTTTTTGTTATAAATTAACCGTTCATCAAAATTTCAAATAAATAGTTTTTTTAGAAACTAGACTCCATTCTACAAATTAAAAAGAAAAGAATAATTTTTTGTCAATTAGTTTCCAAAATTTGTAGGGGTAGCACGACCAAAATTCTATTTTTCAGGAAGTGTCCACTTGGAAAATTAGTTAAAAATAAAATATTCATTAAACAATTATCAAAAAAATAATGTATCAACTACATTCTGTTAGCTAATTTCTCACTGGAGCGATTTTGAAAATAGTAAAAAAATGTTCACCATGATAGGGATGTACAAAAGTTGCTATGTTATATTTTTCTGACAAAAAGAACACCAATTTCTATACATCCCTCTTTTTAAACCCTTAATCTCAACCATTTTAAAAATAAATTAGTAGTTTAGAAAGTAGACTTGGAGCACTTCGATCCTTGTTTTCTTTTCATCTCAAAAATTTTAGTGTAACTATCCTCAATTTCACGTCCAAGGTCAGTATTTCCTTATTTCAAAAAAAAGTGGCCACTTAAGCCCCCTTTTTGGCCCCCCATCTTTTTCCACTTACCCTATTAATGAATGGGGGTTTGCCTTGGTCAAACCCCTTGTTGGTAATTAAACCTTGAAATGAAATAGAATAATAAAGGGAAATAATGAATGAAAAACATGTTGATGCAGGAGCATCCTTGGTTCTTTGCAATCCTGCATCAACCAAAAATATTTTCCTTCAGTTTGTGTTCTTGTTTAGTTCTTGTTCAGTTCAAGTTGGAAAATTCGGTATTTTTTCATATTAGCTCACTAGATTCTGTGGATCTATATTTTCCTCATGGGCATGTTCATTTTCCTTATTCCAAGATTTTAGTGGAGTTGGATCTTATTCCGAGAAGTTATCGCTTTTAGAGTAAGCGACAATTCCGTCGACACTGGAATGGTTTCAAGATTATCGACTATTATGATCTCTTGTGGATCTTCCCCATAACTTGCATATGCTTGAGGTGTGATTTGAATTGTTCAGTTGAGTGTCCCAGACCTTAAGTATAGGTCCAAACTTGATTTTATGCACCTGCCGAGGAGAAATTCAAATTGAAGACTGGCCTATTTCATGCACACGTTACATTTTCTTCATCGGAGATTATAATGATCTTTGGCTGACACAGATGATCCTAGACCCCTAGATGTGATATAAAGCATTGTAACCGATCATTAGGATAGCAATTAAGTAGATTAAGAAGAGTTATGATATTCGATCTGTAATATTTTCACTCGCATTGATGAGCATATAGGAATATTATATTTTGAGCATGTTGTATCAGGCTTGTGAGCCGAATCTATAAGCCCACATGTGGCAGACTGTATGTAATCAAGTTTTCTAATAATAAGAATATTTTAGTCTGCATTTTCCTCCATATTGTGTGTTGCTTCTATTGTGTAACTCTTGTTTTAGGGTCTAGATTGTTCTCTTTTGAGGACCCTCCTACCATGACTGCACCAGATTGGTATCAAAGAAAGATTCATCCCATGATGGATTGCTAGAGTTTGTGAAGTCTTGTTAAAGATTTTTTGTGGGGTGGCAGATTGAGGATCCGGCTTGCAACTATAAAGGAATTGTGTAAAGATGGCGGGAAGAAGAAATGGTAGAGGAAATAGAGCATGTGGAAATGAAGACCCAACTATGATGGAGATGTTGAGAGGAATTTCTACCATATTAGAAGTAGTCAAAACAGCCCAAAGGAGAGGTAAACCATTTGACGATGTGAGTGATGAAGAGGTTGAAGAACAAGAAGAAGAGGAAATTGAAAATCAAGCTAGCCTTGATCAGGGAGAAGAGAGGTTCATAAGAGCCCTAACCAGAGTAAATACTAAACCACATTTCAATCCAATAGATTATAATGGAAAGTTGGATTCAGATGAATTTCTTGATTGGATAATGGAGATGGAGAAGTACTTTGATTTTGAAGGTACCTCTTTAGACAAGAAGGTGAAATTTTCTTGTAGAAAGTTGAAAGGACATGCATCCATTTGGTGGGAAAATTTGCAGATAGATAGGAAAATAAGAGGAAAGGAGAAGACAAAATCATGGAATTGAATGGTGAATAAGTTAAAGACAAAGTTTATACCTGTAGACTATCAGATTAGTTTGTTCTAAAATTTGCATAATTTGAAGCAGGAGTCAAGTGTGACAAAGTATACTGAGGAGTTCTACAAGTCGAATATCAGATCCAAAAATTCAGAGGATGAGAATGATAAAGTAGCCAGATATGTGAATGGTTTGAGGTTGTCTATACAAGATGAGATCATTTTGATTAAGTTGTTGAGTGTGGAGAAGGCATATCAATGTGCCCTAAAATTAGAAGAGAAGCTAAATAATAGACATCAGAAGAGAGAAAGAGGAAGAGGTGGAAGATTTCAGAGAGGAATAATTTTTACTCGAGGAGGAAGATGACCTTTTGTAGATTAGAGTAAAGATAAAGAATTCCATAAGAATGATAATATATACCATAGAGATGATGGAAAATATTACCGAAGAGGAGGATATGATGGTTACTAGAATGAGGGTTATAGAAAAGATAGTAGAGGATAGGAGAAAAGAGTATTTAGAGGAACTTGTTTTAAGTGTGGTGGAGAAGGACATAGAGCATTTGAATGTAATCAGGGAGAGACAAGAAAAAAGACAAAGAACAGTAGAAGGAGACCTCTATTGAGGAAGATCATGCTGGATCACCTAACAAACCAAAAGAGGGAGAAGTGTTGGTGAACAAAATATTATTGTGTCAAAGTGAGATAGAGCAGGAACCATTGCAGAGAAATAATTTGTTCTAAACCAGAAGCAAGATAGCTAGTAAATTTTGCAAAGAAATTGTTGATAGTGAAAGTTCTGAGAACTTGGTTTCTGAAGAAATGGTGACCAAATTGAAGTTGGAAAGGTTGAAACACCCAAATCCCTATCCGATATCATGGATTCAAGATGAGCATAAGATATTGGTAAGTGAACAATGTTTGGTAAAACTGAAGATAGGAAATTATCATGATGAAGTTTTGTGTGATATCATTCCTATGGATGTATGCCATGTTTTGTTGGGAAGGCCCTGACGGTATGATAAAAATTCTATTCATGATTGAAAGAAGAACATATATACCATTGTTGCTAATGGGATGAAGAAAAATTTGTTGCCATTGGAGGATGTTCCTAGAGTTGAGGTTTGCACGAGTGGTCGAATTTGCTAGGTTGATGGAAGGAGATTCCTGGATGGACTAAGACATAAGAACATGTGCTATGGCTTGGTTCCTAAGAAGGTTGAAGACCTAAAACATGTAGATGAACAACCACAGGAGATAAAGGAGTTGCTAGTAGAATATGAAGCGATCATTTCAGATAATGTACCTAATCAATTTCCACCTATGAGAAGTATTAGTCATTGTATGGACCTGATTCCTGGAGCTAGTTTTCCTAATAAAGTAGCACACCATATGACACCAACATAAATTGAAGAATTGAATAGACAAGTACAAGAGTTCTTGAGGAAGGGTTTGATCAGAGAAAGCTTAAGTCCTTATGCAATACCTTGTGTACTAGCACCTAAGAAGGATTGAGAATGAAGGATGTGTACAAAATCTAGAACCATAAACAAAATTAGAGTGAAGTATAGATTGTTTGAGTGAAGATAAATATTTTACAGAGATATATTTGAAGAGTGGATATCATCATATCAGACTCAAAGAAGGGGATGAGTGGAAGATAAAATTTAAGACAAATGAAGAATTGTATGAGTGGTTGGTGATGCATTTTGGACTAACAAATGCATCGAGTAATTTCATGAGGCCGATGAATGAAGTATTGAAGAAATTCTTAGGTAAGTTTATGATTGTCTATTTCGATGACATCTTGATTTTTAGTAAGACTAGTGAAGAACATTTATTGCATATAAGACAAGTTTTAAAGAGGTTGGAAAAAGACCAATTGCTAGTAAACATTAAGAAGTGTAGTTTCATGAAGGGAGAATTGGTATATCTAGGGTTTGTGATATCTCCTAATGGATTGGAGATGGATCCTCAGAAGGTGAGAGAAATTATTAATTGGCCTACACCTAAAAGCATTGGAGAGGTAAGATCATTTCATGGATTGGCTAGCTTCTGTCGAAAGTTCATTAGGATTTTCAGTTCTATTTGCAGTCCTATGATAGAAACAATGAGAGGAGATAAGAAATATTGTAGGAAAACATCTGGACTAGACAGGAGTTTTGAGTTGTTGAAATAGAAGGTGATTGAGTAGCCTGTGTTGGATTTACCAGACTTTAATAATATATTTCAAGTAGACTATGATGCAAGTGGGAATGCAATTGGAGCAGTATTAAGTCAAGAAGGAAGACCAATAGCGTATTTCAATGAGAAGTTGAGTGATGCTAGGAAAAGGTATTTAGTGTATGACCAAGAGTTTTATGCTATAGTTCAAGCCATGAAGAAGTGGATACATTACTTGTTTCGTAAGGATTTTGTGTTGTATACAAATCATTAGGCATTGCAGTATTTGAACAGTCAAGGTAAGTTGAATCAAAGACTGGGTAGAGTTCTTGTAGAGTTATACTTTTTTTTTGAAACATAGGAGTGGAAAGTCAAATAGAGTTGCTGATGCTTTGAGTAGGAGAAGGAATTTATTGGCATACATGAGACTGGATGTACTAGGATTTGATTAATTGAATAAATTGTATGAGGAAGACCCGAATTTTACATAACCTTGGAGAGCTTGTAAGAACTAGTCTTGGAGGATAGGAGTTAGTGGTTGGATTATTTCATTCATGGTATATGTTTTCCAAAGGGAATCAATTGTGTATACCTCGAAGTTCAATGAGGGATGGCTTGGTGAAAGAAAAACACAGTGGAGGATTGGAAGGACACTTTGGAATTGATAAAATAGTAGTATTGGTAAGTGAGAAATACTTTTGGCCACATATTCATAAGGATGTTAGGAAATTTGTGCAGAGTTGTAGAGTTTTTCAGGTTGCAAAAGGGAGTAGTCAGAATGTTGGATAGTATAAACCTTTGATAGTTCCGAAGAGACCTTGGGAGGATATCAGTATGGATTTCATACTTGGTTCTCCGGTGACATAGAGAGGTAATGATTCTATATTTGTAGTGGTGGATAGATTTTCTAAGATGGAAAATTTCATACCTTGTAAGAAGACAACATATGTAGTACATGTAGTAGACTTTTTTTTCAAGGAAGGGGTTAGATTGCATGGATTACCTAGGAGTATTGTTTCAGACAGAGATACAAAGTTTGTTGGTTACTTTTGGAGGACACTTTGGAAGAAGTTAAAGATAGATTTGATGTTCAGTTCTACTTTTCATCCATAGACTAATGGATAGACAGAGGTAGTAAACATAAATTTAGGGAATTTTCTAAGATGTTTGGTTGAAGAGAAGACAGGAAGTTGGGATTTAGCCCTTGCACAAGCAGAGTTTGCCTAGAATAATTCAGTGAACAAGAGTACCAGAAAGAAAAATTTTGATATTGTTATTGGAGTTCATCCTAGAGGTATATCAGAGTTGCAAGACATCAGTGAGGAAGATAAAAGGAGTGGGTGTGTGTAGGATCATCATGGAAAAAATAGGCCTTTAAGTGGTGATGAAAATTAAGAAAATAAGAGTTAGGCAACTTGACGTAAAAATTTGAATAATTTATCAATATTATTTAAAAAATATGTAAGAATAGAATCTATAGAAAATTGAATGTAGTTTCTAAACTACTAAGTTTTAAAAAAATAAAATAAAAATCTATTTGGTGAAAATTTGAAATTTCAATGCAGTAGTACTTCAATTTCAGGAAAAAAATAAGAAGTAAGTGTCTATCTGACCACCCTAACCACAATAAAATGATAATATTTTTTTATAAGATTTGAGATATAAGTAGAGGACTCATGTCTCGATGTGATGGATATTTTTTTGTAATTTTTTCCAAGTAAATAATTAATTATGAATTTTTTATTACAAATTTTTAAAAATATAAAAAATCGTATGTCTAACCACCTTAACTTGGTCAAAAATTCATGAAATTCAATTTTTTTTTTTAATCCTATAGTATTCAAAGCATAGAACGTGACACGTGTTTTGGATTTAAAAAATATGATACCATTTGAAAGATATAGATGTTTTTCAATCAACCTATCAATCAGGACTTTAGTCATAATTCAAATAGAAAATGAATAATAATTATTTATTAAATTCAAAGTAAAGAATAAGTTATATTGGTGGAAAGTTGGGAATCTCCTTTAAAAACCCTTTTCATTTCATCAATTTTGGATAAAAAAAAGTCTTCAACCACATGGGTCATCATATCACTTACATATTGCCACTTTTTGGCCCATCATGATCTTGCACATACCCAAGTGTAGAAGCAGAGGAATTTGTAGAAAATATGAAGAAAGTGAATACTCAAGTAAAGCAACAATTGGAAGATATGAACCAAAATTATAAGGAGAGAGCAGATGAAAATATGAGACATAAGGAGTTCAAAGTTGGAGACGAAGTGATGGTGTCTTTGAGGAAGGATATATTTCCAGTTAGCACATACAATAAGCTCAAGATGAGGAAGTTTGGACCTTGTAATATTTTAAAGAAATTTGATTTCGGAAATGCATATGAAGTAGAGTTACTAGATGACATTGGTATATCACCTATATTCAACATTTCAGATTTACATTAGTACCATTAAGAATGATTCATTGAAGACAATAAATAAAAATTAGAGAAACAAATTCCTAAACAACAATTAGATGAGATAGAAGAGATTTTGGATGTCAGAGATAGGAGGAAAACATGTGGAAGACAGTACAAAGAATATATTGTGAAGTGGAAAGATAGAACAGTGTAAGATTCTTCTTGGATTTCTCAAGATGAGGTGGACCGTATTGGTTTTCCTTTAGTCCCAAAAAAGTGAAGGAATCACTTTTCAAATAATCCTGGATGTCTGATGCAGGAGCATCCTTGGTTCTTTGCAATCCTGCATCAACCAAAAATATTTTCATTCAGTTTTTGTTCTTGTTCAGTTCAAGTTGGTAGACTCGGTATTTCGTCATATTGACTCACTATATTATGTGGATATATATTTTCCTCATGGAAATGTTCATTTTCCTTATTCCAAGATTTCAGCGCAATTGGATCTTATTCTGGAAATTTATCGCTTTCAGAGTAAGTGACAGTTTCTTGAACTGACACCAAAATGGTTTCAAGCCTAACAAATAGTTTTATCTCTTGTGGATCTTCCCCATAACTTGTAGATCATTGAGGTGTGAGTAAAATTGTATTGTGGAGTGTCCCCGAATTTAATTATAGGTCCACACTTTATTTTATGCACCTGTCGAGGAGAAATTCAAATTGAAGGCTAACCTATTTCATGCACACGTTACATTTTCTTCATCAGAGATTGTAATGATCTTTGGCCAATGCGGATGATCCTAGACCCCTGGATGTGATATAAAACATTGTAACTGATCATTAGGATAGAAATTAAGTAGATTAACAAGACTTATGGGATTCGATCTGTAAGATTTTCACTCGCATTAAGGAGCATATAGAAATACGAAATTTTGAGCATATTGTATCAAGACTGTGAGTCAAATCTATAAGCTCAGATTTGGTAGACTGCATGTAATCACGTTTTATAATAATAAGAATGTTTTAATATGCGTTTCCCTCCATATTTTGTGTTGCTTCTATTGTCTAACTCTTGTTGCACGGTCCAGATTGTTCTCTTTTGAGGACCCTCCTACCGTGACTGCATCACATGCAATGTTAGAACTCACCAAACCCTTGTTGTAAATTCTACAACCTTGTGTATAATGACTACGTTGAATATAGATCTTGAATCAATGGAATGATTTAATAGATTTTTCTTGAATTGATTTCTTGAATTAATCTATCGGGGGGGCCTCCCGCGAATAGAATCTACCTCCACTAGAGTTCCCACCCACTACCATGGCCCCTTAGAATAATAGGGGCCTGCTAGACCTTAGAATAGTAGGGGGTGGGGTTGGGAAAGTGGCATTAATCTAGTAGGCCCCTACTCATTCTATGGCAGGCGGCATTAATTAATGAATTCTCCTCTTCTAGCAAGCTAATTAATCTTGGGGGGGATTACCCTACATCACACATGTTAGCACAAAAATAGACATGATGCAAGAATCTCCTTTGATATGATACTTGAATCTTGATGATGGTTCCAAAATGCTTGAAGAACTACTCTTGAATTAATACTTGAATGAAGACTTGAATGCTTGGATGCTTAGATGTCTTGTTAGGATCTTAGATATGAAAATGAATGAATGAACCTTGTATTTATACTTTTCTATGCTTAATGTCCTGAAATTACATCACACAAAGCCAAAATAGGAAAAAATTAATTAAAGGAGGCTAAATCCGGCCAGAATTTGAAATTAAATCCTGAATATAACCCAAGGAGTACTAAGACACCCTAGGTGGTGTCTTAGTCTTGACGATCAATTCTTGGGGCATAGACTCTAAAAAGGGACCTTTTTAGGTGTATTCAAAATCAGGGTCCCAAGACATTTGGGGGACTAAGATGCCCTAGGTGGCATCTTAGTCTTGACCTAAAAATCAGGGACACACAAATAGAAACATTAAATGCTCATTTTCGCTTTGATGATTGTTAGTATTAACTAGAAAAATATGTCATTTATTAGGCTTGTGGATGCAAAATAGGACCAATTAAGACATAAATATTGATAAATAGAGCAAGGAAGGCCCAAACAAGTTTGAAAATGCAAGGGTATGCATTTTCCTACACTATGTTTAGCCCCCATTTTAGCGAGAGGATGAACTTGCTTTAAACTCACACTAAAGTAGCCATCCACACCATTAAGAGGGGTTAAAATGTATGAATGCTAGTAAGATAGGATGACAATAACCAAGAGGGTGGCCAAGCCCCCAGAATCAAGATCCTATGGTGAACCAACATAGGCACAAAGGAATATGCATGTAGATGATATATGAAGCAATAATTAGATTACAAACATACACCATCAAAGAAAAGGAAAATAAAAAATGAAATGGATCAAACTTCAACTAGCGGACCAATGCACTGGAATAGGTCTAGGTTGCTTATCCAAAATGGTCTACAAGTGGAATATGTTGTCCACTATGCAAATAAAATACATGCTCACAAGGGCTAGTGGGAGCTAGGTGTCCACTAGGTGAGCCCCAAGAGGTGCATATCAACATCATACCCCAATGACTATGATAAGGAAAAATAGAAAATGCATGCTCACAAGGGCTAGTCAGTCTAGTTGTTCACTAGGTGAGGCCAAAGAAACCATATCAAAGACATATCTCCATGACTTTAATAAGGCACAAAAATAAAAAGCATGCTCACAGGGGCTAGTGAAGCTAGTTGTTCACCAAGTGATCCCCAAGTAACCATATCAAATCCATACCTCAATGACTTTAATAAGGCACAAGATGCAACACATAAGTAAAGAGGGGTGTTCAAAGGGATTTTTCTTAGTTCATGCGAGGTCTTAATATTAGGGGACATTGTTCCTAATGTCTCCAAAAGAGTACCAATAAAAGGATACAAGATTCACAACTTAGGGAATGCAGTGTGTCACATTACCGCCAAGAGGAATGTAATATGCTAAGATAGATCACGCTCTTGAAGGAAATTATTCTGAATGTCACCACAAAGAGGAAAATGCATCTCATGAAGTAAGGAAATCATATCAGGGAACATGAAAAATAAATGCAAATGAAATCATGCCAAGATAATATTGATGTATGCCCCCACTTTAAAGAAATTGCTAACACCATGCTATGAGAAATTACTTTAAAGTAGAAAAACATGGAAAAGAAAATGAAAAAGAAGGTTTCCCCCTAGAAACACATAAGGGATCTATGAATTCAGGGTTAGTATATGTGTTTAGTGCAATGATATTAGAGAGCTCGGAATAGTCATCATTCCCCAAATACACATAGAACTAGAAGAATGACACAAAGAGAGTGAAAACAAAGGAAAAATTTTTGGGTCAACATGGAAGACACATAGGGTGTCTCGATGCCTTGTGTCATCCTCAAAAGGAAAACAAAAGATAAAGAAAATATAATAAAAAATATTTTGGGTCAACATGGAAGAGACATAGGGTGTCTCAATGCTTTGCATCATCCCCAAAAGGAAAACACAAGAAAAACACGAAAAGATAAATGAAAAGGTGAAGAGCTTATGCCATATAGAATAATGAAGGTACAAATAGAGGAATGCACAAAGAGAGAGGGAGCATCAAACAAAACATCATGGGGGATCACAATACACACATGCAATCACATAAAAGAAGGCAAAGAAAAAGACTATTAGGGCATAGGTGAGTAAACCTAAAGCAAGTCATCCACCTCCTGACCTCAGTCTAGATAAGCGAAAGGTAGATGACAAAGCTAAGGGACAACAACAAATTCCTTTCTAGGGAAACACCATCTACATCTTTCCCCCACTGAGTACAAGGAAAGAATGAGTCAACGTAGGTGATAAGAAGGATCATGAAATAATGATAATTTCAAGATTCCACAAGTATTACATGATAAGGGGTGTAATACTATTCAATCACTAGGTAGCAATCATTGCCATCAAAGTGAAATCTTTGTAGTATTAACTTGAATGTATAAAACTCATCAGTACTATGTCTAAGAGTTCAATGGTATGTGTAATGTGGGACACTAGCATATTTAGGGTAAAGCACTAGTTTATTCATGGGTGGTAATGTTATTAGTTCTTTGTTTAGAAGCAATTGTAGTTTTCGTTCAATTTCAAGTGTTGGACGAGGAGTTTGTAACTTCTATAATTTGTAAGGTCTTTTGCATTTGCTAGATTCACCAAATTCTATAGTTGAATGAGGAGGATGAGCTAAAGATATCCTATCATCCTTATCATTATTGTAAGTCATTGGTTTTTCTTTAGGAAGTGATAAATTCATATCAAGAGGTGAATCAAAAATCACCATACCATCACTACGAAGCTTTAGGCATTCTCAAGGAGGTTGTATATTGCGAGGGGGATCTTGGTATCCTAACCCTGTTGTGTTTTCATTAGTCAAAATTTTCTCTAGGAGTTGATAAATTTCATGTTCACTTGTTGTATCACATCCTTTTTTACTCAAGATTGTGAATCCTTTGCCATATTTTTCTTTGAGATTTTTTGGAGTGTTTGTTACTTTGTTATCATAGGATGGTTGAGTATTTTTTTGTTTAGAGGAACTAGGTTCACCTATTGTAGGGAAGTTAGGTTCAACTTTTGTTTCAATTTTGAGATGCAAGTAACCAAACATCTCAAGAGGTGCTATTGTTGAGGGATTTGGTTGTTTCATGGATGGGTAAAAGCATGTATTATCTTCAAGGTTGTTAAGGAAATAAATGAGGAACATACTCATGCTAACATCATCTTCTCCAATGATGTCAACATCATGAGGAGGACAAGCATTAGGAGTTGATTGAGAATGAGTGTGTTCAATATCATTAGGATCATTACCAAATGTGGAAGTTGGCATGTCTACCAAATATTTTAGGGACATCCAAAACTTTTCAAATCACACATATCCATGATGAAAGATTAAGAAAATACACTTGAAAATGAAAGAAACTAAGATAACAACAATCCTAGAAACTGTAATAGAAAACTGGAAGTAGCCAACAGAAGGACAAAAATGCAATGTGAAACCCTAAAAATTGGAAATTCAAAGTCAATAGGGACTAATATGCCAAGAAGGGAATATTGATCCTCTTGATGAGATTATAAAGTTCTAGGAATTGAAACAGACAAAAAACAACACATAGAGGCTTCTAAGGAAAAAACCTTGAGAGGGACTAAGATGCCAAGAAGGGTGCATTTTATTACTAACTGAGGTTTTTGTCAGAATTTTTTTTTTTTTGGGTTGTCTACAATGTTTATAGGTTTCCTATTCATGGATCTAATTTTTTGAAATAGAGATCTATGCAAATGGATGCAAGAAAAAGTAACTTGTAACAAACAATTTCATGCAAAGGTGAATGAACTTTTTTAAATTTTCAATGCAATAACAATGTTTGTAAATGCAATTGGAAAGATTAAAAATTCACTTTTTCTATTTTTCAATGAAATGAAATAATATAAGAAAGTAAAAATGCAACCTATATGCATTTTCACTATTGCAAATGCAAGAAACCCTAGATGCAATTTCACTAGTGCAATATGCAAGAAACCCTAGATGCACTTTCACTAATGCAAGATGCAATCTAGATCTAGCACTTTTATGGACTCCAAATTAGAAAAGGAATGTTCAAAGAAGTCAAGTTCACAAAAATGATTAATGTGAAATATGTGGAAGGATGTGATATCACTCCTATTTCCCACCAATCATTCAAATATGTCCTAAGAACCCTAGTTGGATTGACCATCAACCTCACAAGGTGAGTCAATTCTCAATTAGGAGGAATTAGGAAGGGGGGTGTTCTTTTAGGTTTTTAAGGGGTTCACCATCAAGAAAATGCTTGGAAAGACAAATAAGAATTAAACCTATAAAACCTACTTATGCAAGATAAATGAAAGATGCTAATGATGAAATTATGAATCAAAAATATAGGATGTGTACCTAGGAAGTCTAGAGATGTTGTGAGGATTCCTGAAATGTAAAAATGCTATCAAAATATGCTAGGGAGGACAAAGACACCTTTACTATTGTCTTACTCTAGTTGTTTTTTGGGGCAGATGTAGAATCTTCAGATCTCATAACAAAGTCCCAAAGAATCTCTAAAAAATACCCTTGGGAGGAATAAGACACCCTAGGTGGCATATTAGTCCCATTCTGAATTTTTGAAAACTCTGAATGTGATCCTAAGCTCCAAGGTTTTCACTTGCTTCCTCTTAGATACTTGGTTCTGAAACTTCTAGATTTGATGTGTAGGTGAGTTCCTAAGAAGATGACAACTTTGTAATGCAACTTTGCAATCTTGCATTCCAAATGATCTTCAAGCCTTCAACGTAAATCTGAAATCACAAACATACAAGAGATGGAAAACTTGTTCAATGTTAGTGACTGGGGATCTACCTTGGTCAAACCCCTTATTGGTAATTAAACATTCAAATGATATAGAATAATGAAGGGAAATGATGAATGAAAAAATGCAATGTTACAACTTACCAAACGCTTATTGTAAAGTTTGCAACCTTGTGTGAAATGGCTAGCTTGAATGTAGATCTTGAATCAATGAATGCTTCAATAGATCTTGCTTGAATCAAAACCCTACATCACACATGGTAGCACAAAAAAACACATGATTCAAGAATCTCCTTTGATATGAAGCTTGAATCTTGATGATGGCTCCAAAATTCTTGAAGAACCACTCTTGAATGAATACTTGAATGCTTGGATACTTAGATTTCTTGTTAGGATCTTAGATATGAAAATGAATGAATGAACCTTGTATTTATACTTGTCTATGATTAATATCCCAAAATTACATCACACAAAGCTGACATATGAAAATATTAATTAAAGGAGGCTAAATCACACCATAATTTGAAATTAAATCTCGAAAATAAGCCAAGGAGGACTAAGACACCCTAGGTGGCGTCTTAGTCCTGAGGCTCAATTCTCGAGGCACGGACTCCAAAAAGGGGCCTTTTTAGGTGTATCAAAATCAATGTCCCAAGACCTTTCGAGGAGTAATATGCCCTAGGTGGTGTTTTGGTCTTGATCCAAAAATTAGGGACACACAAACATGAACATTAAATGCTCATTTTTCCTTTGATGATTGTAGGGATTAACCAAAAAAATATGTTTTTTATTAGGCTTTTGGATGCAAAATAGGACCAATTAAGCCATAAATAAGGATAAATAAACAAAGGCGGGCCCAAAAACGTGTGAAAATGCAAGGGTATGCATTTTACAACACTACACCTATAAAAACTAAATCAAATACACATTCATAATCAATTGAATATAGAGGATCGTAGACATCAACATTATCATTTTCATCAAAAGGAGGCATTGATACTAATTGTTTTATTTCCCATCATGAAACATACCAATCTCTAATATTCTCACATTGAGCAATATTTGCATTGTCCTCAATGCAATCAACACCAATACATGATTTTAATTTCACATTAATTGCATAAGGCCTACTACTTCCTGTTGTCATGATTTGATGCAGACTTCTAATACCATGAATTGTTTGACAATTATAAGGATTTTATCGATCATTATTTGTAAATTAAAAACATGCAAGTGATTAATTTAAGTGAATATATATATATATATATCTAATTCAAATTTTAAAACTCAATTAAATTGTGTACACACACTTTGAAATTTAAAATTAAAAAATTTTGACTTAGAGATGTACTTGTAACTTCTCAAAAATACTGAGTGTTGTATGTTGAGTCATGAGTGGAAAATTTAATTTTGCACCATTCAACAATTTCATTTACATTCTGTATGGAATTACCTACAAGTACACATGTTGGAAAAAAATGTCACCTATTACTTTCAAGGTTTAATAATTTAATTTTGAGTAAATATGTCTAAGTTTTTAAAAAATATCTCTAGATTTCATATATATATGGTGAACTACCAACAAGTTCGTGTTGACGAAGTGCACATTTCACACATGGTCCTACCCCACCATGCTCTTCTTTTCGATGTCCACTTTCATAAAACTTCCATAAAAAATTGGTGTTGCCTCTAGCATGTTGATGGCTTAACCAAAAAAAATCTTTTGCAAACTTAAATTGTCCTATGAAGTTACAAATAATTACACTCAAACTAAATTAGCTTCAAAAAAATAGATATACACATGTACATGTATGTATATATACACATTTATACATGTGTACACAGCATATAATTATATATATGTGAACAATTTAAGTCTCAAATTTAAATGTAAATAAATTTAAAATTAAAAATAAAACAATGTACTTACAACCACATCCATTAGACCATTTCTAGTTTTGTTCTTGATTTATGCCACATCCTCTTAGCTCTTCAATTTTTTTTTTGAAACAATGAGGTACATAGTTTCTATCATGACCTGTATCATCACTGATATAAAAGTGAATCTCTTTGATGATAATTTGATCATCTTTGCTACTTTGTATGCCATCTACCTGAAACTTGGCATTCCTATAGAAAACTTGCACAAAGATTGTAACTTGCTTTGAATGATAATATTGACATTAAATCTCAGTTTGATGACTAAATTTATAGTTCTTAGAGAAATCTATAATAGAGAGAATTCAACCTGGTGGAAAGCAATTCTTTAAATCATGAAATTGCTTAGCTTGAAATCTTGCAGCATGACAATGCTGGATATGTGGATATATGATATTGTGAAATTTATTCATAAATTCATTGTAAAGCAATCCATTCTGTTTGAGAACAATTTTTTGGCATTGACTCCTGACTTCATTAAGTATGTCTCATATTCAAATCTCTTCCAAATAACTTGCATTTCAATATTATCAACTTGTAAAAGATTCTTCAAACCTCAACAATCATTACATATATTTTTTATACACTGAACATTGAATTCATCTAAATCTTCTATTTTTTGCATATAAGAGACATGACAAATTGTGTTGTGCTTCCAAGGATGGCTATATTTTGATCAATTGCTTCCATAGTTTTTTTATATAATTGTAGGTGTAGAACAAATTCAACATGATTTCAACAACAAGTTTCACATACTCTATTTATATGTACACATGACAGTCGTAGTGTCTCAAACATGCTTTGAAAATATTTCACATTTGAAAACTCTTGCTTGAATCTTCAAAAAGTTCAATGTGTGTTGTATCTATAAAATGTTTTGGATGAGAAATTTTTGTACCATCATCACCTATTATTTGTATAGTATCCATTCTATTGGAAGAAACATGAGAGTGGTTTGTCCAGTATTAAACCACCTATTTTGTTTACATCTTCTGAAATTCTATCTTTTTGAGGAACCCTACAAATATTTACCTAGTTTTTCTCAGTTTTTTCACCTATTTCATTTCTCTTTTCAATATACCTTTGAACAGTTCTCCTAGAAACATTTAGTAGTTTATAAATTTCTTGAACTTGTCTTCTATGTGATAATTTCTTACTAGAAATTACAGTCATCAATGCTCTACGTGCAACACTTTGATTACTAGATCGACTCTTGTTATCAATACAATTCAATGCTTCTTGAAAGTTTTCAACAATTTTCTTTTTTAATGAACTTGATGACTTTTTCCTATTATCAACCCCTAACAACTCTGAAACAAGATTCATTTATTTTCATCTAAATAACTTTGCAACTAACCATTCTCTTCCAATTAGAGACATTTCTTCAAAAAAATCATCCCATATTGTTTTAGAGTGTAATTATATTGTTCTTTTAGATAACATATCTTTAGATGAAATATTATTGAAAAGAGAATCCAATTCCATTTCCATCAAATTTTCTATACCATTAAAAAATTATATTACTAAGTTTAGTTTGTTCTTGTGCCTGTATGTCACTTTGTTCTTGTGCCTATATGTCACCTTGGTCATCAGTATTTTCCATGGGATGTTCATTAGTAGATGTTCCTTCACCCATTTTTCTCTTCCTCTCTCATGTTTTATCATACTTCCTCAATATGCTCCTTGGATTCTCCATCAAAAATTGCATTCAAATTCAAATTCACCTACATACAAATGTACACACATGCTTTCAATGAATGTAGTTAATATTTCAGGGTCATCCCGCAATAATGGGTTACACTTTTTGGCCAAACTTGACATTGAAATCAACATTTTGAGAAAAAAACTTCACTTTTTGACACTTATAGTAGGTAAACTGTTAGGAATTTGAAAATTATGTAAACTAGTGATTTGTGATATTTTGTCTGTAGATTTTAAATATATATATATTTTTTAAAAAATTGAAATTAATTAAATTTATTTATTTTATCTCCTTTGATAACTTGTTTTTAATAGTAAACAACACTTTTAAAAAGTGGTGTGTACTTTGGCTCAAATAACGTTTTTTCTAGAAAGGATAAAATTCTGATTCTTTTGAATTTAGGTTGGTAATACTAGTATCTAGTGCTTTCATTTTGTTTCATAACATTTTGTTGAAATTTTTTCTTTTAATTAAGTTTTGAAGTCAAACCAATTACAATTTAGACATAGGCACACTTTGGCTCACATAAAATTTTTGGTATGCATTGAAATTCAATTTTTCTTTTTTTTTTGTTGGAATGATGACATCAATACCTAGTGTGTATATATTTTTCAAAAAAAAAATTCTCAAATTTACTATTTTTCAACAATTATTTTTCATAGAACTTGATGTTTGATGAAAAACCTATGTTTAGTAAAACTAAAAATAAAATATAAAATAAAAACAAAATATATTAATTTTATAGTTGTTGGAAAGCACGTTTTGATCACTACATTCCTCCACCTTGGTTTATCAAGTCAAATCCATTTGCACTTCCTTATGGGGCTTCGATTGTCAAAAAAATGCATAAATTTTGAAATGGTGGAGGGGGAGGTGAAAAAAGGGGGCTTATGTTATTCCCAATTTGTTTTCACTAATATTGAAAAATTTCAAGAACACTTTTAAGAAAGCACAACCTAGGTTGGAAGAGATACTACTTGCTGAGTCCCTACTTGGAATGCTCCAAACACTTAAATGAAGTGGATAGCTAGAGATATTGGTGGTGTTGGATTCCCCTTACATGACACGGGCTCACCAAAATCTCTTACCCACTAAGATCTGAAAACCTTAAGGGATTTCCTGTCTCTACAATGAATAGTGGAAGATAGGGCGACTTTAGAATGCATGTTCTTGCGCTAGCAAGTAAAAGGGTTTTTGGCCACTAAACTAAATGGTTCTTGATCTATGTTTTAGGTAAATATTGTGCCTATGTGTGAGGTAAGATTAGCTCAATTAAGAGACTTCTAAGTCCCTTCCTAAGACAGGATTTTGAGGTATCACATAGATACTAGGGGTGGCACTTGTCTACATAGGAAATCTTCACTAGGTGATCGAAGACTTTCTCAATGATCACAATTATTTTTATAGCGAACCAAAACAAAGTGTCGCTTGGGTCATTCCCTCTCACAAGTTGGGAGGTAGGTTGTCTAAGGGTTTAACACAACAAAAATGATGGTTCTAGTTTCTAATCACTGATTTTTCTCAAGGTGAGAGCATATACCTACCATCTGAAGCATAAAAAACATTGGTTCATTAACCCCCCATATGAAAGCAAAAGGAAAGTGATGATTCTGGCTTTTGATTACTGAGTTTGCACAAGGTGAGAGCATACACCTACCACCTCATGAAAAATTTACCCCCCCTAATTATTCTAGATGTGAAAATAGAAACTTAAAATAAAGGAAATTAAGGAGAGCCCTCCAAAACCACTTATGAGTAATTTAAGCCTCCATTCCTCGAAAAACAAAAGTTTAATGTACCTTCAAAATAAGCTCTCCTATTTTCCAAATATATTTTCTTTTATAAAAATAAGTCTTCTAAATTATCAAAATAGGCCTTCTTTTATTGAAATAAGCCTTCTTTTATCAAAATAAGCCTTCTTTTGTCGAAATAAGCCTTCCTTTGTATTTTACTGAATTCACTTCACTTGAAAAAAATAAAAAATTATTTATATGGAAATTTTTTTGTCAAGCACCTATTGATCCATCAATTCTCGGCTCAAAAGGTTCCAAATAAGCATGTTCTAGCCATGAGGGTTTCCACCAAAACCTTCTTAGCCGAAAATGGCTTGGCTAAAAATGTCTAGTTAGTTGCCTACTTGGCAGCCAAGTCAACTTTTTTTAGAGTTTTCTGAAAAGTTCCACATTAATAGACTATTCCTTCCGTTAGAATGATTTTAATACAAAAAAGAAAAACACCCTTTTGTAGAGTTCAGAGTGTTGAATCCAAATATGTAATTTTTAAAATATTTCAATTAGTTTTAATATATTATATTTTTAAAATAATGCAAGTAGGTTGTTAAAGTTAAAAAAGAGGTTGAATAGAATTTTTTTTAAAATAGTAAAACATATTAAATTTTTTTCAAAAATATATGGTGCACTAGAGGAGAGATTCCTCTTCAAAAGGGTATTGTTTGTTTTTAAAAATGATTAAAATAATAGGCAATAGTTGACGTCCGATGAAAACTATCCAAATCTGACAAGTTTGACTTTAAAACATTATTACAAGAAAAATATACATCAAAATTTGAATTATTTTTCCATGTACTAGATATTGAAGTTACCTATTTGGAGAAAAAAAATTCTAGGAGAAATGAACTTTTTCAATTTTTTTCTTGACATCCCATGAACGTCACTTTTTTTCTAAAATTTTTAGCATTCCAAAATCTGTTCTTAAATTGATAAAAAAATAATGAAAAGAATTTTAAAAAAATATGAAAAATTACAAGAATAAACTTCATTAAAAATTCTACATTTAATTAGTTTACATTATTTTGAAATTAAAAACATAAAGACCACTTTTATGTGGTCGAAGTTCATAATTTTTTTGGTTGTTGGTCGATTCCTTTATAAAGTGTGACACAGGTTTTGCTTTTACCGAAATCTGTACCAACATATAATTCATAAAGATGAATTTACAATAATTCTAAGAAGGCAACAATTTGATATCATATATAATAGTTATGTTATTTGTAAAGAAAATTCTCTTTTAGAAAAAATAACAAGGATGCTAGTGGTTGTTTGATGGCCATTGGATAATGTCGCATATTCTCACAACTTGCACAACATATATTATACCTTGAAATGTTTAAAATATAACCAACATTTTCATGAATTCAACTTTATGTCAAATCTTCTCAAACAAGGGTTAAACAATAATAGAAATCTTTCACCTCCCTCAACCAAACCCATGGCTCTAATACCCATTTTTAAGAAATTACCAAGTTGATCAAACTATTTCCTACATAAGCTTATGAGACAAAAACATGCATACAAGCTTACAAAATAACTATAATTTAAAGATCAAATATATACAACAAGATTAAACAATATATAAAACTTGAAAAAAATATCAAGTTGAAAAGACCAAGCCTCTCAAATAATCCACACTCTTTGTATTATTTTGCAGTGAAACATACACTACACTCACAAAGTCACCATGAATAATTCTAAAAAATTAATCTCCTTGAATGCATCCTCCATATGTCCAAGCATGTAACTTGACATCCCATGGAATACTTAATATATGCACTCTATAAAAGAGCTTAATAAAAATGATAATGAAGCCAAATAACCAACTAGCTAGCCCAAACCCCTAACCATGGGCTTGATTTTATATATTCAAGAGGACACAAAATAACCAACTAGTAAAGGTAAAACCATGAGTGCACAAAAATATTGATCCAAAAGTTAACTTTTTGTTAATAAATTTTTCCAAAATAAAATATGAACTTCCAATATGCAACCCATACATAAAATATTTAACCAATGTCACATACAAATTACTAGTGGACCCAAATAAGTATTAATTTTTCTAAACAACTTTTAAAGATGCACCATAAATAAATATTTAGTTTACATTATTTAAATAATTATTTTTAGTGTGCAAGGTGTACAACACTTTTTCCTAACAAGGAAAAATACAACACTATATTACTAAGAACATGAGCTAAAAATTATTAAAGTAATCATAATAATATTTGGCTTCAATTATGAGAAAATAATTATACTCCTAGGAAAGTTAAAATATTTTCTTAAAAAATCATCTCCAACATTTTGAAGCTATACAACATTCATGATGTGCTCTAAATATTTCCTTTCAGTTAAGGGGTGGGGGGATAAAACAAAAACATCCATGGTTTTGATAAATGGGCATTGGGGATACTAAATTTTAATGTATACATAATAATTATACAATGCAATGCATAATGAACAAAAGTTTTGTCCCTCAAATATGTTTGATACCAATTTATCTATATCCTCCAAGTCCTTTTCTTAATTCCATTATTAATATCATGTTTGTTGCTGTTCAATTTATCAAATATGTAATGATGCAATATATCAAGATTGAATAATGTTCTCATATTATGCTTTTAGAGATTGAGAGTACATTATTAACTAGTTGAAAATATCAAAAAAATATTTAAAACTGATTGTTAAAGGGATTAATAATAAACTAGTAGCAAGCATTTTATAGAATTTATGGTGGAGTAATGGCTCACAAGAAATGTACATACCTTCAATAGAACTTACAATATTATGTTCATTGTCTATCATATATATTTGATGAAATTAAATATTAACATGATGAAGGCTTAAACCTACTTAAGATAATTATCAATCTTATGCAAGTCCTTTAAATACGAGTTGAATCAATTAAATTTATTTCCATGTTCTGAAAAATATATACATTTACCTATGAATATTCTTCTTAAATTATATGTCTCAAAGTCAAACCTATTATAATTATACATTTATTTTTAAATTTAAAAATTTATCTCATCGTTTAGGCACATGATGGTTAAATTTCAAAGAGTTATTCATTATAAAGAATATTTTTTAAAATGATCAATATTTTGCTGGTGTGTAATTTCTATTAGGTTGCAATATTTTTCTATTAAATTTAATGAGGAAAGGTTGGATTATTCTTGTGTCAAATGATACAGTTTAGGTCAAACATTTCTTTAAATAAATTATTTCAATCTTCTAGTAGTGCAAGCAACTTCTACTATATAATGATATGTTATAGTCATTTCAATGAGATAACAATGAATTTATTTGAAAATTGAGATTTGGGTAGAGTTGTGAACTAAGTTATTTATTTGAAAATTGAGATTTGGGTAGAGTTGTGAACTAAGTTATTTGTAACTACAAACTCTCTAGTTAATTATAAATACAGAGTCTTTGTATATATCACTATGGGAAATGGGTTGTATAATATAACTATAAGACAAATATTGGTGGTACTTTATATTTTGTTTATTTATCTTTAAATAACCCATTCAAAGTCTTGTCCAACCTCTTTTCATCTTCCTTATTTTTATTCAACTATATTCTCTCTATGCTATTTTTTTAAGGATTTTCATCGCAAAGCTATAATTGTGGGAATTTTATATTAAATATTATTGTTATGAGTCTTAGAGGTGAATTAGTGAGATTTTCCTAGATGAATCATTTATGTGAATTAAATTCACATTATAATTGAACCAAAAGAGAATTTATAGAGTAGGAAGAAGAGGGACAAGAACCTAACAAAAAACCAATGTTGTAGATCTAGCTAATATATGTGTATCTATTTATGATTATCTTGAATCTTTTGACATGACACAAAGAAGATATTGAAAGGTGATGAAGGGAATAAATTATAATGATATAAATTCATAATAATTTATAGAGTAATATGGATGTAGATTTAATGTCAAGGAGAGTATCAAAAAATAGATTGTATCATCATGTTGAAGGGTAAGAGAAAGTTATATTTTGACCTACAAGTAAATATTGGAAGATTAAATCTAGAAGATATTTTTAAATTGATTACTAAGTTTGAGACACTAAAAAATTGAAGAAATTATTTACTAAAGAAGAGTCAAGAACAACCCAAAAAATTTTAAAGGGAATTTTACCTTATAGTGGGAATTATTACAAAAAAAATCCTATATACAAGGAGAAGCACAAGATATCATGGTGGGATTGTATTTTGGCTAAAGGCCATGTGCAAGAAGTTGGGCCCACAAAATGGTCAAAAAGTGGAAGTGTTTTTCCCGATTTTCAGAATTTGTCATAGTTGGATTGAAAATTTGAAGCAATTACACATTGAATCTTAAAAAGCTTCAGTCATATAAAATTTAGTATTTTGAGTCAAGTTTCCAAATATGTAATTTATTGAAATACTTAGATGATGCAAATTAAGTTTTACTAGGCATGCATAAAAGCCACTTTTAAAAGTCATTTTTTTAGGACCATACCATGTGCATGTATGGACACAATAATTTGACCCAAATAAAAGTATTTTTCTAATTCATTTTGGGAAAATATGTGTAAAGAACTAGAGATTGATAAGGATATATTTATATCTATATATATATATATATATATATATATATATATATATATATTATTGGCCCTAACTGTTGTTTTTGAAAACATTCATGTATGGACACCATAACTTGACATAAACTAAGAATTTTTTTTATTATGTAGAGATTGATTGTAGATTTATGTCATATAATTTTTTTTATTAAAAAAATTACAAATTAGAAGTTATTAAAAAAGATAAAAAATCCTAGCATTTCAAGTTTATGGACCAATTCCTTAAAAATTAATTAAAAAATAGAAAATATAATCCAATCATTAAAAAACTTAAATATTTTAAAATTAGACATCATGATCTATAATGGGTTTTAATTTCCTAAACTAAATCTTAAAAAATAAACCCGTTAACCATTTTTCCAAAGTTAATTATTTCTCTTAGCATTGCCTTAGTCTTTTAGTTGCAGGTCCAAGGTTAAGGGTTAGGTTTCCAAGCCTTTCTCAAGCTTAAAACCAAATCAAAAATCAAGTTGGGATTTCAATTTTTTTTTATAATGGTTACCCACTTTAAAATGGGTACCTGTTCTATTTTTATAATGGGTACTTGTTTAGGAATGAGATCTCAATCTAAGGCTTGGATTCTCCTTCCTATCAGCATTATTTTTTTGGTTGAAACTTCCCCTCTTTATGGACCCAACTTCTTGCACTTATCTTAAACTAAAGTGAATGTTCTTGTAAAATCTATATACTAGATAGACAAAAGAAGCTCCGAATCCTATGATAATAGGAGACATCTATGAAGAACTACACATAGGATTTATAAAAAATATGTGTTCATATTGATCATATGCATGAAAATATTAATAATTTTTAAAGTTATATGAATGGATTGTATATCTTGATCTATAATTATGTGTTTTTTCTTAGCATCTAGCTATTCAAGGAGGCATACTAGATAATAATTAAGCTAGGAAAGTTTTCATGTAGATAACCAAAAGCAAGCATACTTTTACATGTAAGGAAAGAACAAATGATAGTTACCTTGTTTGAAGAATGAAGTGTGAGAAAATCTCTAATCAAAATGGAAATCGAAACAAATTCATGGATACATTTTTTAATGAGATTCACTTCACATGTTTGAAATAAATCCACCATGTGTTTGAATATCTTTAAATATTGTATTAGAGAAATCTTGAACTAAGAAGTGCATGCATGTTTTGTAGGTTGAAGAAGAAACTTATTCAAGTAGTGAAATAGAAAGAATAATTCTAAAGGTTGGAAAGATCCTAATGGTGTGCAAAGTTTTTGTTGAAATTTGTGTGTAAACATGATGGACCATGTTTAAGGAAGAGTATCTTCTTATATATGTACAAATCAATAGGTAAGTACTACAAGATGTTGATCGATAGAGGCAACACTAGGAACATAGTAGGGTATGTGTAGGATTATGATGGGCCAAAAAGTGGTGATATCTAAGTGATATGATGGCCCATGTGGCTGATGAATTTTTTTTTACCCAAAATTGATGAAACGAAAAGGGTTTTTAAAGGAGATTCTTAGTTTTCCACCAATATAAATTATTCTTTACTTTTAATTTAATAAATAATTATTATTCATTTTCTATTTAAATTACGACTAAAGTCCTGATTGATAGGTTGATTGAAAAACATCTATAACTTTCAAACGGTATCACATTTTTTGAGTCTGAAACATGCGTCACATTCTATACTTCACATACTATAGGATTAAAATAATTAAATTAAATTTCATGAATTTTTGACCAAGTTAAGGTGGTTAGACATACAAGTTTTTATATTTTTTAAATTTTGTAGTAAAAAAATCATAATTAATTATTTACATGGAAACAAATTACAAAAAAATATGTATCACATCGGGACATGAGTCCCCTACTTATATCTAAAATATTATAAAGAAATATTATCATTTTACTGCAGTTAGGGTGGTCAGACAGACACCTACTTCTTATTTTTTCTCTAAAATTTAAGTACTACTACATTGAAATTTCAAATTTTCACCAATTAGATATTTAAAAATAAAATAAACCTAGTAGTTTAGAAACTACATTCAATTTACTACTTCTATTCTTACATATTTTTCAAATAATATAGATTTTCTGAATTTTATTGCCACTTAAGGGCATGTTTTTTCCATGATGATCCTGCACATACCTAGTAACCACAATGAAAATGACAAGATTAGGGTTGAAGATAATCACACATGTCATTCTATATAGTTTCTTTTGGTTATAGAAGGGACAACAAATTATGGTTGTAGAGTGGTTTAAAGCTACATTTTTCATTGGAGGATATTCATATGAGGTATACCTCAACATAATTTCAATGGATACACAACATGTGTTATTAGGGAGGTCATGATAATAGAATTGATTCATAATTCATGGCAGGTGGAAGAACACTTTCACCATTATGAAGACTAGAAGGAGTTTGTGTTGTTTCCTAGCAAGGACAAAGAAGAGATTGTAAAGAATTGTGATCAATGGATGAAACTAATGAATTAAGGTGTGTCTTTGAATATTAAAAATATAGACCTAAATTTAGACACTATGGTGCACAAAAGTTAAGATTTTTGAATTAGGTCAATTTTTAATAGATTGGAAATGAATTTTAAATTAGGTGGATGTGATTAGTACAATTTGAAACTAAATTAGAAGCACCCCCTCACCTTTCAAGGGAAAGAGACTTATATTTAAATAAATGGGGATTTTTCTTACTTTCCTTAAAAGGATAGCTCATTTACATTAAATAATTCCAATTTATATCTACACAACAAAAATATTTTTAGAGTGTTTGGATAACCAAATCATGGAACAAATAAGTATATTCCTTCAAATACTTTTGAATTGAATCTAGACGAAAAATCATAACACACATAAGTGTTATGTTATATGACTTTGTAGGTATTACACAATAATGAATGTTATATGATTTTGTAGGTATTACACAATAATGAATGATAACAACATAAGTAGTTTCCTTAGTTATAAAAGAAAAATAAAATATTTGATATTTCAAGAATTAACAAATATATGTGTTTTTCTTGTTATTGTTGGAGGGTCTTTAAGGTAATCCTATGATGATGAGAAATTACTTGTAACAAATTTTAGCTTGGTATAATATAACTATTATAGCCTCATGAATTGACAAGTTGTATTCCTCATATATTATAAGGAATATTAATTAAAATGGTTTTGAAAAATATGCTATATCAATGAAATAAAGGTGAGTGGCAATAGTCACAACCTAAACATTTAGGCAAGGTGGAGCCTTATACATATCCAAAAGGAGAAAAAAAGATGCTAAGCAACAAAAGCTATAAGATTAGTAACAATGAATTCATATGAGAATCATCACATTGGATAGTTTGATTTCTACCATATCAATTTCTTTAAATAAGAGATTGAGTCTTATTAAAAAAATAGGTAAATCCAAATATTTTTAATTCTTCTTATAATATTTTGTAAATTAAATTCATAAGAAAAATTGATATTTTTCTTTTAAAATGATGGTTATATGTGACCTTACAATTTCCATTGAATAACAATGTTTCTTATATAAAGAAGGAAAGAACCTCAATGCTAGATTTTACTTCACATAAAAATTGTGGATAAACTATAATATACAATCTTAAATTTTTCGTAGGATAATGGTTTTCCCAGTATGATTAAAGAAAGCATAAATGCAAATGTTAAATTTTACTTAATAGAACCACTATTTATATTAATAGACTATATCTATTGACTTTTCAATAAATCTGTTATTCAAAATTATTATTAGGTGTATAATTAATATAAGTAACTATTCTCATATATTCTAAACACAAAGGGCACGTCAAATTTAAAACTTCAAAATAAAATAAAAATACATACATATAAGCTGTCGAGCGTCGGAATAGTATTAACTCCAGAACATTTACGGTCATTAAATACGACTTTTTGTCGTCTAAGGAAAATGATAGAAGTGCTAGGCGCATGAGGAACGGGCCTTCCGCTATGGAGTCTTCGTTCTGAAAGGGAACACGCGAATACCTTGACCAATTCTGGCTGCCTTCTAAGACCTTCCGCAACAGATATTGAAATAAAGCGTCAGAACTACCAACAAATTTATGGTATATGACCCTGCAAAGCAGATATTCAGATGGCCAAGTTCTCTCAGCCTCTTCCCACTCTCCTCTTCCTATGCTGTGTTACTCCTCTCAGTTTTTTCATCACATGCAGCAAACCATACCTTTTCGTTCCCTCCTATCAAAGATATAAACAAGCTTATCGATGCTTCTTCCGATTCTTCATCTGAAGGAGAGCAGCTAACAAACTGTATTTCGTGCTTCTACGACAAAAAATAAATATATTTTTAAAAAAATATTCTTTCCCTTAAAATTTAACTCTAAAAAATATACCAAAATTTTGCACAATTTACCATCCACACCTCTTTCACGTTCCCATTGCACACAAAGGTGCGATTGCTAGTATGTTGCAAACTAAAAGGGCGTGTCAAATTTAAAACATAAAAATAAAATAAAAATATAAACATAAAAGCGTCGAAATAGTATTCTCCAGAACATTTACGATTATATACGACGACTTTTTGTCCTATAAGGAAAATGGTGAAGTGCTGCGCGCACTAGGAACGGGTCACCCGCAACGGAATCTTCCTTATCAAAGGAAACACGCGAATACCTTGACCAATCCTGGCTGCCATCTAAGACCTTGCGCAAAATATATTCAAATAACAGCAGAAAATGAAAGAAAAGAATTGTAGAAAATAAAATGAATGAATAAGAACACACAAAAAAAGACATCAGATTTACAGTAGTTCACTATAAATGGCTACATCCACTTTTAGGGGATTCTCAATATTTTATTACAGTCTATTTTACACGCATTCAGCATACTTGTATATGCAGCATACAGCTTAATAACAACTTCTTCTAGAAGATTCCCAAAAGAAAGACATGGACGAGAGAAGGAGACCACCAGATACAAAAAGAGGCTACAACAGTTTACTAAACATAGGTAGTGGCAACGGTTCCAGTTGTTACTCCAGGCTTTGCCAGACTTGGCTTCACACGTAGCCAACAATTTCCCACTTGAAGACAAGTCATACCGGAAAGAAGAATGCTTAGAGATATCCCCTATTGCAGACTTATTGTCACACCAAGACAAGATCGAGAGAAGATTTTAATTTTACCAAACTCTGTTCCAACACACTCTGAATGAGTCTTCTCCAAATTAAATCAGAGTCAAAAACATCTTCATATACTATACTTTTAGACATGAGTTTACTTGCCCATGACTCCATGTGTGGACAAAAAACCCAAAATTGTAGAAAATCCTTGCCACCCAAATGCGTATCACCAACCGTGGCTTTCACTTAAGAAATTCATTCCTCAAATGTTAGCAGCGACATATTAAAGATCAAAATATTCTTCAATGCAGCCAATGCCTTGCTCCCCCCGACCAACACAACCCCATTTTGCAGCGATAAAGCTTTCTCTTCATCAGGCTCATCGTGTTCCTCTGCCTAAGAAACATCAAGAACCTCCTCCATCTGGGAAGTAATAGCAACCTCCTTGTCTGCTAGTATACCATCTACCTGAGACTCGAATAATGGATTATTATAAACCATTTTTGCTTGGAGCTCGAATAATGGATTATGATAAACCATTTTTGCCTCTCTATTTTTGGCCTCTTCTTGAGGTTCATTTTCATCTTCACTCGCCTGGTTCCAAACTGCATCCTCCTCTCCTTGGGAGAAATCCTCCTCATCGCGGAAGACAAACTCCACAGTCTCTTCAGCTGAATTCTTCTCATTTGTCTAGTCATCCCACCAATGAACACGACGCCTTGTTTCAGGTTGCACTTGAACAATATTTTCTACCAAATCTAAAATGCCAAGAAATTTTTCAATAATAGAATCAGCTTCATCATTTAATTCATCCAAAAATGTCTGATGAATAGCTCCCACTTCATCATGACTCTCTTTAGAGCCACTCGAGCCCAATCATACCAGTTGGGACCCTCTTCCATATCAACTTTGTCATCTTCATCATCTGAAACTCCCACTTCAGCTTGTCTCTTTACTATATAAAAACACCTAGCTCCAGGATCAAACACCCAATCGTCTTCCATCTCTGTTCAAAACTTCTCTATGGTTTTATATCAATTGTTGATTTAAAATAACAGTAGAAAATGAAAGAAAAAGATTGCAGAAAATAAAATGAATGAACAAGAACACACAAAAAAAAAGACACTAGATTTACAGTGGTTCACCATAAATGACTACATCTACTTTCAGGGGATTCTCAATATTTTATTACAGTCTCTATTACAAACATTCATCATACTTCACCAGTATATACAGCATACAACTTAATAACATCTTCTTCTAGAAAATTCCCAAAAGAAAGACACGCATGAGAGAAGGAGACTGCCGGATACAGAAAGAAAGAGACTACAACAGTTTACTAAACATAGGTACTGGCAGCGGTTCCAGCTGTTACTCCAGGCTTGGCAAGACTTGGCTTGACACGTAACCAACATGTATGACGCTGCAAAGCAGATATTCAGATGGCCAAGCTCTCTCAACCTCTTCTCACTCTCCTCTTCCTATGCTCTGTTGCTTCTCTCATTTTTTCATCACATGCAGGAAGCTATAGCTTTTCGATCCCTCCTACCACAGATATAGAATTTTTTAACAACGCTTCCTCCTCTCGTTCACCTCAAGGAGAGAAGTTGGAACTCACCATAAATAAAGCATTACAGGGGCTAACCGACAGCTTCGGCTGGGCGGTTTATAAGAACTCTATTTCGCTATGGGACAACAACTCTCGGGCTCTCGCAAATTTTTCTACCTATTTCCAATTCGTTATCAAGTCGGACGATGATGATCAAAAAGTTGATGGAGACGGACTGACTTTCTTCTTGGCCCCTTTCGAATTGGAGCCACCATTGGACGCTACTGGCGGATGTCTCGGCCTGTTTAATGGCACAGCTAATAACGGATCATTCTATCAGATGGTTGCTGTGGAATTTGACACTTTCAAGAACGGTGATTATGGGGATCCCGATGGCAACCATGTGGGGATCGATGTCAACACTACTTCGTCCAAGGCAGTAGTTTCGCTGAGAAACCTAACTGCAAACTACAGCCTTTGTGATAAGAATCTAAAGAATGGAAAGCAATGGCACGCGTGGGTTGATTATGATGGGAAAGCAAAGAGGCTACAAGTTTTTCTCTTCTGTGACTCCAATAGTACTAGCGTTTCTAAACCTCTGGCCCCAATCTTATTGCATGATATAGATCTGCGGAACTCTCTCCCACAAGACATCCAGGTTGGTTTATCGGCTTCTACGGGTTGGTCTACAGAGACACACATTGTATACGAGTGGAATTTTTCTTATGAATATTCGTGGGAAATTTCACTTCCATCTCCTCCAAATAGCACTTCCGTTGGACAGAACCCTTCAAAGGGCAGGAACAACAACAATTCTGTCAAAGTTATTTTGATATCGGTGTTCTGCAGCGTTGCGGCTCTCTGCTTTTTCATATTCGTTGGCCTGCGGTGGAGATTGAGAAAAAGCATACCGGATGGTGAGGAAGGTGAAGAAAGCGATGTGGAGCTGGACGAATGGTTTTCTCAGGGTCCCCGACGATTCTCCTATGCCGAGCTCAGTGCTGCGACAAGAAACTTCAGCGAAGATGAAAACCTTGGGCAAGGCGGCTTTGGTGGCGTGTACAAAGGCATCCTGCCCGGCACGGCAGAGGCGGTGGCTGTGAAGAGAATATCCCAAGGCTCCCAGGAAGGTAGAAAGGAATATGTTTCGGAGGTTACCATAATCAGTAAACTCAGACACCGTAACCTTGTACAGCTTTTAGGATGGTGCCATCAAAAGGGTGAGTTACTTCTAGTCTACGAATACCTGCCAAACGGGAGTCTGGATAAATATATTCATGGGGAGAAGATGGATACTCTGGATTGGGACCGAAGGTATAGTATAGTCTGTGATATAGCTTCTGCTCTTCTTTATCTCCACGAAGAGTGGGATCAGCGTGTTGTTCACAGAGACGTCAAGGCCAGCAACGTAATGCTGGATTCCAATTTCAACTCCAAGCTGGGGGATTTTGGTTTGACAAGACTGGTGGAGCGTGATCAGGTGGCCTCCCATACGACCGTGGTGGCGGGTACGCTAGGGTATTTAGCTCCCGAGTGCGTCATAACGGGAAAGGCCAGTCCAGAGGCGGCCGTGTACAGCTTTGGGTCGGTTGCAATGGAAATTGCCTGCGGAAGGCGGCCTGTTGACCGCACACTTGGTGAACATAATTGCAGATTGGTCGAATGGGTTTGGAGTTTGTATGGACAGGGACAGCTTTCAGATGCTGCGGATGGAAAACTTAAGAGGAAATTTTAACCAGAAAGAAATAGAGCGGCTGATGTTGGTGGGGCTGCTGTGTTCTCATCCAAAGCCCACATCAAGACCTGCAATAAGAGAGGTGTTAAAGATATTAAAAAGGGTAGCAGAATTGCCATATGTGACTCTAGATTTGCCAGTAGCTGTGTACAATGAACCCATTCGTCTTGATGTGACGTCAGCCTCGTCAACGTCATCCCCACTACAGTCCTCCCTTGTGAATGAAATGTTGTCGTCACTTAATGCGTCAGTTTTGTCGTCATCTATGGCTTCTAGCCCGGGAAAAATTTCCAGCCCTCTACTGTTCAACACAAGACTTCAGTAGCTTTAAGTCTTTCAAGTTGTTAGTGAATAATAACATTGTCTCGAGTTTTCTGGATTAATAGAACTCTAGTCTACAAATTTTTAGTTTAGAATAAGTTACAGAATATTAGAAATCTTAACATATGATATGCGGTTTGGCTTGTCTATAAATGAACAGTGGAATTAATATTAATTTGAAGCTTGTCTATAAATGAACTGTGGAATTATTATTAATCTAAAGTTAGAGTTGTGTCAGTGTGAAATTGTAACGGGTGTTTGTTGGTTTTAATGAAAATTAGTTTTATATAAAGTATTTTATATTATATTTTTATAGTGTTGTGTTTTTCTTTTATTAATCCCCATTTTTATAGGTGGGAGATTAATGTTTTCACTGGAGCAAAAGAGCTATTAATTTTTGCATTGGGAACTGTGCAAGCGATTATATGCATTGTTAACCAAATATTGTTTTTTTGTTTTATTTCGTTGTAGGGAAAATAGGCATTTATCTATCTCATCATTCGTCAGTGGCTATTTTCCTAGGGGTTAGGATTTTTCAAGAATAATTTTCATTAGTCTGCCCAATGAAGAGAAGAGGGCAAAGTATTTGCATCTTTTCCTAATGTTTTGTTTGTTTTCTCTGCAAAGGGAACATGTAACAAAACTAGATGTGTGGCGTTGTAGTCCTCCCACATTTTGTAGTCGTGCATGGTAGGGAAGCTACTAGATATGGCCACCGCCTTCATTACCACTTTTATCCACCCTCAGTTCCATTTTTATTATTCCTTTCTATGACTGCATCTTGGTTCCCATAGTCAGGAAGGTCACTAGAATTGAATGTGGGATCACTAAAGAATTGGCACTGGTCTTTTTCAACTGAGCAGGTGGAAGGATGGAAGAAAGTGGTGGATGACGTTCATGAAAAGAGTGGGATCATCCTTTGTCAGTTATGGCACGTGGGTAGGGCATCACATACATGTGTGAAAGAAGGAGGGCAGTAAAAATGGCTTTGTTTATTTTCTGCAACTTTGCAATGAAAGACTTTTCCCCTCTTCCTACTCAGTGCTTTAGTTTCTTTGTTGAGGGAATTGTGTTTTATCCTTCTTGACAAAATAAAATGGTGTATTAGCTGCAAAATATGACTGGATTTATTTGTCTTTTACAAAAGGGTCTTTGTATTTGCATATCTTCTTGCATCAATTATAAAGAAAATTCTCTTTTCTATTTTGCACTCTTCTTGAAATCTTGAGAATTTATCATTATCATCTCAAAATTCAATACTCTTTATGATGGTTAGATTCATTATTTAGTAGGTTATATACTTTAACGGTGGCAAACTGAACTCATGCCTTTCTAGTTTCATAGATTTGGAGGAATTTACCTTAGTAGCTTCTTGGTGCTTGGGTCAACCTTATTTTTCAACTCTGTAACATCTATCTATCTTCTGCCTATATTCAATCACATCCTTTCATGGTATAAATAGAGTATGATATTTGCAATGAACTATTTGATAAAATGCTTTGGTAGACATGTATGAAAATTGTGGTAGCATAAACAAGGTAATGAACTATTTGAGAAAATGCCTCAAAGAAATGTGGTCTCATGGCTAACAACCCCAAAATGATAGCTCAACTAAATGTTTCAGGGAGCTCTATGTCCTAATAGAAGTTTTGATTTCTCACATTCATTGTATTTACTCATTCAAAATAGATAGTTGATCAAAATGTTTCTAATTATAGTTCTCTAATGCTACGACACTACTTCAATACATTACCCTACTAAATTAGGATCCTATGAAACTCATTTGGCATATATTTTGGTCATATGGACTAAAATACATTTAAAATACAGTCTTATGGATGGTATAGAATCTAGATATTATTGGAGTCTGTCCCATTGCTTGATACACTATCTTTGATACATTTTCTGAAGTGTTTAGACATTCCTATTTGTTTCATTACTGAACTGTTTCTAATACTCATTTAATATTGGTAGTTTTCTTGATACACCGATTTATCAGTTTCTTCTTGTAGGATTTCTTGTATGAGAAGCAGTAAGTGTATTAATATAGGTAGGAAACCCGCACCTTAATTAATTTCAGCACATATACACCTCTACATTATGCAGGATTCTAGAATTGTTAACATGAAATCAACTTGGATTACAAGAGAATTTTTTTTTGGTGTGGACATAGTTTATGCGAAGAAGAGCATCAAAATTATGATGGTGTGTTTGTGTTGCTTTTGCAAATGGTGGTGTATAAAATTTGTATCTAGAAATTTTGTTTGCTCCTTGAAAGTGATTTTTCTGACAGAGTACTATATTTGGCTACCCTTTATTTTGGTAATTGGAATGAGGATAATAAAGTTCACTTTTAGGAGTGTACATTTCTTTGCTCTTAATATTTGGCTACCCTTGACATTGTTTAGTTCATATTCTTGTAATTGGACTGAAGATGATAAAGTTCACTATTTGGAGGTATACTTCTTTGCTCTTAATATGTTGTAGAAATCTATAATGGATGTTCTATAGAATTTGTTGAAAAATATTCTTTTTAAATTAAGTCATGCTTAACAACTTCAATGGATGTTCTATAGAATGTGTTGAAAAATATGTGGTATTCTATTCAATCTATAGGGATACACCATACCCAGTAAGTTGGATGTTATAGTTTATATAATTTTAAATTAATACATCTACCCTCATCTTCAGAAAGACCTAGGATAGGGCTATGATATGGATGTCACCTACTATGAGATCTATGAGTTGCTCTATGATGAGATTGAATATTTTCTCACCCAACTGAAGAGTATCTTGCAAATGGTAAATGACTATTAGTATAGTAGACTTTCAAGTTGTTATACTTATGATTCATCTAGTAGACATCTATTTTTTTGTGTATGAACAAAATCCACTCATTACATGCCCTTTATTTTATTAATGTGACAACATAGTCTTCACTTTATAGGAAAGTCCTTTTGCTAGGTACCCAGAGGTGATCCTATTTGATCTTTATTATTAACAACACCAAGGTGATTCCTCCTTTGGATGGAATGTTTTTCTAGTCATTGGGTTTGCTTGGAAGTGGTCCTTGACCACAAAATCAAAATATTGGTACACATGATGAATGTTTATTACCAAGATCTTGACTTATATGATACTTATTTTGAGGCATTATATTCTCTTATAGCACTAGAATAATTTTTAACATGTTGTCTTCTTCCACCATTGGTTGCATAATTTTTTATGTTCAAACAAGGCTTATCCAACCCGCTCAATAAAAACACTAGCTTCCCTTAATCCAAGCTATTATCCTATTAGCATTCCTTAACTTACATTAGCATTAAGTCATAATATTTTGGCTAGCCATTTTCCATTTTTTTTAGTTCATTGGAGACATGCCGAATCCTTCTTTTGTATACTCTAAACTAGATGTACCTTAATGGTCTTGTTAACCCATTTGGTCATTTGTTGACATTTATATTCTCTCTCACACACAAGATATGTTATATTTCTTTTTCATAGGGTCTAGCATGCAATAGAAGTAAGCATGGATTTTCTAACTTATTGAGATCTTTCGAAATGTCCATACAAAATAAATGTTTGTGTTTCTATGTGCTTTATCTTCTGAAGAGTTAGTTTCTTTGTAAGAAGCAATTTCTCTTGTTGAGTTTGCTAAAACTTGAAGCTTAAAAATGAACATCCAATATTGCTTTAGGTAGGGACTCCAACTAGCTCACAAGTCTGGTTTTGTTATGTTTTTCAAAGTTTACTTAAAAATAATTTTGTTGAAATATTATTATAAGTATAATATTATTTTTAAATTCTTTTCATGGTATCAAGTTAATATTTCTTTTATGAAAGTGATGTTCTTCTTAAGAATATTTTTTAAATTGCTTCATTAAATTTCTCCCTTGAGCAGATTTGACTCACATTATGGATTCTATCAATATTAAAGTTTTGTCCATTTTTTTATAGAAGTAGTTTTTAGATTGGACATTTAGGATTAAAAATTCTCTTTAAAATAGGTAATTATGAAGAATTATTATTGATGAAGTTGTTTAGCTTAGGATGGAAAAGAAAATCCTTTGGGGACTAAACGGCTTGATTAAGATGAATTATTGATAAAGTTTTGTCTCCAAATCAAAAAGATAATTGATGATTTAAATAGTCAATAAGATTTTGGGTAAAGTTAAGAGTAATACTAAATGTATGTTGATATTGCTAATCTCTCTAAGAAAAAGTAAAAAATAAAGTGGAATCAGGAGTCAAGAAATTTGAAAAAGACATGTTCGATTCTTGAATGAAAAACTCTAATTTGAAAGTTCAATTTTAAAAAAGGAAGAAGAGTGTAAGAAGATTTTATTAGCTAATTGATATGGTTAAAATTAAACTTTCGTCAACCTTGAAATTATTTCAAAAATCTAGGAAAATGGTGATTCAATTGAATCACAATACCCCCCAATAATCTTTTGATATAGTTTGGCAGTCAATTTTAAATGTAGAGTCTCAACTCATAATGGAGGGAAATATAAATAAAGCATATGCATCTCTATTGCGAAAGGAAAATAACTCTCTAATTTTTTTTAAAATAATAAAAGTCTCAAGTCATTTCATGATGTAAAAAACAAATGGAAGACATTTATTAAAAAAATGGGAATGATGATGTAACACAAATATAAAAGTAAAATAATTTATTGTATGAACTATAGAGGAAAGAATCACATTCATAAATTCTATTTAAAAAAGAGACAAGGTCAAAGGCTAAAATAGTCATAAACTCTAGAAAGGATAGAAAGAAACAAGAAATCATGGTTGAGACAACAATCAATTTTTTTGGGAAAACAGTATCAAGGAACAAAATAAATTATTCATGATTTATTCTAAGTTAAATTAGAACCAAAGTATTATCTACTCACTAAGGAAAATTTTGTTTAACTTAAAAATAATAGATGCTAGACTCAAGTATATATGTTCACATGACTGGTGATAGATCATTGCTTGATGATTTTGCTTTGGATAAGAATATAGAATTTGAATTGATAAATTACCATTGGAGATCAAGTAAAATTATCTCTTTTAGTTCCATAAGTGTCAACTCTTGAAGAATAGAACTTTGTAAAGTATTCTTTTGTTCAAGTGCTAAGGGATCAATCTTCTTGTAATTTGTAAATATATTCAAGAGACATATGAACATATTTCTTGAAATGATCAAATTATCACAATATTACTCTTTTCAAGATTCTTTTTTCATTCATGATGAAGCTCATAATTTTTATTATTCATGTGACAATGGAAATAGGGTGGCCTGTCTTTGAGGAAATAGGATTCCTACTTCACTATTGTTACACTCAAGGAAACCTTAGAGATCTTAATCCAAGGTTGAAGTGGGGGAAAGATATCTTGCAATAAGGTATCCTAAGGCATGATTAAGGACTAAAAGGGGGTTCACCACCAATCTAGGGCTTGGAAACACAACTAACATGCAAAAAATAATGATAAAACCTAATGATATATATAAGACTTGAATAGATGGCCTAGAAATGAATGAAAAATAGAATAATAAATTGGAAGAATACAAAGGGGCACTTGGAAACTTGTAGCAGCTTGAATGAAGGCTTGAAATGCTGAAAATACCAAGTTTAATGCATACTGGGACTCATACGCTAGCTTGAGTAATTTAGTCCTAGATTAGGGTTTGTAGGCAAGAATAGAAATCTAGCAGTATCAAATTTGGAACTCCTAAAATCTAGAAATTTGTGTGTACTGGTACTCATACTCTAGAAGTAGCATATCAATCCTACTTGTCTTTTTCGAAGGATCAAGATATGAATCTCCTCTTCAATCTCTGCTTTGTCTCCTCAACTTGACTTTTGGGTCTGAAATGGTAAATTCTACTCTATAGATGCCTTTTAGTGATCTTGTAAACAAGGTGACAACTCTGACAACATTGCAACCTTGACAACCTTTCTCTAATATTTCTCTTCAATGTGTCTTCAACCTAGGTCTACAAATTACACACTAAAGAGGGGAAAATTTTGATATGTTAGTAGAAAGGGTTTTTCCTTGTTCAAACCCATTTTAGTAATCAAACCTCGAAATAAAAATAGAAAGGAGGAATGATGAATGAACAAAATTATATGTTGGAGCTCACCAAACCCTACAAATAAAGTGTTCAAACATGTATGAAATGGCTTTAAAGGATGTGGATCTTGACTCTTTCTTGAATGTTGTAGATCTTGAATTGAATGCTTGCTTGAATTATGAAACCAGGATACATCACAAATGTTAGCACAAACATAAGCATGATGCATGATGAATTTGACATGATGCTTGATACTTGAATAATGCTCCAAAATGCTTGATAATCAGAGCTCTTGAAGAATCTTGAATTCTCTTTCTCAAGAACTCAAATTTTCTATAAAGAATGTTCTCATGGAAGTGTTGTATCTCTTGATTACTTGTTAAGTTCAAAAATCAATGAAATAAACTTGTATTTGTACTTGTTTATGCCAAATTTCCCAAAATTACAACACTACAAGCTGACATCAAATCTAGGAGAATAAAATCCCACCAAGAATTTGAACTTAATTTTAGGTTTAAGCCACATGTGACTCATACACCAAAAGTGGCATATGAGTTCCATTAGGCTAGGCTATGGGACACATTTCTAACAAATTCCTAGATTGATGTGAAATCAAGATCGAGGCCCCAAAACTTGGGTGGGACTCATTTTACCAAGGTGGCATATGAGTCCCAGATCACTAAATCTCGACCATATAATCCAAAATCACATGAATTATGATTGGATATTGCTAAATTTCAAGATTATCCTCAGAAAGATGTATTAATCAAGGCTTGTGGATGCAAAATAAGGCCAAATAAGGCATAAAGAAGCCCAATTTGTTAATGAAAATATAGATTAGTGTGAATGTTTGAAGGTAAACTTTACAAAACCCTAAATAAGGAATAGTTAGGTTTATTTAGTTTACAAGGGCCCATGTTCTAATGCGAATTTGTTAAAAAAAATTACAATACTAAATCAAGGAAAGATTATGCTCAATTTAATAGGGAGGGCCCAAAAAAGTGCGAAAATGTAAGGGTGTACATTTTCCATCATTACATTTAGCCCCCACTTTAGTGAAAGGGTGAACTTTCTTCAAACTCACACTACAGTACATAAAATCGCATCTAGAGGCATCCAAGTGTATCGATGTGGGGGACATAAGATGAAAAAGATCAAAGGAGATGGCCAAGCCCCCAAGATAACGATCCTACAGTGAACCAAAATTGGTGCGCAAGAGGACACACATGAAAATGATATAAGGAGCAAGGTAAAGGAACAAGCATACACTGCCAAAGGCATAAAGAAAACAAAAATAAAAAACAAAAGAAAGGATGGATCGAGCTTCAACCATTTTTCCAACGCAATGTGGATTAGATCTAAGCTCCTTTATGAAAGAAAGTTTACAAGTGGAACATGATGTCCACTATGCAAACCAACACATGCTCACAAGGGCTAGTGGAATTTAGTATCCACTAGGTGAGCCCCTACTGAGACACATACACATGCGGTAGTATGTACTCACACAGACAAGCAAGTGGCTATGGGAAATTCATGCCTAAGTTCAACTCCCATATGGTAACAATACCAAATTTATACCTTGTGATAAATTTGATAAGGTGCCACATGAAAATTAACTTCAACCTTCATGAGGCAAGCAAAGCTTCATATGCTAGAAACCCATGAACAAATAAGATGGCACCATAGTCAAGAAAAGTGTGTTGTGCAAGTTGGCCATATGATAGTTATTGTAAACGAAAAATAGTGTAAGGAACATTCAAAGGAGTTTTTCTTAGTTCATGCAAGGTATTAACTTAGGGAAAATTGTTCCTAATGTCTCCAATGGAGGACAAATCAAAGAATAGAAGACTCACAACTTACGGGATGTAGTGCATTGTATCAAACCACTAAGAGGAATATAATATGCTAAGAGATATCACGAAAGAAGTATTGCATGAAGTAAGAAGACTACACGATGAAGCATGCATTGAAAATATAAATTAAAAAGGGTTGTCCCCACAAAATCACACAAGGGATCCATGGATTCAAGGTCAATATGTCTTTTCTACAATGTTTTTATAGAGCTGAGAACTATCATCATTCCCCAAATACTCATACAATTAGAAGAATGAGACAAAGAGAGTAACAAAAAAGAAAAAATATTTTGGTTCAACATGGAAGAGACATGAATGTCTTGATGCCTTGTGTCATCCCCAAAAGTAAAACACAAGACAAACAGACAAGATAATTTTTTTATGACATAGAGAAGAATGCATGTACAAATAGAGGAATGCCACAAAGAGAGAGGTATACATCAAATGAAACATCATGAGGGTTCACAATACACACATGCAATCACACACATAACATGAAAAATAAAACAAAATCAAGACCAGTAAGGTACATGCGAGTCAACCTATTAGTAGTTCATATGCATCCCAATCATGTTCATCACATACAAAAGGTAGACAAATAGCCAAAGGGACAATAGAAAGTTTCGAACTAGGGTCATTACCAAGTTCAATGCTCTTCTTAGGAAAATTATCATTTAAGCACATAGAAGAGGAAAAAAAATTTATGCACTTCTTCATCAATCTTATCAACCTCATCATCTTCATTCAAGTTAATCACAATGGGAGGTTGAATGATAATGCCCAAAGAAGGGTTCAGCTCCCATTGCAATTGTGGTATAGGATCTTTTTATTGTGGCGAGTGACACTCATCATCCTTTGCTTCAGTCAAGTTTGGATGTTGACTTTCTTTATTACTTTCTTCATATAACCTTCAAGGAAGAGCACAATCTCTATGCCTACGCTCTCTAGCATTTTTATTTATTTTAGTTTGTTTTTCGAGTTGCGTTTATGTAGAAGCATGTTTTTCAACCATAGGCTTATTTTCTTCCATAAGGCGAGGAATAGAAGGATCCCTAGGAGGCTATTCAATCACTTTAACTTTAGCTTTATTAACTAGTTTTATCCTAGGAGGCATGGAAGGATTGTTTTCATTGTCTCTTGGTCATTGTAGGAGTTAGGCAAAGAATCTATTTTCGGTTGGTCTTGGTTATTTGGAATGTCTTTAGGTTCAATCATAGTTTCTTCAAGGATAAGAGGCTCAGTTGTGGGTGGTGGCATGTTCTTAAGAGATAATTTTTGTAGTGTAGGAAAATGCATACCCTTACATTTTTACACTTGTTTGGGCCCACCTTTCTTTATTTATCCTTTTTTATGTCGTAATTGGTCCTATTTTGTATCCACAAGCCTAATAAACTACATATTTTTTTGACTAATCCAAACAATAATCAGAGGGAAAATGATCATGTAATGATTTTGTTTGTGTGTCCCTAATTTTAGGGGCAAGACTAAAATTCCACCTAGGGCGTCTTAGTCCCCCAAGGGTCTTGGGGCCTTGATCTTGAATACACTAGAAAAGGTCCCTTTTCAAAGCTTGTGCCTTGAGATTCGAGCCTCAGGACTTAGATGCCACCTACGGAATCTTAGTCCTCCTTGGCTTAGTTTTGGGATTTAATTTCAATTTTTTGTAGGAATTAGCCCCCTTTAATTAATGATTTCCTATGTTGGCTTGGTGTGATGTAATTTCCGGATATTAAGCATAGATAAGTATAAATAAAAGGTCCAGTCATTCATTTCTCATCTAGAAACTTGAGTGTTCATTCCTAATAGAAAATTGGACTTCACAAGAGCATTCAAGAGTAGTTTGTCAAGCATTTTGGAGCCATCATCATGATTCAAGTATCGGGTATGTGCAGGATCATGATGGGCCAAAAAGTGGCAATATGATGGGTATGTGGATGACGACATTTTTTTTACCCAAAATTGATGAAACGAAAAGGGTTTTTAAAGGAGATTCTTAGCTTTTCACCAATATAAATTATTATTTACTCTAAATTTAATAAATAATTATTACTTATTTTCTATTGAATTATGACTAAAGTCCTAATTTTTAGGCTGATTGAAAAACATCTATAGATTTCAAACGCTATCATATTTTTTGAATCCAAAACATGTATCACATTCTATGCTTTGCATACTATAAGAATAAAAAATAAAAAATTGAATTTCATGAAATTTTGACGAAGTTAAGGTGGTTAGGCATACGAGTCTTTATATGTTTTAAAAGTTGTCATAAAAAATTTAGAATTAATTATTTACTTGGAAAAAAATTACAAAAAAATATGCATCACATCAGGACATGATTCCTCTACTTATATCTAAAATCTTATTAAAAAAATTATCATTTTAATGTGGTTAGCATGGTCAGACAGACACCTACTTCATATTTTTTCCCTGAAATTTAAGTACTACTGTATTGAAATTTCAAATTTTCACCAAATAGATTTTATTTTTTTGTAAATAAACCTAGTAATTTAGAAACTAAATTAAATTTTCTACAAATTCTATTCTTAAATATTTTTGAAATAATATAGATAACTTATTCAATTTTTTTTGTCAAGTTGCCTAACTCTGATTTTTTTGAATTTTTTGCCACTTAAGGGCCTGTTTTTTCCATGATGATCCTGCACATACCCTATCATATCAAAAGAGATTCTTGCATCATGTGTATTTTTGTGCTAACATTTGTGATGGAGGATTTTGATTCAAGCAAGAAATTCAAGCAAGATCTATCAAAGCATTCCATTGATTCAAGATCTACATTCAAGCTAGCCACTTCACACAAGTTTGCAGACCTTACAACAAGGGTTTGGTGAGTTGTAACATTGCATGTTTTTCATTCATCATTTCCCTCCATTATTCCATTTCATTTCAAGGTTTAATTACCAACAAGGGGTTTGACCAAGGAAAACTCCCATTTACTAACAATCAACAAGTTGTTCCTCTCTTGTATACTTTTGATTGCAGATTTAGGTTGAAGACTTGAAGATCATTTGGAGTGCAAGATTGCAAATTTACAATGTTGCATTACAAAGTTGTCAACTTCATGAAAACTCACGTATAGGTCAAATTTGGAAGTTTTAGAACATGAGATCTATGAGGAAGCAAGTGCAGACGTTGGAGCTCAAAATCACATTCAAACTTTTTAGAAATCTAGAATAGGACTAATATGCCACCTAGGGCATCTTAGTCCTCCTAGGGGTATATTTCAAAGATTCTTTGAGATTTTGTTTTGAGATCTAACTATTCTACATCTGCCACAAAAAATAGCAACAAGACTAAGACAATAGTAAGGGCGTCTTTGTCCTCCCTAGCATATTTAGAAAGCTTCTTTGCATTTCCTAAATCCTCATCACATCTCCAAATATCCCAGGTGACGAGACTTTTAAAATTTGTCAAAATTGTGCCTAGTTTTGGGCATGTCTTTCATATTTTGTGACTAGGCATCTAATATTTAGGGTTTAGGGTTTTTGTTAACCATGATAAAATTGATTTGTACCATTTAAACCCTTACATTATATTTTTGCATTGACCTGTTATTGGGGGTGATCAGTCTCTTAAGTCATCTGACTGAGCCTATCTTTCGTGCTATTATCGACCCCTTCTTCCAACCTATCAGTTTTTCTTTCTCACATGGCTGTTATTAAATTTTGTGCCTCTAAGGTTTTATTTTTTCCCTCTCGGCTCAACTGTTATAAAGAACTTTTCCCTATGAATTTTGGTGGGCTGACGGATCATGGGGTTTAGATCTGGACCGTTCCTTGTGGACCTCACAAGTTTTCTAGCTAATGTCACTAAAGTACTGCGAGGTGTATGAGATTCCACCATCTGTCAAGTACGGTGGAGTGGGGCCTATCCCGATGTGCCAACAGTGACAAGTGGATGTCATTTCAATGATGGATATTAAATGGAAAGGATTAATGATGATCATCCCTCGTAGGCCTTGCACGATCAGATTAATTTTCTCAGAAGTATGGCAAGGTGTGCAAGCTGGTGATGCATGTCTTGGCTCCATGATACAAGGTGGATGGGTGGGGCCTGTTGCTTGGTCATGGGTTTCTAACTATGAGGGGTGTGATTGGTTGCTGGGTTTCCCAAGCGGTGATGTGGATTCTTCAACGTTTTTGACTTGATCTGACTCATCCGACTTACCAGCTTTCTTTTCACATCAAGGGTTTGAATTCAAAAAATTACTATTCACCTGTGTGAGGATAATTTGCACTCTGCAAGTTATTTTCATTAATAGTGCAAGTTTTTCAATGGAGTTCCTCCTGATTTTCGTGCATGTGAGGGGTATCCACTTGATAATGCAATGATGGGTTGTAAGCCATTTTCCATGAGCTCACAATTATTTTATGGTGGCAATATCAACCACTAATCACTCGCTTGCTCGATAAATGCCTGCTAATTTTCTCATCAGTATCATCACATTTTGAGTTTGTTTATTTGGAGGTGATTGATTTTCTTACTGAGTTTGAGCTCACATTTTCAATGGATAAGTCGGTAGTACGATGAAGCGCTAGGGTGGGTGCAAGAATTTTGTAGTGGAAGGAGGAACAAACTATTCCTGGTACTCCTGGAACAGTTTCCTTAGGGGTGGATAAGAGGTTTGGGCGTTGCATGTCACCTATTGAGCTCTCTTCGGGCTCTAGTGGTGAAGGGTCTGAAACTGATTCGGACTACCGTAGCTACCCCGTGGCCATGATTGAGCTCGTGGGAGTGGATGTGGAGGTCCTTGCAGTTTCTCCAATTGTTGCGGTGGCACCATGTAATCTTGTTGGGTCTGGTATTGGTACAAGAAAGAGTAAGGTAATGGTCTCGCTTCACACTGAAGCGAGAACCAGGAGTGGTCTCTTGTATCGGGGCCGCATGTTTACTCGTGATGCAAGGAAGTGATGTGGGTTGCTAGGATGGTGTTTTTTTCCTTTTGATGTTGTTTCGGTGGTTTAGGTTTGATGCGGATGTGTGCATGGGTGATGTGGTGTTTTTTCTTTCTCCAGCTAGTTACAGGGGTGTAATCATTTTTCATTCCTCTATTCATTTTATTGTTATTTCTAATGACGAGGAGTTTTTGAAATGAATCTGAATTTCATTTGGTTAGGAAGAAATTCATTTTGAAATGAAAAATGGATCTCGATGCTTGTTGCTCTCATGTTCTATAAAGGATATTTCATGGCTCATTGTTAGGGTCAGAATTTTTGTGTCCTAAGGCTTAGAATATGTATAGTTATAATTATATTATGGTATTTTGAAGGTCCTAACTAGGAAATCATTCCAGGTCAGGAATTGTATAAGATAAGCATGATATGCTTTTTTAATGACTAATATCAAAACAAATCTAAAAAATAAAGATAATTGCTCTCCTGTGTACATATCATGGATTGTGAATGGATTTATCAATGGTTTATTCATTCAGCTTCAATGGTATATTTGGATGTGTAATTCATTTTCCTACTTTAACTTAATGAGTTAATCAAATGCTTGAAAAGGATTTATAGGTTTGTGATAATATGCTCAAGATTCATTAAGGAATATTGTTTTAAATACTGGAAAATCTCATAATGTAAAGCATTATAATGATAAGTTCAATAATGTTAGGGTTATGTTTTATGTGACTCCCACCTGGCTGGATGAGACACTGGATAGTTTATTCAAGATTCTTTTAGAAGTACAAGATTGTAGCTCTAAGTGTAGAGGTTCAAGATTTGAACATTTAAAAAAAACCAAATTCTATCTCTTTTGAGATACAAATCTTATACTAAATCTACTTTCCTATCTCTAGATGGTTGTTATTATTCTTTCATTTTCCAAAAATGGGGTAGTTGCTATCTAGTTGCATTAATAGGAATGTATTTGTATATAGAAGTGTTCTTAAAGAATGAACCATTTTTATGAACACATATAGGAAAAATCCTCCTTGGTTTCATAGAGCCAAAAGTGTAGGAGATCGCAGTCTTTAACTGAATCTCATCAGTTGGCCACTAACTTTGTGAATTCTTGAATATAGGGATTGGCAACCCCTTAGATAATTACAAAGCTTTAGTGGGAATTTTTTTAAAACACCAATACCAAGTACACACATCTTATCTTATTGTTGCATAATTTCATCATTTGCACCCCTCATTTAGCTTGCATAACTAGGTTTTGTAAGTTGAATGCTTATTTGTCTTTTCCAAGCATTTTATTGGTGGTGAACCTATAAAATTTGAAAGAACACCCTTCCTACGTCCTCCTAACTAAGAATTGACCCACCTTGTGAGGTTGATAGTCAATCCAATTAGGGTTCTTAGGACATTATTAAATGATTGAGAGAAACAGGTGAACACTTATCACCTCATTTTATTGTACAGTTCATTCTGGTGAACCTCGCCTTGTTTACCATTCATTTTTTTATTTGGAGTCCATTACAGTCATACATCTAGGTTACATTCATTCTATCTTTACATTTGCACCTAGTGTTTCTTATCCTTAGTAAAATTGCATCTAGGGTTTCTTGAATTTTCATTAGTGAAAGTGCATATAAGTTGTATTTTTACTTTCTTGCATCATTTCATTTCATTGAAAAATTGAAAAGTGCATTGTTAATCATTATAATTATATTTAGAAACATTTTTATTGCATTAAAAATTAAAAAAAGTGCATTAAACTTTGCATTCAATTTCTTGTTGTAGACATGGAAAATGTACAGTTTCGTTTTGGCACGCTTGATCCTGATCACTAACATCATTTCCTCCATAATCACACTCTCAACATTTCATCGTAATTCTATCCCTTAATCTAATGAATCATTATTTATCTGATTAAGACTATCAACTCCTCTGGTTAATTTAATCAATTTAATTCAATTAACCTTACATCTATGTTTAATTAAATAAATCATTTTATTTGATTAAATTCTCTAAAGTCCTCTTATTAAATTAAATAAATTAAACCTTATTTGATTTAATCTAACATATTCCTCTTGAGTTAAATAAATCAAATGATTCCTCTCAATTCTTGACTTAAATCAATTCTTAAATTCAAGTCAAAATTGTCACATCATCTAATTCTTCATTAAATTAATCAAAACCATGATTGAGTTAATCCCTCTCATTAAAATCCTCTAGAGAATGCAAGTTGCACAATAAATCAATTACTTTGATTTATTTAATTCTCTATTTTCCCTCACATGGCATCAAAAGGGAATATTCCTTCATTTGAATTCAAAACTGCAAGTGGACTTGGTCCTTCCAACAAGGCATTTAAGACCTCTTACATGTCCTTGTGCATTGAGCCAAGTGACATTAACTCCATTTCCCTTCCCTCTTCAATAAGTCATTCTACAATTCAAATTCAAACTAAATGGATTTATTGACACTTTGGCCAAAATGTGCACAACCACTAACCACTCACATCATGACATGTGGCATTCAACCATTGGATTGAAAGTTAGTCCCACATTGCTCAAACCTTGCTTTCTCTTCCAAATTGAAAGTTATAAATTGGAGGCTTCTCTCCTCATTTCTCATCCACAATCTTGATGCAAAGTTACTCTCTTCATATTTAGAGCCAATTTTACCCACTTCACTCAACCAATCACCATTTTCATAATTTGTAACAAGGTTATGCTCAAATCTCTTTGGAGATTTGACCATTGCTCAATCAATCAACATTGCAACATAGGAATTAGGAAAGGGCCAATTGCAACACTTCGTTGGCACCAATTCCCCCATGGGATCATCATGTTATTAGCTTAATTAGGATTTATGCCATTTCATTTAAGTTTTGTTTGTTCTTCATTTCCTAATTCTAGTTTGAATAGATGGATTTCATGGGGAATCTCTCATACTTATTTACATGCATTTGATCTAACAACCTAATGTGTTTTGTTGCTCTTGTACATTTGCAGGTTTAGGGGTTCACATTTTGGTGCTAGAAGGAGGACCTGAAAAGAAATTAATCATGTTTTTTTTGTAAAATTTTGCATTTTCCTTAACATTTTCTCGCAGGTCATAAGAAATAGCCGTGCGGCACCATATTGAGTTGCTTTCATAGCCACGACGCAATACTTCGCCACTTGTAGGGAAGCGGTGCAATACCGACCCGTGCCTAGTTTCTAAACCTCACCGCAGATTTTCCCCACCTGTCTTTCTTAAATCTCCTAACTCCACCACACGGTTCTATACTGAGCCGCTTTCAGAACTACGGTACCATATCACACCATGATTCCTCCAAACTCCGCCGCTTCAACTTTCCCGCCTAAAACTTTTGATATCTCAAACAAGGTCGCTTCCAAACTACGTCGCGTACCCTTGTCGCGTTGCTTTTTCACCCTCTGTTTCTGCAGAACGCCTCCTAAAGTCAACTGTGCGACGCTATATAGCATCGCTTTCACCCAAACTCTGTCGCTTTTACAAACTGCGTCACGGCAAAACAAAGATCTAAAATTGACATGTGCTTTTTTAAGTTTTGGATTTTTTAATTCCTAACCTTGTTTGTTGTCTTTTTTCTCTGGTTCTCTGTCATTTTTCAAGTTGGAAGCTCATCATGATCTCATACTTATCATGCAAGGAAAAGTGTTTTTAAACACTAAAGTGTTCTTCAACACTTGTGGGGGATTTTAAAATTTTGCTTGTTAAGAGAAATTTGTTAATATCTTTCGCCTTAGAAACACTAGACTTCTTTTTGGTTTAAAAAGAACAAGACAATTTTATTTTTTTGTTATGACACCATGTTCATTAGGCACAAAGTGTTTTTAAACACTAAAGTGTTCTTGAACACTTTTTAAGGAATTTGCTAAGTTCTTTTGCCTTAGGAATACTAGACTTCTTTTGGGTTCTAAATTAAACAATCAAATTTCTTTCCAAAAGTTGCCAAGGGGCTAAAAGGAACCTTAGACAAACATACTAGATTTTGTTTAAAGGTTAACAAATTGAACAAGGCAATTTCACATTTCCTTTGGTGCTTAAAAAGAATTCATTATTGCTTTGAGGGATTTAAAATGAACATGTGTTCTTTGTGTCTTGTAATCCTTTTTGCAAAGTAGTGTCATTTGAAAAGGCATATGTGCTTCTCTCGCGCCTCATGGCGATCTTGAGAATCGAAAGTCTTTTTGGTGACACTAACTTGCATTAAATATTGCCTCCACATTTCAATTTGGGCATTTTTAAAAATTGAACAAAACATGCGAGTGTGAGTAAACTTATTGCGGGTGTTCTCCCTTTATTTTTAAACAAAGGTTGATTGAACTATGAATATGTTTATTTGATTTTGTTTATCTTAGAGGGATTTCCTTGTGGGAAAAAGTACTCACCCAAGGGAATGACCCAACCGGAAACACGCTAAAGCCAAGTGACTTCCAACCGGTATATCAGTGTGGATTCTTGAGTAAAGTTCAAGAATCATGAGGATTATTCTGATGAGATGGACATAAATGGACTCTTGCTGATGTTGGATAATCCCCCATGAACAGAATGCCTGCATTAGAACCCTTTGTTTAGAAAAAGGCCAAAAACCTTGTCTATCTTGGTTGTGCAAAAGGTCATGTCCTTTGAAGCCGCCCCATGTTATACATGCGTTTTTGTTGTAGAAATGGAAGGTATTCTATGGGAGATTCATGGGTACTAATGCTTGGCTGACCCAAGAAGTGTGTGTTGTTGAGGGGAGTGAGTGTGGTCAAACATTTAGCCATTCACACAAGATATGCGCAGCTGGATTTGTCCAAGTGGGAACCCAACAAGATATTGCCTCATCATCCCAAGATTGTAAAAGTGCTTGGAAGAAAAGAATACATTGCTTGGTTCTAAAAAACTTGAAAACGAACATTCACAAGACCTTCAAATTTCAAACCCCTTTAAGGAGACAAATACCTTTGACGAATTTGAGCACTCTTTCTTTCCCTAGGGATTCTATCCTTAGAGGTTTCTAAGTGTTTTGATTCCATCGTCATTTGTTTTCAATAAGGTTAAACATAGGAGAATTTTTCCCTATTTCCCTTGATTTTCACATAATGGACTTTGTGGGATGAAAAAGGAAGTGGGACATTAGACATATAGTTTGAAACATAAGCAAGAAAGTGTCTTTGGTAAAAAAATTCATTAAGCCAAGATAAGAGACAAAATTGAACCGCATATGTGTTGTTCCAAATGATTTCCTGAAAGATCAAGATTCCAAAACCAAAGTCCAATAACCTTAGTCTGAAATCCCATGAACAGCACCTTGAAATGCTCCTTGAAGTAAGGAAAGACTAGTTTACAACTTCTATAAAAAGGCTTCAAGGAATAATCCAATTTTGTATGCATTCTACTATCAACAAAATCCCAAACTTTTCGAAAGGTTTGCTTTCCTCTCATAGGAAGTCTAGTGTGTTCTTCGACACCGAGGTTTTGTAAAGAGAGTTGTGTCTAGGTTCGAGTCTAGGATCAAAGTCATCATCTTCATCCGTCTTTCCATCAAGTCAAATCTCATTCCATCAACAAAATTCTTGGGAACTCTAGAAAAAGCACTCATGCTAAACTTAAAGGGCTAAACCAACATCACCCTATCTTGGCTTAACACACCTAGCCAAAATAGTCAAAATCTCTTGGATGAATTTACCTCTAGGATAAAAAAACTTCTTGAGGTCTACTAGTTCACAATCACATTGACTTAACGCACTTAGTCAATTCATCTCCTTGTGCAAGTTCCCCTAGGATAACATAACTTCCTAGGGACTACAACTTCACTACAATCTTGTTTGGCTCAATACACATAGTCAAACCATCACGATCAATCTAAGTCCTAACAAGTTTAACATAACCCTTCAAAAGTTCTCCAAAAGTTTTCACTCACTCACTTCATCCATTTATCCCATCATCATTACCACCTTCTTTGATATTTGACTTCCCTAGTTCTTCTCTTTTGGGCCTAAAAGGTTAGGATCAAACGATCCCTATTTTTTATGGTTCAAACAAGATCACAATACAAGAAGAACATGGAGAATATCAACAAAATATCAACTTTCATGGACATGAGTCAGTTAACCTCTGAAATAAACCTTGCGAGATCAAGCGATCCCCCAAGTAACTCTCCTTTATCATCACAAAATCCTCAAGAGGAGATCCATGAGGAGGACATCACAAACGAATACATGGGGATGACACAATCCGAAATAATGAAAATGGTTCAAAATCCAGAGAACCACAAAATTGTTAGTGCCATGTTTGGTCAAATACTTATGTGCGTTAGCAGAAGGATGGATCCAGTTCCCTCCCAACCTTGGTGCAAACAATAGTATGGACACGCCTCTTTCAAATGCATCCCCAATGCCAAATGGCAATCAAGAAATACCTCATAGCACCTTAGCCATCACACCAACCTCGCCAAATGTAAACAAGGGGAGTGCCATGTTTCAAGAGTTACAAAAGCATCACCTTGTGGCCAACAAGGAGGTGGCTATCACCACTGCACCAGATAGTTCTATCCCGGTAAATCCATTACACCCTTACGTCTCACTCACATTTCATAATCTCACTGGTTCATCTTCATTCCATGCCTCACCATCCTATCAATCAAACATACACACTTCTCTACCACAAGGAGAAGGTGGTTTGTTTGGGACAACCGATGTTGCTAATCCTTTTTCTTTCCAGGGCAGCATACCATCTCTCCCCCATTTTCATTCGAAACCACATCACCTCTCGGATTGGGTTTTCCTCCCCTAAACACTGATAGTTTCTCATATGCAGGCAACATGAACATCACATCAAATTCCCTATTTTTTCCTGCAACATCACAGCAACAAGTGGCAACCATTCAGGACACTACATCAATCGGTTCTCAAATATCCCAAAGCATACCCTTGTAATGACCAATTTTCTCAACCACCTCCCCCAACAACCCAAATCCCAACCGCCACCATAACCCTTTCACTTGTCACAATAGATGGCCTGATTCCCGTTCCACCACCAATCCCACCAAGAGCCAACATGACAAATTCATTCACCACTCTAATCCAAACCCTTCAAAAGTCCAACCAACAAAGAGTACTCAAGTAGAAGCAACAAGCACAAGCTCAAGCTCAAGCACAAACACAAGCACAAGCTTAAGTGCAAGAACAAGCACAAGCCCAAGTGAAAGCTCAAGCCCAAGCACAAGCTCAAGTCCAAGCTCTATCTCAAGCACAAGTGCAATCCCAACAATAGGCACAAGCCCAATACCAAGCACAACTACAAGCAATCCATCTGCCAGCATACCAACAAGCCCTGAAAGACTTTCAAGCACAACAACAAGCCAAACAACAAGATTTATTGGCACAACAACAGCTTGACCAACAACAAGCTTTGTTGGCGCAATAGCAGCTAGATCAACAACAAGCTTTGTTAGCACAGCAATAGCTTGAACAATAGCAGGCTTCATGGGAACAACAATAGATGGACCAGCAACAAGCATTGTTGGAACAACAACAACAAGATCAACAACAAGCATTGTTGGAACAACAACAACAAGATCAACAACAAGCATTGTTGACACAAATGCAGGCATACCACCAGGCTTTGAACGTATAGCAGAGCTTGCAGAAAATGCCCACTAGTACTCTTCCCACCCATAAAACACCTCAAACACCTCACAACTCATTCATTCCACCAACCGACCCAAGCAAAGATGTCGCAACACAAATCAAACTACTTTTGCAACAAATGTTGGACTTACAAGCAGGAAAAACCACAAGAACTCCAGGAAACTTGTGCCCTTATCCTTTCGACATAAGTCTCACCATGATACCATTTCCAAAGGGATTTGAGATCCCCAAATTTGACAAGTATAATGGAATAGGTAACCCTGAAAACCACGTCACAGAATTTCAGGTGCATTACATGGAGGTTGCATATGATGAAATGTATCTAATGCGACTATTCCCCCATAGTTTGACTATTCCATCCATGGAATGGTTCTCTCGCCTACCCATGGGAATTAAAACATTCGAGGAAATCATGGAAGCTTTCCTTAAGAATTATGCATTCAACATGGGTGCAGATGTTATTTTGGAAGAACTATCATCACTCAAACAAAGAAAAGGAAATTTTTTCACATCCTTCTTGCAAAGATGGCGATCCAAGGCCAATCAAAGAAAAATGGACCATGCCAGAAGAACAACAAGTTTGCACCATCATAGCCAATTTATATGAAAACTTGGTGTTCAACTTGAAAATGCAATGCATCACATCTTACGATCAACTGATCCCAAAGGCGCTCAACATCGAAAGAGCCCTTACTGCATGAGGAGGTACATCAACATTCACTCCGCCATAGGATAACCGCCCACCCAACAACTATAATGATAAGCTTTGAACATCGTCGAGGAATAAAAATATCACGAACGATGGTGTGGTCAATGCTAAAGTGGTGATAAGTGCCCCCAAGTAGAACATCCAAACCCATCATCAACCACAAAATCATAATCACAACAATGTGTAGACTGATGTGGTAGTAGCACAACAACAACCAACTCCCACCAATCAAATCAACAACTTGGTTAATCAAGGAGGACCACCTCTCTGAGGCAATTATCCCCTCAAGAGGAAATTCACGGCTCTTGGTGAATCGATTGAGTCCATAATGAAGAAGTTGGTCAAAGAGAATCTAATCAAAATTTCTAACTCTGAGAAATACGTGGAACCCATGACCAAGTCGCCATGGTATAGCAAAAATCTCCATTGTGACTTTCATAAAGTCAAAGGACATACCACCGCTAATTGCATGAGACTAAAAAAAATCATCCAAGACCTCATTGAGGATAAGATTATCAATATCGAGTAGCCAGCCAGAAACCAAGAATTGAAAATATACATGAATCTGATGCCGAACCACAACCAAGGGAACAATCAAGGAAATAATCAGGGGAACTATAAGGGAAAGCAAAAATATGCTAGTGCTAACCTAGTGTATGAAGAGATAGTTGGATGTGTCGACGAAATGGTCATAGTCATAAATGTCAAAGGAGCCAACAACGACTGTGGAGTCACCACACATGGCGGAAAGGTTACCATTGTCGGGGCACCAACTAAGACCCCCATTTCTAATATAAAAGTCATCCCCTATGACTACAATGTCATTGACCAGCAAAAGAGAACCTTCGCCCAAATTTCCATCATGGAACTATTGAAAATTTCTGCAGCCCATAGGAAGATCCTTGATGAAGCATTAGTTGTGTCCACCATCTTTGCCACCCTTGACACAAAGTAGTTCTAGGCTACGGTGGGTAACATCATTACCCCAAATCTCATTACATTATCTGACCAAGATTTCCCCCTGCAGCCATCTCATAACCACGAACTCCACCTTCAAGTACTCATCCATAACATTTGTTCTCTGACCAAGATTTCCCTCAACCCTTAACATTTGTTCTCTAAAGGTCATAAAGAAACTGGGATTTGCTGAGGATTCCATAAATAAGAAAAAAAGAATCACGATAAGGGTGTATGATGATCAAGAAAGAGTGTCTCAGGGCACTATCAAAATCCCCATCCAAGTGGGACCGAAAACCATGGAAACCACCTGTTAGGTCCTCAACCTCGATCTACCATATAATATCCTCCTTGGATGCTCATGGATCCACGGAATGAAGGCAGTGGCCTTGACATATCATCAATGTATCAAGTTCTCACACCAAAATGAAGAGGTCACTATATATGGAGATCCCAAACCTTTCACCTACTGAAAAAACTTGGAAGCCAAGTTTTATAAGATCCCCCAAGTACCAAAGAATGATGAAGGCCCGTCCACTTCATATATCGACCTAGCCAACCTCGCTTCCACTTCTACGACAGAGACACCAACCATCCCTGACATATCCAAAATCAAAAACTTGATCCAGGACAATGGATGCGGCGACTACAGAATGAAAAGAAATGCATTTGTTGTAGGAGAGTTACCACAATCTCCTAGGTCGCATGGACAACCTCATCCAATTGAAACACCTGTCCACACTATTAGGGAAAACCCTTCTGGATTCCACCGTTGGGGGGATCTCAATCGAGAAAATGTGGATGAGGAAGACATCTCAAACACATTATACCAAGATGAAAGGCCCACTCCCACCCTGCCCATGGATGAAACTAAGAGAGGATTGCAAATGATGTTTGGTATGGGCTATAAGAGGAATGAAAGCCTTGGAAAAAATAGTGATGGACGGTTGGAGCCCATCATTGTAGAAAGAAGAATGTGGAACCTTGGCCTTGGGTATACTCCCATGAGTATAACCGTACATGGCAGAGGTACTCTAAGAAGGGCAATCAGGTCCTCTCCTCAGGTAACAACAACCACTTCTAGACCACCTATATGCCTAGGTATCCCACTTGATAACTTCACCTTTGTCGTCATTGATGTTTGTGCCAGTAGTGACGATGATGATACCATAGTAGGTCTCCCTAGGCTCTTTGAGGGTTCCACCTTGTTAATTATTAGTACCTCCCTAGCTGTGTCATACCAACAAACCCACCGAATCACCTTAGTACACCCACAACTCATCGATCACGATCAACGAGGACTACCAATTCTAGGCTCATTCGAAAATGATGAGGTGCTCTCGAAATTCATGGGACTAAGGGATACAACTCCATGTGGGGATCACAAGCCAGGATTCACCATCATATTAGACACCAAGGCATATTATGGGGAGACGATTGAGTCCTTCAGTCACAAAAGGAAAATATCGAGAATAAGCTCAGGATTATTGATTGAAAACCACACTGTGGCACTCTCTAACCACAAAACAGTAAAAATAAAGGACACATCCAATGGTGAAAACCTATTTGAGGCATCAAAGGAGTAAGGATTCAATCTCGCCCCTACAACTCTACATCAAGAAAAGTCAGTAGTCCTGGCCGAGCAGTGCAACCCTGTCAACTTGGGAACAGAAAAAGAACCACAAATCACATTCTATGCTCAAACACTTCAGACAGAAGAACAAGAATTGTTGGCTGCATTCTTAAGAGAAAGAAAGAAAAAAATTTCATGGACCTACACTGACATGCCAGGTCTGGATCCTGAAGTAGTAGTTCATCATTTGGTTGTTTACCCTGGAGCGAAGCCAGTTAGACAAAAGTTAAGAAAATGGCACCCAGAGATAGCTCTGCTCGTGAAGATAGAATTACAAAAACTCTTAGACGTTGGCTTCATACGCCCAATTGACTATTCAAAATGGGTATCTAATCTTGTGCCAATCTCAAAACTGAATGGGGGCATCTGCATCTGCATGGACTTTAGAGATCTAAAAAAAACATGTCCTAAGGATGATTTTCCACTACCCAACATTGACATGATAGTGGACATGAAGGTCAGACATGAGATGATATCCTTAATGGATGGCTTCTTGGGATACAATCAGATAATGATCGCAAGGGAGGACCAGCATAAGACAATCTTTACATGTCCTTGGGGCACCTACTGTTGGAATATGATGCCATTTGGGCTAAAGAATGCAGTAGCCACATACCAAAGAGCCATGACACTGATCTTCCATGACATGATTCATAAAACTGTCAAAGATTATGTGGATGACATATTGGAAAAATCAAAGAAAAGGCACGATCACATAGCGACCTTAAGTGCAATTTTTGATAGGCTGGAAAAATACAAGGTCAGACTCAACCCAAAGAAATGTGTCTTTGGGGTACAATCAAGAAACCTGCTAGGGTACATAGTTTCAATGAGAGGGATAGAGGTGGATCCTACAAAGGTAAAAGAAATCCTTGATATGGAAGCACCTAGAATGCTAAAGCAGCTCAGAGGATTGCAAGGTAGACTCCCATCCATCCAAAGATTCATAGCACAACTAGCGGATAAACAGATCACCTATTCCCATCTGCTCCACAAGGGAATAGCATTCAGGTGGGATGACAAGTGTGAACAAGCATTCAACAAAATCAAAGAATATCTACTTACACCACCTGTGTTGATGCCACTGATCGTAGGGAAACCATTGATTCTATACATCTCAGCAACAACAACCGCCCTTGGTGCCCTTTTGGCCCAACATGATGAAAAAGGAACCGAGCGGGCCATTTACTATATCAGCATAATAATGGTGGGGCAAGAGCTCAACTATACATCAATAGAAAAGGCTTTCCTGGGACTGGTATTTGCAGCCCAGAAATTCAGACACTACATGCTAGCTCATCAAATTAAGCTAATAGCCAAGATAGACCCCCTCAAATATCTATTGTCAAAAGCAATGCTTACAGGAAGAATGGCTAAATGGGTTATGATACTATCTGAACATTATATTGAGTATGTCGAGCGAAAGGCGATCAAAGGACAATTTATTGCAGACCAGCTAGCAGAAGCTCCCCTCTACACAAACAACCCGCTAGTATCAGAGTTTCCAGATGAGTCCCTTTTCAATCTCAGCATAGCTGACCATAGGAAACTATACTTTGATGGCTCCTACATGCAACATGGGTCAGGAGCCAGTGTGTTCTTCATCACCTCACAAGGGGACTATATACCGAGATATTACAAGTTGGCATTCCCCTATACAAACAACATTGCAGAGTACGAGGCTTTAACCATAGGTCTCAAAATTGCAGCACAATGGTGAATCATGGCATTAAAGTTCTATGGGGACTCGCAGCTTATCATTAACCAAGTCAATGGGGAATACCAAACTAAGGACGATAAGCTCACACCATACAAAAAGGTGGTAGAAAGCCTCAAGGGATCATTCATCGACATCACCTTTGAGCAAATACCAAGGGAAAACAATAGAGTAGTGGATGCAATGGCAACAATTGGATCCTTGCTAGATATCCCTCACAACGTCTCGAAACATGAATTCCTGGTAGAGCAGCTTCTCATACCCACTTTCAAGGTACCAGAGTCAGAATATGCATGTGAACTCATTGGTCCCAATGATCTTTGGTACCATGAAATTTACACCTACCTAAGATTAGGAATCCTCCTAGCTGACATTACCCCGAACCTCAAGCGAACATTTGTCAAAAGGTCCTCACGATTTGTCATCCTAGGAGAAACCCTCTTCTATAGAAGTATCGATGGAACACTGCTACATTGCTTAACACCTGAGGAGGCCTTGACTGCTTTAACGGAGGTACACAATGGCACTTGTGGTTCTCATTCGAGTGGTATGACCTTGGCTAAGAAGTTGTTGAGAATCAGGTACTACTGGCCGATAATGGAGAGAGAGGCACATGACTTTGTCTGAAGGTGTCTATAATGCCAACAGCATAGAGACCTCATTCATGCACTAGCTCAAGAATTACATCCTATTGTTACACCTTGGCCCTTTTCCCAGTGGGGGCTTGATCTCATAGGTAAAATCTCAGCCACCTCATCTAACGACCATAAGTTCATCATCACTGCCACCAAATATTTCACAAAGTGGGTCGAAGCAATTCCCATGACCTACATCACGGGTAAACAAATATCCATGTTCAACCTGAACTACCTCATTTTTCGATATGGTGTTCCCAAGTCCATTATCTCTAATAACAAGACACCCTTCAAGAGTCAGGATGTCCGTGACTTATGTGAAAAATTCAAAATCCAACACCGTTTTTCCACACCATATTACCCACAAGGCAATGGCCAAGCATAAGCTACCAACAAAACTATCCTAAAGATCCTTAAGAAAACAATCAATGACTCTAGTCATGACTGGAACCTGTAGTTAAACCTCGCCTTATGGGCCTATCACACCAGCATCCACGCACCAATAGGTGCCACCCCATTTCCCTGGTCTACGGATCAGAAGCCATCCTCCCAATTGAGATCGAGCTCCCTTCCCTGAGAATATATTTGCAAAACCTCATCATAGATGAGGAATATAGGGTCACAAGACTAAATTAGCTGGAGTTACTGGATGAATGATGCATGGATGCCCTAAATCATCTACAAGTCTACCAGAATCACCTAAAACGAAGCTACAACAAGAAGATCAGGCAACGCACCTTCCAAGTCAGTGACCTTGTGCTAAAGGAGAACCAAAATAATGTGCCAAACCCGGATAGCAAAGGAAATTTTGAGCCTAATTGGCTGGGGCCTTTCATCATCACCGCAAGCTATAAATTAGGGGCATATCAGTTATCAACACTAGAAGGCGAACCTCTATAGGAGCCCATGATCAGTTCTCACCTCAAAAAGTTTTATTCCTAAAGAAATTTCAAGGTATAGAACCAAAAATACAAAAACAATCAGAAAAAGACCTAAAAAAATGGTTACCTTGATGAAAACCTAGCAAACAGGCATCTTGGTGACAACAAAAAAAGCAAAAAAGGCAAAAAATCCAAAAAATCAGAAAAAGGATTGAAAGTAGTAAAGAAAAAAATCGTCCTCTAGTGAAAACCACTTCGATGGCGGTTTGGATGGGTACCTTGGTGAAAACCTGGCAAATAGGTGCCAAGCGTAAATAAAGCACTCCCCATCCACCAAGATCTGCAAAACTCACTCATCCATTCCATCACACTTCATTAATCATCCATCTACCCATCTGCTCGCATCCATACTATAGCCTAAGCTGATGTCCATATCATATTCCACCATAGCGCTAATTGGCATATTCCTAAGGTCAGTTTTTGGCCTGCCTTTATCAAATTAGTCTATGGCACCACATTGGGGGCATGTTCCTATATCGACATCGGATCAAATTCGTTTATATTTTTGGAATCTTCTCAAAATTCAAAAAATCCAAAAACATCCAAATCATCCAAAAATCCAAAAAAATGTCAAAATATCAGAAAATCTTCAAAAAATTCATCATTGAGTCTTGTCAGGCTTTCACCTTGGTCGAACTACATCATCTCTAAGCTTGAATGTAGGCAAGGTTGATCTTTGATCATCCATCGAGATAGTTCAAGTTAGTCCTTAGGTGTCCATCACATTGGCAATCTATTCGCCCATCTAGTCTACATCTTAAGTCAATCCTTTAAGCAATAAAATGGCAACGCGTTTGTCCATCTTATCATCAAGTCAGTCAGTCGTTAGTGGAACTACATGGTCTCTACGTGTATAGTGTAGGCAAGGCTAGTCTATGGATCAGCTCTTGAGACCCCTCGAATAGGTCTTCAAGTTAGTCCTTCCATCGTAAAATCTCAAAAATACCAAAACATTTGTAAAACCATCTCAAAATACCAAAAACAGCCTCAAAATATCTAAAAAATCCAAAATGGTGCATCCATTTCATCTCGCTTTCATCCATGAATTTTCTCAATCATAATAAAGTCAATCGTCGCTTTCACCCTTCGGTGAGTCAGTCAGAAGAAAATCTAGCAGGTTTAAAAGTGAACACTCTAAATGGTCGAAGTCTCAAAAGTCTAAGTCAATAAGCAAGCAAGTTGGTCAACTCGGAGTATCAATAGCTTATCACCCAAATCAGTCTCACCAAAACCCTGATCAGTACATGTCCTAGGATGAATCCTTCCCACGATGGACATAAGCATCAGGTACCCCATTTTAGTTTAGCCTTGGCTAGCGGTATGAAGAACATTAGCTTGTTTTTTTTCTTTATCTTAGTCTCGTTAGGGGAAATTTACATAAAAAATGGGCCTCTTAAGGAACTCTAAAAAATAAAATATTATCTCATATAATACAAATTATTTAAATATAAAAAATATAAATTATTTAACTACATGAGTTAAGTGGGGACACACGTTCCTATTTAAATTCCTTACAAAACTGAAGTTAATGATTTTTTAAAAGTGGTAACATATATTTCTATTATAATTTATTAAAAAACTCAAGTTTAGTTTCTTCATTATTTATTTTTTATTCAAAAAATTTGATAACTTATTTTTTTATTATAATTTATTAAAAAAATCAAGTTCACTTTTTTTTCTTGATTATTTGTTTTTATTTTAAAAGTGGCAAAGTAAAAATAACTTTAGATATTTTATTTTTTACTTAGTATTTTATTATATATATATATATGATTTTATAGATTTAGATTTATTAAAGAATAATTTTATTTTTTGAAATATATAATTTTCTATAATAGAACTTAAGAATATAAATCTAAAAAACAAAAAGAATATTAAAAATTTAAGAAAAAGAATGAGATAGAATAAATATAGTTTTTTTTAAATATAAAAATTAGCTTTTTTTGTAAGAATATCATTAGCTTTTTTCTTAAAGAATAATTATTTTTTTTGAAAATATAAAAATTTCTATAATATAACTTAATAGAACTTAAGAATATAAATCTAAAAAACAAAAAGAATATTGTATATTTAGAAAGATGAATGAGATAGAATAAGATATGTAGAGTTAAATTAACCATCATTAGTTAAATCATAAGATTTTAGAAAGTTTTATTTTATAAAATAAATAATTTTATTTTTATTTTGGATGATGTCACTATACAGGTTGATGTCATCTTTTAGTTTATTTTTGATAACTTGAAAAGCTAATGATGTCATCCTTAGGAGGGCCATTTTTTATGTAAATTTCTCTTAATGTTTTAGACTTATCTTAGTTCGCGTTCATTCCAAGTTCCTCTCGATGATGCCTAAAACAAAACAGGTTTAGAGAGAAAGAAATGGGGCAAGGATTATTTATCTTTTTATCTACTATGCTTGTTGGATACTCTTGTAAAATAACTTAGTCATGTGTGCTTTGTTTGGTTTGTAGGGAGGATGTTTTAGGTATCTTGTTGACCACATAGGAAAGCTTGCTTTCTTGTGTTTTGGCTCGAGATATTTAGAATATTTGAACTATATCCTGAAGGAAGTACGTATGTTGAGTGTGAACAAGAATAATCCTATCTGTTTGACAAGTCAAAGTCCATCACACTAGGTACAAATGCCATCCTGGTCCATTATACCTTGATGCATCGTACCTATGTGTGTTATCAAACATAATGCATTTGACCCTTTGAAAATCCCAATTCCTAGAAATGCAAATCACCACCATCATCCTAACTAACTCATTAATTCTAAATTCTCCTATCTTCCTTTCACACTAACATGGTATCATGACAGTAATCAAAACATCGCCAATGCATACACTCTACATCCGCATAATCATTAGCACATTCAATCATATCATTATCTTAAGTTATGAGGAATAATATAAAGTTGTTATTCTAATCATCCTAAGAAAGCATTACATCATACATAATCATTATGCATACATAATCATTTACATATAATTACACCATCATTAACATACATTACATCCATAGGATCACCATTAAAAAGCATGGAAAATATACAAAAAGAAATGCATCCATTACATACATTACATCACATAAGCATAAAAATAGAAACATCTCATAGCATCATACATTTGCATATCATACATATACATATCATACATGTGCACCATACATATCATAAAGGGCGAATCATCTCATATATCATAAAAAAAAATTGTTATGATACAGATCAGATCAAGTGTACAGTGAATACATGGTATAATAAGGCCAAAATGGTACAACCCATAAATAAAAAATGCAAGACTGTATGTGATCAAAAGGGATAGCCCTACTAGCTGCTACCCTCCCCCACGTGTCTCTCACTGTGATCCTCTATCGGCCACCTCCCTATCTGTTGGGAGAAATCTGGCACTCTGCTCACTAATGGCACTGCCTACCGATAGTGCTGTCAATAGTACTCAACCTCTCTGATAGCCTCTTTGTACTCCCGAATATCAACCAATCGGCTCCAGGATGTGGAGGCTATGCTCTCTAAGTGTTTATGTCGGCCAATCTCATGATCCCTCTCAGATCATGCCTGATCTCTCTCGGTTGTAACTGCAACAACCTATTGTCAGGCCTCATCTTGCTCAACTATCAGAACCTATACTTAGCCTTGTAGCTGCTAAATCAATGCATCATGGGCACCTGGCTGTCCCACTAGCTATCCTGCAGGCTATCCCGTAAGTTGTCCCATAGGCTGTCCTGTAGGCTATCCTCTTGGCTGCCCCGTTGGCTGTCCCACTAGCTGATGTTGTGGTGCCACCCGGGGCTGCCCATCCGCTCCTACTATCTATTGTGCTCCATCTCTCAGAGGTGATTGCTAAGGAGGTGGTACACCTCCCCGACCTCTACCTATTGGCCTACCTCTAGGCGTCCGACATGGAAGCACTGTCCCAGGAACTGTCAGTCTCACTGGCGGTCTAAACCATGCCCTGTATGCTGGAGTCACCTCTACGTCTGCTGGCCCCTGATCATATGGCCACGACCAAGCCACTAACTGTCTAAATGAGGACACTGCCTCCTCTGCTGGAATCGGCTACCCCCATGATGTCTCCCTCATGATACAGGCAAAGAGGGCCATATACTGACCATCAGGTATATCCTACACCTCACCAAACTACCTGGCTACCCTATTAGGAAGGTACCTCTCTATCATAGTGTTCTCTCAACCCTGAATAAACCTGCCCTAGCAAGAAAAAAAGAGTTGTTGAGCATCATCATACCATGACCCAATACCCATCCATGGCCTCCATATAAACATTGCCATCTCATCCAAAATCTGCCGCTAATGGGCTATACCATCTGTACCCATGTGAGTGAAGCGAATCCTCGCCCTGCCATACCGCCACACCATGGAATCATCAATATCTATAACAACCGGTGTCACAATAGGCCAAAGCACTGGGATCTGCTCCCATGCCCAAATATGTAAAAGAGTCAACCCAGCCCCAAGAGCCTGACCATCCAAATAGGCAAACTCGTGCAAATCTCGGTACAAAGAGGCCAGCAGTACTAGTCCCTAGGTAGAATACACTCGGTGAGCGCACATCTATTGCCATGCCAATCCCCAACCCAGACTAAAGTATCGGCCATGCCGATTAGGAGCTATGAGGCTAGAAATAATGGCAGCCACAATCAAGCTACAAGTAAGGGCTATACCCCAGTACCTCTCCAAATCTATCTGACCATCATAGAGGATAAGCTCGTCAATACCCATAACACCAAAGCAGGCATCCCTACCCTCCTCCAAATAATAGATCACTCAGGCTCCATGAATGAGTAGTCGCAGGATGCACCAGACAACCTCAAGAGTAATGGTAGCCTCACCAGTAGGAAAATGAAAAGACGACGTCTCAATGTGCCAGCACTCGATGAAGGCATGCATCATACCCAAATTTTCCCGAACAATATAGACATACGCAACATGCCATAGACCAAGCATCCCAAGTTGCTCCTAAAGGAATACGTGCATATCCTGTAATCTATCAAGTACTGGCCACCGGTGCTCCCTCGAATGAATGACCTCGTGAATCTCATGGGAAAGGAAAGAAGTCGCGTTAGTTTCCCTAAAGAAAATTTGATGTCTGTATCACATTTCACTTTTGAAATAGCAAAAGTGGCGTTGTTCTCAAAAGCAACATAGTTTGTAATGTTCCAAACTGCGTCATGCGGTGGACTTTGACACCTAAATTTCACAAACTGGCCTGTGCAGTGCTATTTGTGCGAGCGGCCGAGTTTGGAGACCAAAAATCCTTAAAGCTAAACTATGTCACACGACGCTCTATGCACAAGCGGTCCTATATAGGACCGCACGACCCTATTTGTGCATTTTTTGTGGTGCTATATCACGTCGTGCCACCTAGACCGTACCTAATCCCTAATAAATGCACGAATAGCGAGAAAAATAAAAGTCAAATAGGGGTACATACCATGGGTCTTGCGAAGACTAGTTGTTGATACACTAGTACCTTCTCTGACACGTGCAAAGGAAGTTGTTGTTATGCCATCATTACCAAGTCTCAGAGCTCTGGGTATCAAATTTTTCAAGGTTTAAGATTGTAAATGTATTGAAAGTGACCGCTTGAGGTCTATTTAAGCCTGAAAATTAGGGTTTTTGTCCCCCGATCCCATTTTCACCCAACCGAGGGCCGTATTGCATCTTTTTTGGGTGTTTTAGCCTATTTTTGGGCATTCTGGGGCATTTCAGGCCTGTCGAACACCTTGTCATCTTTTTTTCATGAGATCATCCAAAAAATCAAAATTTTCATTCGATCTATCGAAGGGGCAATATCCAGCATTATCCTTCCACCGGGGCAGCAGTGGGGCATCTGAAAAAATTGATAAAATTTTTGAACCTTTGATCATAGCAGTTTATTCTTTGAATCAATGCAACAAGTACATTGCTTCAAAGAGGGGCAAAATATAGACATGGAAAATGTACTGTTTCATTTCGGCATGCTTGATCTTGATCACTAACATCATTTCCTCCAGAATCACACTCTCGGCATTTCATCGTAATTCTATCCCTTAATCTAATGAATCATTATTTATTTGATTAAGTCTATCACCTCCTCTGATTAAATTAATCAATTTAATTTAATTAACCTTACATCTCTGTTTAATTAAATAAATCATTTTATTTGATTAAATCCTCTAAATTCCTCTTATTAAATTAAATAAATTAAACCTTATTTTATTTAATCTAACATATTCCTCTTGAGTTAAATAAATCAAATGATTTATTTAATAAATCATTTCCTCTTAATTCTTGACTTAAATCAATTCTTAAATTCAAGCCAAAATTGTCACATCATCTAATTCTTCATTAAATTAATCAAAACCATGATTAAGTTAATCCCTCTCATTAAAATTCTCTAAAGAATGCAAATTGCACGATAAATCAATTACTTTGATTTATTTAATTCTCTATTTTCCCTCACATGGCATCAAAAGGGAATATTCCCTCATTTGAATTCAAAAATGCAAGTGGACTTGGTCCTTCCAACAAGGCATTTAAGACCTCTTACATGTCCTTGTGCATTGAGCCAAGTGACATTAACTCCATTTCCCTTTCGTCTTCAACAAGTCATTTCACAATTCAAATTCAAACTAAATACATTTATAGGCACTTTGGCCAAAATGTGCACAACCACTAACCACTCACATCATGACATGTGGCATTCAACGATTGGATTGAAATTTAGTCCCACATTGCTCAAACCTTGCTTTCTCGTCCAAATTGAAAGTTATAAATTGGAGGCTTCTCTCCTCATTTCTCATCCACAATCTTGATGCAAAGTTACTCTCTTCATATTGAGAGCCAATGTTGCCCACTTCACTCAACCAATCACCATTTTCACAATTTGTAACAAGGTTATGCTCAAATCTCTTTGGATATTTGACCATTGCTTAATCAATCAACATTGCAACTTAGGAATTGGGAAAGGGTCAATTGCAACACTTCATTGGCACCAATTCCCCCATGGGATCATCATGCTATTAGCTTAATTAGGATTTATGCTATTTCATTTAAGTTTTTTTTTTTCTTCATTTCCTAATTCTTGTTTGAATTGATGGATTTCATGGGGAATCTCTCATACTTGTTTGCATGCATTTGATCTAACAACCTAATTTGTTTTGTTTCTCTTGTGCATTTGCAGGTTTCGGGGTTCACACTTGTTATTAGTTACTTTTCCTTGCATCCATTTGCACATGGGTTTTTTATTTCCAAACATTAGATCCTTGAATAGGAAACCTATGAACATTTTAAACAACTCATAATTTTCTATTTTTATTACAAAAACCTCTACTGGGACAAAAACACCCTTACTGGTATCGTAGTCCCTCTCAGGGTTTTTAGCTCAAAATCATGTTTGAGTTGTGTATTGTTTGTTCCAGTTCTTGGAGCCTCCAATTTCCTTCAGTAGTACCAAGATACCCTTACTGGCATATTAGTCCCTAATGAGTTTGAAGCTATAGTTTCCAAGGTTTAAATTTGCTTTTCTGGATTTCTATTTGTTGTCATTGTTTATCTGTTTCATTGGACTGACTTTTTGTTACATTCATTTCACTAAATCTAGTTTAAAGTGCTTCATTTCATGTACTTCTCAATTCTGAATTTTCATTTATAACATTACATCCTTCAAATCATTACATATTATAATCAACAAATTACCTTGTTTGAAATCTAAAAATTGCATTTATACATTCCATTTTGGGCCTTTACATTGCATTTTGAGTTTGCATAGATTACTGTTCAAAAAATTTAGTATCTATCCTTTCCAAATTTTCAAAGAAAAAGTTAGTCAATAAGCATGTTAGTCATTAATTCAATACATTCCCTAGTTATGAGAGTCTCTTAGCACAAGCAAGTGAAAATGGTGATGCTTGCCTTAAAACAATACCCCCTATTATCTCTCCTATTTGTGGGAATGATGTGATACAATATGTTTCAAGCATATAAAATCATGATGATCATAATTTTTCTTCTTCTGATACCTCTCATTTTAGAGATAAAGGTATCTTGGTGAAAGAATATACAATTGTTGAGAATCATGAAAGTATTGCTTCTTCTTTTCCTCATCCCCCTTGGGAAGATATTATATCAAAAGAGAATGAGATCATAGAAAAATTCCTAAACATCACCTTACCTAGCTTCCATTCATCCCTTGCTTGTGATAATGTCCTACTTAAAGAGGATGAAAACATAGATAAACATGACAATCACATATATTCTTCTCCTAGTTGCAAAGACAATACTATGATTGGTGAGAATATTATGTGTTTCTCTTCCCCTAGGGAAAACCTTATTGAAAAACACATTCCAACCATTGATAAATCCCTTACATATGATTAATTTATTGAAGAAGAACCAACCTTTGAATGTCACATACATTTAGTTTGTAGTTCTCCTAAAAACTCTCCCCTTCTGGAATATATCATGGTGCAAGAAAATGAGAACATTGACAATAGTAATTCCTTAGATGAAGATGATGAAGAAAAATTAGACTCCTCTTCACTAAGAGGCCATGAAAATAAGGATAATTCTTCTAAGGTTATGCACCTTAGATACCCCTTGGAGTACTTTATCGAGACTAAACTTATCATTTATCCACCCTCTCAAAAAATACAAGTTAAAAAAAATCATGTCCTTATCCTCAAAACACCTAAGAATAATGTTTCATAGCAATTGATTTATAATACAATTTATCATACATAAAGACCTAGGAACAATCCACAACTAAGAAAAACACCTTCAACATCCCTACCATTTCCTAATCCTATCTTTCCTAGTGCCCTCGTTTACCTTTACAAAGTGGAAAGGAGTATGATCTTTTTGAACAACTTAAGAATACTCTGGAAAAGATATCCCTTTAGGCCTTCATTTAAAATTCACCTAACTATCACACTATACTTCAAAGTTAGTTACAAAAAATTACTATCCCTTCTAATACACAACCAAATGAAATAGCAACCATGATTCAAGGAATAAATGCTAACATTGTTTTACCCCAAAGTGAGCTCCTTGTTGTGGAAGTGCAAAAACACTATGATTCTTTCATGATCATAGCTCAATACAATACCACATGGATAAAGATAACCCTTGTTGACAATGGCTCAACGTTAAATGTGTGTAGTGCAAACCTTTTGGATAAGCTTGGTGTTGATAAATCAAAAATTCAATTTGACTCTTTATCTATTAAGGGATTTGACAATGTCGGAAAACAAGAACTTGGAGTGATAACTTTACCTATTACAATTGGAAAGGCTACCTTAAAAATACCTATTCATGTTATGCCTCATGATATTTCACATAATCTTCTTTTGGGAAGGTCGTAGATTCATGAGATGTATGTAGTGCCTTATACCCTTCATCGTAAAATGAAGTATGTCTAAAACAAAAAAGTGTACACATTAGATGTTTATAATTAGCCTTACAATATTTTAAAACTCAATAAAAACAAGGAAAATCCTTTTGAAACATTGACACCAACTACACAATTAGAACCCATGCAAGAACAACAAGAAGATAGATGTACCAAACCCTTCACAGTGATATCGCTAGATGTTTTGGGATCATTGAATTTTGAACCAACATTCATGGTTGAAAATAAGATCATAAATAAATATTTAGACAAGGGAAAAGAAAAAATGGTAATTTCAACACAAAACTCGAAAGACCCTTTGAAAGCATCCACCTCAACCACTCTAGAAGACAAGGAAAATTACACAACAAACTTTGATGAACTTAATCATGGAAAACCATCGAATCCAAAAGAGATGAAGAAAATTAATGGAAAATGTTATGAAATGATGAAATAACTTGGTTATAGTGGAAAAGGATGTGGTGTTAGAGAATAAGGTATCTATGTCCCCATAGAGCCTCACACACAAGAAAATACTAATGGTCTTTGTTATTGTCCCTCAAAAGAAACAAACAAGCCTTCATTTAACATCAAAACAATTACAAAACATCCTTCTAAGCTGACTTTAACATTGGTGCATCCTGAATTGATAGTCACTAGTGGTGTTGGTTGTTATCCTTTGCAAGAAATGAAAAAAACAAAGAAGTTTTTTCTTAATTTCAATTTTATCATGCAAAACACTAATGATTTGATTTTTTTAGACTTTACACCCTCTTGTAAAGAAGAGAACAAAATCTCACAATCTAAAGTCTTGTGTAAGTATGACACCTGGTACTAAGAAAGAGTTATCTTTGTCACAAAATAAATGAACATTTTCTACTATTGATCAAGAAAGTATCTTGTTGAGACTCCTCCAAGATTGTTTGATATCACTTACTCCAATAACATGAAATAAATTTTACTACAAGAGTCCATTTTGTGCATACCATAGATTTCATGGTCATTCTACTAATGAATGTAAGGCTTTGACAAAAAAAATTGAATATCATAGGGAGTGTGGTGCTCTCCCTTAGGTTGAAGCACCTAGTTACTCTTTTCATTTTGTCTCATCCTTGTCCTGCATTAAGTGGGGGCAAGGGGTTAGATAGCCTTGTTCCCGCATGTCACTTGTGATTGACTCTTCTGGGTAGTTGACCAACTTTCATGAACATATAAGAGAAATATTGGGATGTGGGCGATGTGCCTTAAGTAGTCTCACATGTCACATTTTGAGGGCAACCCATTCCCTTTTCATGATATAGCTTATTAGAAACATATGGCATAGGTCTTTCCTAATAATCTCTCATTTCTTCTTATACTTTAAGTCAATTTCTCACAACAATGGTGTTAGCAACTGATTTAAAGTGGGGGCATAAATCAACTCATGTTTCATTGTTCAATTTTATTTCTTCCTGTCATATGTCCTTTTCTTGATGGTTTCATTGGGTTTGATTTCCTCCGAGAGTGTGATATTTCTTTGAATTTTCCTCTCTTATAGACATTAAGAACAATGTTCCTTAAGATGAGACCTTGCATGAACTAAGAAAGGTCCCTTCGAACATCTGGGTGCTTTCTTTTTGTCTTTCATTTTTGTACCTTATTAAATTCATGGAGGTATGGCTTTTATATGGCCCCTTAGGGCTCACCTAGTGAACAACTAGCTTCACTATCCATTCTGAGCATGCATTTTATTCTTGTCCTTATCATAGTCACGGGGGTATGATGTTGATATGCACTTCCTAGGGCTCACCTAGTGGACAACTAGCTTCACTAGCCCTTGTGAGTATGTGTTTTTTTTGCATACTGGATAGTGTTTTCTTCTTGTAAAAATTTTTGGACAAACAACCTAGACCTGATCCACTGCGTTGGATGACCAATCAAAGCTTGATCTATTCCATTTTTTGTTTTCCTGTTTGTTTTTACTATCTTTGATGGTGTATTTTGGTGATCTAACTATGGATTCATATATCATCCACACGTGTGTTCCTTTGAGCCTATGTTGGTCTGTCATAGGATCTTGATCCTAGGGGCTTGCCCACCCTCTTGGTTATTGTCATCCTATCTTACTAGAATTTGTACATTTGAACCCCTCTTGATTGTGTGGTTGGCTACTTTAGTGTGATTTTGAAGAAAGTTCATCCTCTCACTAAAGTGGGGCTAAATGTAGTGTAGGAAAATGTATACCCTTGAATTTTCACACTTGTTTGGGCCCTCCTTGCTTTATTTATCTTTCTTTATGTCTTAATTGGTCCTATTTTTTATTCACAAGCCTAATAAACAACATATTTTTCTGGATATTCCTGACAACCATCAAAGAGAAAATGATCATGTAATGATTTTGTCTTTGTCCCTAATTTTTGAGTCAAGACTAAATGGCCACCTAGGGTGTCTTAGTCCCCCAAGGGTCTTGGGACCTTGATTTTTAATACACCTAAAAAGATCCCTTTTTGGATTCTATGCCCCGATATTTGAGCCTTAGGACTAAGACACGACCTAGGGAGTCTTAGTCCTCCTTGACTTCTTTTTCAGGATTTAATTTCAAATTCTAGTGTGATTTAGCCCCCTTTAATTAATGTTTTCCTATGTCAGCTTGATGTGATGTAGTTTCGGGATATTAAGCATAGATAAGTATAAATACAAGGTTCATTCATTTATTTCTCATCTATCAATTTGAGTATTTATTCCTAATATAAAATTGGACTTCACAAGAGCATTCAAGCACATTTCATCAAGCATTTTGGAGATATCATCCAGATTCAAGCATCATATCAAAGTAGATTCTTGCATTATGTGTTTTTTTCTAATAAAAATTTTGATGTAGGGTTTTGATTCAAGAAAGATCTATCAAATCATTTCATTAATTCAAGATCTGCATTCAAGCTAGCCACTTCACATAAGTTTTCAGAATTTACAACAAGGGTTTGGTGAGTTGTAACATTGCATATTGTTCATTCATCATTTCCCTACATTATTCCATTTAATTTCAAGATTTACTTACCAACAAGGGGTTTGACCATGGAAAACAACCATTTACTAGAAATCAACAAGTTTTTCCTCTCTTGTATGCTTGTGATTGCAGATTTATTTTGAAGACTTGAAAATAATTTGGAGTGCAAGATTGCAAAGTTTCATTACAAATTTTTCATCTTCACGGAAACTTACCTATAGGTCAAATCCGAAAGTTTCAGAACTTGAGATCTGAAAGGAAGCAAGTGTAGTTCTTGGACTTTAGTATCACATTTAGAGTTTTTAGAAATCTATAATGGGACTAATATTCCACCTAAGTCATCTTATTCCTCCTAGGGATATTTTTCAGAGATTCTTTGAGATTTTGTTCCAAGATTCAAAGATTCTAAGACAATAGTAAGGGAATCTTTGTCCTCCATGGAATATTTGGACAACTTCTTTGCATTTTTGAAATCCTCATCACATCTCCAAACATCCCAGGTACACACACCCTATCTTGATATAGCATAATTTCATCATTTTCATCGCTCATTTAGCTTACATAACTATGTTTTGTAGGTTGAATGTTTATTTTTCTTTTCCAAGAATTTGATTGGTGGTGAACCCATAAAATCTGAAAGAACCCCCTTCCTAGGTCCTCCTAATTGAGAATTGATGCACCTTGTGAGGTTGATAGTCAATCCAATTAGGGTTCTTAGGACAATATCGAATGACCCAGAGAAATAAGGTGAGCACACACACTCATCACTTCATTTTTTTTCTACGGTTCAATTTTTCTATGCACTTTGGTTTAAACATTTTTTAGGATTTGAAAAATAATTCCTCACAAGGTTTAATAGGCTCCATAGGTTCAAGCTAGAAGAAATCTAAGGAAGATTTCCCATGGGAATACAAAGGATTAAATCCACTATGATGGACGGTAAAAATTTCATTGTCAAAGGGAAACTTTAAGCATGTATACACTATCAATGGGACAAATTCAATGGAGCATAGCCATGGATAACCAAGCTCCACACGAAATTGGTCGAATATGATGGAGAATGAGACATCTAATTGTTTCGGTCCAACAATTAAAGGAAGGGTGATTGATCCCATCGTAGGGCAAGCGGAACCATTATGATTATTTATCCATGCTTTCAATATATCATATGTTTTTTGATAGAGTTCATACACAAGTAAGTATTCCTTAATGATCACATTCTCTCCATAGACAAGATCAATTAATATCCCATTAGTGGGCTTATTATAGGTTCGGCCAGCTATGTAAAGAGGACCATCGGGTGCATGCTTAAGTATATCTTGTGAGGAGAAAGCAATGTCAAGAGGCTTTTTAGTTCAGCCCTTATTTGGTTGAACTTTTATCAATCCAACCATATCATCTAAATGACTTTTTTTGTTAGTATCCATAGCATCTTGTTCAACAATATCCATGTCGTCATCAGTGTCGAAATTCATCACACCATTATTTTTAGTTTCTTGGACAAATGAAACATCATGTTTTGGCATAGGGTTAGTAAAGATTTGTAGTTTTAGTTAGGAGGGGCAAAAAAATTATTTCCTTGATCATCAACACCTCCAACTAAAAGTAGACTAGAATCAATGAGGTCTTGCACAAGATGTTTAAGATGATTACAATGTTCTATGTCATGTATATTTTTTTGGTGATAATGACAATAAGAATTTGATCTAAACTTTAGTGATAGGGGTTTATTAGGATCATGTTCTCTAATGAGAGGTAAGGTGATCATTTTTTGTTCTAAAAGTTGTGACATTGTGTTATGAAGGGTATCAGGTAAGGAAGTAAATTGCCTAGCCGGATCCCCAAATGCAAAAGGATTTGTCTTCCTTATAGAAGCCACTTAGGTATCAACATGCCGAGTTAGTTGAGGGGGATTTAGGTGGAGGAAACATTATTTTTTTATAAAGGTTTGGTAGTTGTTTTGACTTGTAGATTCATACTTTTCAAGATGGCTAGAGGTGGATTTTGTTTCATGACTACCAAACAAGTTTTGATAATCATGAAGGGAAGTACACAAGTGAATGAAGGGAATTTCATCATTCCAAGCTTATCTTGTAATTTCATTTGAAAATTCGTAATGAATATTATTTGATGGTGAGGATTTGGAATTTGCACATTAGTTTGGGAATAAAGTGATTGGTAACATGAAATGACGTTAGTAACCTTTTCATCATATTTTTTCTTACATCTCATCAAATCGACCAAGGTCATCTTAGGGGTCATGTGCACTTGGAAATAGTTAATAAAAGCCTCCAAAAGTTCATTGAATGAACAAATTGAGTTATTTAGTAACAAGGAGAAGCATTCAAAGGCAATACCCTTCAAGGATCTAGGGAATAATTAAGCTAGATTTTTACCTTTGAAGATGAAATCACTACATAAAGTGGTAAAATTAGAAACATGGTTAGCAGGATCTCCCTTCCCATGATATTTCTAAAATTGGGGAACTTCTACACCTTGCAGCATTTTTTGTCTCAATATTTCAAAGGATAAGGGATTGGTTGTTATGTATTGTGATTTTTTGAAGATTATTATTTTGATTTAGGGTTGCAACTTGTTGTTGAAGGGATGTTATTTTTTATAAAAGTGTATTAATGATAGTATCATTGTTGTTGTAAGGTGGAGTATAAGGTGGTGTAGGGTATGTATGTAGAGGACAACTGAAATGTAAACTCGGTATGGAGGAGGTTTGAGGAAATATTGTAGTTGAAGGCACAAAGCTAGAGGAATTCCCTATCAAAAGGGCTAAGGAAGTGTTCACACTACTAATGGGTTGAATTGTTATGGTAGGTTGTGTACTAGTGTATGTAGGGATAGAAATGGGTATCGTAGAGGTAGGGATGGAAGTTCCATCTTGGCTTTGAGTGCATCCCAAAGATTGGGTAGAGCTAGGGATAGTAGGGTAGTGTTGCTAATGGAAAACACAAAATTTGAAGGCATGGTAGTCATGGGGAGTAAAGCATGCATACTCGGTTCCATATAGGGTTGATTACCAACACTATAAGGAAGAGAGCTATAGTGTTCGTATGTGGTGATTGATCATTTTATATTGTACACTCTTCATGTATCCTATTTTTTTATTTGTCATCAACAAGATAAAAAAAATTACTATAAAACCGTAATTATAGAAGCTTCTAAAAATCTTGTAATAAGTGGTTGGGTTGGGAGTTGTAGTACGGAGTTATTCGTGAGATTGTAATTGTTTTTGCACTAGATAATAAAATCATTGGATGGCTATGGTTTTGTGAATGTAGCCCATATTGGGTGAACCATGTTAAATTCTCTATGTTGTCTTGTTGCTACTATAATTTTCTATATTTTATTTCTTTGTTTTATTGATAAAATATGCATTTAACTATTAGATATATGTCTTCTAACCCCAACAGGTAGTATTAGAGCAAGGTTGTGTTTAGTTATAATCTACATGAAGGTCTCATGATTAAGTGAGATTCTCATAGTTGAGTGGGAGTAATGGCAGACAAGGGTAAGTTGAAGGTTGATAAGTTCAATGGGTAGAACTATTAGTTCTAGAAGATCCAGATGAAGGACTACCTCTATCAGAAGGATTTATGGTGGCCATTGAAAAGAAAAACCAAGAAAACGTCAACAATCTCTGATGAGGATTGGGATATTTTGGACAAAAAGGCTCTTTGCAGTATTCATTTATGCCTTGCATAATTGGTGACATTCAATATTACAACAAAAAATCCAACTCAAGAGTTGATGCAAACCTTGGTGAATTTATACGAAAATACTTCCACTTTGAATAAAGTATTTCTTATAAAGTGTTTATTTAATATGAAAATGGTAGATGGTGGGTTAGTTTTTGATCATTTAAATGAGTTTCATATAGTCACCTATCAATTAAATTTTGTAAATGTAAAATTTGATGAAGAAGTGAGGGATCTTTTAATTTTGTTTTCTTTTCCTGAAAGGTGGAATAGATTGGTAATGGTTGTTTGGTGCTACCAAAATAATGGGTTACACTTTTTGGGGCATCCTATATTTTTTCCTGAAATCACATATTTTTGGAAAATATAATTATTTAAGCCTTTAAAGGTTCCATTTAAATGATTTTAATTAAGGAGGGTTTGATCAAATCCCCTTAGATCAAACCTCCTTGGATAGAACCCCACTAGTTTTAAACCATACCTACAATGGAGTCTCCTCTACAGCTATCAAAAAGTTGATAAACCACCACTTTTGATTTACCTTTTGGGGGATTAAATGAATTCATTTAAAAAATTTGTTTTGTTAGTATGTAGCCCTTATTATAAGCTTCCCAAAAAGTATAATTTTAAATATATTCAATTTGATTATTATATTTATATTTTACTTTTTGTGAATTTAGGTTTTGCAATGAACATCAAGGTTTCATTGTTTTGCACATACGAAAAACCAGGAAAATAGTGAAAAAAAATCTAAAAAATACATGTGCACTAGGTATTGATGTCCTTATTCCAACAAAAAAAAGATAACTTAATTCAAGTACATACAAAAAAAGTTACGTGGTATGAAGTACACCTCTATCCAAATTATAATTACTCTAACTTGGAAATTAATTAAAAAATATATGCAACAAAAAAATATCAAAAAATATCCATGCACTAGATAATTGTGTGACAAATCTATTTAAAAAAATATAATTGTATCCTTTCTATAAAAGAATTTAGTGGTCCAAAGTAAATATCACTTTTTAAAAATGTTTGTTTAGTAGAAAAAATAAGTTATTAAAAATTACATAAAATAATTCACAATTTATTTTAAATATAATTAGAATCTACATAGAAAATCACGCATATCACTATTTTACTTCATCTTCAAATTCTTAAGGGTTTAGCTACTATAGTTGTAAGAAAGTGAAGATTTCAGGAAAAATATTGATTTCAATGTCAAGTTTGGCCAAAAAGTGTAACCCATTTGTGTCACCAAAAAGTGAGGACTTTGTCACTTTTCTCTCATTTGGACCTTTGCCTATGGACTTTGGACCATTTCAACCCATTTCCAAGACTTGTGACGAAGTGTTGTAAGGTGTTGCAAGACATTTTCATACTCTCCTAGGCTTTTCATCACTTAATTAACCCCTTGTTATGCTATAATGACCCCTTAATACACATACAAGCCTTATCTTAGTGTGTTTTATGAAGACAATCCCGAAAAACATAAATAATAATATTTTAATCCTCGAAAATCAATGAAAAATGCCCAGGTGGACTAGGTTGCCACCTTGGGTGACCTAGTCCCATGTGGCATAAATTACAATTTTAAGTTAAATTCTTTTGGGATTTTAGTCTCTAAAACCTAAGGTCGGTCAATATGAAGTTATTTTGGGAAAATTACTGCATGACTTGTATAAATAAGCTCAAAAACCCTAATTCCTCATTATGCACCATCCATTTTCACTTCTCCTCTCAATCTCCCACCTCTCCTTGTTCTCAAGAAAACTAGGGTTTCATCTTGTAGGTCAATAAGACACCATTTCTGAGGCATTCAAGGGCTAGTTGTTGCAACAACACAAGATCAATCATCAAATGCAAGGTAAACTCCATTGTTTCATGCTTCCTTTCATTTTTTACTTCATTTTCTATTTCATTTGGTTTTGATTACTCAAAGGGGGTTTGACTAAGGCAAACCCCTAATCTCTAACCCTAACCCTTGTCTCTTCTTTGCATGTGTGATTTGCAGGTTTTTGTAAGTAGGTTGGTAAAGAAGAAAGGTTTTAGGAAGGTGCTATCAACTCATCAGAAAAATTCAAGTCAACCAAACCCTAGTTCAAGCTTGGAGGCCTCTTTTTGCCTGTTTTCAACAAAATTTGAACAAGATATCTATTGGAATCCAAAGTGCAGATTGGGGACTCCAATATCCCCTTTCAGGTTCCTGAAAACCTAGAAGAGGACTAGGTCACCCATAATGGTGACCTAGTCCCTCTCAGCTTGTGTTTTTGGGAATTTTCACGTTTTTGAGCACCCATTTGGCAGAAACCTATTTCGGCAAAATTTCCCGACGAAAGGACTAGGTCGCCCAACTTGGCGGGAATGTCCTTATGAAGAATTTAGACATTTTCTAGAGGATTTCAGGGCCTTTCATCTGCAAGTTTCTATTCCTAGGTGTACAAGTTTCTATCTTTCCTATTTCCCTTTTGTTTGTAAGCATTTAGGTTATTTTCTTTACATTGTATATAGTTTAGAATTATATTGTTATGTTTAAACTTCTTTAGTTAGAATAGTACTATTTCATGTCCAGCACTTAGCCACACTACACACACATATCACAAAACCCCCAATTCAAACCCTCCTTCCTTTGAATGAACCCCAAAAGCATACCATTCGTGTGAGAGAGAGTCATTCCACAAACCAAGAGCTCCTAGGTGAAAAACTTAGGAGCCTATTTGTGGAATCCTCTTTCCCTTATTGAGTATCTTTTTGGTGGTTCATTTTGGTGAATCCGACATCCTTAAACCCTTCCTTTCTTGTTTAGAGTCCATCATTGTCCTAGGGTTAGCTTGCATTGCATACTGCATTAGTGAAAGTGCATCCTAGGTTTTCAACCATTGCATTAGTGAAAAGTGCATTTAGGCTGCATATTTCCACCTTAGATCACTAAATCTTTATGCATTTTCTTTTTAGGTCTGCATTATCCTACACAGAAAACCTAGTCCCTTCAAGGTTCTGAAACTACCCTTTATAGAGTTGAAAACCCTATTTTTAGGCTTCTATTTTGTACCATTACCTACTTGTAACAACTGGTTGTGTTTTTGTAGCATGTATTTTATTAAAATTAGCTTAAATTAGCTCATTTCATGCATTGTTTAGTTTCAATTTTGCATATACTACATTTATTTTTTAGATTGCTACATAGTGTAATCAACAAATTACCTTGTTTTACATCTAAAAAATTGCATTTCAAAATTTTATTTTTAATAATTGCATTGCATTATCTTCCCTCTCTCTTCAATACAATGTTTTCTTTTAAAATATGTGGCTTTGAATTGGTTTCAAATGGATTGTATAAATGTAATATTCCTTCTTATGAGTTCAATGTAGATTATAATAATGAATTCATTAGAGAACATGTTCATAACCAAAACATTGATACTATTCTTAACATTGCATTACCCCTTGATGAGGAAATTTGTGTTGATAATCATTACAATCATACTTGTGCTTCTCCCTATACCTCTTCTATTAGTGAAAAGGGTATCTTTGTGCAAGAAGCTACAACTATTGAGGGTCTTTATTGTCCCTCTCCTCATCTCCCTTTGCCCAACCTTACAGAACAAACATTTCTTGAGATCACCTTACCTAGTCTCTCTAACCATACCCATGACTCTCAAACTTTCTCATCTTGTAGCATCCCTCATCGATGCAAAGAGGATAGTTTGGTGTTAGAAGATACTCCTAGTATGATTCATGAAACTATTGACCCCCCTTCCCCAATGCTCCTCCCCTTTGGGATGATCTATTTGACAATCATAGTGGATTTTCTCTTGATGCCTCCCTCCCTTGTGATGCAGCATGTGATGAACCTCTTCCATGCTCTCGTACTAGGGTATATGGTATGGAAAAAGAGAATGAGACCCTAGAAAATCAAATAGATTCCCATCTTACCCATCCCACTCCTCCCTATCCCATCATTGATCATTCCCCTACTAGTGATGAAGTTATTTTAGAAGAACCACTCCTTCAATGTCAAGCACATGAAGCTTATAGTTCTTCTAAACTCTCTCCTTCTAGGGTGGATGTCATGATGCAAACTCAGGATAAAACTGACTCCTCTTCCCAAGGGGATGTTAATATTATCCAACCAGGTATGTGCAGGATCATCATGGAAAAAACAAGCCCTTAAGTGGCAATGAAAATTCAAAAAATCAGAGTTACGCAACTTGACGTAAAAAAATGAATAAGTTATCTATATTATTTCAAAAATATGTAAGAATAGAGTTTTTAGTAAATTGAATGTTGTTTCTTAACTACTAGGTTTATTTTTATTTTTTAAATCTTTTTGGTGAAAATTTGAAATTTCAATGTAGTAGTACTCAAATTTTAGGGAAAAAATAAGAAGTAGGTGTCTGTCTAACCACCCTAACAACAATAAAATGATAATATTTTTTTATAATATTTTATATATAAGTAGAGGACTCATGTCCCGATGTGATGCATATTGTTTTGTAATTTTTTCCCAAGTAAATAATTAATTACGAGTTTTTTATTACCAATTTTAAAAAATATAAAAAATCATATGTCTGACCACCTCAACTTGGTCAAAACTTCATGAAATTCAACTCTTCTTTTTTTAATCCTATAGTAAGTGAAGCATAGAATGTGACGCATGTTTCAAATTCAAAAAATGTGATATTTTTTGAAAGATATAGATGTTTTTCAATCAACCTATCGATCAAGAATTTAGTCATAATTCAAATAGAAAATGAATAATAATAATTTATTAAATTCAAAGTAAAGCATAATTTATATTGGTGGAAAGATGAGAATCTCTTTTAAAAACCCTTTTCATTTCATCAATTTTGGATAAAAAAAGTCGTGAGCCACATGGGCAATCATATCACTTACATATCGCCACTTTTTGGCCCATCATGATCCTGCACATACCCAACCTCAACTCATCCTTTCCACACCTTCTAAACCTAAATTCATTCTCTCCCCACTTAAACCTAATGTGTTGCAAAAATCGAGTAAAGATACCATTGCTCATACACATTTCACTAGAATCAACCCGCATTCCCAGCCATCAACCTCAACACCCTTACCTTCATCTCCTCCCATTCTTCCAATTGCCCCTTGCTTCAATTACTTCCTTAGGGAGTATGACCTTTTTGACCAATTAAGAAATAATCCCACAAAAGTATCTTTATGGGACCTTATCCAAGCCTCCCCTCACTATCACCACTTGATGTAGGATGCTTTACAAAAAATTCTCGTCCCTTCCAATGCACAAACAAATGACATTCCATCTATGATCCAAGGCTTAAACAGTAACATTGTTTTCCACCAAAGTGAGCTCCCTCCTTTGGAAGTACAAAACAAATCTAAAGCCTTCATGATCATATCTCAATACAAATGCACAGGGATCAAGAGAATACTTGTTGATAATGTCTCTGCTGTCAATGTGTGTAGCATCCATCTCTTGGATAGGCTCTATATCGATAAATAAACCATTCAACCTTCCTCTTTATCTATTCATGGATTTGATAGTGTAGGACAAAAGCCACTTGATGTGATCACTTTACCTCTTATAGTTGGAGTGGCCACATTAAACACATCGATCCATGTTATTCCTTATGATGTTTTATCTAACCTCATTTTGGGCAGGCCATGGATTCATGCAATGAATGGTGTGCTTTCCATTCTTCATCGCAAAATCAAGTATGTCTACAACAACAAAGTATACACACTTGACATCGATCCTAAAACTTATAGTGTCCTACACCTTGAGCAAGCCAAATCCAAACCCTTCACCACTTCTGCACACACCAAGCTAGTGAAACTTGTATAACCCAAGTCCTTAGATGATGCTTTGGGTTCCTTAGACTTCTCCCGTCCTTTACTAGGAGAAAGAAATACCAACACTGAAGAATATCCAAAGGGTAACGAAGTCTTGTTAACACAAGACTCAGCTGATCCTTCAAAAGCATTCAACTCAACTCCTTTTTCCAACAATGAAAACAATGACCCCTCACCCAATCCAAAGAAGTTGAAATTTTTTTATGGAAAACGTTATGAGATCATGATGCAACTTGGCTATAGTGGAAATGGTTGTGGTGCTAACAAACAAGGTATTCACAACCCTATCAAGTCACATATGCAAACATCCACCCATGGTCTTGGATTTTTCCCTTTCATCGAAATCATCAAACCTTCACCTCCTCCCAACCCTACCTCAAATCACCCTTCTAAACCTACCTTCCAAAGTAATAATTTGACACCAACAAAGGATTCTTTTCTTATAGTCAATGTTATCTCACATCCTCCTCTAGATTTAGATGTTACATACTCCTCTAAGAGAGTGTATAATATCTCACAATCTATATAGCCTTGCACAAGTATGATATTTGATAGTAAGCGAGACCCTTCCTTGCCCCAAACCAAAGGATCACCTTCTATCCTTCATCAAGAGGGAATCTTGATGAAACTCCTCCAAGATCACTTGATATCCCTTCCTCCTCACACTCAAAAGAAATGTTTCAACAAAAATTCCTTTTATGCTTACCACTGAGTTCATGGTCATCACACCAATGTGTGTAAGGCCCTAAGTTACAAACTCCAACATCTTAAGGAGCTTGGCGCTCTCCCTCATGAGGGAGAACCTCACTCCTCTAATTGATACAAATTCACCCTCACTTTCATCCCTTCAATTCCTTTTGGCTCACTCTTGTCCTACACTAAGTGGGGGCAAGAGATTAGTTAGCCTTTATCTCCTCGTATGTCACTTGTCATTGTCTCTTATGAATTTTCGTTAACCTTTCATGAACATTTAAGAGCAAGCTTGGGATGTGGATGATGTGTTCAGATGACTCACATGTGACATACTCCCCTCTTCTTCATGACACAACTTATCAGAACCATATGACTCGACATAGGGATTTTCGAACAAGCTCTCATGTCCTCCTCTTCTTCTCTACTTTAAAGCAATTGTTCATAGTATGATGATTCACAATTCCTTTAAAGTGGGGGCATACATAACCACTCACATTTCACTATACAGTCTTCTTTTTCTTTTGATTCCTTTTCTTGAAAACATTACACATAATGTTATTTAGGATTGAGACATCTGCATTTTTCCTCTTTTACATACAAGATCAGCCCTTGCCTCTCTTGCATAAAGGATGAGTACACTTGCACTTTTCCTATCTTGAAAACATTGTGCATAATGTTCCTTAAGATGAGACATCACATGAAAAAACAAAAATCCCTTTGAACAAAATGATTTCAAAACATCACTTTCTTTTGTGGTGCCTTATCAAATTTATCACGAGGCATAACTTTGGTATGGTTCAGCGGGAAGCCCAACAAGTGGCACAAATTTCCCCATAGCCACCTTTGTGAGTACATACCAATCATGTGTATGTTTCTCAGATTTTGGAACTTCTCACCTCGTGGATAACTTGATTTTCTGTGGCCCTGAAGTGAGCACATATATCTTTATTCTCTTCACACTAAACCTTGTCGTTGCATGATCATGTATCTCATCTTGTTGTAATGCATTCACCCTTGAATGTATTTTGCATTGATGATAAGTTGACTTAGAATCTCAAATCCTTGGGGGCTTGACCACATCCTTCTCTTCCCGTTCTTCTTCTTTGTTATTATTTGTCATTTCCATTGGGCTACTTTAGTTTGAGTTTGAAGCAAGTTCATCCTCTCACTATAGTGGGGGCTAAATGTGTCACCAAAAAGTGAGTACTTTGTCACTTTTCTCTCATTTGAACCTTTGTGTATGAACTTTGGACCATTTTCAGCCCATTTTTACCCATTTCCAAGCCTTGTGATGTAGTGTTGTAAGGTGTTGCAAGACATTTTCATACTCTCCTAGGCTTGTCATCACTTTATTAACCCCTTTTTATGCTATAATGACCCCTTAATTCACATACAAGCCTTATCTTAGTTTTTTTTATGAAGACAATCCTGACAAACATAAATAATAATATTTTAATCCTCAAAAGTCAATGAAAAATGCCTAGGTGGACTAGGTTGCAACCTTGGGCGAACTAGTCCCATGTGTCATAAATTGCAATTTTAAGTTAAATTCTTTTAGGATTTTAGTCTCTAAAACCCTAAGTTCGGTCAATATGAAGTTATTTCAGGAAAATTACTGCATGAATTGTATAAATAAGCTCAAAAATCCTAATTCCTCATTATGAACCATCCATTTTCACTTCTCCTCTCAATCTCCCACCTCTCCTTGTTCTCAAGAAAACTAGGGTTTCATCTTCTAAGTCAACAAGACACCATTTCTGAGGCATTCAAGGGCTAGTTGTTGCAACAACACAATATCAATCATCAAAGTCAAGGTAAACTCCATTGTTTCATGCTTCCTTTCATTCTTTACTTCATTTTCTATTTCATTTGGTTTTGATTACTCAAAGGGGGTTTTACTAAGGGAAACTGTTAATCTCTAACCCTAACCCTTGTCTCTTCTTTGTATATAGTTTAGAATTACATTGTTATGTTTAAACTTCTTTAGTTAGAATAGTACTATTTCTTGTCCACCACTTAGCCACACTACACACACATATCAAAAAAACCCCAATTCAAACTCTCCTTCCTTTGAATGAACCCCAAAATCATACCATTCGTGTGAAAGAGAGTCATTCCACAAACCAAGAGCTCCTAGGTGAAAAAATTAGGATCCTATTTGGGGAATCCTCTATCCCTTATTGATTATATTTTTGGCGGTTCACCATTATTGTGGGATCACCCTATTAGCAGTTCCATTTCTAGTTCAAATACATTAAAATTTGATGATGTTGTTGGTATTATTTTGAGTGAAGAAATTCATAGGAAAAGCTCATGTGGAACATCCACATAAGGAAATGTTTTGAATGTAGAAAGTAGGGGAAAAAAAAAGGAAAGAGGAAAAAATTCTGGAAGTCGTGGGAAGTCACAAGTAAAATCGAAGGACAAAAGGTTTGAATCTAGAGACAATAGGGATTCTTGGTAATATGGTAAGTCAAGTCATTTAAAGAAAAAATTTTGGTCTCAAAAAAATAAAGGAGACAAAAATGAAGGAAGTAAAGAGGAAAATGTGGTAAGTAATAAATATGATGAGGATTCTTTGATTCTTTCCCTTGGAATTTCTAATTATTCTTGGGTGTTAGATTCAAGGGATTGATTTCATGCTACCCCCCATAGAAGTTATTTTCTTGACTATGCCTAAGGGGGTTTTGGGCAAGTTTATTTGGGTGATAATGAACCTTGTCAAATTGTTAGAAATGGAAGAATAAATATTAAATTTCAGAATGGGAATGATTGGCTACTACATGAGGGAAGGCACATTCCAAGGTTAGGTAGAAATTTAATTTATGTAAGGAAACTAGATGATGAAGGTTGTGTTGTTACATTTAGTGATAAAAATTGGAAGGTTACAAAAGGTGTGAAAGTAGGCACCTTATATCTTTGTATAGGTCATACTATTCCTTCTACTTTAATTGTAACAGAGAAAAGTCAATGTTTAGGAACAGTTCCCACAGTTCAAGAGGTAGAAGATCAAACAGTGGCTATGGGTTCTGAAACAACACTATGGCACAATAGACTTGGGAACATGAGTGAAAAAGGTATGAAATTACTTCATTCAAAGAAAGTTTTACTAGGTCCAAAATATGTTAATGTGGATTTCTATGAAAGTTGTGTGTATGGAAAACAAAAGAGAGTTAGTTTTCTCAAGGATGGGAAGCAAAATAAAAATGAGAAATTGGAGCTTGTGCATATGGATGTATGGGGATCAACTCAGGTATATTCTCTTGGTAGATATCACTATTATGTTACAGTCATTGATGATGCAACTAGGCACATATGAATTTATTTCCTTATGTAGAAATCTGAAGTATTTGAAACTTTTAAAAAATGGAGAAGCTTGGTTGAGAATGAGATATGTAAAAGATTAAAATGTCTCAAATCTCATAATGGTGGTGAGTATTGTAACAACGAGTTTGAAGATTATTTTTTCTCTAATGGTATTTGTAGGCATAAAATAGTTCGAAAGACTCCAAAGGAAAATGGAGTGGTTGAACAAATGAATAGGACAATAATGGAGTGTGCAAGGAGTATGAGGTTGCATGTTGGTTTTCCCTTAAAAATGTGGGTAGAGGCTATAAAAATTGTTGTTTATTTAATTAATAGAGGTCCTTCTACTCCTTTGGGTTGTGGTATTCCAAATGAAGCATGGATCGGTAAGAAGGTGAGTTATTATTTTCTCTGAACCTTTGGTTTTGAAACATTCACACATGTAGATTCTGAAAATAGAACCAAGCTAGAAGCTAAATCAAAGAAATGTATATTTGTTAGATATTGCATTGATGAATTTGGTTATAGGCTTTGGGATTTTGAAAATAAGAAAATCGTGGGAAGAAGGGATGTCATAGTCAATGAGAATTTGTTGTAAAAAGATCAGTTGCAACAACATGAGAGGAAAGAAAATGATTATGTAGTGTTGGATGATACTCCAAACAATGATGTTCCAGTGGTTCCTCATGCTCTGCAATGACAACAATAAAAAAATACCAAAAACTCTAGTGAATGTTAGATGATCTTCAAAGATAAGTAGACCTCCAAAAAAATATTCTCCCTCCTTGTATTCTATTTTATTAACTGATGTTGGTGAATCAGAATGTTATGATGAAGCTATGTAGGTGGATACCAAGGTTTAGTGGGAGCATGGAATGGAAGAAGAAATGGACTCCTTGCTAAAAAATTAGACTTGAGAATTATGCAAGTTGCCTGCAAATAAAAAGGCTTTACCAAAAAAATGGGCTTATAGGAAAAAAGAGGAGGACGAAGGTCAAAATAGATTTAAAGCCAAGTTAGTTGTAAAGGGATTTGCATAGAAAAAGGGTATTGATTTTGTGAGATTTTTTCTCTAGTTGTTAAAATGACTTCTATACGCACTATTTGAAGTATTGTGGCTACTCAAGATTTGCATTTGGAATAGTTGGATGTTAAAACAACCTTTCTCCATGGTGATTTGGAAGAGGAAATTTATATGGAACAACGACAAGGATTTGAGGTCAAAGGTCAAGAGAAATTGGTGTGCAGATTGAAGAAAAGTTTATATGGCTTGAAGCAAGCACCTCAGAAATGGTATATTAAATTTGATAGATTTATGGTTGAGCATGGCTATAGTTGGTGTAATTTAGACCATTGTTTTCATTATTGGATGTTGTGTTTGTATAGCTGATATTTGGTTGTCATTGATGTCAAAACTATTAGCATTGGTGATTCTGAAGGTTGTATATGTCGAGGATATTGAGGAAATTAGAATAAATATGTTACAGGCAATCTATGATGCTGTGAAAGTTCAAGTGGTGATAAGTTGTGCACATTGAGTTTCAAGTGTTGCACTTAAATGGGTTTGTTTCTAAGTCTATATAGGTTATACCCTAGAAGTTTTAATGGTACACAACAAGGTTTGTGCAGGTTATACATTCTAGTGTTTCTACAGTCACTCTGTTACTGTAGCAGGTGCTTTTTGAAGAAGAGGATGAAATTCTGGTAATTTCAGCTATTGCGCATTCTCTTGTAACGTTCATGGATAATTCTAGATCGTGCTCTATCCTTGCTGCACATTCTCATTGCTTGGTGTGATCGTGATCAAATCTTTTTCTGACGTGTGCTTGATTTTTCATGTTCTTGGTTGACATGATTGTGGTAGCATGTTGTGGATCCATGAGGATTAATATTTTATTGTTTGGCATCTTCAAGGGTGTTGTTTTGGGTCCTCACTATGTTGTGATCAACTTGTGTTGGTGTGCATTAAGGTTTATTTATGTATTGAGGCTGAAAGTTGTAATTTATTCTTTATTCTTGGCCGACAGAGTTGTTGATGTAAATTCATGTAGCAGATATATAAGAATGATTGTTTCTTTATTTTTGAAGTGTGTGTGTATGCAAAGTATATGTGGGAGTAAAGATCAAATCATTCAATTGCATAGAAGAGTGTGAAAGAGATTGAGTAGAGTGTGAAGGAGTTTGAGAAAAGTGTGTAGATGTTTTTATGTGCCTAACCGAAACTATCATCAGGATTTTGAAGAAGCTAATTTCTCAATTCAACCTCATCAGATGGATTTAATCTAATTATTTTATGTATGGTAGTAAGCCTTCATCTAATCAGTGAGCTCTAAGTAGTGTTCTTGAATGCATGTGCATTCCTTATTTATTCTTCATTATACTTTTAACAAGGTATAATCTTGTGGACTAACAACCACTGTTGTTTTTCCCCTAGTAGGGTTTCCACGTATAAAGTCCTGGTGTTCATGTGTTTGTGATGTATTTTTCATTTATGTTTTGACTATCAATTATCAGATCTGAGATTAAAGGTTGTTTAAGGTTGAATAAGCTTAAATTCTGTAACAACTGATTCACCCCCCCTCTCAGTTCTCTATCCTTTTTTTGCCAACAATTGGTATCAGAGCTAGTTCCTCTGAAGGAAAATCTTAATAGCTTGAGTTGATCCACGATGACATCTTACAAGAAGGATAGTCCTAGATTCAATGGAACAAACTATTCTCTGTGGAAGGTCGGAATGGAATGTCATTTGAAGTGCATTGGTGAGCCTTTCTAGAATATTACAAAGAATGCATGTACTATCCCTCAGAATGGTCCATCTATTGCTAATAGAATCAAAGAAGCTAAAAAGAATACAAGGGATATTGAAGCATTATTGAGTGCTTCAAAAAATTCAGAAATGAAAAATGTGATAGGTCTAAAGACTGCACATGAGATCTGGAAAATCTAGGAACATTGTATGAAGGAGATCCACTAGTGAAAGTTGCTAAGCTACAAATTCTAAAGGGCAAGTGGGAGGACATGAAGATGAGTGAAGATGAGAACATCCTTTCTTTCTCTCAAAAGGTAAATGACTCAATGATGAGCATTAGATGTGCTGGTGGAATCTTGGATGAAGAAGAGATTGTGGCTAGAATACTTAGATCTATGCCTCCTTCCTACAAAGCAAAAGCTCATGCTATTGATGAACTCAGGACAGTGAAAATGTGACAAGAGACATGCTAATTGGAAAAATTGTTGCCTTTGAGTTAAGTGAATTTGGTGAATCTACTCCTAAGATAGAATCTGCATTCAAAGCTACTATATCCGAGAAAAATAAGTAGAGATATGATCCAAAAGAGAGTTCCAGAAAGACATTCAAGTAGGAAGATGAGATGAAACAGATTGAATATGAAGAAAGAGAAGTAGAAGAACTAGAAGCATTGATTTTGAAAAGAGAAGCCATAGGACATGGTTAGTGCAAAGGAAAGTTACCTATCAAATGTTTTTCTTGTAGTAAAATAGGTCATTTTGCATCAAAGTGTCTTAAAAGAATTTCTAAGTATAAACCCGATAAGTCTAAATTTCAAAAGAAATGCTATTATGCTGAAGAAGTGTTACTGATGATGAATTTGATAAAGAAACTGGAAATGAAGATGAATGGGTATTTATTGCTATCAAAGAAAATGGTCAAGTGTCCACTAAATCTACTAGTAATGTGAATGTTGAGAAGGCTCTTGCAGAAAAAATTGAAGAAAAGGATGAGTGGGTAATTGACAGCAGATGCTCACATCATATGGTTGGTGACAAAAATAATTTTGTAAGCTTGGAAAACTATGATGGTGGTGTTGTAAGATTTGGAGACAACACTTTTAGTGTGATTCATGTTAGAGGTACTATTTATTTTGGTGGTAAACATAATACTAATGATTTTCTTTATGTAGAAGGTTTAAAACATAACGTATTGAGTGTTGGATAGAAGGTAGACAAGGGACAATCTTCAATTCAAGGATGGTAAGTGAAAGATATAGGGGAGTTATGGAAAGGTGATTTCTTCAAGTACAAAGACAAGAGGTAATATTTTTCACTTAAGTGCTGCTAGTGAAATTTGTTTAATTGCTCAAGTTGATGTAAGATGGTTATGGCATAGGAGGTTGTGTCATGTGAAATTTGATAAAATTTTCAAAATAAGTTCTTCTCAAGCAGCTAGAGATCTTCCTAAGTTAGTGAAGCCTACTAAAACTATGTGTAAGGAATGTTAGATGGGAAAGCAAACTAGAAACTCTTTCCAAAGAAAACAGTATAAATCTAATGGAGTACTGGAATTGATACATACAAATCTATGTGGTACCTCCAAAATCAAAAGTATTCAAGGTGAAAGGTACTTTATGTTGCTTATGGATGATTATTGTAGAATGATATGGGTTGCTTTCTTAAGAGGAAAAAATAAAGCATTAGAAAATTTTGAAAGCTTCAAAACTACGACAGAGAATGAGACAGGTTTAAAGATCAAACAAAGGTGGTGAATTCACTTCTAGGGAATTCAATTCTTTATGTGAAGAGCATGGAATCCAAAGACAACTATCTACTCTCTAGACCCCTCAATAGAATGGAGTTGTTGAAAGAAAGAGCAAAACCACTCTAGACACTGCTAGAACCATGATGTTGGAAGAAAATGTTTCTCATTTATACTAGAGAGAAGTTGTAAGTACTATTGTGTACACTATCAACTAGGTAAATGCCAATAGTAATTCTAGTAAGACTCCTTTTGAGTTGTGGTTTGATTATAAGCCTACTGTCAAATATTTCAAAAAAATTGGAAGAAAATGCTACATCAAGAGAGATGATGATATAGGAAAATTTGATGCTAGAAGTGATGAAGGAATCTTTCTAGGTTACTCTACTAAGAGAAAATCTTACCAATTCTTTAATAAAATATTGAAGAAAATGGTTGAAAGTGCAAATGTTAGAGTTGATGAAGATATTGATAGACCATCTAGATGTAGTGGATATGATTCATATGACTAGCATGATAGTAATAACAATGGAGAGAATGTTCAAACACATAATCAACTTCAAATTGTTCTAGTGAATCAATAGAATCAAGAAGCAAAAACTAGTAGAAGTACAAAAGAAAGAATAGAAGAACCAGAATTCAGAGAAAATCCTAAAAATCCCAAGTATGTAAGGTGAAATCATTTTGATAGTCAGATCATAGGAGATAAGAACAAAGGTGTGCAAACTAGAAGAAGAATTTTAGAAGAGTATTGTCTAATCTCCAAGACTGAGCCTAGAAATATTAATGAAGCATGCAAAGATGAATATTGGATGGAATCCATGAAAGAGGAACTAATGCAAATAGAGAAAAATGATACATGGGATCTTGTCCCTAGACCTCAAAACAAAAATGTGATTGGAACCAAATGGGTCTTCCATAATAAGCTGAATTAACAAGGTGAAGTGGTGAGAAAAAAAGAAAGACTGGTTTGCAAAGGGTACTCATAGATGGAAGGTATTGATTTTGAAGAAAATTTTTCCCTTGTTGCTAGAATTGAAGCTGTAAGATTATTTTTTACTTATGTTGCTTTCAAAAATTACAAATTCTATCAGATGGATGTAAAGTTAACATTTCTAAATGGTGAGATAGAAGAAGAGGTCTATGTTGAATAACCAGATGGATTTCAACTGGCTGACAAAGAAAACATGGTATGTCGATTGAAGAAAGCTCTATATGGAATTAAGGAAGCTCTTAGAGCTTGGTATGCTAGATTGGATAAATACTTGTTGAAGCTTGGATTCAGTAAGGGTATTGCTGACAACAATCTGTATTTCAAATTGGGTCAGAATAAAGAATTGATCATTGAAGTCTTTTTTAATGACAATATTTTTGAAGGTGATGATGATTTATGTATGAAGTTTTCTGATCAAATGAAAAGTGATTTTGAAATTTCAATGATTGGAGAAATTAAATTCTTCTTAGGATTACAAATAACTCACTTAGAAGATGGAATCTTTATATCTGGGTGATCTCACAATACTGGTTTACAATTTTTGGGCAAATTGGACACTAAACTGATTTTTTAAACTAAATCTTCACTTTCGGGCTCCTATAGCGGCTAAACCGTGAGGAATTTGAAGATGATGCAAACTAGTGATTTGTGAAGTTTTGTCTATAGATTCTAAATATATTTTTTTCAAAAATTTTGGAATCAAATTGCACTTTCTTTTCCATCTCCTCTGAAAACTAGCTTTTAAAAAAAAAACATTATTTCTAAGAAGTGACGTTCATCGTATATAACATAATTTTTTTTGTATGAAGGATAATTTTTTTTTTTTTTAATTTAGATTTTAACTATGGTATCTAGCACTTTCATTTGGTTTCATAGTTTTTTATTAAATATTTTTTCCTTAATCAAATTTCAAAGTCAAACCAATTACAATTGAGACATAGGCAGACTGTATACAACATAACTTTTTGTATATGTATCAAAATTCAATTTTATTTTTAATGGATCAAGGACATCAATACCCAGCCCGAACATATTTTTTTAATTTTTTTTCTTGATAATCTACTATTTTTCCACATGTGTAGAACAAAGAGCTTGGTTTTCGGTGAAAATCCTATGTTTAATAAAATTTAAAAAAAAATATACATAATAAAACCAAAACATATTAAAATTATATTCATTGGATAGCTCGATTCAAGGACTACCATGATAATTTCAAATAAATTTTAAATGAATTCATTTCATTCCCCATAAGGTAAATCAAAAGTGATTTTTATCAGCATTTTGATAGTTGTAAAGGAGACTCTATTGTAGGTATGGTTTTAAAATAGCGGGGTTCTATCCAAGGGGGTTTCATATAATGTAGTTTGATCAAACCCTCTTCAACTGGAATCCTTAAAATGGATATTTTTAAGGCTTAAATCATTATATTTTCTTAAAATATGTGATTTCAGTAAAAATTAGAATCACCCAGAAATTGTAAACTAGCTTTGTGGGATCACCCATCTCAATCTAAATATGTAAAAGAGTTATTGAAAATATTTGGCATGGAAGACTCAAAGCCAATTGGTACACCTATGGTGATCAGATGCAAACTTGCACAGAATGATGATTCTCCTAAAGCAAATCAAACAAGATAAAGGTCAATGATTGGCAAACTACTCTATTTGACTCAGACTAGGCTAGATATAATTAATGTTGTATGCATGGTTACTAGATATCAAGCTGATCCAAAAGAGTCTCATGTGACTGTTGTGAAAAGAATATTTAGATACCTGAAAGGGACAATTGATTTCAGTCTTTGGTATCCTAAGGATGATGATCTTACTTTGAATACTTTTATTAATGCAGATTGGGTAGGAGATTTGAATGACATGAAGAGTACTAGTGGTGGAGCATTATTCTTAGGGAAGAAGTTGGAATCTTGGCAAAGAGAAAGAAAAATTATGTTTCCTTATCTACTACTGAGGTAGAATACATTGCTACTACAAACAACTATACTCAAGTATTGTGGATGAAGAAAATGTTGAGTGATGTCAAAATTGAGTATGAAGAGCCTATTTCCATATTTTGTGACAACTCAAGCACCATAATTTTTTTTAAGAATCCAGTGTTGCATTCAAAGACAAAGCATATATCCATCAAATATCACTTCTTGAGAGATAAAGTAAGTAACAAAGAAGTTAGACTAGAATATGTACCTACCAAAGAGAAAATTACAGATATCTTTACTAAGCCATTGCCTAAGGATACTTTTGAGTACCTTAGAGGCAAGTTAGGGGTGATTTCCCCTCCTAATCAAAACTAAGTGATGCAAATCTTTACATCAGTCCATGAATTCATAGCCATATCTTATTTTGGATTGATTTTGTGGTGGCTGCTACTTAGGGGGAGTAGTCAGATGTGCTAAATATGTGGTTCAAAGTTTGTGTACCTTTGTCATTGATGTCAAAGCGGGAGAAGTGTAATGTGAAAAAAATTGTAACATCTAAGGGGGATAATTGGAGAAGAGCACTATGTGAAGAGTGAGCTGTGTTGATGGTGTATTTTTTACATCATGTGTTGCCATCAATGCCAAAGTGGGAGATTTTTGAATGTTGTGGTTGTATTGCTAATATGTGGTTGTCATTGATGTCAACACTATTAGCATTAGTGATTTTGAAGGCTGTATATGTTGAGGATTTTGAGAAAATTAGAATAAATATGTTACAGGTAGTTTGTGATGCTATGAAAGTTCAAGTGTTGATAAGTTGTGCACGTTGAGTTTCAAGTGTTGTGCTGAAATGGGTTTTTTTCTAAGTCTATCTAGGTTATACCCCAAAATTTCTAATGGTATGCACCAAAGTTTGTACAGGTTATATGTTTTGATGTTTCTACAATCACTCTATTATTGTAGTAGGTGTTTTTTAAAGAAGAGAATGAAATTCTCACAATTTCAGCTGTTGCGCATGTTCTCGTAATGTTCATGGATGATTATAGATCATGTTTTATCCTTGCTACACATCTGAACTGTTTGGTGTAATCGTGATCACATATTTTTTTGATGTGTGCTCGAGTTTTCATGTTCTTGGCTGACATGATGGTGGTAGTGTGTTGCAGATCCATGAGGATTAATATTTTATTGTTTGGCATGTTCGAGGGTGCTATGTTGTGAGAAACTTGTATTGGTGCACATTAATATTTTTTGATGTATTGAGGTTGACAGTTGTAATTTATTCTTTATTCTTGGCTGACAAATTTGTTGATGTCAATTCATGTAGTAGATATATAAGAATGATTGTTTCATTATTTTTGAAGTGTGTATGTATGCTCAATGTATGTATGTGATGTATATGTGCAAATAAATATTAAATCATTCAAGTGCAGATAAAAGTATGAAAGAGATTGAGTAGAGTGTGAAGGAGTTTGATTAGAGTGTGAAGAAGTTTTTATGTGCCTAATCGAAACTGTCATTAGGCTTTTGAAGAAGCTAATTTCTCAATTCAACCTCATCAGAGCCTCCCTCTGAGCAGTGAGCTCTAAGCAGTGTTCCTAAATGCATGTCCATTCCCTATGTATTCTTCATTATACTTTTAATAGGGTATAATCTTGTGGACTAACATCCACCTTGTTTTTCCCATAATAGGGTTTCCACATATAAAATCTTGGTGTTCATGTGTTTTTGATGTATTGTTGATTTATGTTTTCATTGTTAATTATCAGATCTATGATTAAAGGTTGTTTAAGGTTGAGTAAGATTAAATTTTGCAACAACTGATTCACCCCCCCTCTTAGTTTTTTATCACTATTTTTCCAACATTTATAGTAAGAGGTGAGATGATGATAGCTACATTATGTTTATATGTTGATGATATGCTCATAGCGGGGTCTAACATGGTTTAGATTAAGGAGTGAAAACATTAGTTAGCAAATTCTTTTTCTATGAAGGATTTGGGGGCAATGAAACAAATCCTTGGTATGAAGATTAAAAGAGATAGGAAATTTTTATATTTTATATTTTTTTAAAATCTCAGGCCGATTATATTGATAAGGTTTTGCAAAGATTTCATATGGAGAATGCCAAAGTTATCTTCACACCTTTGTCTAGTCATGTTAAATTGACAAAGAATATGTGTCCAAAGAAAAAAGAGGAGGAATACAAAATTTCCAAGGTACCATATGCTTCAGTTGTAGGTAGTTTAATGTATGCCATGGTATGTACAAGATTGGATATTGCACATGTTGAAGGAGTTGTTAGTAGGTATATGATTAATCCTGGATTTGAGCATTGGAATGTAGTAAAATGGATTCTTAGGTACTTGAGAGGTACGTCCCATAAATGTTTGTGTTTTCGAGGCTCTAATATTGATTGAAAAGGCTATGTTGAATCAGATTTTCTAGGGGATACATATACCAAGTGGAGTACCACAGGTTATGTATTTACAATTGGTGAGACAATAGTGAGTTGGATTTCTCAATTGCAAAAGGTGGTTGCTTTATTCACCACAAAGGAAGAGTATGTTTTTCCAATAGAGGCAACAGAGGAGATGATATGGCTACAAATTTTCATGGAAGAGTTGGGAAAACAATAGGCTGAAAATCACTTGTTTACAAATAGCCAGAGTGCTATACATCTTGCAAAGAATTATGCCTTTCAATATAAAACCAGACACATATAGATGAGATACCATTTCATTCAGTCAGTGTTGGAGGATGGATATGTAAGGCTAGAAAAGATACTTATATATGCCAATCTAGTGGATATTTTTACAAAGGTAGTAACAAGGGAGAAGTTGAGCTCCTCTTCAACTTCAGTTGGTCTTCATGGTTAAAATTATAACAGAATAGTAGGGTCCAAGGTTCTTATTTCTAGTGGGAGATATAAGTGCATCAGTGTTGTCCAGGATCATTCTCCGAGTGGAAGATTGTTTGGTGTGGAGCATGATCAGTCTCCAAGTGGGAGATTATTGGTATGTGGTGACTAATCACTCTCCAATTTTTTTGCTTCGTCACTGACAAGATAAAAAAATGACTTTGTAAAACCCTAATTCTAGAAGCTTATAAAAATCTTGTAATTAGAGGTTGGGATGGGAGTTGTAGTATGGAATTATTCATGAGATTGTAATATATTTTGAACTAGATAATAAAATCATTAGATGGATGTGGTTTTGTGGATGTAGTCCATATTGGGTGAACCACATTAAATTCTCTATGTTGTCTTATTGCTGCTATAAGTTTTTGCGTTTTATTTCTAGGTTTTATTGATCAAATCGACATTTAACTATTATATATCTACCTTCTAACCCTAACATAGAGAAGGGTATGTGCAGAATCATGATGGGCCAAAAAGTGGCGATATCTAAGGGATATGATGGCCCATGTGGCTGACAACTTTTTTTTTACCCAAAATTGATGAAACGAAAAGGGTTTTTAAAGGAGATTCTTAGCTTTCCACCAATATAAATTATGCTTTACTTTGAATTTAATAAATATTTATTATTCATTTTCTATTTGAATTATGACTAAAGTCTTGATTGATAGGCTAATTGAAAAAAATCTATATCTTTCAAAAAGTATCACATTTTTTGAATCCAAAACATGCGTCACATTATATGCTTCACATACTATTGGATTAAAAAAAAAGGAATTGAATTTCATGAATTTTTGACCAAGTTAAGGTGGTCAGACATACGAGTTTTAATAGTTTTAAAAATTTGTAATAAAAAAATCATAATTAATTATTTACTTGGAAAAAAATTACAAAAAAATATGCATCACATCGGGACATGAGTCCACTACTTATATCTAAAATATTATAAAAATATATTACAATTAATTATTGTGGCTAGGGTGGTCAGACAGACACCTACTTCTTATTTTTTCCTTCAAATTTAAGTACTACTACATTGAAATTTCAAATTTTCACCATATAGATTTTTATTTTTTTAAAATAAACCTATTATTTTAGAAACTACATTCAATTTTCTACAAATTCTATTCTTACATATTTTTGAAATAATACAGATAACTTATTCAATTTTTTACATCAAGTTGCCTAACTCTAATTTTTTGAATTTTATTGCCACTTAAGGGCCTATTTTTTCCATGATGATCCTGCACATACGTAGAACCCAAGATCCATGATGAATGGTGTATCATAGGATGAAATTGTGTAAAGTTCATATAAGACTTCACAAACTTAATATACAAACCCAAAATGAAAAGAGGGTAAAGGGAAATGCAAGGACCTAAACTGAAGTGCGAATGCAAGTTTTAGATTCTAACCAAGATAATTTACTAATTACACTATGCAACAATTTGAAACAAAGTGCTTTAAATGCAATTTTGAATTTAAGAAATGCACAAAATGAGCCAATTAAGATAGATGCAATGAATTGAATGAAAAAAAAACTATTCAAACTGAAACAAATAACCAACGAAACTAAACAAAAACACAGAAATATATTTTTTAATGTTGGATAATGTAATTTAAAATTTGAAACGAGACTAAATCACTGAGAGGGGCATATGAGTCCCAATTAGGGTTTTCAAGAGGTTTAAATACTATATAATAGTCACCACATAATACCAAAAAATAAGGAAAAATGACCTGTACTGGGACTAAATCACCCAGAGGGGCATATGAGCCCCAGTTTAGGGTTTTCGAATGAATTTTAGAGGATTCTAAGTGAAAGTTGTGTTTTTTGGTTTCTATGATTTCTAGGCTAAGTGAAAATGAAAATTTCACAAAAAATTTAATGATGCAAGATACAAAAATGCAACCTATATGCAATTTCACTAATGCAAGATTTAGAAAGCATAGATGCAAATTAACTAATGCAAAACCCTAATGAAAATTCAATGTAAGCTAGATCTAGGAATATGATGCACTCCAAATTAGAAAAGAGGCATTCACATCCAGCTCACCAAAATGTGACTGTTATCAACAAAGTATGCACCCAAATGCTAATCTATAAACTCAACTACCTGTTGACACATGGGAACACTCTTAGGCTTGTGGGTTGCCTAAAGCTTGGAGTGAACCTCCAGAGTGGGTTGGTTCCCCCAATGAAACACCTAATCTACTAAAACTTCAAGGAAAATAGGTAGAAGGAAAATTTGAAAACAAAGATCCTAAACTAAGGTGATTCTCCAATAATAAGAAGATTTTGAAAAAAATTTCACTCACAACACTTACTCTAAAGCTTTGATTCTGACAATCCCACCATAAACACATACTCCAAAATTGTTTTTCATAGAGGTTAATTAAGCATAGCACATAATGCAACCTAAAACATGTGAACCCTTGCAAACAAGCCTACAATGATAGGACATAAGGATGATAATGCATTCAAATCACACCTAACATCAAATTCTGATTGTAAATTTGAAACAAGTAGGTGAGAAAAGAAAAATTGTTTCTTTATTGAACTGAAGGAGTTAATATTTTTAGAATCTGAGTACAAAGCTAGACTACAAAACTCTCTGAGTGACTAGGAGAGCAAGAGACTATCAATTTGGACTGAGAAAAATTAGAATTTTCTCTCACTTATAGCCTCCAAGTGTCACAATAGTGAAAATAGCTAAAAATAAACTTGATTACATCTCTCAATAGCAACTCTTCCCATTTTCAATCTCAAGGAAAAAACCTAAAAAAAGTGTCATAAATTGCTCCAAAACATCATCAAAAGGGTAGAAACTTTCCATATCCCAATTTTTGATCCAAAAAGTCCTCAAAATATGGTGCAAACAATTAGAAATTGAAATAGAAACTTCAGTTTGCCTTGTTTTCCCCAAATTCGCCCAAGTGGAACTCGAATCAAAATAGAAACTTCAATGAAGACTAAAGTATTTCTTTTAAAATAATAATTAATTAAGCAATTCATAAGAAAATTGATTAATTAATGTTTTACAATTCGTAGTTCCAAAATAGAAATCTCTATTACATTTGTTTTGATGTCAACTTGTCTTCAATTACTTTAAGTTTTTTCAATTCAAACTCAAATATTCTAATTTTTGCAAGTTGAGTAAAAATTTAATGCTTTGCAAAAATTATAATATTTAAATAGGGCACCTATATACTTGATTTTTCTATAAAATAAAAATAAAAAATTAATTATGAGCCTTAGACCAAAGAAAAATAGTAAGGCATGGATAAATCAACCTAGTGAAAGGGGCAATGTTTACATGGTTCACATGAAAATTACAAAGGCAAGGTATGGTTTTTATTTGATTTTCTTTAAAAGTCGATAAAATTCCCAAGGCATGGCTCAACCTAGGCAACATTGGAGACAAGGTATTAACATGGCATTTGATTTTTTAAAATAAATGTGACAAAATTCACATTTGACTTAGGGCATGGGGAAAAACCTAACAACAAAACCAAATTGAGCCCTTAAAATCTCTCATCATTTACACCAACCAAGTTAAGAAGAAGAGAGCAATGCATTCAGTCGCCATGGGAAACTAGGGTTTGAGCTTGGAGGTTGCCATTTTGAGTTACACCATGTCAATTTTTTGTTGGATCTTCTTCTACATTCGATGGTAAGTCTTTTTTTCCATTTTGATGTCTTTTTGGCTCCATTCGAAAGAGAAAAAGTGGGCCTATAGGCCACAACCATAACAACTTTTTGATGCATTGTGTTTGCCTTGTCTCTCTATTGATTGTATCATTTTGTTTGGCCACCATGAGAGGGTGTTGTTTGAGGTTTTTGAGGAAGGCTTGGCCATACGCTTGGACTGATTTTATCCACTTATAGCCATGGTAAGCTCCCTTTCTTTTCCGGGTATGTGCAGGATCATCATCGAAAAAAACAAGCCCTTAAGTGGCAATCAAAATTCAAAAAATCAGAGTTAGGAAACTTGACGTAAAAATTTCAATAAGTTACCTATATTATTTCAAAAATATGTAACAATAGAATTTGTAGAAAATTGAATTTAGTTTCTAAACTACTAGGTTTATTTTTTATTTTTTAAATCTATTTGGTGAAAATTTGAAATTTCAATGCAGTAGTACTTAAATTTCAGGGAAAAAATAAGAAGTAGGTGTCTGTCTAACCACCCTAACCACAATAAAATGATAAAAAAAAGTTATGATATTTTAGATATAAGTAGAGGACTCATGTCTTGATGTGATGCATATTTTTTTGTATTTTTTTCCAAGAAAATAATTAATTATTAATTTTTTATTAATTTTTTTTTTAAATATAAAAAATCATATGTTTGACCACCTTAACTTGGTAGGAACTTCATGAAATTCTTTTTTTTTTTTTTAATCCTATATTATGCAAAGCATAGAATTTGACGCATGTTTCAGATTCAAAAAATAAGATACCATTTCAAAGTTGTAGATGTTTTTCAATAAGCCTATCAATCAGGGCTTTAGTCGTAATTCAAATAGAAAATGAATAATAATTATTTATTAAATTCAAAGTAAATCATAATTTATATTGGTGGAAATTTGAGAATCTCCTTTAAAAACCCTTTTCGTTTCATCAATTTTGGGTTAAAAAAAAGTAGTCAGCCACATGGGCCATCATATCACTTACATATCGCCACTTTTTGGCCCATCATGATCCTACACATACCCTTCCAAATTATGCATTTCCCTCTTAAATATGCTTGACTTAAGGTTCTTTCAAAAAAAAAATGAAAGGTTTCAGAGTAAAGATCCGAGTTTTCATTATGTGGGTAATAGCCATACTTTTTGCATTCTCCATTTCTGCAAAAAATGGTTCATTTTTGGGATTGACCCATGAGCTAGTAATGAATCACTTGTCAAATGAAGAAATTATTTGTACCTTGCTCACCATAATTCTGAGTTTGCAAAAACCCATCATGGCCACGGCCATTTACTTCAATATCTTCACTTTCAGGGAGCTCCAATGTTGGCACGAGCTCAAACCATAGTCATTTCCCTTTGCGTTTTCATTTGGAACGCAAAACCCTAAGTGGGTATGCTTATTTGTGAAGGAAAACACTCTCTCAAGCTACAACCATGAGATTCTAGCTAGGCTAATTTGCAATCCTAAATGAGCTCGAACTTATTCATCATTTCTAGATTTGAAATCTCACAATGTAACCCAATGTGGGTTTCCTCTTAAAAGCTTGAGCTGGGTAGCACACATTTGTTTCCACTTCTAAACCATAGCTTATTTAACATTAGCTCACTCTTTTTGAAAAGAGACAATGATTTCATGTTTCAAGTGAAAACTATTATAGCTTCCCTTGATTGTTCTTAGAATACAAATTTTACTTAACTAAGAAACTATTATTAGTTGAACAAGATATTTTCTTTTCACTGTTCGTAATTACTTGCTTTCCACTTTTTCTTGAAATGCATCAACACAATGAAACTCAACTCTATTTGATACTTTTCAGTGGCTTGTCAACAAACATGCTTTCTCTTACCCTCCATGTAATTTATCATTCACTGTTTAGTATGATTTGCAATGACATTCAAAACATATAAAAAATATCTATTTACTCACAAATGCACTATATATGGATGCCTTTATTTCATTTACCTTTTGGATTTCATGTTTCATTTGCAACCACTTTTGATTTTGTTTTCTTGATGGAGACAATCAGTCTTTTCTACGAGCTTCATGCATTTTTGATTTCTCTTATGCAGCCAATGTTGATGTTGAACTTTGATCTATACATATAATATTTTGAAATACAACACCTGATGGTGGTGTTCTAAAGATTCTCAAATTGCTTCAATTTCTATTATTGATTTGTAAATGAGGAATTATGTATGCTTGTTCACTACCACTCCATGATGATGCACTCCTTATGATGATCCACTTGAGCAATTGATCATTTGGGATCTTCAACTCATTGCATTTTCAGACTTGATTATCTTGAATGGTCAATTGCTTGAGTTCTTATGACACTTCTGTTGTCCTCCTTCAGATGCATATCTCTTTTGAGAAAAATTTAATTGTTTCTTTTCTCAACCCCTCTATTGAATGTTAAAGGGAAACATGTCGAGCTCAACCCTTTTGGGAGCCCAATTTTCACCACATTATATAAGTCTTCAAAGTAGATCAACAACATGGATTTTTCTATACCTGCATAGGAAAAAAAATGTAAGATTAAAACAAGAAATTCAAAGTTCTTATGATGTTTCCTCCTTTGCATCCTTTGGCACACTTCTTGTTTTTTTCTCAATTGATTCAATGCACCATAAAAAAAACTCTACATTACTTTTTATAGACCATGTAAGATGATTCATAACCCGAGCTCTAACAAAACTATTACAATCACTTGTAGGTTCACTTGGAGAATGAAAAAAAAGAGGGATGCACAACATCAAAGGAAACTTGAAGACAAATCTAGGCAATGATGGCTATCTTCCCTCTTATGTGTTCCTTTCTCTCCTTATCTCCAGTAGTGTATTCATTCCTTATGATTCATTGTTTCATCTATTCCCATGACTTGTGTGGGACACTTGATTCTTCCTTTCATCCTAATGAATTCAAAACAACATTTTTCGTAATTCATGTTCAATTTTGTACTTCTATTTTGTAACAAATGCTTGAAACATTGTGTAATAAATAGTTGAATATAGAATGAAAGCACTTTCTTTTACATTTCATGCAATATTTCATACTGCAAATGATGAATGGAAAACTGAAACTCAAATATATGCAATGGTTAAAGCAACTACAAAAATAAACTTAAACTCTTCACCTTAAAATGAACTTGAACTAACCAACTTTGTCAATTTGAGTTGTGGTGAAAAATTGATAACACTCTTGGCGACCTCTACTAGATATCTCCTGCTAAGCATTAGGCCAGTTTCCTTATGTAGATCCTTTGGGCACGAAGTCAATTATGCCCTTCTCAAACTCATAAACTCATGAAAAATGAAACTTGTAACACAAAAAAATAGTAGAAACCAAAACATAACAAACAAAAAGAAAACCTACAAGGCCCTAGTGACCAAAAATCAATATGTTGCAACACTTAGGGAAAATGAAACAACTAAAAAGAAAATTTCTCCAAGCACTTATTAGAAACAACCATTCTACTATAATACAGGGGTAGAACTTCAAACCTTAGAAAAAAAAATTTAAATGGATCCCATTGACTGGGATCGGAAGCACTTCCCCACTTAAATTTGAGAGCTGAAATGAATTGTGCTCCTTATATTCTGTGATTACATACAACCCATCCCACATTGCATCAAATTTGGAGTGCCTCTCGAGCTTACTCTTGTATTCATCCCATTTGAGCACAAAGTCTCCAACAATAAATTATCTAGGTCTTGCTTCACAAAACTCTTTTATCATGTTATCGTTCATCCCTTCATTCATTTGAATGTTAGTTTTTTGGAACAGGAGTTTATAAAATATTTTTCATAGAATTTTTTTTCATTTCTTGGTATTGCTTCCAGCATGAACATGCTTCTTTGGATTTCACCCTCAAAATTGGGAAGTTCATGCAACCAATCATCTAGGATTGGTGGTTTAATATTGAAATCTTCTATATCTTCGAAACTGTCAGCAGGAAAACTAGAATTTTCTAGGAACATGTTCTCCTTATCTCCCTTTTGGATGTTGAATAAAAGAATACTATTTCTTTCTTCATGGAAACTCCTAATGAGTCCCTTAGGCTCTTCAAAAAGATCATCTTTGAAGTCCCCTTCTTGGCCCATAGTCTAGTTTAAGGCTTGACCCTCTATTGGATTCACAACTTGTTCCAAAGCTTTCTCCAAGGCTTGATCTTCAAAGAGAAACTCCATCCATTCTTGAACAAATTTATCATCCTCCTCGATATCCTCTCCTGATTTTGATGTTTGGTCATCAAAAAGCAGCTCCTCCCATTCTTTGACAACCTCTTCATCCTTCAACACTCTTGGGTCATTGTCTAAGTGTCGACCTTGGTCCTTAACCAAATTTAGAATTTTTGCATTAGGTCCCTAGATCATATAGATTCCTAACCCTACTTCATTAGTGCATTTGAAGGGATCAAGATCATGATTTTTGGCTGCCACTCATCTAGGTTAACCTCTTCATTGGGTGTGTTGGGGTCTAAGGTCATGGGTTGATCTTCTTTCCCACTAGTGAAACATAGGTTGGTATTTATAGGGCTAAGAATGTATGGCTCAATGTGGTCTTTGGCCAAAGGTTCAGACTTGATTGTTACCTTTGTGCCATACTTGGTTCTAAACAAAAGATGGGACTAATCAGAAGATAAGAATCCTCCTCATTTAGCAGTAAAGTCTCTTGAGAGAAAGAGTGCAAAATGGGGGGGTAATTCAATCACATAAACATCTTGGGAAATAGAAAATTTAGGGCAAGCATGTAATGTGAGAGACAAGTTTTTAATGATTCATGTTTTTTGAACAACATAACCATCTAATTACACAAATCCTTTTGACATAAGTTCATAAACCAAACCTAACTTATCCGCTAAGCTTTTAGGCATAACCAAACTACTAGCACCCGAGTTTATCATAAATTTGTGGATGAGCTTATAATAAGGCTTAGATAGAATGGTGGAGGCTTCACTTCTTCATTTTTCAGCCCACCTTTGACCTCTAAGTTGTTTGCAAGTACAATTCTTCTCTTTTCTATATTATCAACATATGAAGATGAAAGTTCAGCTAATGCATCTTGTAATAAAAATTTTTGGCCTGGGATATGTAATGCATCCATAATGGAGATGCTGACTATAGCTTTCTTTAAATGTTCAACCAAATTAAAGGAAATGAGACTTACCTTTTGCTATCTTGAAGAAGAAATTAAATCATTTACCTTTTTCTATCCTCTACAGAATTTGCACCTTCGGTTCTACTATAGGGATAGTTTGAGATGGAATGGCATGGATTTTTTCTCTTGTAGCTTGCTATTGTAAATTTGCAACTTTTTGTTTTATTTCAACTACCCTCTTTTTTGATCTTGTATTTGTTGCAACCGGTGACCCTTGCTGGTTATGACCTTGGAAATGGTTAACTCCACAGTATTCAACACTTTGTTAATTTATTAAAGAAACTAAAAAGTTTCCTTTCTATTCCACAGTCTCGCTTGGAAAAAATTTTGGGCCAGCATAATGATTCTACACCATGAGAGCTTGATTCTCCATCCTACTCATTCACGCATCCTGATTGTGCGACTGATTGCACGAGTAGCACCAATTGTGTTCTTGAGCCAAATTGTTATGCGACACAAGTTCCCTTGATTGGCCAACAACATTGGGATCATAGGGCCGAAAAGGCTTGGGATTAAAACTCCTCTTTTGACCTTGGAAATCATTCTAAAAAGGTGGCCTATTCTATTGATTCTACTGATAAGGAGCTTGATAAGGCCTATGTTCCTATCTGACCTGCTTCTTAAGGATCAAAAATTCATTGCTTAAATTTTTTCTAGAATTTTGCAGCATATTTTTTATTTCTTGAATTTATTTGGTCTAGTTTGGAATGACATTTTCTTGAACAACCTGATAACCTATCATCAGGATTGGCGAGACATCAGTTATAGGAGGCAAACTCATAGGGGGTTGAATTTTAGGGAAAATTGGCATGGTTTGTCTCAGGGCTATCTTCCCAACTTGAATGAGACAACTCTCTTCCCTTATCACGATATCATAGGAATTTGGTAATGTAAACCCTCCCATGGATTGTATCATAACTGAGATTTCACTATTTAAGGCTTTTAGGAAGAAAAGGAAGGCATGTTCGTGAGAGGGTTTGACTATCAGAGGGATCCTATCCCAAGTTCATTGAAATCAATAATTGAAGTCATTCATATGTTCATGAGGGGCCCTCTTGATGGTGCTTAGTTGCTCCAATAATGAAAGGTGGTCTGACTTATCCACAAACTATCGGTGTAGGCCATCACCAAGCCGGTCCCATGTTGCAATGGAACTGGCTAGGAGCCCTTTGAACCACTTAAGGGATTTCCCCTTCAATGAAGTAGCCAACAATCTTAAAGCTATGTTCTCTTCCGTTATATTATACACTGAACATAAGGTGGCTACATCCCAAATATGTTTGATTGGAGTAGTTTGATCTTCACCAGTGAAGTAAGTTTAGTCCCTTGAGTGCAACCATTGGGATGTCGTCATGTTGATCCAACAATAATGGGTTGCCCCTATTAAACGGTGCGAAGGAAAATTTCCTCGCCATAGGTGGTGCTTCAGATATAGGAGTTGAGTTCGTCCTCACAAAAACTATTGGACTGAGCTCCAAAGGTGTGGATTGAGCTCTCCTTGTTGAATCAAATATCCCCCTTGGTGTTATACCCCTCCTTCTTGGTGGAGAGAGCTACAAATATTCAAAAGGAGCTGGACGAGATCTGGTTTGAATCCTTCTCATCAGTTTTTTGCACTAAATTTGTAATATAGCTAGAAATTGGGAGTCACCAAGTATATATATCTCTTAAGAGACCTCTATAGGTAGAAAATATTACTGCATATACTAAACAACAACTTATAATTTGCAAATAAACTCTAAAGACAAGGCTCTAGAGTCCCACCGTGCGTACCAAAAAATATTATCAATAAAGTATGAACCCAAATGATAAGCTATCAACTTAACTACCTGTTGACACATGTGAACACTCATAGGCTTGTGGGTTGCTTAAATCTTGGAGTGAACCTCCAAAGTGGGCTAGTTCCCCTAGTGAAACACCTAATCTACTGGACCTTCAAGGAAAAGAGGTAGAAGGAAAAAATTAAAATAGAGATCCTAAACTAAGGTGATTCACCAATAATAAGAATATTCTGACAATTTTTTCACTAACATTTACTCTAAAGCCCTGATTCTCACAATCCCAACCTAAACACATTCTCCAAAAGTGATTTGCATAGAGGTTAATTAAGCATAGCACAAAATACAACTTGAAACATGTGAAACCTTGGAAAGAAACCTACAATGACAAGACAGAAGGAGGATTATTCATTCAAATCACAACTAACATCAGATTGTGACTATAAATTTGAAACAAGTAGGTGAGAAAAAAAAACATGTTGCTTTATTGAACTAAAGGAGTTACAATTTTTAGAATCTGAGTACAAATATAGTCTACCAAACTCTATGAGTGATTAGGAGAGCATGAGACTATTAATCTTAACTAAGAAAAATCCAAATATTCTTCAACTTATAGACTCCAAGTGTCACAATAGCGAAAATAGCTAAAAATCAACTTCATGGAATCTCTGAATAGCAAATTTTTCCATTTTCGAGCTCAAGGAAAATGCCTAAAAAATAGTTTCATAAACTGCTCCAAAACATCATCAAAAGGATATAAACTTTCCATCTCCCAAGGTTTGATCCAAAAATTCCTCAAAATCTGGTGCAAACAGCTAGAAACTAAAAATAGAAACTTCAGTTTTCCTTCTTTTCTCCAAATTTTCCCAAGTGGAATTCGAATCAAAATAGAAACTTCAGTGAAGACTAAAGTATTGCATTTTAAATAAAAATTAATTAAGAAATTCATAAGAACATTTCTTAATTAATGCTTTACAATTCGCAGTTCCAAAATAGAAAGCTCTATTGCATTCGCTTTGATGCCAAATTGTCTTCAATTACTTTGAATTTTTGCAATTCAAACTCAAAAATTCTAATTTTTGTAATTTGAGTAAAAATTTAATGCTTTGCAAAAATTAAAATATTTAAATAATGCACCTATATGCTTTATTTTTCTATAAAAAATCATTAAAAAAATAATTATGAGCCTTAGACCAAAGAAAACCACTAAGGCATGGATAGCTCAACCTAGTGAAAGATTCAATGTGTATCTGATTCACATGAAAAATACAAAGGAAAGGTATGGTTTTTGTTTGATTTTCTTTAAAAATAAATAAAATGCCCAAGGCATGACTCGACCTAGGAAACATATGAGACAAGGTATTAGAAAGGCATTTGAATTTTTAAAATAAATGTGACAAAATTCACATTCAAATTAGGGTATGGGGAAAAACCTAGCAACAAAACCAAAATGATGCCCTAAAATCTCTCATCATTTGCATCGGCCATGTTAGGAAGAAGAGAGCTTTGCATTCAACCACCATGGGAAACTAGGGTTTAAGCTTGGAGGTCACCATTTCAAGTTGCATCATGTCAATTTTTTGTTGGATCTTCTTTTGCATTCGATGTTAAGTCTTTTTTTGCCATTTTGATGTCTTTTTGGCTCCATTTGAAATAGAAAAAATGGGCCTATAGGCTACAACCATGATTTATTTTTGATGCATTTTGTTTGCCTTGTCTCTCTATTGATTTTATTGTTTTGTTTGGCTTCCATAAGAGGGTGTTGTTCGAGCTTTTTGAGGAGGGGTTGGCCACGGGCTTGGAATGGTTTTCTCCATTTACAACCATGGTAAGCCCCCTTTCTTTTCCACATGATTCATTTCCCTCTTAAATATGCTCGAATTGATCTTCTTTCACAAAAAATATGAAAGTTCTATGAGTAAAGATCTGAGTTTTTATCGTGTGGGTCGTGGCCATACTTTGTGCATTCTCCATTTCTACAAAAAATGGTTCATTATTGGGCTCAACCCATGATGTAGAAATGTATCACTTGTCAAATGAAGATTTTTTTTGTACCTTGCTCACCATTTTTTGAAGTTTGTAAAAACCCATCATGGTTATGGCCATTTGCTTCAATATCTTCATTTTTAGGGAGCTCCAATGATGGCATGAGCTCAATTCATAGTCATTTCCCTCTGTATTTTCTTTTAGAACACAAAACCATAGGTCGTTATGCTTATTGATGAAGGAAAACACTCTCTTAGGCTATGGCCATGAGAGTTCAACTAGGTTTATTTGCATTCCTAAAAGAGCTTAAACTTATTTATCACTTTTGCATTTGAAATCTAATAATGTAAACCCTTGTGGGTTTCCTCTTAAAAGCTCAAGCTGGGTACCATGCATTTCTTTCCACTTCAAAAACCTAGCTTATTTGACATTAGCTCACTATTTTTGAAAAGCAACAATGATTTCATTTTTCAAGTGCAGAATACTATAGCTTCCCTTGATTGTTCTCAGAATGCATATTTTACTCAACTCAAAAATTATTCTTAGTGGAACAAGCTATTTTATTTTCACTGTTTGTAATTACTTGCTTTCCAATTTTTCTTGAAATGCATCAACACAATGAAACTCAACTCTATTTGATACTTTTCAGTGGCTTGTTAACAAACTTGCTTTCTCTTACCCGCCATGTAATTTATCATTCACTATTTAGCATGTTTTGCAATGACATTCGAAACATACAAAAAAGCTTTATTTACTCACAAATGCATTGTATATGGATGCCTCTATTTAATTTACCTTTCAGCTTTCATGCTTCATTTGCAACCACTTTTAATTATGTTTTCTTGATGGAGACAATCATTCTTCTATACTCTTCATGTATTTTGTATTTCTTTTAGGCAACCAATGTTGATGTGAAACTTTTATCTATGCATAGAAGATTTTGAAATACAACACATGATGATGGTGTTTTCAAGCTTCTCAAATTTCTTTAGTTTCTATTATTGATTTATAAACAAGGAATTATGTATTCTTGTTCACTATCCCTCCATGATGATGCACTCCTTATGATGATCTACTTGAGTAATTGATCATTTCTGATCATCAACTCATTGCAATTTCATACTTGATTGTCCTGAATGGTCAATTGCTTGAGTTCTTATGGCACTTGTGATGTACTCCTTCAGATGCATATCTCTTTTGAGAAAATTTGAATTGTTTCTTTTCTCAACCCCTCTATTGAATCTTAAGGGGCATCATGCCGAGCTCAACCCTTGTGGGAGCCCATTTTTCACCACCTACTATAAGTCTTTAAATAAAATCAGCAACATGGATTTTCCTATACCTGCACAAGAAACAAACAATGTTAGATTAAAACAATAAATTAAAATTTCTTATGATGTTTCCTCCTTTGCATCCTTTGGCACACTTTTTCTTTTGCTCAATTGATTCAATGCACTATAAGAAATGTTCTACATTTCTATTGATAGACCATGTAAGAGGCTTCATAACCTGAGCTCTAACAAAACTCTTAGAATCACTTTTAGGTTCACTTGGAGAATGAAAACAAAGAGGGATGCACAACATTGAAGGGAACTTGAAGACACATCTAGGCAATGATGGATATGTTCCCTCTTATGTGTTCCTTTCTCTCCTTATCTTCAATAGTTTATTCATTCCTTATGATTCATTGTTTCAGCTATTCCCATAGCTCATGTGGGACACTTGATTCTTCTTTTCATCCCAATGAATTCAAAACAACATTTTGTGCAATTGTTGTTCAATTCTATACCTCTCTTTTGTAACAAATGTATACAAGATATTTTGATAAATAACTAAATACAAAATGAAAGCATTTTCTTTTACATTTCATGCAATATTTAGTGCTACAAATGATGAATGAAAAATTGAAACACATTGCACTTCAACAACTCAAAACTCAAAGATATGTAATGGTTAAAGGAACTGTTGAAGTAAATTGAAACTCTTCACCTTAAAATGAACTTGAGTTAACTAGCTCTGTCAATTTGAGATATGGTGAAAAATTAATAATAGTGACAATGGAAATAGGGTGCGACACCTTTGAGGAGATAGGGTTCTTAATTCACTATTGTTACACTCAAGGAAACCTTAGAGATCTAAATCCAATGTGTAAGTGGGGGAAAGAGATCTTTAAATAAGGTATCCTAAGGCATGATTAATGACTAAAAGGGGGTTCACCACCAAGATAGGGCTTGAAAAGAAAAGTAACATGCAAAACCTAAAGATATATAGGACTTGAATAAATGGCCTACAAATTAATGCAAAATTGAATAGTAATCTGGAAGAGTATAGAGGGGCACCTAGAAACCTATAGCAGCCTGAATAAATACTTGAAATTTTGAAAATGATGAGTTTAATGCATAATAGGACTCATACACCAGGATGGATGATTTAGTCCTAGATTAGGGTTTCTAGGCATGAACAAAAATCTAGCAGTATCAGGTCTATAACTATTGAAATATGGAAATTTATCTGTACTCAGAATCATACGCCAGAAATGGTGTATTATTCTTGCTTGGATTTTTTAGCGGATCAAGATATGAATCTTCTCTTCAATCTCTGCTCTTTCTTCTCAACTTGATCTCTAGATGTGAAATGATGAATTATACTCTATAGATTCCTTTTACTGATCTTATAAACAGGGTTACAACTCTAACAAGATTGCAACCTTGACAACCTTTCTCAAATCTTTCTCTTCAATGTGTCTTCAACCTAGGTCTACAAATTACACCCTAACAAGAGGGGAAAATGTTCATTTATTGGTAGAAAGGGGTTTTCCTTGGTCAAACCCCATTTTGGTAATGAAACCTCAAAATGAAAATAGGAAGGAGGAATGATGAATGAACAAAATGATTTGTTGCAACTCACCAAACCCTAGGAATAAATTATTGCAAACATGTATGAAATGGATCCAAAGGATGTGGATCTTGAATTGAATGCTTGCTTGAATCATGAAATACTACATCACAAATGTTAGCTCAAACATAAACATGATGCATGATGACTTTGACATGATCCTTGATACTTGAATAATGCTCCAAAACAATTGATAATCAACTCTTGAAGACTCTTGAATGCTCTTTCTCATGAATTCATTTTTTTTTGAGGAATCATCTCATGAAATTCTTAGGTCACTTGATTTCTTGTTAGGTTTAAAAATGAATGAAATAATCTTGTATTTATACTAGTTTATGCCAAATTTCCCGAAATTAAAGCACTACGATCCGACATCAAATCTAGTAGAATAAAATCTCACCAAGAATTTGAATTTGAATTTAATTTTAGGTTTAAGCTACACGAGAATAATATGCCAGAAGTGGTGTATGAGTTCCATTAGGCTAGGCTATGGGACACATTTTTCAATAAATGCCTAGATTAATGCGAAATCAAGATCAGGGCCCCAAAACTTAGGTGGGATGCATTTTCCTAAGGTGGTGTATGAGTCCCAGATCACTAAATCTGGGCCATACAATCTAAAATCACATGAATTATGATTTTATATTGGTAAATTTTGGGATTATCCTTGGAAAGATGTATTAATCAAGGCTTGTGGATGAAAAATAAGGCCAAATAAGGCATAAAGAAGCCCAATTTGTTAATGAAACCCTAGATTAGTGTGAAATTGTGTTTGTACACTTAACAACACCCAAAATAAGGCACAATTAGCTTTATTTAGTTTACAGTGGCCCAAGACCTAATTTGAATGTGTTAAACACATCACAAAACTAAATCAAGGCAACATTATGCTCAATTTAATAGGGAGGGACCAAACAAATGCGAAAATGTAAGGGTGTACATTTTCTATAATTAAAATTCATAATAATTATATGTCAAAATAATAGAATGATAGACATTGCCATATAAATTATATGAAAATGCAAGAGATGTGATGTAACAATATGGTTATACTTTTGACTAAAATATCAATATTTGAAGGCATTTATGAAGGTTATGTTTGTTGAAAAATGAGGTGTTTTCTTAGCTTAATACTCTCTAAAACTTTAAGATTGCTGATCTAAATAATCTTTTCCTTCTTATTGTTACAATTTCTTTGTGGGTGATTATCTTGATTAATCCATTTTACTGTTGTAGAATGTAGACAGAAGTTGATAGAAGAAGTAGATAGGATATTATAAATATTACTCAACATATACCATGGAGAAAACCCTTTCAGGTAAAAAACTTCACCAAGAATTAATCTATTATTCAATCTCTAAAGTAGATTATAATAGCTCCAATTCTTGCTTGAGAATACCTCTTTTTCCTTCACCAAACTTCTTCACAACCTATAAATCAAACTTACCAACTCTTTCTACAACTTGCTTGAGATATATAGACTTTCTCCAACATTGTAAACTCCAAATGAGTTACACAAACAATGCTCAAGCCCTAACCCTTAAAGGTATGCCTATTTCATGCAAGTGAAGATGCACTGTGAAAACCAATGTCAAACCATCTACCTCTTCCATTTGGGCATACCAAACTGAAGTCACAACTAAGTCTTCATCTTGTAAATATCTTGAGGCTTTATCCTCAAATTTGGCACCCAAAAGAGTTCCCCACTTAACTAGGCAATCAATAATATCTCTGCATGCAAAGGAGTTAATTCCAAGAAGCCAACTTGGGGGCCCAAAGTGGGTCCAAGATATTTCTTGTTAACTGAAACATTTCTCAATACCATTCATGCAAGAATGGTCATCTCCTGTTAACTGAAGGTAGTTCCTATTATCTATCATGCAACTCAAGTTATTAGGCATGTATTCCAAGTTAACTGAAGTCAACTAACATGCAAATAAAACTAACTGAAGATAACTGAACTGAACTGAACTTTAATTGAATTGAACATCAACTGAACTGAACTGAACTTCAACTGAACTAAACTAAACTTCAACTAAACTGAAATGAACTTCAATTGAACTTCAAACTAGGTACTCAACATGCATAAAATAAAATCCCTATTTTACAGGAACCTAGGATGCATTTCTAAAGTATACTCAATTTACCATTGAGTTAATTGAACTTAAGGTGAGCATCACCTCCCATGTGTGTTCCCATGTGCTCCTATTTTGTAGGAGCTCATCCCAAGGCGTCCACACATGCTTTTAACATTTAGAATTAATTAAAAATTTCAATTAACATGATTATTTCATCAAATATTAATCCCTTCCTAATCCTAGTGTTTTTTGAACACATTCCAAGGATTTAGGAGACTCGTGAAATAACTAATGTTTAGGATTGCAATTTAATGGCATCCTATTTCCAACAATGTTTCATATAAACATCATCATAGTTTTTTTTCTTCAAGACATGTATAGAGAGACAAATATTCTCTACATATTATCCATAATAATTTATGTGGACCAATAAACCACTCATTTTAGGACTATCTTTAATTTCATTAATGATCACAATAGAAGAGTGTCAACTTATTTTATTTAATAAAAAAGTGAAGTATTTGAAGTTTTAAAAAAAATGTATTTCAGAACTATTGTGATAATAGATTTTTTAAAGATAGATAGAAGAGGTGAATATTATAAATATACATCTTAACAAATTTGTAAAAATGATGATGGTGTTAAATTCTAAAGAATGTCTCCTTATACATATTAATAAAAAGGATTTTCCAAGCGGATGAAGAAGACTTTGTTAGAAATTACTTTATGATTCCTTGTTATATGTTGTACCATAAAGGTTGCCGTGAAAAGTTATGAGTCTCTTTTATCTCATCACAACACATGAACTAGTATGAATACCCCCTAAACAACTTAGAAATATGACCCTTAAAGAAGACTAAACTAGTGGGAAGCCACATATTAGATATTTACTTTTTTTGGTTGCATTTCTTAGGCACACCATTGGATGAAAATAGAATTAATTAGAACCAAAAATTTGTAAGTATTTTTTTATTGATTGTTGTGAACAACCATGGGCTTATAGGTGGATAATTTTGTAAGATAAAGTGATCTTGGTTACAAAGGTATGGAATTTAATGAGCATTATCAAGTTAAAAATTCACATCACTCTTTAGAAAAAAAATTCTCACATATTGGAACAAAGTACTTTTATTATTTTTAATGATGATGATGATGATGATGTGAAAGATAATGATTTGTATTATTTTGAGCTTTCTTTCATAGAGAAGGAAAATAATCGCGAAAATGCAAATAAATATTCTTGATGAAAAAGAAGTAGCCTTAAATATATTTATAAACTTGAAGTAATAGAATATGAGAGTAAATTAATGGAAAGAGTGATTCAGGACCATGTTCTAATTTTTTGTCATGACTCTAGAGGTAAATAAGAATTATAGCGTGCAATAAAAGTGGAAGATGGAGCTTTGATTAAAATAAAATAAATTTATTGATTATTGTAGACTCTGAAATAATTATGATATTATTAACATCTACATCCATTAATCCTATATTATCACTTAATATATAAATAAATATTATATAACTAAAATGAGATATTATCATCCATTTAATTTATTAATTAAAACCACTCATTATCCATTTTCAAGCTTGCAATCCATAAATCTTTAGCTTGAACTCACTTTTTACATTGTAGACCATTAACTTCAATGTGGATTTGGGACTTATTCCCATGTCCTAAGTTCCATCCAATCTATATGCCTCGTAATTCACAACATGAATCTCTCTTTCATAGAATTAAAACTCTAATATGGAAATGGGAGTTAGTTCCAAGTTTGTTTCTTTTCTACCTCTCACTATATGTCATGTTGATTCCCCTTAACCCAAAATGCATTAACTCATGAAATTTTAATGTTTAGATATTAGGTATCTACACATCACACTTGGACTTGTTCCCATATTTAAATTTCATCCCCACTTTTCTAGCCCAATATCAATAAGATTATTTCAAGTTGATCAATGGATTGAATGCAAATATGAAATCACTATCAATAACCCTAATCCAATAAATTAATATACCTATTTCAAATTAAGCAGTAGAAGCAATCAAATAAAAGTGTGAACCCCAATCTTAGACTTGCACAAACATAGAAAACAAACACAATGTTAGATCAAATGCAAGTGAGAATCAAGATTCCCCGTGAAATCCATTTATAATTGCAAAGAATAAGAAATGAGATGAAGAACACAAGAAAATATGAACAAAAGCTATCAAATCCTATCCAATGAAAATAAAACTCTTGATCCCATGGGAGAATTGGTTCCAATTATGTGTAGAAACTAGCCCTTTCCCAAATCCTTTGTAAGCTCTTTGATGATTTGATGATGGTGAAAGCTCCTTGATGAAAATTTGGCATAACCTAGCTATGAAACCATAAAATGATGAACACTTGATATGAAATGGATAAAACTAGCTCTCAATGTGAGGAGAGTAACTTTTCTCTAAGTTATGGATGATCAAAATGAAAGATAACCTCTCTATTTATAAAAGAATTAGATGAGAGAAGAGGAAAAAGGGATGAATGTGGGATAAAAACGCAACCAATAGGAAGAAGCCACTTGTCATCATGTGAATTGGCCAAGGATGTACATATTTTGATGAATGTGCCCATAAATGCAATTAGTTAAAATTTAAAATTACTGAAATGACAAGGTGAAGGGAGATTCAAATGGAGTTATGGCCACTTGGATCAAGGAAAAAGGACTTGCAAGATGAAATAAATGCCTTCTTGGAAGGACACATCTCAATTGGAGGGAGATTTGAAATGGAGGAATATTCCACTTTTATGCCTTGTTGAGAGAAAATGAAGATTTAATAAATTACTTAAATTGATTTATTTGTGAAAGTGGAAAAAGCTAGAGGATGAGACATGGATTAGAGTTAGCATTAATCAAGATTTGATTAATTAAGATGATGTTAGGTGATTTGAGAATTTTGACTTAGATTTTAGGATTTAAATAAATTAAAGTGCGAGGAAAGTGATTTTAGATTTAATTAAATAAAGATTTGATTTATTTAATCAAAGAGGGTGATGTTAGTGATTTTAATTAAATAAATTTGATTTATTTAATTAAATGAAGAAATTTATAAGTTAATTAAATAAGATTTATTTATTTAATTAAAGGGGGACTTTAAGATTGATTTATGATTTAATTAAATAAAATTGATCTATTTAATTAAAAGATGAACATTAGCGATTAAATATGAGGAACATCAAATGCATGATGTCAATTTTGCATGTCTACATTTTACCCCTCTTTGAAGCAGTGTAATTGTTGCATTGGTTCAAAGAATGGTGCCGTCAAGATAAAAAAATTTAAAAAAATTCTAATTTTTTTGGATGCCCCAGTGGAAATAAGTATGTTGATACATTGCCCCATCGAGAGATTGAGAAAAAAGTTCAATTTGAGATCAATCTCATGACAAAGAGGTTCAAGATGGATGTATGGATGCTTAGACTAACATATCTATATGATAATGATGATGAGATGTTTTTAAGATTCTTAGAACAAAAAATCTATATTATCCTAAACAACTTAAATGATTATGCAATACATGTGAGATGGGTGAGATGGATGCATTGATGATATGAAACTTATGTTAGCGTGAAAGAGGATAGAAGAAAGAGAGGGATCAAACCTTGAATCAAAGAAGATGCAAAATTCCAATAAGTCTATTAGTCACGGAGACTTTATTACATATGATGATGAATGATGGTGATGTATTTCTTATCCAAGGATGGGAGAGATAAAGAGCATAACTTTCCTTATGTTTGATAACACACATAGGTACGATGCATCAAGGTATAAATAACCAGGATGGCGTTGCACGTAGTGTGATGGAATTTGACTCGACAATCAAATAGGAGTACTCTTGTTCACACCTGACAAATATAACCTTATTTAGAATGAAGTTCAGATATTCTAGACATCTCTAACCAAAACATAAAAAAGAAAGCCTTCTTATGTGGTCAACAAGACACCTAAAACACCCTCCCTACAAACAAAACAAAGCATGCACGAGGAAGCTATTTTCCAAGGATATCCAACAAGCACAACACATAAAAAGATAATGATCGTTGCCCAATTCCTTTCTCTCTAAATCATTTTGATTAGGCATCATCGAGAGGTCCTTGGAATGAGCGCAAAATAAGATAAGTCAAAAAGACAAAAGATAAAGTAAACAAACAAGCTAATGTTCTTCATACCGCTAGCCAAGACTAAACTACGATGATGTCTGATGTTGATGTCCATTGAAGGAAGGATGCACCCTAGTACAAGTTGTGATCAGGTGATGATGAGATTGATTGGATGATAAGCTATTGATACTTCGAGTTGACCAACTTGCTGGCTTACTGACCTAGACTTGAGACTTTGATGATTTGAGCTTTCTCTTTAAAACTTGCTAGACTTGCTTCTGACTGACTTACCAAAGGATGAAGGAAATGATGATTTTTTATGAATGAGTTTATTTCAAGTGAAAGCATGATGAGACAGATGCACCATTTTGGGTTTTTCAGATATTTGGATTTGTTTGGTGTTTTTGAAATGTTTTGAAGCGATTTTTGGGATTTTAAGATTTTTCAATGTTTTTGGTAGATCGATTGACAACTTGACCAGTTTAAAGATGAAGATATAAACAAATGATGAATTGCCAGCTTATTATGAAAGACACATAAAGGACTGACCTAGGGTGTCTCGGGGGATGATCAGAGATCAACTTTACCTACGTTCAAGCTCAGAGATGACGTAGTTCAGTTGGATGAGTCTATTTTTTATTTTTTTTATTTTTGACATGTTTTGGATTTTGATATGATTTGGATTTTTTTGGATTTTTTGATTTTTGAATGTGGGTATGTCCAGGATCATGATTGGCCAGAAAGTGGCGATATGTAAGTGATATGATGGCCCATGTAGCTGATGACGTTTTTCTTACCCAAAATTGATGAAATAGAAAGGGTTTTTAAAGGATATTCTCAACTTTCCACCCATGTAAATTATGATTTACTTTGAATTTAATAAATAATTATTGTTCATTTTCTATTTAAATTATGACTAAAGTTTTGATTGATAGGCTGACTGAAAAAAATCTATAGCTTTCAAACGGTATCATATTTTTTAAATTTTGAAACATCTGTCACATTCTATGATTCACATACTATAGGATTAAAAAAAAAATGAATTTCATGAAGTTTTGACCAAGTTAAGGTGGTTATACATACGATTTTTTATATTTTTTAAAAGTTGTAATAAAAAATTCATAATTAATTATTTACTTGGAAAAAAATTACAAAAAAATATGGATCACATCGGGACATGAGTCCTCTAATTATATCTAAAATATTATAAAAAATAATTATCATTTCATTATGGTTAGGGTGGTCAGATAGACACCTAATTCTTATTTTTTCCCTGAAATTTAAGTACTACTGCATTGAAATTTCAAATTTTCACCAAATAGATTTTTTAAAAATAAAATAACCTAGTAGTTTAGAAACTACATTCAATTTTCTATAGATTCTATTCTTACATATTTTTGAAATAATATAGATAACTTATTCAAATTTTTATGTCAAGTTGCCTAACTCTGATTTTTCTGAATTATATCGCCACTTAAGGGCCTATTTTTTCCATGATGATCCTGCACATACCCATGTTTTTGGGTTTTTTGGATGTATATTTTGATTTTTTTTGGATTTTAAGGAAGATCACAAGAATATACATGAATCCAATCTGATGTAGGTATAGGAACATGCCCCCAACGTGATGTGATAGACTACTTTGATACAGGTAGGAAAAACTAACCTTAGGAATATGCCAAGTAGTACTAGGGCAGAATATGATACAAACACAAGATCAAGCTATGGTATGGATGTGAACGGATGGAATGTAATGGATAAGTGAGCATGCAAATTAAGTCGTGAAGGTCTTGGTGGATGGAGAGTGCTTTATTTATGGTTGGTGCTTGCTTTCTAGGTTTTCACCAAGGTAATTGTTCAAAGTGCCACTGAAGTGGTTTTCACTAGAGGACAATTTTTTTCTTTACTGTTTTCAATCTATTTTTTTTATTTTTTTGAATTTTTGTTGTCACCATGATGCCTGTTTGCCAAGTTTTCATCAGTGTGACCATTTTTTCAAGACATTTTCTATTTTTTTGTATATTTTTTGTTCTATACCTTGAAATATTTTAGGCATAAAATTTTTTGAGATGGGAGTTGTTCATGGGCTCCTATAGAGGTTCATCCATTAGTTCTATCTCATTTACCCATGAGACCTGGTATTCTTCATCTGTAATGAGATTTTTTAGTGATATCCTCATGGATGTGAGCTAGATCTCAATGGGGAGAATGGCTTCTGATTCATAGACTAGGGAGAATGGGGTGGCACCTATTGGTGTGCAAATGCTGGTGCGATAAGCCCATAAGGCAAGATTTAGTTGTAGATGCTAGTCACAACCGATGTCATTGACTATTTTCTTAAGGATTTTTCAAAATGGTTGTGGCTTCTGGTTGGTCATTGCCTTGGGGATACTACAGAGTGGAGAAGCAATGTTGGATGTTGAATTTTTGGCAAAGGTCATGAACATCCTGATTTTTGAATGGTTTCCCATTATAAGAGATAATGGCTTAGGGGACACCATATCGGAAAATGAGGTAGTTCAGGATGAACTTAGATATATGCATTCCAATTATGTTCATGGGAATGGCCTTGACCCTCTTTGTAAAGTACTTTGTGGCAGTGATGATGAATTTATGGTCATTGGATGAGGTGGGGGTGATTTTACCGATGAGATCGAATCCCCACTATAAAAAGGGCTAAGGTGTAACAATTTGGTGAAGCTCTTGAGCTAGTGCATGGATGAGGTCCCCATGCTACTGACACTACAAAATTTTTATGACAAAGTCACGCGCTTCTCTTTCCATAGTAGGCCAATAGTATCCAGTCCTCAGTAGTTTCTTAGCCAAGGTCATACCGCTCGAATGCGAACCAAAAATTCCATTATGTACCTTAGTTAGAGTAGTTAGGGGTTCCTTAGGATTTAGGCACCATAATAGGGTTCCTTCAATACTCCTACGGTAGAGGGTTTCTCCTAGGATGAAAAAGTGTGTTGAATTCTTGATGAAGGATTGTTTAAGGTTTGGTTTTATGTCAATAGTGAGGACTCCTATTCTCAAGTAGGTGCAGATTTCATGGTATCAGGGGTCACCGGGACCAACGAGTTCACACACGAATTCAGACTCTAGTACCTCAAATTTTGGTACGAGAACCTTCTCTACAAGGAATTCCTATTTTGGGACATTGTGTGGGATCTCCAAGAGTGATCCAATTATAGCCATTGTGTCTACTACTCTATTGTTTTCTCTAGGTAGTTGTTCGAATGTAATATCAATGAATGAATCCTTGAGTCTCTCTACCAATTTCTTGTATGGAGTCAGTTTATCATCCTTTGTTTAGTATTCACCATTGACTTGGTTGATGATAAGCCGTGAATCTCCATAGAGCTTGATTTCCATCATTCGCCCATTGTGCAACAATTCTTAATCCTATAACAAGAGCCTCATATTCAGTAATATTGTTCATGCATGGGAAAGACAACTTCTAAGATTTGGGTATGCAGTCTCCTTGGGGAGTGATGAAAAAAATTTGTTCTCTTGACCCATGTTGTGTGTAGGATCCATCAAAATACATCTTCTAGTGGTTTTCCATGTTTATGTTGAAGATGGATTCATCAGGGAACTCTGATACCAATGGATTATTGACATTTATGGGAGCCTCCACTAGCTGATCTACAAATTTCTTGCCTCTTGATGGCCTTGCGCTCTACATATTTAGTGTCATATTCTGTTAGAATCATAACCCACTTGGATTTATGTCCTGTGAGAGTGGCTTTGGAAAGTAGATACTTGAGTAGATCTATCTTTGGGATTAACTTAATCTAATGAGCCAACATGTAGTGTATAAACTTTTGAGCTGCAAATACGACTCCTAGACAATATTTTTCAATAGCTATGTAATTTAGCTCATGTCCTATCATATTTCTACTAATGTAGTATATTTCTCTCTCTCTTCCATTTTCATCATGTTGGGCTAAAGGGCACTGAGAGCTATCATTGTTGTTGATATGTATAGGATCAATAGTTTGACTAGAATTGGCGACATTAAAATTGGCGTGTCAGTAGGTATTTCATGATTTTGTTGAATGCTTGGTCATATTTGTCATCCCACTTGTATGCTACCCCCTTGTGGAGTAGATGGGAATATGGAATTTTTTTTCTACCAGTTGTGCTATGAGTCTTTGGATAGATTGGAGCCTTCCTTGTAGGCCTCTTAGCTGCTTTAGTGTCCTAGATGCTTCCATTTCGAGGGTTGCCTTGAATTTGACAAGATCTACCTCGATTCCTCTCATTGACATGGTATACCCTAGGAGCTTACCTGATTGTACTCCGTAGATGCACTTCTTTGGGTTGAGTCAGCCTTTGTACTTTTCCAACCTGTCAAAAATGGAGCTCAAAGCTAATATGTGGTCTTGTGTTTTCCCTGATTTAGCCAATATATCATCCACATAATCCTCCACAGTCTTATGAATCATGTCATGAAAGATCAATTTCATGGCTCTCTGATAAGTTTCTCCTACATTATTTAGCCCAAATGGCATCATATTCCAACAATAGGTTCTCCATGGACATCTGAGCGTTGTATTGTGCTAGTCTTCCTTTGCTATCATGATTTGGTTATATCCTGAGAAACCATCCATTAGTGACAAAATCTCATGTCTGGCCATCATATCCACTATCATATCATTGTTTGGTAGTAGAAAGTCATCCTTGGGACATAGTTTGTTTAAGTCTTTGAAACCGGTGTAGATGTGGATGCCCCATTTGGCTTTGAAACAGGTACAAGATTTGACACCCATTATGGGTAATCAATTGGCCTTATTAATCCCTCATCGAAGAGCTTTTGTAATTCCACTTTGACTAACAAGGCTATTTGGGGGTCCATCTTTCTCAACTTCTATCTCACTGGTTCTGCCCCTAGATATACCACCAAGTGATGAACTACTACCTCTAGATCCAGGCCAGGCATATCAACATAATTCCATGCAAAATTTACCTTTCTTTCTTTGAGGAATGTAGCTAAAAGTTCTTGTTCTTCCATGAGAAGTGATTCAGCATAGAAGGTTATGTGCGGTATTCATGTTGTTCCTAGATTCACGAGGTTGCATTGTTCTGCTAGGACTGCTGATTTTTCTTGATGAACTGCAGTGAGGGGAAGATTGAATCCTTCATCCTCTGATGCCTCAAAGAGGTTTTCACTGTTAGATGTGTCCTTTATTTTTACTATTTTATGGTTAGAGAGTGCCACAATGTAGTTTTCACTCAAGGATGTTGAGATTATTCTCAATGTCTCACTTTTGTGACTGAAGGATTCAATCATCTCCCCATAATAGGCATGAGTGTCTAGTGTAATGTCAAATCTAGCCTTATGATCTCCACATGGTACTATATCTTGTAATCCCATGAATTCTAAGAGTGCCTCATCATTGTAGAACATGTCCAAAATTGGTAGTCCTCGTTGGTCATAGTCGATGAGTTGGGAGTATACCAAATTTATTTTGTGAGTTTGGCGGTCTGACTCAAAAGATAGGGTGTTAATCATGAGTAGCGAGGAGTCTTCAAAAAGCATGGGTAAGCCTGTTATGGTATCCTTGTCATCACTACTACTACAAACATTGGTCACATCAAAGGTGAAGTTATCTAAGGGCATACCTGTGCACACGGGTAATTGGAGGGCAGCTACCAATAGCTGAGGGGGAGTCCTAACTACATTAACTAGTGGACTTCTTCCACATATGGTTACACTCAAAGGGGTACACCCCATTCCAATATTTTTATTCTCCATTCAACAATAGTGGGTTCTAATCGACCAGTGTTGTATTTTCCAAGACTTGCATTCTTACTGCAACCCATGCCCAACATCACTTGCAATCCTTTGCTTCTTTCGTCCATGGGAAGATTAGACACAAGCCTTTCTTCTTTATAGAGGAGACTAGATATGTCTCGCTCATCCACCACTTCTCAGCCTAGATCTCCCCATCACGTAAATCAAGAGGGTTCCACTCTAAAGGTTTGAGATGTTGTATTAGTGAGTTGCAACTATCCATGGGATCTGTGGGATTGAGGTAACTCCCCAAGTACAAAGGATCCTTTCTTCATTTTGTATTCCCCACACCCATTGTCTTGGATTATAAGGTTGATGCTAGATATGGTGGTGATGGCAGGTGCCTTTGTCCTAAAAGTGGAGGTGATTTTGGATGGGTTGATATATGGAGTGGAGGTGCCTTCATCGTTCTTTGGGACTTGGGGTACTTTATATTACTTGGCTTCTAGGTTCTTGCAATAGACGAAGGGCTTAGGATCACCATAGATTGTGATCTCTTGGTTCTTATATGAAAACTTGACACATTGGTTGAAATTTGATGCAGTTTCTTACATCCCATGGATTCACGAGCATCCCAAGAGGATGTTATATGGTATGTCAAGGTCAAGCACTTGACAGGTAGTTTCCATAACAGTTGGCCCTAATTGAATAGGGAGTTGAATAGTGCCTTGGGACACTCTTTCTTGATCATCGTAAGCCATGATTGTGATACCTTTAACTTTCTTAATAGAATCTTCAGATATTCCTAGATTCTTTATAATCTTGAGTGAACAAATGTTGAGGCCTGCACCCCCATCCACCAAGACCCTTTTGACCTTATTTTTGTGAACCAAGACTTCAAGGTCGAGCGTGCAGCTGTGAGATTGTTGGGTGGGGAAGTCCTGATCAAAAAATGTGAGGAGATTCATAGTGGTGATGTTACTGACCATAGCTTGGAATTGCTCTATATCAAGGTTGGTGAAGATGGTAGATGAAGCCAATGCTTCCTCAAGGATTTCTTTGTTGGTAGTTGAAATCTTCAGTAACTCCATGATGGAGATTTGAGAAGGGGTTATTTTTAACTAGTCAAGGACGTTGTAACCATTGCGGATGGATCTTTGATTTATGGTGGGGGTCTTAGTTGGTTGTGGTGCCCTAACAATAGTGACCTTATCACTGCATGTGGTGACTCCATAATCAGTGCTGGCTCCCTTGATGCTAACAACAATGACTAATTCGTCTAGGGAGGTGACAACTCCATCATACACATGATTTACATTTCCATAATTTTTCTTCCCTTTGTTGTTTCCTTGGTTTTGATTGGGCATCAAATTCATGTATATATTCAGATCCTGATTACCAACCAATTTCTCAACATTTATGATATTTTCATCGATGAGATCTTGGATGAAATTTTTCAATTTCATGTAGTAGGCAGTTGCATGCCCCTTGAGCTTATGATAATTGCAAAGGAATTTTTCATTGTACCAGGGTGGTTTCACCTAAGGCTCCTTGTAATTATCATAAGTGGGGATTTTGATGAGGTTCTCATTGACAAAAATTTTCATGATGGATAAATGATTGACACCCCAAGGGCTATGAATTTCCACTTGGGGGGATATTTGTTTTGCAAAGGTGGTACTCCTTGATTATTAAATTTGTTGACTTGATAATGGGGTGGTTGCTAGTTTATCACATTGGCTTGTGTGTTATTATGATTATTATTCTGTGATTGATGATGTGTTTGATTATTTTTCTTTGGAGAATTGATGATGACCTTGGCATTGAGCACTCCATCATTGGTGGCATTCCTATTCTTCACCCATGTGTGAGGTTTCTCATTATAACTAGTAGATGGGTGAATATCTTGATGTTCAGGATATGTAGGTGTGCCACCTTGTGTAATAAGGTCTCTTGCGATGTTAAACACCTTGGGGATTAATTGGTCATATATGGTGATGCATTGCATCTTCAGATAAAATGGCAAGGTCTTGACCAAATTAGCAATGACAGTGCAGGTTTGTTGTTCCTATGGCATGAACCACTTGCTCTGATTGGCCTTGGATCACCATCATTGGAGGAACGAGGCAAATGATTCCCCCTTTCCCTGTTTGAGCGCCGAAAGTTCCTCTAAACTAACATCCATGCCAATGTTGAATGCATAATTCTGGAGGAATGCATCTTTGATTTCCTAGAATGTTATGATTTCAGTAGGAAGACGAGAGAACCACTCCATGGTGGGACCAACCAAGCTTCAAGGAAACAAACACATTAGATATGTGTTGTTGTATGCGACTTCCATACAATGTACCTAAAACTCCCTGATGTCATCTTTAGGGTTTCCTATCCCATGATATTTGTCGAATTTCGGGATTTTGAATCCATTTGGGAATGGTACCATTGCTAAGATCCTATTGTAAGGATAAGGACACAAATTTTTGGGTGTCCTTTATTTTTTCCTGATTGAAGATCAAACACTTGTTGTGAGAGTAGTTTGATTTTTGTTGTCACATCACCTTGTGGATCAGGAGGTGGGGTGAACATGTTTTGAGGTGTTGGATTGGCAGGTGGGATGTTGGTGTGAATTTGTTGCAAGATTTTCTAAGCGAGTAATGCCTCTATTTTTTGTTAAGCCAACAAGGCTTGTTTCTCATCATGTTGTTTCTATGCCAATAAGGCTTGTTGTTGGTTAGCGATTGCTATACCAACAAAGCTTGTTGTTGGCCTTGTTGTTGAACCGCTTGTTGTTGTGCTTGATAATATTGCAAGGATTGTTGATATGCTTCTTGTTGGGATTCTTGTAATTTTGACTAGTATTGTGCTTGCGCTTGCTAGGCTTGATATTGGTCTTGGGCTTGAGCATGTTCTTTTTGGACTACTTGTTGAATTTGAGCAACTTGTGTAGCTTGAGTAGCTTGTGCGGCTTGAGCTTCTTGCACATCCTGTGTAGCTTATGCAGCTTATTTTCTCGCTAATTATGCTTGCAGTTGTTGTGAAACTTTTTGTTTTTGGAGCGCCTTTTGATAGGCTTCTTGTTGAGCAAATTGCAATGTGATGTTGAATGAATTCACCATGTTGCATTTTTGTGGTAGTGGCGGTGGATTGGGAATGGCATTGACCATTTTAATGAGAGGAACAATCATGTTGATGATTAGGGTTTGAGTTGTGGATGTCATGATCGAGATGCTTTGTCCTTGGGAAACCATGCTTTGAGAGACTTAGGGAATAGTGGATAAATTAATGGTTGCAATTTTTTGTTTCAATATCGATGGCAAGGTGGGAGGATTTGGCATGATGCATTTATTTATGATGGGGGGATTTCTTTGGTTTGATTGATTGATGGTGGGTAAAGGAGGAAGACCCAACCCAATGGGTGATGTGGATGTAAGTGGTAGAGGTGGAAATTGTGGAAAGATGGGTGATGCCTTATCTTGAAGGGATGATGACGGGGGATCAAAGACTCCCTGACTCTAAATAAATCACCTTCTCCTTGTTAGGTGATAGGGAGAGAGGTTTGAATTTCGAGCGGACCAACTAGTGTTGCATGAAAGGATGATGAATTGGTATGATTGTAAAATATGAGAGGGACATATGGGTGTAATGGTTTCACATGGATGAATTTATGGGATGTAGTGTTTCCATTCAAATCTCAATTGCTCACAAGGGGATGTGTTTGTAGTGCATGAAGCAATGAGCTTCCCTTCCTAACAATTGGCGAGGTTGGAGTGATGGATGATGTGATCTATGGGATGCTTTGGATGATGCTTTGAGATTGAGGCATGGGTGGGATTGGAGGCATGATCCCAAGAGGTCTCTCCACAAGAGTTCTTACATCATAATCAGAAGGGAGTTTAGCCCCTTCTTTTGCTAATTTAAGCATATATTGGGAGGGATACAACCTGATCATGACATTAATGATTCAATGATTTTTAAGATTTTGGACCATCTCAAGGATTTCATCTTGTGTCATCCCTAAGATTTTTTTGGTGATGTCTTCCACTTGACCTTCCTCTTGAGGATTTTGAGGTATTTGAGGAGGATTGATTAGGAGGTCAATCGATATCATAGGGTTAAATTTTGTTTCAGTTTGACTTAGATCACTCAAAGTGGATGTTTCTTTTTTTTTCTCCATGTGTTTCTTGTATTGAGATTGAGTTTGAACCTGTAGACATGGAAAATTTACCAACAAACTTGATCCCAACTACTAACATCGTTTCATCTCAAATCACCTTCTTAGCTTGTCATCAATTTTCATCCCTTAATTAAATAAATCATTATTTATCTAACTAATTCATTCTTCCTTGTTGATTAAATTAATCAATATAATTTAATTAACCCTAAGTCTCTGTTTATTTAAATAATTCATCTTATTTAAATTAAATCTCTTAAGTCTTCTTATAAAATTGAATAAATTAAATCTTATTTAATTCAATCTAACATTATCCCCTTTAGTTAAATAAATCAAATCATTTGTTTAATTAAACCTTTCTCAATTTTTATTTAAATCAATTCATAAATTTAAGTGAAAATTGTCACATCCCCTTATCTCTCATTAAATTAATTAACCTTTGATTAATTTAATCATAATCCATGTTAGATCCTCTAGAGAATGCAACTTGCACAATAAATCATTTATTTTGATTTATTGAATACTTATTTTCTCTCAACATGGAATAAAAGAGGAATATTCCTCCAAATTTGAAAATCCCTCCAAGTGGATTTGTACATCCAACAAAGAATTCACTCCCTTCTTACACGTCCTTGTGCATTGGGCCAAGTGGCATTTAAGTAATTTTTCTTCCCTCTTCAACAAGTCATTTCACAAATTTGAAATCCACCTAATAACATTTATTGGCTCATTCATCCAAATGTGCACAAACTTCACCCATTCACATCTTGACAAATTGCACTTGGCCATTACATGTTGAATGATCCCACATGCATCCATTTTTCTTCTAATTCTCTCAAGATCATCTATAAATAAGAGGCTCTTCTCCTCAATCTTCATCCACACTTAGAGAAAAGTTATTATCTTCATATTTAGATAAATTCTATCCATTTCTTGAGCAATCTTCCATTACCATACCTAGGTTATTGCAGATTTTTTCAAGGAATCACATTGTTCTTCATCATTAAGTGGATTAATCTTCATCAAGCTTATAAAGGAGTTGGGAAAGGGCCAATTTCTACAGATAATTGGCACCAACTCGCCCATGGGATCAAGAGATTGATTTACATTGAATAGGATTTGATAGCTTTTGTTTATGTTTACTTGTGTTCTTCATTTCATTTCTGGTTCCTTGCAATTTAAATGGATTTCATGGGGAATCCTTATTCTCACTTGCATATGAATCTAATTGTGTGTTTATTTCTCATGTTTGTGCAATTCTAGAATTGGGGTTCACATTTTGGTGTTAGGAGGGAAAATCTCAAGTTCTAATCACATTTTTTCAAGAATTTTTGCGCTTTTTGTGTTTTTTCTGCAAGTTCCAAGAAACTCAACTATTGACTATCAAGTGGCGCCAAACTGCACTACTACCAGTCTAGCGGCGCTATATTGCACCGGTCCAAATTTCCAAACTCTGTTGTTGGTGTGAACCCCCAAACCTACAATTGTACAAGAACAATAAACAAGATCAAATTGTTAGATCAAATGCAAACAAGCATGAAGGATTCCCCATGAAATCCATCTACTAAACTCAAACTAGGAAGAAAATGAAGAACAAAACTTAAATACATGAGAGTTAATCCTAATTAAGCAAGTAAAATAGTGACCCCATGGGGGAATTGGTGCCAATTGAACGTTGAAATTGGCCCTTTCCCAACTCCTAAGTTGCAATGTCAATGATTGTAGATTGATCAAATATCTCAAAAGAGATTTGAGCATAACCTAGCTATAAATGGTGAAAATGATGAATGGTTGGGTTGAAATGGGAAAAATTAGCTCTCAATATGAAGAGAGTAACTTTGCATGTAATTGTGGATGTTGAATGAGGAGAGAAGCCTCCAATTTATAGATTTGAATTTGGAATAATGAGAAAGTTTTGAGCAATGTGGGACTAAATTTCAATCCAATGGTTGAATGCCACTTGTCACCATGTGAATGGTTGATGGTTGTGCAAGTTTTGGCCAAAGCGCCAATAAATGCAATTAGTTTGAATTTGAATTTGTGAAATGACTTGTTGAAGAGGGAAGGGAAATGAACTTAATGTCACTTGGCTCAAGGTAAAGGACATGTAAGAGGGCTTAAATGCCTTGTTGGAAGGACCAAGTCCACTTGGACTTTTTGAATTCAAATTGAGGGAATATTCCCTTTTTATGCCATGTGAGGGAAAATAGAGAATTAAATAAATCAAAGTAACTGATTTATTGTGCAAGTTGCATTCTCTAGAGGATTTTAGTGATAAGGATTAACTTAATCAAGGTTTTGATTAATTTAATAGGATATTTGATGATTTGACAATTTTGACTCAAATAGATGAATTAATTTAAATCAGAATTGAGAGGAAATGATTAATCAAATAAATGATTTGATTTATTTTATTGAAGAGAACAATGCTAGATTTAAATAAAATAAGGTTTAATTTATTCAATTTAATGAGAAGACTTTAGGGGTTAATTAAATAAAATGTATTATTTAATTAAACAGAGATATAAGGTTAATTAAATTAAATTGATTAATTAGATCAACAGAGGAGAAAGACTTAATTGAATAAACAATGATTTTTTAAATTAAGATAAAAAATGTGATTCAGGAGGAAATGGTGTTAATAAATCAGGATCCAATGTGCTAGATAGAAACTATACATTTTCCATGTCTACAGTTGGAGTCTTCCCGCCTGAAAAATTCAAATTTCAAACTTCGCTATGGGTTTTTCAAATTTAAAATAGTGTCGCTTCCCAAATAGCGCCGTAATTGTGGTCATTGTTTTTGTGCAGAGCGTCACTCGCAGTCATCAGCGATGCTATATTGTGTCACTGACCTTTCCAAACTACGTCACACCTGTGGATTGCACCACTGTAGTTGGGTAAAAGGTAGATTTCTAGTTATTTTAACATGTTCTTTTCTTCATTTTGGTTATTTTGACTTCTAACTGGTCTTCACTCTCTGTTTTTGCAGTTTTAACCAGTTTCTGTGATGTAGAGACTTCCAGAGGTCATAACGTTTGACTTAGATGTGGGTTTTGGCTGAAATTTTATAAGTGGTTTCATTATGAGGTGACATGTGGATTCCCAACTAAGCTTGATTCAATTGGTGGCCATTTTGGCACTTTTTCGAGGCTTCAAACTTTCATCTTGGCCCTCAAAATGGCCATTTAGTGTTTTTTTCTAGTTTTTTTAAAGTCATTTTTATTAATAACTCGGAACTCATGTCCCGAATCTAGGATGTTAGTTGGAAATTCATCCTATCTTAGTTTTATATTTTTTTTGGGAAAAAGTAGGACTCTCAAAGTTATGCATGTGAAATTGCCAAAAATGGCAAAATCTGACAATTGTTGAAATTTGCCAAAAAGGGAGGTTTCTTGATCAAAAGTGAAGGAAGGAAAATGAAAGACAAGGGTTCTTTATGATTTTATCATCTTATTGTATTAAGTTTTTTTAAACACTTTGGGAGAACTTATAATCCATTCCTAAGGATCTGATTGCCTTTATGCTTTTAGGTTCACTAAATTTCTTTTGGGCTCTCAAATGAACATTACAAAAGCTTTCAATTTTTTGCAACAAAGGGCCTAAAAAGAACTTTAGGACAAACTCACTACATTTGGTTTGATTATTAACAATTGAAAAAGGAAAATTCCATATTTCATTTTGGTGTACTAAAAAGAATCAAATCATTGCTTTGTGGGCTAAAAATGAACAATTGTTTTCTTATCTTGTAATTACTTACCCAAGGTAATATCACTAAAAGGATGTATGCACCTCTCTCACACTTTATTTCGATCTTGAGAATCAAAAATCTTTCTGGTGATCTTAAATTGTGTGAGTGATTTCCTTCACATTTCATTTGGGATTAAAGAAATTGAACCATTCTTGTGAGTGTGAGTGTGGCATATTGCGAGTGCTCTCCCTCTATTTTTCAATGAAGGTTGATCAAACTACAGGATATGCTTGCTCACTTTTATTTATCTTAGAGGTACTGCCTGGTGGGAAAAAGTAATCACTGAAGGGAATGACCCAACCAGGAACATACTAAAGACAAGGGACTTCCAACTAGTATATAAGTGTGGATTATCGGGGAAAGTTCAAAAATCACGAGGATTATTCTAACGAGAAGGGAAACAATGGTCTCTCACCGCATGGATAGTCCCCCATGAATGGAATTCCCACATTAAAACCCTTATTTAGCAAAGGCCAAAATCCTTAACTATTTGTTGGTGCAAAAGGTCATGTCCTTTGAAGCCGCCCCACATAACATGTGGTTCTATTGTAGAGATGAAAAGTATGCCATGGGAGATTCATGGGTATTGATGCTTCGCTGATCCGAGAAGTGTGTGTTGTGGAGGTGAGATAGTGTGGTCAAGCATCTAGTCATCCACACTGAATATTGTTGGAATAATGGATGTTGAATCATCCAATGAAGCTGCGCACACTTCAAAAGGACCTACCAAGAAGAAATTCAACCACATAGAAAGTGTTGCAACTAAGGGCATGCAAATAGAGATTATCTGATTGATATGCAGAATTGATTTACAAAGAGTACATATGCCTGATTATATAGGTAAGAGAAAAACCTAAAATGCAAAGGATGTTGCCAAGTGTTCAAATCACACTTCATGTGACAACATGAAACCCTAACTAACTTCCTAGGGAATGATAACAAGATGGAGGTAAGTTCTAGAAAAGACAACTCATCTTCTAGAAGGGAATCTTATCTCAACAACTTTATTAAATGATAAAAAGTAATCTAGGACTAATATGATTAATTAATACCTAAGTTAACTTATGCTAGTGTAATAACTAATTAACTAATTACACTAACACCCCCCCATAAGTGCAAATTAGGGAGGAAATGAAAATGCAATGATTATGCATGATGATGATGGGTCCCAGCTGATGGCCTCATTAGGTACCCATGTACATAGGATGAAAATGCAACTATCTCCCACAAATGGAGAAAAGGGGAAAAACTAGTGGGAAGAAAACCCCTCTCCGAAAAAGGAGATGAAATGCAGAAAGGTGATGATTGGAGGACTCAACATCATCCCCCCAAGGACAAAAATCATCACATGGATACAATATAATCAAAAGACCCCCCATAGGGAGGAAATAGAGAGACTATATAGCCCCCCCAAAATATGTGATCACCTGCAAGAAAGGTAAGTGTGTGTAGACAAAACATGATCCAATGTCGACAAACAAATTGTCTCCCTTTCGGAAGAAACAAAACCATGTGCAAGTGTAGAGATGCTTCCCATTCCGAATAGGAATTGAAGGAAGGAAGGATGTATATGAATATTGATGATGTCTCTGAAAGCTGCTCATGTGTCTCCTTGCCTGATGAAGATGAAGATGCCACAATCAAATTAGGTACATACCCAATCAATGTAGAAGGTGACAAATTAGGACGATGCGGTAACTAATGTTGAACATGATCCAAAGACTGCAATGTGATGTTCCTTCCATCGAAGGAATAGATGGAGACTTGATTTCCCCCCATAATGAAGTGTCCTCAAAACCACTAAGAGAAGACTGAAGCCAACCCAATGGTAGATGTAGAAGAAACTCTGATGAAGATGGAGGAAGTCTCATATATGAAATCTTTGAAAAGAAACCAAGTGCCCCTAAGATAGTCTCAGGATTCCCAATTAAGGTTGAGACAATGAAATGTGGAGACTCAAGGGAACTCTCCAAAGTAAGATCTGAATAGAGTAGTGATATCCCCTCAAGAATGTCCTCCAAACCTGTAGAAGTAGCCAAGTCAGTGATACGTGAAACAAAGACATCCTGTGATGTCAAGTCTAGAAAATGGAATGTGTCCTGATGAACGGTGATGATGGAAGCCTCAATCAATGACTTTGGAAAAGGAATCACTGAATGTGAAGGGATACCAATAGTCTCTGATGGAGAAGAAGGATAATATGAAAACCCCATAAGGTACAAACAAATTTCTTCAAAATTACAAAGATAATGACCTTCAAAAACAAATAGAAACTTCCAAAGCTGGTATGCAACTGAAGTGATGTCACCCAAAACAAAATACCTTTTCCCAAGCTTCAGGATATCCAAGTTATTGAACAAATGCACCAAATTGAACAAAAATAATGCAAGAGTACCTAGAGTTGAAACTAATCAAAGTGAATGAACTGATGAAAAGAGCTCTGAATTACCTTCCTAATGCCACTGGAATCATTGAATTTCAATCAACGGTTGCAAAGATATGAGCCTTTATGTCCAAAATGAAAGGTTGAATTCAATTGACTATAGATTTTTTTGATAGAAGAATTCTGAAAAATGGATGTCACCATTGGAAATTAGACCAAATCCTCTTTCTGACGGTATCTTGTTTTCTGATTTTTGATACCCTGGTGAAAAGATATGACGATTTGAAAAAATCTGCCCTATTAGGGCCTGCAGTCTAAACAGGTGCAAAAAATTAGCACCTAGGGCAAAAAAAATGGTGCCCTTGGGCATTGATGTGACCACAAGGTTAAATGTTGGCAAAAAAAAAGAGCGCCACTGGGTAGAGCACCAGTGGAGCGACGACTGAGCAGCTGTCGGGCGGTGCTATTGGGAACAAGCGGAGCTGTCGGTTGCTGAGGTGACCGACACTGGGGCCAAGAAAAATGCCGGTGGATGGTGTGTGGTCGGCGGAAGGATGGGCGGTGGTCGGGAGGAACATCGACAGTGGGGAAAGCAACGGAGAGAACTGATGGCTGCGGTGATGTGACAGCCTGGAGATGTCGGCAGATGTGATAGGGCCGACCGATGAAAAAATATATATTTGTTTTTAATATTGCAAAGTATTGCAATTCAAAAAACAATAAAGACAAATGCCAATAAATTGTTTTAACCCTGTAGAAATATTAATGCTGACTGAAGAAAGAACTATAGCTACCCAAGGAAAAATATTTATGCTAACCAACAAAATAATTACCAGTCGCCCGCAGAATCAAATTTTTGCCAAAATTATAGAAAACTTTGTCCGTTTTTGAAAATAAAAATTGCCCAATGACTTTAAAAAAATTTTCCATGATGGAGGACTGAAAGGAGATATTTTATTTCTGCAAAAATTGTACGGATCGTACAAAAATGCAAAAAACCCTAGATACCTCAAATGGCTCCCGGTGTGGATATGTCCAAATCAGATGAATGGATAGGTGATCTATAGGTTTTGAGGCCTTCTGAGCACAATGGAGAGGTTGGATAGAGCCTGATCTACACTAGAAAATAGCTTTGTCCCCGTGTAGAACCAACTAGCCTGCAAAGAAAACCCTCAAGCCTGCAAAAAATCTCTATAGCCCAACTTTCTTGATACTGGGATGAACCTTCAATGGAATGGCTCTAATACCATGTTGGAATAATGGATGTTGAATCATGCAATGAAGTTGTGCACACTTCAATAGGACCTACCAAGAAGAAATTCAACCACACAGAAAGTGTTGCAAATAAGGGCATGCAAATAGAGATTATCTGATTGATATGCAGAATTGATTTACAAAGAGTACATATGCCTGATTATATAGGAAAGAGCAAAACCTAAAATGCAAAGGATGTTGCCAAGTGTTCAAATCACACTTCATGTGACAAAATGAAACCCTAACTAACTACCTAGGGAATGATAACAAGATGGAGATAAGTTCTAGGAAAGACAACTCATCTTCTAGAAGGAAATCTTATCTCAACAACTTTATTAAATGATAAAAAGTAATCTAGGACTAATATGATTAATTAATACCTAAGTTAACTTATGCTAGTGTAATAGTTAATTAATTAATTACACTAACAAATATGTGCAGCTGGATTTTTCCAAGTGGGAACCCAACAAATATTTCCTCTTCATCCTAGGGTTGTACATGTTCTTGGAATCAAAACACTTTCCTTGGATTTAAAACATTGGGAAAAAAACATTCAACAAGATCTTCAAAATTTCAAACCCTTTGGAGGAAGTGATGGTTATAACTTCATCATTGCATTGACAATTCGATGACTTTTTCCAAATCAAGCATGAACTGATGCAATCATGTCATAAGCCTTTATCCCCACAAAAAATTATATCATCTAAGTTCAATCTCCATGACTTTCTGCAAAGTCTAAATGAGAAACCTAAACCTAAGTCCTCAAACACAAATAATATTGAGCAATCCTACAATTTCATGCATCTATCTTCATCCACCATAATTCAAAATAAACCTCATGAGTCTTTCACCTAAGTGAATGATTCCATCCAATCATCCTCCTATCATACCATCTACATCCAATTATTCATGTCAATCTCTTAGTCCAAATCATGCTAGCATAGACTCCCTTACACATCAAGATCAAAGTATTCTTTCCACTCCATCCAATGATACAAAAATTATCCAATTCTCTCCAATCATTTACCAAGATCCCATCTCTCAAGAACCTCATGATGATCCCCTTATCTCTTTTTGTTTCATCCAAGGTGATCCCCTTCCATCTTAAGAGAAAAAGATCCTTCCAAGTCCTCTTTCCACCTCATCTAATGAATCCATACCATCTAATGACTCCAATACATCCCAAGACCGTGATATTTCTTCCATAATTTCCAATGATGTCCTATCGTCTGATGATAAAGATATACTTTCCACAAAATCTCAGGATTCCCTTCCTCATCAAGATCAAGATATACCTTCATCTAAGGATACCCTTTCATTCCATGATGATGTTCATCCTTCTCATGATCAAGATATGCCTTTCATACCACCTCATGATGATTCCATTCCTAATGAAGATCAACCTACTCCATATCTTACACCTTATGATTCTTTTCCAAGTCAAGATCAAAGTACCCCATCATCCCCATGTCAATATCCTATCATTCATCTTGATTCCCCTCATGATCCCAATCCTCCACAAGAGTCTATCACCCCTATTAAAGCTATCCATGAACCCCTTACCTATCAAATGGGCTTCCTCACTTTCATCCAAGGTGGGTTACTCAAAGATCTTGTTATTCATTCCATATCACATCTACCTCATGATAGACTTGCATCTTGTTTCATAAATAATACATATCCCATTGGCAAACGAATGTGTCAAAGTATGAACTACAAAGGAAAAGGATTATGCCTTCATGAACAAGGTATCCTAGAACCCCTTTATATCCAAGAAAATCCATATTATCATGGCCTTGGTTATACACCTCAAGCTCAAAAAATTAGCACCCATCATCAATCAAAATTCCATCAAAATAAACCCAATTATCCTAGCCCATCAAACCTTCCATCTATCCTAGGTCCTTTTCATCCATACCCTATTTCATCAACCCTTCCATACATATTGGGTCCCTACATCCCTCCATCTCCTATTCATCAAGAACAACAAAGGCACACATCCTTGATGCCCTCTAAAAATTATACCTACATTAACCCATCCATAATACCTCCATATGATTAATCTCCATTGATCCATCCCATTTCTCTTGGAAGAAATTTGGGTGCAAAATGTCCAAAGCTTCCATATCAAATCCACATTTATCAAAGGATCAAAATGTCTCCTTGAAGAGAAATGCAAAAATAAAATAAAATACGATCCCAAGTCAAAAGAAAAAAATTCACAGGCCACAAATGCACATAAATCAAAAGGAAAAATTCCAAAGGCCACAAAGGCCCATAAGTCAAGAGAATAAAATTCAAAGGCCACAAAGGCCCATAAAGAAAAAATAAAAATCTCAAAGGCCACAAAGGCCTGCAAAGAAAAAATCAATGTCAAAAGCTATGTGGATTCCTAAAAGTCTCATAGAAGCCATAAAATCTAAATTGGCATCCAAATTTTCTAATCCAAAAGCTTCCTCCAATCGTCCATCTAAAAACCTATCACCTTCAAACTCTATTTTTCCTCCATCACTCCACCACCCTTCAAGGTGTGTGCCGATGTTGATCTTACAATCCTTTCCATATAACCATCAACAAGAATTTCAACCTGCTATCCATTATCCAAAACTCATCTCCCATTATCCTCCTTTAATCCAAACCTTTACATAAGTCCTTAGCTTCTTGCATCATACCATTAATCTACTAATGTTTATGAGCCTAATCCTCATTGCCATGGTTTATTAGAGAACATATTCAAGGGATATAAGCTATGACACTTGATGCTAGATTCCTTCCTCCATCTCCCTATCATGAATATACTACCTTCCATATTCATTTATCCCTATCCATATCCTATCTTCCATAGTCCTCTTACACTTTACACTTGGGGGAAAGTTTCATCCATCCTATCATTCATATCCATTATCCTCTTTATGTTCATCCTTTACCTTTCCAGCTTTGATGTTGACAAGGTTAAGGATCTTCTTGAGCATCATACATCTTATCCTATACACTTTATCCATATCCTCCATACCATATCCTTCACCTTATCCCATATTCCACCATTCTATCTAAATACATCCTTTCTTTCCTTCCTTGGTCTTGATGAGGAATAGGGGAAAAATACTTAGGCATTGTGTCCATGCCTTATCTATTTTATATTGATCATTCTATTCATTAGCATTATCCTTTCAATATTTCATTCCGTGTGTCCCAACTTATCCAAATCCATGTCCCATTTCCTTCCTTTGTTCTTGATGAGATTAGGGGAAAAAGTACAAATACATGCTTTGGACTTCCTTTCATATCCTTATGCATTAAAATTTGATCATAGTCCACATCCTTATCATTTATCCACGATTAAACTACCCCAGGGTGGGTCATCATGTCTCTTTGCAACCTTGAATCTTATCATACAAATCATATCTGAGCCTAGTTGTAAGACATTATCCAATCCTCATATCTTTGGTCAATCAATCATCCAAAAATCATCAACCTTATCATACTTAGAGGAATCAGTGATCCTAAGTACTTATCATCATTATTCCTTATGCAATTGATCATTCCTAGCATCTCAATCAACCAACCATTGTCATCTTTTGACAAGAGATATGTTGCTTCTGTGACATGTTTAGTAGTGAATCTTTCATTTTGATCTATCACTTATCCATGGTTGCATTACCTCTAATATGGAATATATTATTCCTTCAATAAATCATCTATCACATTTAATCTCACTCCATCTTTAAAACTTCAAAAAATCTCTAAAAATCATAAAATGTCTAGAAATGTTTTATGAAAATAATAAAATATCCTGAAAAAATCTCTAAAAATCATAAAATGTCTTGAAAAAATCCAAAAAAAAATCATAAAATGTCCCGAAAAGATATCTAAAATTCATTAAATGTCTAAAAATCATAAAATATCTTGAAAAAATCCAAAAAAAAATCATAAAATGTCGTGAAAAGATCTCTAAAAATCATAAAATGTCATGAAAAAATCTCTAAAAATCAGAAAATATCTTGAAAAACTCCAAAAAAAATCATAAAATATCTTGAAAAGATCTCTAAAAATCATAGAATGTCATGAAAAATCTCTAAAAATCATAAAATCTCCTAAAAATATCCAAAAAGAAAATCATAAAACATCTTGAAAATATCCAAAAAATCAAATATTTCAAAAATCCAAAAAAATCGAATATTCCAAAAATCCAAAAAAATAAAATAACCTCAAAAATCCCTAAAAAGTGACACTTTAAGATCACCACACAAATTTGAACTCTAACAAAATCAAACAACATCACAATTAACATTCAAATAAATATTGCAACATACCTATCAACCCATCTTCAAATCCAACCAGACACATACAACCGTGCAAAGAATCAATTATATATTGAAACATGATGCATGTTTGTTTGTTTGTCTTTGATTGTTTTATGATTTTACATTTGGTGGCAAGTATTTTAGCTTCTCCAGGATGTCTTGGACTAGAGAGGCAAGGATGGGGCATGTTCACTCATTTGTTGTTTGTGGATTGTTTCTTATTCATAGGATGACTCAACTTAAGACATGGTTATTTAAAACCATTGAGGACCTATGAGTCTAGTGTAGATGAGAGAATTCCTTGTCTGATAGTGTCTTCTATGTAATAAGTATTTAGGTCATGTAAGTTCCTTATACCTATATGCTTATACTTTCCTGCTAAATAGAAACACAAATAGTATTCAGGTCGTCTAGATATTCATGTTATCTAGATAATTATACTAATTTGCAACATAAGAAGCTTAATGATGATAAAAGCACTTAAAAGGCACAAGAGGCTTCATCACCTTCATTTTCTTCATCTTTCTTGTCACAAAGAAATCAATCAATTGCTTTATCCAATTGATATATGTCCCTTGAATGAAATCTCAAATCAATCAATCAATCATTTAATTATCTTGTCTTGCATACCCATCATTCTCAATTAGCTTAATCAGCTTCATCAGCTCATCAACTTGGCTATATTGATCATTTCCATCAATTGTTCAGTTATGCCTATCCACTGTGAATTTTCATCAAAATGTATATCACAACTTTAACACTTGCATAATATCAGGTATCTAATCATTCTCCAGACATCTATCGAGAGATTAATCTTCTTAAAATATTTCAATCAATCTCTCAAGGGGGCATATCATTATTATCATAATCCTTACTAGGATATCTCTAGGGCATACATATTAGTTGATTGATCAATCTTTTTCTTTGAAACAAAGCGACAAGCTACATTGTCTCAAAGAGGGGTAAAATGTAAACACTCAAATTTGTCCTCATAATCGTCACAATATTCGTCTATTAATTAAATAGATATTATTTACTTAATCAATTCATTCAATACTTTCTTCTATTCATACATTTAATCAAATCATTAAATTGTCTCATGCTCGTTCATATCCATTTCCATAAATGATCATTCCCTTTCATAATCCATTTCATAAGCATTCATGTCCATTTGCATTAGCGTTCATGTTTGTTTCCATAATAAAGCATAATCATTCATATCCTTTTCATAATAAATCCATTATCATGGTCATCAACTATCCTTTCATAATAAACTAATTATCATGTAATATTTGCATTTCATTTGCATGAATCATTAGATCATTAAAATATTAAACAATTATCACCTCATTATCATTAATAATGCATTTGCATAATAAATCATAATAGTTTCATAATTGTTCATAAATCATCATTAAATCATTAAAACCAAATCATAATAATCCATATTTCATTAAATCAATATTAAATCAGTATTAAATCATTTGCATTTACATTTAAAATCCACTTAATCATTTTATTTAATCATCCCATGCACCTATGCTTGCCAAATTTGAGAGAAAAAGTGCATGAACAAGACCTTGGTGTTAGGATGCCAATGGAGACTAATTTATTTTAAAAGCATTTTTGTTGTTTTTGCAGTTTAGAAGTTTGCATTTCTGGTTTTGATTTTAATTAGAATGGCTCTATTGATGTGGGCATGAGATGGTGATTCTTGTTCATAGAATCATGCATTTTATGGCTCTATAGATTGTATTTGACAATCCACCACACACTTGGAGGTCCCATTATATTTTTTGAGGAAACTATAAATAGAGTTTGTTTTGGGGCAAAAGCCTAATTATTTTGATTTTAAATGATTTCAGGGTGTTGGTGGTGGCATGCCACAACAAAGGTTAGGGGTAAGTGTTGATCCCAAATTCCCCATACATGTGCAACCCCTTGTTTCTCCTCTTGGTCTTATCATTCCCACACATGTGCATCAACATGTGGTGATATCCATCTTATGATCCCTAAGTACACTTGCAGGAGACCTTGATTAGCATGCTTTTGTGATAGCGGCTAGGGAACCTAGAGATCGTGATGATGGAGGAGTGTTCTATGGATTTGGTTCTAGTACCAATCCATGATTGTTGACACCACATGTATGTACTAGTTGCAATCAACTATTCTATGGACCTGATCAAGTCAAACCCAATTTAGGTGAACATGAAGATTTTTCTAGATCATTTGGTCGCCTCAGTTCATTCATAGATATTCTTACTACACAACAACACCCTAAGGATAGTGTGACACATGTATAAATATGAATCTACATGTTTAATTTATATGAATTTTAATGAGTCCATATATATAAAAAAAAATACAATACATTTTAACAATCAAATTGATTGGTGTAGATGACACTAATGATGGGGAAATCGTTTGCATGTTGAGTATATATGTCGACACTAGTCGAAATCGACAACCATTATGGGGTATTTTGATTTCAATTTTTAAAATTATATATGAAATAATTTTTTAACTTGACTTTTAAATTTATAATTCAATCATGAACATATGTTTTTAAATATTTATGTTTTTTCAAGGGACTCAATCAACTTCCACTTTGATTCCACCTGAGGAGTTGTTGATCTCTCATCCACTATCAAGTGTCTTAGATCAAGGGTAGGTACATTTATAATGTAAATTATTTGACTTACATTATTATACATTTAAAATTATGAAAATTATCCATTCACTATATATCAAATGTGCATGTACACTTGTAAATACTATAAGTGAACTAAATGTCTATATGTATGTCTAGGTTGACATGACAATGAGAATGGGGATTAGACAAACATTATATCTGGTGACTACTCACAAGACATTTGAATTTTAGGTTGTTTAAAAAATATTCTACACAAAATGTGCAAACTTGAATATATATTTTTGGTATGTGTAGGGATCATCATGGAAAAAACAAGCCCTTAAGTGGCAAAAAATTCAGAAAAATCAGAGTTAGGCAACTTGACATAAAAATTTGAATAAGTTATATATATATTTCAAAAATATGTGAGAATATATTTTGTAGCAAATTGAATTTAGTTTCTAAACTACTAGGTTTATTTACAAAAAAATAAAATCTATTTGGTGAAAATTTGAAATTTCAATATAGTAGTACTTAAATTTCAGGGAAAAAATAAGAAGTAGGTGTTTGTCTTACCACCCTAACCACATTAAAATGATAATATTTTAGATATAAGTAGAGGACTCATGTTCTAATGTGATGCATATTTTTTTGTAATTTGTTTCCAAGTAAATAATTAATTATAATTTTTTTATTACAACTTTTAAAAAATATAAAGACTCGTATGGATGATCACCTTAAATTGGTCAAAAACTCATGAAATTCATTTTTTTAGTTTTTGATCTTATAGTATGCGAAACATAGAATGTGACACATGTTTTGGATTCAAAAAATGTGATACCGTTTGAAAGCTATATATGTTTTTCAATCAACCTATCAATCAGGACTTTAGTCATAATTCAATAGAAAATGAATAAATAATTATTTATTAAATTCAAATTAAAGCATAGTTTATATTGGTGGAAAGTTGAGAATATCCTCTAAAAACCCTTTTCGTTTCATCAATTTTGGGTAAAAAAAAAGTCATCAGCCATATACCCATCACATTGCAACTTTTTGGCCTATCATGATCCTGCACATACCCTTTTAACCTAATTCAAGTATACATGCTTTAAATTTGACCTTGTAGCACATTGTTACTCTCAATTTGTACCCTCAATCAGTCATAGTTACACCTCAAGGAGGACATGCAGAGTAGCAAGATACCATGGTAATTTTAATATTTTATTATATTTAAAGTCAATTACAAATTATACATTGTGAATAACTTTAATTAAATTTAAAATAGAATATAAATATTGTCTCATTAGTGTTAAATTCTTTTTCTTTTATAGCATGAGACACATCTTGTAGATGAGCATTTACAAATAGGTCCTCAAATAGAGGGTGCACAACATCTTACGACACAATTTAAATATGATAAATTATAAATTAAATTGAATTAAATCATTTTTAATTATAGACTTTCATCTAATTTCAATTTTTTTTCTCTTGTATATTTAGATTGATTCAAAGCATTTAGAGGTTGGTCCAGGTGCACCAAAGCATCTAGAGCCAGATACCATGGTAATTTAATTTTATGATGAATTATAAATTAAATTTTCATTAAATCATTTTTAATCGTCTTACATCTAATTTCATATTTCTCTTATACAGAGTGGTTCACATCATTCACTTATTCCACATGGTTTGAAGAGGTCTCTTGATTATAGAGTTAATATGAGTTAGAAAAGATTTCATGGGTTGTATTTGATTATTTCATGGACTACATATTTGGTTTCTCATGGACTTAATATTTTGTTTCATGGAATTTATTTCATAGGTTATACTTTGATGGACTTAATATATATTGGTTTCATGGACTTAATACATTGTGAATAATGGACTTTATTATTTTTTAATTTTAAATACTAATATGAAATTAAAGTTGAAATTGATAGGACATTTCAATATTTGTACTTTACAGTTTAGTGATCCATACATGATATACATGATATGCATTCAATAATTAGTGATAATTAATCAATGAAATTATTTAATTCATGTCCTAATAGGATGTCTTAAGGGGTCCTAACACATTGGTTATCTAATAAAAATAGAAAATAAATCATAATCTACAAACAAAAGTAATCTATTTGTATACGACAAAGGGTGAAATTTTAAGAAATAAACAATACCATACAAGATTAAAGAACAAAATAATTAATAAATTCTATAAATTAAACATAAATACCAATCAAAATTCAATGAGTTTTGCCAAAAAAATTGTTCTATAAATATATACCATATTTCCTATTTCTTTTACAACATAAAATTAAATAAAAATAATACAACTTAATTATCCAAAAATAGGCTAATGTTTTTAAATTAAATCATGTACTCTTGTATTTACAAATCATGCAAAGTACTAGAGAAAACTTAAGAACATAAAAGTCCTCTTGACCTCATGTTCCATAAAAAACACTAATTTATAAGTTGCAAAAACAAATAATAACATCCAACAAAAATACTACACCCTTCTTCCTCTACGTCCACCCTTTCTTCTAGTATTGTCTGTTGGAATGGGAGTCAAATCCTCTGTCAAAAGAGACAACTAAGTTAATCTACAAGTTTTCATGTAATTTACATCATCCTAAACCAAATGATTTCAAAATAGAAATCGAATAATATCAAACATCTTAATCTATGGACGTCCTAAGGGGATGAAATTCTTTAAAATATAGGTCTCATATTTAATTGCAATTGATATAATTAACATAGAATTTAGGATGACTCATCATAACAATCACATTCTATAAAATTTAGATAGTGTCAATATTTATTTAATTCATGTCATAATAGGATGTCTTAAGTGGTCCTAATACAACAACTTAAGGGGATCAAAGAATATCATAATTAAGAATAAACATTAAGTGATATAAAAAAGTATTATACTTTAGGGTGACTCATCATAACAAATGATATTATAATTAAGTATAATATTTATGACATGTCCTAATATGATGTCTTAAGAGGATGTCTTAAGGTGTCTTAATACGACGTCCTAAGGGGATGAAATACTTCAAAGTAAATGTCTCATATTTAATCACAATTGATATTGTTGATTTAACAATAATATGCATGATATTTAGTGATTATACAATCAAATTTAAAGTTTCAAAGTAGGAAAACATGTACATTTAACAAACAAAATATATAGAATATTGATTTTGATAAATACAAGTATAGAGTATAATTGTGCATGTACATGTATTTATAATTTGTACAAAATGTTTAATTGTGTAAGTATGTATGTACATATATGTCAACCCAAAACAATGTTTAATTTTTTTGGATATGCCATCTTAAGAACATTTTAAAAAATTTCCCAGAATGTAGTAGGTCTTCACACCACCTGATATCAAAATGGTACAATCAATATCAATGAAATAATCAAAACATACATATTTTAATTTATATAAAACTATATATACATATAAAACTCAAGTACCTGTATTTAAAAGTATTCCACATGTGTGTAGGTTGAATCTCCATCCTCTCCTTTTTGTTTCAAAGTATGAGATCAATGTGATTATGGCTTAAGGATACAAAAAAAGGATAATAAATCAATTTTAACTATTAATGTACAAGAAATATCAATATATAATCAAAACATGTATTTAAATATAATTTAACTAATTATTACCTATTTTTACCAAGTATTCCATGTTGTCTAGGTTGAATTTGCATGGACTCTCCTTTTTGTCTCAAAGTATGTGATGAATTTTGGATGATGGCTTAAGGATCTATAAAAGGAAAATTTAAATCAATTTCAACTAATAACACACTTGAGCAATATCAAAACATGTATTTAATCTATTTATAAGAACAATATAAAACTAAAACTATATTTACTTATATTTACTTATTCCATTGTACCATCTTCATCCTCTCTTTTCTGCAATGCATCTATGATTGTCTCATGGTCTTCCACATAAATTTTCCATAGCTCATTACTTGTAGGTCTTCTATGATATGGATCTACTTTTATATTTTTTTCCTCCACCAAATGTGAGTAGTGTATAATATTCTTATGTGTTTCATAATATTTGAATGCAGACAAACCATTCTTCCTTATCAGGTATTTTCATAGTCAAGTGTTGACAACTACCACTAATCCTATTGGATAACATGATAGCCATCATCAAAGAAATTCTCAAAATTTTCTTAAGGGGATCATCATACCTGTTGGATAATGATAGCCATTGTCATCTTCTCAAGGTGCTATCATCATATGTATAGTATCCACACAACAAGCCAACCAGTATTCCATTTCCTCTTCACTCCACTCAGGTGCAACAACAACATACGCATGTACTGCAAACAAATTTTGATTTAATAACTTGTGCATGCCCATATAATTTGACCAATCTACATACATCCATTCATAAGTATATAAATAAATAATATAGTATTAAAAAATAACTTAATAAATTGAGATAAAATGAAATAAAATGAAATAAATTGAATTAAGTTACCTTCTTGTAAAAGGTCTGACACACGGTCATAGTATTCAGATACAAACACTTGATCATTGTCTTCAATTTTTTTTTCATATTGATTGTGTGCTTGTGTAGGTTTGAATGATCTTTGCTTCCGCTCTTTAACCCATTTTGTATTCTCATTTGCTTCCCAATCTATTGAGATACAAAATTGACAAAAGCATGCAAGCTCCCTTGTACAAATAGTCCATGTGTTTTTATTTGAACTATTAAATTAATTCCATTTACTAGATCCATTGATTGTCTCACAGTCAAGTCTAGGTAGAATTTTCTCTTCTTCAACCAACCAAAAGTATCAAAAAACTGTAGAGTACTCACTCAAACCAAGTGTAGTTAATATTTTATTGCACCAATCCATAATCCCATGTGCATCTTTAAATTTTACCGCATCATCAAATTTCAATTTTTCTCTAGCAAGAATTCTTTTAACGTGCACACTAGCTCAATAATGATCTCCTTTACCTTGCCTAGCTTCAAAGAAAATCCACATATGTTTGAAATTAAGTTCCTTGTGAACCCTACGTAGCCAATAGAAAATTCAAGCATTCTTGAACTTCCTTATATAATTATCTGACCATATGAGGTGTTTTGTCATCTAGATTCATCTTTCTCTTAAATTTCTATAAAATATATTGAAATTTAGTATTGAACAAACTCTAATGAGTGTAACCAGTAGTCACTCAAATAGAAATGATACTCCCTCAAAAAATTTCTATCATCTTCTATGCTATCATCTTCATGTATATAAAGAATATGGATAAACATAGCCACTTGCACTAAATTATAATATTTTGATTGAATTTTCTCTTGTGGAGCTAGAGTATAGTTTTTTGAAAAATCAACCACTGATAGTATAGTACCAACTGGAAATGTGTTTCTACATGCATGAAATTTTCCATCAAGCCATCGATCATGTTGAGAGCGCATGACATATTTTGGTACAATATTATTCTTAAATTTTGATATGAATGCATGTACACAAGATTTTTCTATACTAAAACATAATGCTTTCCAATTTGTCCATATTTTAAAGAATAGTCAACATTCTTAAATATTTTAACATCTACTAATTGTTGTCTAAAATTATTATCAACACTTTCATGCATAAAAACTCTTAAGAATGAAAGATATCCACAACTAGTAAATTGTCATGAAATACAAGAACTTAAATAAAAAAAATTATCATTAAATATTTCCCAAAAAAAACTTGATATAAAATCCCTTATTATTTCAGGTGGCATATTAATACCACATTCCTACATACTCATTTTAGCATGCAAAGTACAATGTATATATAAAAAAACATCATAAAAATAACGAAATTGAACATGTATTTTACAACAACAAGATATTGATTTCTTATTAAATTTTACATACCAAGGTTTACATTTTTCAAAAGACCTTTGACCTATTTTAATATTACTAGGTAACACTAAATCACCACAAAATTTTCTATAAAATTTAGTTTGGGTTGCATCTAGTAGGTGTTTTGGATGAGGATCACAAACTTTGGACCCAATTCTTAGTTGTAAAAAATCTCTAGCATTAGATGATACCCTAGTATTATCATGCCAATATTTTTCAATCAAATATTTGATTTGAACATTTAATTTCATGTCAGACCTTGGGATTTGACCACTAAAACTCCAATGTTGGTTAATTGGATCATTTTCTATACTCTTTTCTTTTTTCCGCTCTTAGCAAGTTTTAGGATGTATTTGTATAACTTCACTAATATTTCTTACCTTTATTTTATTGAAAATTTATTTATTAACTATAGCAGTTTTTATAGCTCTTCTTATTGGATTTTTATCTTTAGATCGACTATTTTTTCCAATAGATTGAATGGCACTAGCAATAGTAGACATAGCATGTTTTAATGATTTATTTTTTCTTCTTGGTTTAACAAAAAAGACTAACTTTTTCATTAATTTTCTCATTTTTTTCATTCTCATCAATTGCATCATTAGTTGACATTGAAACGAAATTTTTTTACTATAAAATAATTTTTTGTATAATCTATTGGCATGTGTTCTTAGTTGTCTCCAAGAAATATTACCAGGAAGATTATCCAAAACATCACTTTCAATTTTAAAAAATATATTTTCTTTTTCAACATCACAACTTGGATTTTATTTTCATTTTCATTTTCATCAACAAAATAATTTTCATTTTCATTCTCAACAAAAAAGAAAATCCTTTTCATTTTCATTTTCAACAACATTTAAATGATTTTCATTTTCATTTTCTAATTTATTTTCAACAAATTGAATAAAATTTTCTTCTCTCTGAATATTATCAATGCCAACATCTTGTAAAAATTCTACAAACAAATTTTCCATTTCACTAAAATGTGGATTTAAATACATACTTGGATGTGTACCTATTGAAAAAAATTCCAAAGTATTGAAAGAGGGATTTGAAGACATACTAGGACTTGTTTGTATAATCTTATTATTTTCTACATTGCCTTCTTGCAAATTAGCATCGTCTACAACCATGGTCTCCTCAATGTTTTTATCTTCAATAGTTGTGGAATTGGATGCTTTAGCAATATTCATTGATTGAATCCTTATTCTTCTATCTCTTTTCCTTTTTTCTTCTTTCTCTTTCCTTTCTTCAATTTCTTCAGGATTCAATGCCTTCCTATCTTACCTCTTATTGCAAGCTTGTGAACCCATGATTATAAAATTATCAAGCACAAATGAATTTCAATAGTAAAATTCTTCCTCTTTTGTTCTTCCAAATGAGTAGAAAACTAACACAATTCCACTTAAAAAACTATTTACATGATGATTCCTTTCAAAAATTCAATCCAAATTGCAAATTGAAGACCTATAAAGACAAAACTTGATAGAAACTAGCTCAATTTGTCGCAGTCAGCCTTACATGTGAAGTTGCAGAATTCATTGTAAAAGTTTGTCAGTAAAATAAAAAAAATTGTTAAAATATAAATGGGATCCCATTTATAGAACAAGATTCCATTTAATAAAACAAGATGTCATTTTATAAACGGATCTCCTTTTATAATCGGGATCCCATAGTAAACGGGATCCCGTTTTATAATTGCGATCCCATAGTAAATGGGATCCTATTTTATAATCGTGATCCCGTAGTAAACGAGATCCCATTTTTTAATCAAGATCCCATAGTAAACGAGACCCCATTTATAAAATCAGATCTTGTTTCTATGTCAATGGTATGAACATTAAATATTAGGAAATGGGATTCCGATTTACAAAATGGGATCTCATTTCTAAACAAATGAATTTGTGCTTCGGTTGTGGTTGGGTTTTTGGCTTGTTTTTTTGGTTTGGGAAAATCCTTGGGGATCCGAACCTAGGCCTTGGACCTAGTTTGACCCACAAGTTAAAGGTCCTGACAATGTCACAAAAAAATAATGACTTTGGACATATGTCTGAAGACTTTTCTTACAATTTCTTTTTAACAAAATTAAAACCCATTATAGATGAGATAGTGCATATTCCAAATATGTAAGTTTTTTTACAAATGGATTATTTTTTCTGTTTTTCAATTAATTTTTGATGAAATTGGTCCATAAACTTCAAATATAAAGGGTTTTTACTAATTTAATAAATTTTTATAAAACTATTTTTTTTGTAAAATGAATTGCACAAAAACGTACATCAGACAATTCTTTTCAATTTAGAAAAAGAATTCAAAAAATGATAAGTTTAGGTCATCTTATGCATTCAACGTAGACAACGATTTTTCAAAATGACAAATATGCCTAATAAAAATTTAACAAAAGAAAATTCAATAAAAGATTACAACAGGATATTGAAAACATACTTTAGTGAGTTAGAAATAATTTCCCAAAATAATTTAGATAAATATGATAATTTAGGTCAAAATATGGATGGCAAACACGTGCATGGTATGGTAAAAAGGGTGACTTTTTAAATAGTGGGTTTTAGAACTCTTATTGAAAATCAATTTGTAGAATTTGGGTATTGAAATAAATTACATATTTGGAAACTAGATTCTGAATACTACTTTTTATGATTAGTGACATTTTTCAAGATTCCATCTCTAAGTTCTTCAAACTTTAAGGTCAAATGTGTGAAATTCTGAAAATCATGGAAAATACCCACTTTTTGGCCAAAAAGTGGACTCAACTTCTTGTCAGCATCCCCATAACTTTTGTGGCATTGCAAGGCATATCTCCTACCACTTTACCTGATCCCATAAGCATTAAATTCACTTGTCATTCAAACACATACACACCCCCACTATACTCACCTCCATCTCAAAATGTAAACAATGATGTCATCATAAACCAAAATCAAAATGGTCAACCTACATAGATTGTCCAAAGCAACCCCTTATCTTTGGAGATATTGAGAACGATGATGACACAAGGTATATAGGTACATAGATTTGAGAAATATGGGGGTAAAGGAGATGTAATACTCCTTCGTTTTGCCTTCTAGTTGGACTATGTGTCTTGTGTGGGTATGTTGCTTTGATGAGCTTCTAGTTATTCAGATGTTATCTTTATTTCATGCTTTGGATTAGCATAGTGGTTATTTGAATTAAAGATGATTATGCCTTGGATTATAATAATATGTTAGAATTTTTAGTTAGTTGCATTGTATTGGTGAAGGGGATGGTATCGCATCACTCGCTTGCGAGTGCCTTGCGATCTCGTGATTTCCTCTTCATAGTGTGTATTTTATGCTGGATATATTATATGTTGTTGGTTACTTGATTTACAGGTTGACAGGTACAGAACATTGACTCCACCTAGTTTCATAGGTTGGAGCGTGTTCAATGTCCGACGGTATTCAATTGGGAGATAGTAGCTAGGTTTTCCATGCCAAGTCATCACCCTAGTCCTAGTATGTCGTCAGGTGTTTGTCGGGTTGTGTTGCTTTGAATATCGCTCCCTCTCCTTGTTATTTAATTGCAAGTTAGAAAAAGGAATTAAATGGTTTAATGTATTTAAGTTGTGGTTTAATTTGTTCTTAGATTATTTTGAAATGTAATTGATTTTATTATTAATTTAATTTAATTAATAAATAATTTAATCGTTGATTAAATCTATTTATTAATGAATTAAATTTATGATGTTGAAATAATTTAATTTATTTATGTTGAAGTTATTGTTATTTTGTTGAATATGAAAATAAAGAAACTGCATGAAAGTCAATTTGAGAAATTTGGAATTCAAAATTAGAAAAATGAATTTTAAAAGTCAAATTTGGAAGTTTGAATTCAAAAATTGAAGAATTTGAGATATTTTGTATTTTTCTATTTTAGAGAGTTTATGAGGGTGGTTGTTGGAGTTTTTAGGGTTTTATCCTTATGTTTGAATTTTGTTTCTCAATTTTGGGATTATGAAATTTTGGAAAAAGTTTGAAGTGGAGGAGAGGAAGAATGGTTGCATTTTTGTGGGTTTTGGATTGTGGTTGTGAGAATCTGTGGAGATGAGGTTGGGAGTTGAGCACCATTTCTGGATCCCCTCAAACTCAAGAAATCAGGTTCATTCAATTAGATATTTTCATTTTGAAAAGTTATATAGTTTGAATATGCTATTAGAAAGCATTTAAATTTTGTTTGTGGATTGCAAATAGAAAACCCATGTTGGAATCTGAGTTTGTTTGCAAAGATCCCTTCTTTGGAAAAATATTTCTTCAAGAAAAACCTTGTGTTCTTGGCTGCAAATTAATTGTTTTGAAAATTATTTGCTCAATTTGTGTTGCAAATCTAAAAATGGGGTAATTTAAATGTATTCATATATGTATATATATGTATTTATATACATATATATTATATATATTTATTTAAATTTTCATTTTGAGGAGGGGTTATGTTGTTAATATAATTTCTAAAATACCCCAAGAAGGGCGTGGATTTCATAAATCCGTAGGGTTTTGTTTTTAAAAAAAAAAATTTAAAAAAAATATAAATAAAATTTTGGTCGGGGGGCTAGGGGCTCAACCCCCACCGCACCTCCCATGGAGGCGGGAGGAGGGAGCCGTGCCCAGCGCGCTCCACACACACCCTATGGCTGGCGCTAATATAGTCGCCACCACCACCGATGGTCGGCTGTACAAGGCACAACCACGCCACCCGTAAGGGTGGACGATTGTGCTTTGCACAGTCGCCACCGCCGGGTGGGGGCTGGCTGTGTATTCCACCACCCAACCCTAAACCCACGACAACCTGTGTATTATGCCGCCCCACCCTAAACCTGCGGCCGCCTATGTATTCTGCAACCGCCCTCTTTGTTGGCTTTGGTGCAACTCCCAAGGGACGCGTGCCCTAAACTGTGGTTGACCTTTTTTTTTAGCAAAAAAAATATATAATATAAATAAATATTAATAGTAATTTTCATATTATAATATATATAATATTTTATCATTATATATTATAATATTAATATTGGTATTAATACTTATTTTTAAAATATATTTATATAATATTTAATTTCATTATAATATAATATTGATAATTAATATTATATTGGATAATATTATAATATTATTTGGGTAAGTGGGGGAATTAATTTGGTAAATTGGATTATATAATTTTAAATAGTTTACTTGGCATATTGTAAAATATTAATTTAATCAATGAATATGTTTAAATGTACATGTGAGAATTAAATTATGAGGTTTTTAGTTGAGATAGCAGTTGATATTTTAAAGGCATAATTGTAAAGTCAAACATAGAAATTAAATGAATTGTGTTTAGTATTGTGGTTATTCGATGTTTTATTTTACTATAAGTCTTTTGCAAATTTCTAAACGTTATATTCTGAAACATAGAAAGATACATGATTACTTGTTACCATTGAAACAATTAGTGAAATTAAACATTTGATTTGAATTCCATCCTTCGATTGGAAGAGTCGTTATTTAATTCTATGTTCTTAGGGCTATTAAGTACTGAATGCAAATGAAAGACGTGGATTTAGGAAATCTGAAGTAGAGTTAATTCTGATTAAACTGCTTGTCTCTTATGATTATTGTTTGGGGAAAGGGGTTGAGTGTATTTAATTCATAAGTCTTCTAGATGGGGTTTTCAGTTATGTGGGTTGTCATGTCATGTTTTTCAACCTTTTGAGAGTTCCTTGAGAAGTGCTTGGTGTTTTATCAGTTTTTAACTCGGTTTCCATGAACGGGGATGTTTGTACCTCCTTGGTTTAGGAGTGGATTATGGGATCCGTGTCTCCTTGTAAGGAGTGACCTTGTTATGTGGTTGTTTCCTCTAGTGTTGGAGTGCATTTCAATTTGTGTCACCTCCTGAGAAAGGAGAGGTCGTGGTATCTTGTTTGTTGCACTTTGAACCTTGGTGATTGTTTGGTATGTGTGTTGTCAAGTAGAAGAGTGGCTTCCATAGGGGCCAGAGCCCGGAAGAGGTAAGATTGGGTAACCTTCGGAAGTGGTTTAAACAAGTGATAAATAAAAATAAATACTTAGAAGACTAGGACTAACTTCTCATTAATCAAGATAATTATGCCTCACTCATAGACCCAAGTGCTTGGTTAGGCTTAGGATGGGTGGGAAGGACGGTAATGGCAAGGTCATATATCTTGTACGTACGAAAGGTATTTGATTCCGCATTAGTAAGTATGAGGGCCGGGGATCGGTTAGGGTCACCATCCAGATGATCTACAATGGGTAGCTCATGACAAGCTGTGCGATGACACTCTATCTAGGACAACAATTGGTTCTTGATTTTTCTTTAGTAGGTATGAGGGTCGAGGATCGGTTGAGGCCACCATCTTGATGATCCGCAGTGGGTAACTCATGATGTGTTGTGTGATGGCACTTTGTGTGACCATAGTTGGTACTTGTTTATTGTGGGTATGGTTTTCATAACATACCTAATGTGACCATGGTTGGTGTCTGATTCTGTGTGTATGGTTCTCTTAACATACTTGATCTACTTTATTCTTGAAGCAATTTGACCATGTAGTGTTCTACTTGTGTTGTACTTGCATGGTATTTGAGTTGTACTTATGTTGTACCTTGAGACATACTTGTGTGGCATGTGGTTGGGCATGTCAATTTGGTTCAGTTTTGTGTTAGCCTATGTCTAGAGGTAGATGGTCTTGGCTAGGATTCTTGGTTACTATATCCTAGCATGGGGGGTGGGCCTTTGGGTTCCACTTGGTTGGGTGGCATGCACCTAAATCCGTTGGGTTCTTTCTTCATGTTCATGTGGATGAGACTTCCAGTTGGAGAGCTCGTTGGTTTCAACATCAGTTCTTGCTTTATTCCATTTCAGTTGATCTTGTATTATTTTACCCTCAGTTGTTATCGAGGTGGAAGTTGTAATTGTGATTATGTTTATTGATCTTACCTCATTTGGGGAATGAGAGTTGTAATATTATTGTTTATAATGGATTAATGCAATGGAAATTTATCTTTATGCTTGATGTAAATTATCTTACTTGGAATGTATGTGTTATTTCATTAATTAAATAATTAGCATGGATTTTATTTATGTTTGTGTTGATGCTCTATATAACCTTTGTCTCATAAGCTTAAAGGTTGTTGGCAATAGTTAGTGAACTTACTTATTAATTATACTTTAAAAAAAAAAATAGCCTATTTAAGTAGTTGTTGCAGCTTCCTCTAGGGCTGGGTGGTGGGGCATTATAGGAGATCCTTCTAACCATGTTTCCACTTATACTACCTTATGTAGTGACTTTATTCTTGAGGATAAGCTCTTGGCTAAGATTTTCCCTAGATCCCTGAAGGATACTATCTTAGAATGATTTTTCTCGTGACCGAAAAAATCAATTTTTTCATTCAAAGAACATGTTGAGGCATTTATAAACCATTTACAAGTACACGTGACTCCTAAGATGACCTTAGCTAATTTGATGAGATATAAGTGAAAGGATAATGAAAAGATTACTAGCTTTATTTCATGCTACCAGTCACTTTATTCCTAAATCTATGTAAATATTTCTAACCATCACCTTCAAAGGATGTTCATTGAGAACTTGTAAACTAGGATACAAGATAAGCTTACCATGATGAATTTTCCCTCCTTCGTACACTTGTGTATCTCCTTTCATGTCTATCAAAACTCTATTAGTAGAAGTGATGCAAAATCCACCTCTAGTTGTCCTAAAATTTCCAAACTTGTAAACTAAAACAATTATCAATGTTTTAGAAAATAGAATAAAGGATCTCTTCAACTAAATCCCCCTCAACAAAAAAATCAATAGGTTGATACCCAAGTGGCTGCTATAAGTTAGAAAAATCCTTTCACATTTGGGGATTTGGCTAGGAAATTCACCCCCTTACACGATACCCTCCATAACATAATGTCACAACTTTTAGAAGATAAAATGATCACCTTACCTCCCGTTAAAACTCTCGATCCTATTAAGCCTTTACCTCTAAATTTTAAATCGAATGCTTACTACCATTATCATCAAAAAAATGGACATAGCACAAAACATTATAAGTGTCTTAAACATCTTGTGCAAGACCTCATTTATTCTAATCATCTTTCAATTGGAGTTGTTAATAAACAAGGAAATAAGTCTATTTCCCTTCCTAACCAAAACATGAAAATCTTTACCAACCTATGCCAAAACATAATATTTCATTTGTCAAAGCTAGTGAAACTTCAAAGAATGATTGGATGAATGTTGCAATGAATGATGACAATATGGATACTATTAAACATGATCCTATGGATACTAGTCCTATGGATATGGATACTATTAAAAAGGGTTTAATTTCGTTGATTGGAACTCAACCTCGTAAGGTCCAAACTAAGAAGCCTCTTAACATTTCTTTCTAATCTAAGGACATTATTCAAAATGGACCTGATGGTCCTCTTTACATATCCAATCGAAACAATTATAATCCCACTAATGGGATATTAATTAATCATGTTTGTGGAGAGAATGTGATCGACAAAGAATTATTACTTGTGCATGAACTCTATCAAGAAATGTATGATAAAATAAAATCATGGATAAAGATGCATAACGATTTCTCTTTCCCTATGATGGGATCGATCACCCTTCCCTTAAAAATAGGACCAAAAAAATTAGATGTCTCATTCTCCAGCATCTCGATGTCAGAACAATTTCGCGTGAATATTGGTTACCCATGGCTACAATCCATTAAAGCCATCCCATTGGTTGTGCATAAATGCTTAAAGTTTCCCTTTGACAATGAAATTTTCACTATGCCCCATAGTGGCTTAAATTCTTTGTCTTCCCAAGGGAAATTTTCAATAGATTTCTTTTGGCTTGAGCCTATGAAACCTATTGAACCTTGTGAGGACTTATTTTTCAAATCCTATCAAAAATTTAAAGAAAAATGCATAGAAAAACTATCCCTTACAAAAATCCCTCAACCTATAATTGAGCCTACCATCATTGACAAAACTATGATTGAACTAAAAGACATTCTGAAAAACTAAAACCAAACTAAGATAGATCCTTTTCCTATCTCCTATAAAAGACCAAGAGATAACAAAACAAATCCCGCCACACCTCCTAAAATAAAACAAGTTTACAAAGCTAAAGAGAAAGTGGTTGAACAACCTTCCATGGTTCCTTCCATTCATCCCATTAGGGAAGAAAATAAATGCATGGTTGATAAACCCACTCCTACACAAACACAACTTTATAATCAAAATAAAAGAAACATAAATGCTAAAGAGCATAGGCATAGACAGTGTGCCCTTGCTTGAAGGCTAAATGAAGAAAATAACAAAGAAAATCAACACCCAAACTTGACTAAAGAAATACACAATGAGTCCCTTGACACAATATGATGAGGTTGCTAAGATAGATGAAGAAGTGCATAACAAATTGAATACATTATTTTCATCTTCTATGAACCTCAATGATAATTATCCTAAGAAGAGTGTTGAACTTGGTGACACTGGTAGTTTGGCACTTTCTATTATCTCTTTGGATAGTTTTCTACCTTATGCATGTGATGAACATGATTGGGATGCATATTAACTACTAATAGGTTGAATCTCATGTGCCTTACTAGTCTTTTGCATTATTTTATTTTTTTCTTTTATGTGATTGCATGTGCACAATGTGATCCCCTATAATGTTTTGTTTGATGTATCTCTCTCCTTGTGATATTCCTTTGTTTGTACTTACATTCTTCTCTATGTTGTAAATCTTTTACCTTTTCATTTTATCTTTGTCTTGTGTTTTCCTTTTGGGGATGATGCAATGCATCGATACATTCATGTCTCTTCCATGTTGACCCAAAAAGTTTATCTTTATTTTTTCCCTCTTTATTTTATATTTCCTATTCCATGAGTATTTGGAGAATTATGATAGTTTCACACTCTTTAAAGACATTGTAGAAAGAACATACTAACCCTAGATCCATGGGTCTCTCATGTGTTTGGAATTTTATTTTGAAGGAAACCCCTTCCCCTTCTTCATGATGTAGCTTTATTTGGAAATATATGACTTGGCATAGGGCTTTCCAACTAAGCTCTCATGTCCTCTTTATTGATAGAATTTATAACTTTCTCAGGGCATGGTGTTTAGAAATTTATTTAAAGTGGGGGCATACATTGGGATTATTCTTTTGCATTTCTCATGTTTCATTGTGTAGTCTTCTTACTTCATGTGATGTGTCTTTCTCTTTTTGGTAACATTGGGTGTAATGTCCCTCAAGGGCATGATCTCTCTCAACATATTATATTCATGTTGGTGGCTTGATACAACACACTGCATCCCCTAAGTTGTGAATATTCTATTCTTTGACTGGTCCTCTTTTGGAGACGTTAGGCACAATTTTCCCTAAGCTAAGACCTTACATGACCTAAGAAAAAATCCTTTGAATTCACCTTACATTATAATTTTGGCCACCTTGCATAACACACTTTTCTTTCCTATGGATCCATCTTGTTTTTCATGAGTATCAAGCATACGAAGCTTTTCTTGCCTCATGAAGCTCAAAGTTCATTTTTGTGTGATGGCTTATCAAATTTATCAAGAGGTATAACTTTGGCTTGGTTGAACAGGAAGCCAAACTTAGGTGTGAATTTCCCATAGCCACTTGATTGTGTGTGTGAGGACATATAGGTTGCATGTGTATGTGTCTCACCTCTTTGGATACTCACCCATCAAACATCCTATAGTTTCATTGCCTCAGAGTGAGCGTGCAGTTTTGGACAAACAACTTAGACCTAAACCACATCGCGATGAAAAAATGGTCTAAGCTTGATCCACCAGTTTTTTTTTGTTTTTTTATTTATGTTTTGGCATTGCATGCTTGTACCTTATTATTTCTCCTTATATCATTTACATGTGTGTTCTTTTGTGCCTATGTTGGTTTTCCATAGGATCTTGATCTTGGGGGCTTGCACAACCCTCTTAATCGTTGTTGTCCTATCCTACTATAATTTTTACTTAGACCCCTCTTGATGTATATCTCATCTACTTTAATGTGATTTTGAAGCAATTTCCCCCTCTCACTAAAGTGGGGGCTAAATGTAGTGTAGAAAAATATATCCCTCTGTATTTTCACACTTGTTTAGGCCCTTTGTAAACTAAATGGACATAATTGTGCATTATTTAGGGTGTGGTAAATTTCTTTCTTGAACTTTCATGCTAATATAGGGTTTTTTAATTAATTAGGCTTCTTTATGCCTTAATTGGCCTTATTTTAGCATCCACAAGCCTTAATTAATGCATCTTTCTAGGATAATCCCAACATATATGTAATGACCAACCAAAAATTAATGTTTTTGGATTGTATGGCCCAAATTAAGTGATATGGGACTCGTACGCCACCTTGGGTATATGATTCCCACCTAATTTTTGAGGCCCCGATCTAGATTTCACATTAATCTAAGCCTTTCTTGAAAAATGTGTCCCCTAGCCCAGCCTAATGGGATTCATATTCCACTCTTGGTGTATGAGTCTAGTGTGGTTTAAACCTAAATTAAATTCAAATTATTGGTGGGATTTTATTCTCCTAGATCTGATGTCAGCTTGTAGTGTTGTAATTTCTATAAATTTGTAATAACCAAGTATAAATATAGGACTTTATTTCACTTATTTTCACCTAACAAGCAATCAAGTGACCTAAGACTTTCATGAGAGAATTCCATATAGAAAATTTGATTTCATTAAAGTGTATTTAAGAGCTAATTATCAAGTGTTTTGGAGAATTATTCAAGTATCAAGCATCATGTAAAAGTCATCATGCGTCATGTTCTTGTTTGTGCTAATATTTCTAATGAAGGGTTTCATGATTCAAGCAAGCCTTTAATTCAAGATCTACAACATTCAAACAAGAGTCAAGATACACATCCATTAGAGCCATCTCTTACATGTTTGCAATATTTTACTCCTAGGGTTTGGTGAGTTGCAACATATCATTTTGTCCATTCATCATTCCTCCTTTCTATTTCATTCCATTTCAAGGTTTCATTACCAAAATAGGGTTTGACCAAGGCAAACCCCTTTCTACTAACAAAATAATATTTTCCCCCTCTTTAGTGTGTAATTTACAAATCTAGGTTGAAGATACATTTAAGAGCAAGATTGGAAAGAAGCTATCAAGTTTGTAAATTTTTCTAAGTTTTCACCTTATTTACAAGACTTCTCAAAGAGACCTATAGAGAAAATTTGAGTAGTTTAGATCCAAAAAATAAAGTTGAGAAGACAAAGTAGAGATTGAAGATTCGATTGAGATATTAATCCTCTGAAAAAGCTAAGAAGGAATAATATGCCACAAATGACATATGAGTCCCAGTATAATTCATTTTCTAGATTTTTGAAAATCTAGACTTTTCGTCATCAAATTCCTATTTTAGCCTAGAAACCTTAATTTGGGACTGATATGCCTAGCCTAGAATATGAGTCCTAATGTTCCTTAAATTCATTATTTTTAGCATTTCAGACTTCATTCCAAGTTGTTACATGTTTCCAGGTGCACCTCTTTGATTTCTCAGTTTACTATTCTATTTTGTATTCATTTGTAGGTCATTTAGTGAATTGTTGCATATCATTAAGTTTCATAATTAGGTTTTGAATGTTACTTATTTTTCCAAGCCCTAGCTTGGTGTTCAACCCTCCTTTAATATTTTATCACACCCTAGGACAACCTTTAGCAGATCACTTTTCTTCATTCCATCTTGGGATCGTGATCTGTAGCATTCCCTTGAGTGAAACTAAGTGAAATAGGTTTAGGTCCTAACCCTAGTGTTTCATCTCCCCAAAAGATTTGAAATCCTTATTTCCTAGGTTTCAAGTTCATTTTTCATTTTAGGAATGAATAATAAATTTAGTTTAGTTTCTAAATTTAGGTTTTGAAAGAATAAAGAAAGGACATACTATTATTAGGAAATAAATAAAATAAATTTTTTATTTATTTTTGGAGGAATGTGCAACTAAATAAATTAATTTTTTTATTTAATCTTGGAAGAATAATTAGATAATTAAATAAATAATAAAAAATTTAACTAAGGGAGATGAGAAAGAATGCATAATCTTTCATTAAAATTTTTTAAAAATATTTAATTATGTGGATGAGAGGAATATGAAAAATTTAATTAAACAATTTAAAAAATTATATAATTATGAGGATAAGAAGACTACTCAAAATTAGTGACATAGTAAAAATTATTTAATTAATGTGGATTCAAGGGAAATGATTTAATTAATTAAATAATTAAAAATTATATAATATCAAAGGCAATGGAGGAAAGAAAATACCTATGATAAATCAATGTAATGAAAGCTTGGGATGGTTGATGGCATCGAGTGATAATTATGTGCAAGCTAGGGTGTGTGAGCCCTAGCTTGTTTCTTTTCAATCTCTGTTCGCTTGGATTTAGAGTGCTCTCAGGGGGCCATAGGGGGGCTGGTTTTACCTTTCTTGCTCAGTTCTATATCTTCATTGCTTATTTTGTTCCTGTGTGTTGGCACGACGAGTGTAGGGGTGTTGTTCCGCAACTTCATTATTTCTTCTTGTTCATCTTTTTATTCTTTCTGGAGCTTTTATTGGTGCTTGGTGGCTATGCATGAGTAGTTTGTGGGTGGGCGATGTTTGACCCTTTATTTTCTTGATGGATTCTCATGCTTTCAAGGCACGAAATTTGTTGATTCTATGGTCTTTGTGCCTCCCTTTTGCAGGTCTAGGATGTCACATCATGGGATTTTTGTGGCTCATACGGTTTGTGTGTGGTGAATTGGAGGTTTTCTTTCCTCTCGTGGGCCTTTGCATGCATGCCCATCTTGTGTCTTGATCTAGCCTTGGGTTTTGTGGGGTGTTTCAGGTTTAGATTTTGTGTGTGGATCCCATTTCTTTGAATGTGCCTTCAAAAAAATTGACGGGGGTTGTTTGGATAATGGAGGGTGGGGATGGGGTTCCCAATCCATCTTATCCTGGTGTGAACTTTGCTAGATTTGGTGGTTTCAAACTGCAGAAGACAAATGGGTGCCTAGAGAGGGCCCATGTTTTCTTGGTGTTGGTAATTCAGAAGGAGTAGGTGGCAAATGATTTAGAATATTGCAGTAATTGTTTTGATCTATAATTTTATGGGGATGAGGGTTGCTCTTTTTCTTTTTGGATACCTACATCCAAAAGACATGGAATCCAAAGGGAGATTTTGAGGTTTTGTTGGCTGTAAATAATTTATTTTCGGTGGATTTTTCGTGTATCTCTGATCATAATAGGGAATTTGGAGGTGGGCCTTATTTTTATAATCAATTTGATCTATTCATAAAACCATGGCATGTAGGTTTCAACTCTATAGAGGAGTTACCATCTAGTGTTCTAGTTTGGGTGTGTCTTCCTCAATTGTTGCTTGAGTGTTGGAGAAGGGATATTCTACAATTGATTGCTCTACTACTAGGGAAGCCTATTGGCCCTTCTGAGAAAACTTTGGATAAGAGGATATTCTTTTATGCATGAGTATGTGTTGATAATTATTTGATTCTACCTTTGTTGGAAATTTTTTATTTGATTGTTGGTTCTAGCTCTTGGTCTCAGTTGTTAGATTATGAGGCATTACCTTTCAGGTGCCAGTTGTGTCACAAGTATGGTCATCTTCAGTGAATGTGTCCTCATGCTTCTAGTGCTGGGGGGTAAGTAATGTGAATGCTCAATCTAATCCAAGAGCGGAGAAGGGTAAAACTCCTATTTAGGGGGTGACAATAGATAAAGATGGTTTTATTTTGGTTACATCTCACAATCCTAGGTGGGGTCAAAAGAGATCTCTTATGGATAGACAGGAAGGTGAAACCTTCAATAGATTTAAGGCTTTGGATGAGTTAGTTAAAAAGGAGGGGTTGTTGGTAGATATTTAGTTGGAGGCTGGCTCTTATATTGAGAATATTCTTGAGGTGCATCCTTCAGAGGTTTCTAGGATGGATCAACTTGGTGAACATTCATGGTCCTCAGATGGCTTCAGTTTTACCTCCCTCGGCTTTGGTTTTCTATGAAAATGGTGGGTTGAATGTTAATTTTGGGGTCTCCTCTTGTTTTGGTGGAGTTTCTATAGAGACACGAGGTGGTTTTGATTTAAGGAAGAATAATTCACCTTCCTCTTCCTTAGGTTTGGAGCCAAATCCACTCAATAAGGGGGCTCCAGACAAGCCTTCTAAGGTTGGTCATAAGAAGGATCAAGAAAAGGTGAAGTTGGATGGTGAGACTTTGGTTGAGGTGGGTTTAGTGAAGACTTTAGATGCTGACTTCTCCCAACCTCAGTGATGATTTTTTTATCTTGGAATGTGAGAGGTATGACTAGAATCCCTCGAAAAAAGTCTATTTGAGATTTGATTCATATTCACTCTCCTGATGTGGTTTTCCTTCAAGAAACTAAGTTATTAGTTGATAGTATGTTGTGTGTGGCTTGAAATATTTTGGCTCTTGGGAAATGTCAATGTGTGGGATATTTTGGTAACTTTGGTGGCATGCCTTGTTTATGGGATCCTCAGAAAATCAATCAAATTTGGTGGCTCTCCTACTGAGTTTTTATTTCTTGTGTTTCTTCTCATCTTGAGTCTTGGGAGTGGGTTCTTTTGTCTAATATTTATGCTCTGGTTTATTTTCAAGGTAAATTTCGATTGTGGGAGAATGTTAGTTATGTGAGGTCTCTGGATCCTTATTTTCCTTGGATCTTGTCTTGAGATTTCAATGTTGTCATTTCTCTAGAGGAGAAAATGGGAGGTAGTGCTCGCCTAGAACCTTCCTCAAGGATTTTGCAAGATAATGTGGCCCTATGGTGGCTGGTTGACATTAATCCAAATAATGGTGTATTTACTTGGAGTAATAGAAGTGGAGATGCAACTATTTCTGAAAGGTTGGATTGATTTGTGGTGTCCAATTTTTGGGTGGGCAATAGGTGGATGGCTAGCTCTAATATTTTAGATGGGCGAGTCTCAGATCATTGACCAATTAAGTTTATGGTTGAGTCTCCCCAATGAAGTGTTAAGAAGTCTTTCAAGTTTCAACTTATGTGGCTCAGGGATGAGTCTTTTCATGATCTGATTCCTGGCTGGTGGTGCCTTGGGAAACAAACTTATGGTACTGCTATGTATTATTTCTCCAAGAGGCTTCAATATGTTAAATATAGGTTGAAACGATGGAATCAAAAACACTTTGGCAATCTGTTTCATGCTAAACAAAATGCCTAGGATAGCTTAGCCCTAATTACCAGGAATATTCATGACTAGGGTTCTACTGAGGAGATTTTTTTTCTTGAAGTTGTTGCTATTAAGGAGGTTGAGGATTGGGAGTTAAGGGAATAATTTTTTTGGAAATAAAAGTCTCGTATTGAATGGCTTCACACTGGTGATCAAAATACTTATTTATTTCACAATTTTGTTAAGGATCGAAGACAATTTAATTTTATTCATTCTCTCTTGACATTGGCTGGGGAGATTGTGACCTCCTCTACTTCTATTTTTGATGAATGTGTTCAGTATTTTTTTGCTTTATTTTATGAGGATTCACCTCCTATAGAGGGGGATGAAGCTAGGATCCTAGATTGTATCTCACAACAGGTTTCTAATTAAATGAATGAATATTTTATTTCTTCTATTACCTTGTCAAAGCTTGAGAATGTTGTGTTTCAGATGAAGAAAGATAAATACCCTAGGCCTGATGGATTCCCAACATAATTTTTTTAGGAATTTTGTGAAGTGATTAAGTTGGATCACTTGGAGATTGTTCAAGAATCCCTTATGAGGAAGAAAATTTTGAAGTCTCTGAATGCAAATTTTTTAGCTCTCATTCCAAATAAGGATGGGGCTAATTCTCTAGATCTTTTCTGACCAATTGTGCTATGCAATGTTGTTTATATGATCATCACAAAGTTGATTGTTGAAAGGTTGAAACCTTGGCTTGGAGGATTAATCTCAGAGGAGTAGGGGGGTTTTGTTGCTGGTAGACAGATTATGGATGATGTCATTATTTCTACTGAGACCATTCATTCTATGGAGTCTTCGAAGGAAAAATTTATGTTTATCTAGATGGATATGGTGAAAGCATATGATCGGGTTAAATGGAAATTTTTATTTGAGATTCTTGGAGTGTTTGGCTTTGCTGGTGGTTAGATTGATTGGGTCAAGAGTTATCTTACTTCTTCCTCCTTTTTGGTGCTATTTAATGGCATACCTATGGAGTTGTTTGGTGCCTCTAGAGGACTCAAACAAGCGGATCATTTATCTCCTTACTTATTCATCTTGCTTGCAGAAGGATTGGGGAGGTTTATCCATTCCCAGGTTTTGAATGGATTCATTTAGAGTTGGAGTTGGGGAAATGATATTCCCCCTCAATCTCATTTTCAGTTTATGGATGATACTCCTTTGATGAGTGGGGAAAAGGCTGATGAGGCTAGTAGATGGTGCAATATGTTGGACTGCTATCTGGCAGCTTCAAGGTAGCGTATTAATGAGGGGAAGTCCTTCATTTAATTCTTTCATACTCCAATGGATATTCAAAGGAAAATAGCTAGTATTCTCCATTTTTTAGACTAGTTCACTCCGCTTTGTTTATATTGGGATCCCTCTTGCTATTCATTCCCTTCCCAAAAGGCTTTGGCAAGAGATTCTTGATAATTTTCAGATTCTATTCAATTATTGGATGTCCAAATGGATTTCTTTGGCTACTAGAGTGACTCTTCTAAAATCAATGGTTCAGGCTCTTCCTCTATATAGATGGGTATGCGCAAGATCATAATGGGCCAAAAAGTCACATTATGTAAGTGATATGATGATCCATGTGGCTGACAAATTTTTTTTTACCCAAAATTGATGAAACGAAAAGGGTTTTTAAAGGAGATTCTCATATTTCCACCAATATAAATTATTCTTTACTTTGAATTTAATAAATTATTATTATTCAGTTTCTATTTGAATTATGACTAACGTCCTAATTGATAGGCTGGTTGAAAAACATCTATAGGTTTCAAACGGTATCACATTTTTTGAATCTAAAACATGCATCACATTCTATGCTTCACATACTATAGAATTAAAAAAAAAATTGAATTTCATGAGGTTTTGACCAAGTTAAGGTGGTCAGACATATGATTTTTTATATTTTTTAAAAGTTGTAATAAAAGATTCATAATTAATTATTTACTTGGAAAAAAATTACAAAACAATATGCATCACATCAGGACATGAGTTCTGTACTTATATCTAAAATATTATAAAAAAATATTATAATTTTATTGTGGTTAGAGTTGTTAGACAAACACCTACTTCTTATTTTTCCCTAAAATTTCAGTACTGTTGCATTGAAATTTCAAATTTTCACCAAATAGTTTTTTTTATTTTTTAAATAAACCTAGTAGTTTAGAAACTACATTCATTTTTCTATAAATTCTATTCTTACATATTTTTGAAATAATATAGATAATTTATTCAATTTCGTATGTCAAGTTGCCTAACTCTGATTTTTTTGAATTTTATTGCCACTTAAGGGCCTATTTTTTGCATGATGATCCTGCACATACCCAGATGCTTTGTTCTCTTGGCTCCATCCAACTTCATCAAGGATTCTTAAAGGTTGTTTCATCAGTTCCTATGTTTTGGTACTCTTCTTCATAGAAAGTGGAGTTTGGTGAAGTGGGAATGTGGCCTTGGTCTTTATCATAATGATGTGAATGGGAAGGTCTTGGCAACTAAGTTGTATTGGCATTGGTGTTCATAGCAGCATCTTTTGTGGGGTTAAATCCCTACTTTCAAGTATTTGGGTGTGGGCAAGAGTGCTGAGGTTGTTAGATTTAGTTTTGAGGGGAAGGGTTCTATGATTTGGGTTACCCTCAAGAGGGGTTCCAAGATTTTTAAATAAGGGTTGTTCTGGATTGGTAATGATGGTAGTGATGTTATTTTATAGCATGATTATTGGGATGGGTATCCTCCCATTTTTTCTTCTCATCCTCACCTACAAGACTTGTGTCAGGTTTTCGTGGATGTGGGTTTGTGTCGTGTGGCTAATTTTAAATCAAATGAATTCTTGGGTCAGATTATTGTGTCTAGGTGGAAGCATCCTCAAGAGTGGCCTTCTGCTGGTGTTGTGGAGGATCGTTAAGAGCTTTCTAGGATCTTATAAATTCATGTTTGTAATTCTCTTCCTAGGAAGGATGTGTTGGCTTGGGTTCTTGATCCAAAAGGAAAAAATTTGATTGCTTCTGGTTATCAGGTTCTAGATAGGTAGGTATTTGGGAGCTCTGAGGTTTCTTAGTTGAAACATGTTTGTAATAAGTTTTCTTTGCCTAAGTGAAATTTTCTCACTTGGATGGTGGCTCAAGGCAAGTGTCTTACTTGGGAGAATCTTGGAAGCAGAGATTCCAGGGCCATTGCATGTGTGTTATGTGTGCTAAGCATGAAGAATTCCTCCCACATCTCTTCTTTTAGTTCTCTTTTGTGAAAGATATTTGGAATCTCTAGTGGAATATCTAGAGTCTGCCATGTTGTCATATTTCTTCTTTGGATTATTTTTGGAGGAGACAAAGGTCCTCGCTAGCAAAGACCTCCTTTTTGAGTATTTCCTGGATCATAGGTCCTAGTTTGATTGTTTGGCTTATTTGGTTAGAGCGTAACATGAGGAATTTTTTAGATAATAAATTGCTTATTAGGAAACTTTGGATGAGGATTATTGGAGTTCTATAGGAAACTATGATAGCAAAGTGTGATTTTTTTGTGTCGGTTGATCTTGGGATCTAGGAGTGGTTAATTCTTTGGGCCTTGTTGATAAGGACAAGAGAAATTTGAGTAGTGGCTATCATGGTCGTGAGCGTGAGAGGGTTTCTCATGTTGGGTTTTGGTGCCCCTCTGCTCAAGGTGTGTTCAAAACTAATATAGATGGGTCTTCTAGGGGTAATTCAAGGCATGCTAGAATTGGCGGTATTGGTAGAGATAGCTTGGGAGTGGTGGTGTTTTTCTTTTCTATTTATAGAGGTTTGCAATCTAATAATCTCATGGAGGCTCTTTCTATTCTTATGGCAATTGAACATGCATTTAGCCTTGGGTGGTGGCAAATTTTGTGTGAGTCTGATTCTTAGGTTGTTATTGATATTTTGCATAGGCATCATTTGGAGGATGTGAACTCGTAGTTGGTTATGGTTGTCAAACAAATTGTTTCTATGTGCTCTTCTTTGGCATCCATTGTTTTGTGCCATATTCCTCGAGAATGGAATAAGATGGTTGATGATCTGGCTAAATGGGCTACTAAGAGGAAGGTTTCTTTGTATGTGGATGATTGGGGCAACCTTCCTAGTGACTTGTCCCTTGCCTTGGAGGATTGGGTTTTAGAAGATATGAGGTGCTTCTTGGGTGTGAATTAATTATTTTCTTTGTTTGACCCCCTGGTGGGTTTGTTTCTCTTGGATTTGTATTTCTCTTCTGATTCAATAAAGTTTTTACCCTCTTTTATTAAAAAAAGGGCGATGGAGGGAAAATAATTAAATAATTAAAAACTAATTCATGGCTAGAAATAGGTTAGTTTAATCAAATAATTAAAAATTATTTAACAATAATTAAAGGGGTGATGAGTGAGAATGATTGGAAATGATGAATTAGAAGAATGTGTGATGTGTGATGATGATGATGATGAGAAATGATAAATTACAAGAATGTGTTAGATATTTTTAGGTTTCCAAATTTTCTGCCTCTTTGAGGGAATGTACCATGTTTTGTTGTTTCAAAGACATGTTGATCTGGGAAAAAATGGTAATAACAATGATTCCCCACTCTATCGAAGCAGAAAAAGGAATGAATGCCAGATGGTAGGTTGTCCCCTTGAGAGATTGAACCTGAAAAAATAATTTTTAGGACAGGCTCACAAAAACTAAATAGGATAGGTTTGGTGAAGATGGGTATGAAAAATGCATCTCATCCTAGAAAGGAAAATCATTACATGATATTTTAGTCATGATGAAAATGGGATGTAGTGGCTAGGATGGGGGAATCTAAGGTTTTAAAGTCCATAAATAGCCCCTTGGGTGTTATTTTCAAGTCATTTGCACCCTCCTAGGTTAGAAATTTGAGAGATCTAAGAGATATTTGAGCATGAAGATGATATAAAAATGGTTAGCGTACCATGTGTAATTCATGAAGAATATTGAGTATGATAATAATATTAGCCAATTGGAGCAAGCTAGACACTATGTATCCAAACCTTTGGTCCTTAGTTGTATTTTTTAGTGCAATAAATTTTAGGTCTAGGGATTCCTTAAAATGCATTGGTCTAGGATTTGATGGTTTTGAAACCTGATGTGATGCATTCAAATTTATTGAGCTGCATTTAAAAAATGGTGATACTTCTGATTTTAGGTTGTCATAAATGATTTGCATGTCATAACACCTTTGAAAAAAGACACATATGGTTTTATTAAAGTAATGATTATGAAAAATAGGTCGCAAATAATTAGGAAATTCAATGAATTTGATTTGGTAGCTTTTAAATGACTAGAAAAGAACCTATCATGTCACATTTGAAACAAATGGCTACTAATTTTGGTATTTTTCTATGTTTTTGGTGAATTTGGATTGTGGGCATTATGTTTATAGTTTTTTCTAAATCCTATACTATCAAGGGAGCCTCATCCTATAGTCTTTCAATAGATTGTGGATCTTAGCAAGTTAAACACATTTTTTTGGGTGTCATAGGATCATACTATGTTTCATTCATGAAAGAGATTCAAGAACATAATGCATTCATTAACGCCCTTGTAAATAGGTGGCATAGTGAGACATCCTCATTTATATTTATGACTTGGGAGGTGAGCATTACACTTTCAGACATATTGAGGATCTTGAGAATCTTGATTGATGGTGCATGATTAGTTTAGAAAGCCAAAATTTGTGAGCAGGAATTATAGTGAGTCTTCCATGATGATGAGCTTGACATGGATGATGGAGAGATGGACTTATGAATAGGAGTTGGGATATAAAAATATCTTCCCTTGGTGCTTTGACGGTTGATATATGTAGTTATTGTTAGACATCACATATCATCATAATTTTTAATTTCTTTGGGTCTCAATCTTGAGAGGATGATGACAAATGTAGGTTTATATGCTTAGGGTTCATGTGTACTAGCCCATCTATATCATGATATGCACTAGGTAGTTTATAGATCTAATATTTTATCAATTGGAGTGACACTTCTTAATGTATGGGTGTGTGATCATATCACTATCACATGACCATTAGGACATGTCAATTCATGTGTAGGGGATCCCTATGTGTACTATTATGATAACTTGTTGACTTAGTAGGGACTAGGAAACCCAGATTACTAAAGGAGATGCATAGATGAGATTTTTTCCTCCATTTGGAGGTTGTGGTTGTTGTGTGAGGCATGTTAAAGGGACCCCCTATAGCTATCCTTTTGTAAACAATGTAGATGGTCGATTAGATGAACAACACACATCTTGGAGAGATATCTTACTAATAGGTTCAAGAGATAGTTTGGGGAAACTAAGGATCTTCCCAAGGAGTTGACTATGTTCTCTCACACATATCAAAATAGGTGACTAGTAGTATTAGAGTTTGTTTTATTAGCACCCATTTAGTGTGCATGGGAATTAGTGGTAGAGTATATAAGGATGACCCTTGATTATGATGCATGTTTGGTTGTTCAAAGATCACTTATATTCACACACCCAAATTGTGAGGTAGTGTGAAGGTGGAAATGGGAGTTAGATCTAGGTAGGGCTTGTTGAATGAGATAGTAGGTGGAGGAGGATGGGTGGGTCTTTATTAGTGTGATGTTGGTTGCCTAGGAGATGAAAAATTGTAAGAGCTAGTGGAGTGCGAGGAGGTGATCAAAGAGGAGATGATGGGTAGAGGGGGGAGATGATGGTGTTATGGAGATACAAATTCTAATCACACTATCTAAGTGGGACTAGGCCTACATAGAGTGATATGGATATTGGTGGAGAGGGACAACCTCTACATATAGCTAGTGTAGAGGACATTTGAGCGAGATGGAAACATATATTGGTGCCAATAGGTGAAGATATTGGTGCAATAGCTAATTGATGCAGTATGTCAAGAGAGGAAATCAACACCTTCATCCATCTTCAACAAACATCTCTGACTCACCTATCTTGACACACTTATTCAACTATATTTCCCTTCACAAACTCAACATTGTACACATCTAAAAATGGTCACAGTTAATCAAACCTGTTAATTAATTAAATATGAATTATTTAATTAATATTCTTAAGTCATCTACATATAAATAAATTTAATTATTTATTTATATTGTTCATTTTTCCAATTCTTCTAGTTTAATTAAATAAATAAGTTTATTTAATTATTGTTATTTTCCTCTTAATTAAATTAATAGATTTCACAATTTATTTATATTAATTATCACAAGTTTAAATTTAAAATTTAAATAATATTCTTCTCTTTCACATTTAATTAAATATTTCCAATATTTAATTAAAGCACTTTCTTCTCTTCCACTTAATTAAATATTCTAAAAATATTTAATTAAAAGCATTATTTCCTCCATAATTAAATATTTCCAATATTTAATTAAAAGCCTTCTTTCCTCAATAATTAAACATTCTATAATATTTAATTAGAAACCTTCTTCTTTTCATATTTAATTAAGTATTTTATATATTTAATTAAAGCGCTTTTATCATCTCTCACACATAAATTAAATATTATTGATTTAATTTATGGAAGCATCTTCCATCTTTTTCTCAACTTCTTGATCTCTCACTGTTCATCTTACAGGTTTGAGTCTCAACCGTTGATCCTCGCCAACTAGATTTCTTGCCTTCAAAAATCTATATATACAACCCTCTTATGAGTTGAAAAGGACACACCTCGAATCTTAGATTTCATATGCAGTTACTATAGTTGCATTTCAATATTATCAGCATTCTAGCATCATAGCATTTCAATTTCATAGCTTAAATCATATAGTCATGCACATGCATTTTCAATTAATCTCATTCTCTTAAGTTGCTATTTCAACAAGCTACTACTTACACAACTGAGAGACAACATCTTTAATCAAATCCTTGGAGATAGAGGACAATGGGATGAATTTGAAGAAGCTATTGTCATTAGAGTTTGCATTTATGCTTTCTAGTTAGATTTCTTTAATATAATGTCTCCTTGGTGTGTTAGTTTACTATTTTATTAATCCACATTTTCTAAGACACATTTTGGCGCCCATCGTGGGGCATCCCCTCGTTTTAATCTTTTTATTACAGGAATTCTCTGACAGGTGATAGACAGGAGTTGCGCTTCGGCGCATATGAGCTTTCTTTCAGCGCATTCAGAGACTGTTTTGGTGCATCCAGAGACTGTTTTGGCACATACATGAACTATTTCGGTCCATACATGCCATGTTTTGGTGCATCCAGGCTCAATTTTAGTGCATACATGGCATTTTTTGGTGCATCCATGCTTTGTTTTGGCACATCTATGATTTAGCGCATACGAGCTGTTTTAGTGCTTTTATAGTCAATCTTAAAATGGCCATATCTTGGTCATATTTTGGTCTTTTTCAGAGCTTTTTTTTTTGAAATGAGGTATAATTTCATAAGCTATCTAACGGTGGAGGTGTTTATCAAATAAGCTATCTAATGGTGTAGGTGTTTATCAACTTTGATAGAGTTAAAATTTTCAAAGTCTCACTTAATGTCAAACCACAATGAAACTTGGTCTAATTTTTAGGGTTGTTATGCTTAATCATTTATCTAACCCTCACATATTCTTGTTTCTTGATCCCATCTAACATTTAGAGCTTGTATTGCAGGTTTTAAAGGACCATGGAGCATGAAAATGAAAGAAAATCATTGTCACATGATTGTAATAAGTGTTTTTAAACACTTTGGGAGTAATTATAATCTCATTATTAAATTGTTGTCTGGATCCGACGCAACTGTGACCAGGGGGTTTGTAAACAAATTTTTTGATTCCGACGCCATCCGCAGACAAAAATTCTCATTTCAGTTTTTAAGAAGAATGAACAAACCCTAGGATAGAAATTTAAAATCTAGAATCTATCAACCCTAAGGTAGTCATCACACACTATTTTTCTGTTAAAATGAACCCCATGCCTATTGTGAAGCAATATCTTCACTTAGTTTAGATCATTGTCATTTGGTGCTATAAAAAGAACATTGTTTGCTTTGTCTGTGGCAATAGGTCTATGCTCTCCCCTTAACTGGGTGACCAAAATACTAGACTGCCTTTTTATTTTGATGCAATTTTTATGCTTTATTACATCTTTTAGAGGGCCTACTCTTGTGGGAAAAAGTACTCACCCAAGACAAATGACCTAAGTGGGAACAACCAAAACCAGGTTTTCAAATCCACTATAATCAAAAGCGAATTCGGGGAAAGTCCACAATTTGATGGCAGTGCACAAGATAACAATCCCCAAAGCCTTTGTTCTAAAGGTTGGGAGGTCTCTTGAGGGAGTTTATCTATTTCCGCATCGAATGGAAACCTTGACTACGAACCATAGTATAGAAAGCCAGCCGTGTCAGTATCCAAACATCATCTTAATCACAGAGCAAGGGGAGGGAAGAATCTTCCCCCAAGACACTCACCATATAGTCGCCACAGATTGTTTCCTTAGGGGATTCGGTATCTACTTCCGTCACCTTGAGTATGCACCTGGAAAATAAAAAAACACGGGCGCCCTCTAGGGGGTGACATGGCTGTGTGAGTCGACGGGATTTTAAGCTGTGGGTTGTGATTTCTATGATGACCTATTTTAACAACTAAGAGTGAGTCTACTTGGAATGATAATCTTGTTTAAAACCTGTGAAAATATCAAGAACATACACTCTTTGTTTAGATTTTAGGATTAACAAAACAACGGTTTGCTTCTTTATGTTGTGTTTTCACATTTAAATCAGATTAAGATCATCCAAAAATATTAAACTATCCAAACATGTCTGTCTCAGACATCTAAATGGATAATTTAGCACATCTATGGTCTGTTTCAACGCATCTGTGTTCTGTTTCAGCACATTTGTGCTCTGTTTCAGCACATTTGTGCTTTGTTTTGGCGCATCTGTGCTTTGTTTCGGCGCATTTGTGCTCTATTTTGGTGCATGTGTTGTCCAAACCTAGGTAACTGTCTGACATTCAAAAATTGGTCTTCTCAGTCTAGTCTTTTCCATGCTCAGAGTTTGGAAGTCTACAAATTTTGCCAAGAAGTCTCTAGAAAGGAAAATTAGAAAGCCAAAGAAATCTCTCAGTTATAAGAAGTTATTGAAAAAGAGGAAATTTCTATACCAAAGTTGAAAGGTCTTCCTTGAATACAGGCCCTTCATCCACCGATATCATGACTCTATTAGAGGTTTCACTGATGATTATGCTATAGAACCTTTATACTCATGAGCCTTCTTTCAAAGAAGAGCCCTTTGTCAAAGGCACAACCACAGTCAGCGTATTCGTTCTTCTTATATTCCCCATAGTGCAATTATGTATGCTACTCATTCTAATCAAATTCTATAGTAGAGAACTCAAGCACATTAGGCATTCATTGAATCCATCTTTTTACAAAGCTATGATAAAACTTCACAAACTGCAAAATCATCTTTATTTTTGATCTTTGGTTTAATTCTCACAAACAGGATTTTCATCCTTTGAATCAAGGAATCACAATCTAAAGATTAGAAATATTTTAAGTCATAGAATCTTCATTCTATCCCGACTTTCACATCCATCAACATTGCACTATTTCATTCTTTTGATCAAAGTAAGTTAAATTGTTAAGCATATGCCTATTTCCAAAAAGTCCTGAAAACAAAGAAGATTAAAGAAGGGATCCACTTTAAAACATGGGTGATAGGGAAGAAAATCTTGTTCATAGGCTTTATGGAAATAGTACAAATGAAGAGATAATGGAAGAAATGCTTCAAGAAGCTGAACAATATCCATAGTTTCTCTTAGCTATGGAAAAATTCTTAGAGAAAAACAAAGAAGGATAATTTCTTTTATTGGCAAACCAGGGTGCCAAATTGCCCTTTGACTATAATATGGAGAAAATTAAAAAGGATCCTAAAAAGAATGAAACTCCCTTAAACAATCTTAGTACTATTACCCAACAAATAAGAACACTTCAAAGGAAAATCAAGGAAATAAAAGGGGGCACAACTAAAAATTCCTTTGATAGAAATATGAACATGACCTTTTCTCCTCCAGAAACAACATCAACCAAATTCAATGTTTCTGAATTTTTGCAAAGGTTAAATGGGAAGCCCAAATCTAAGCCATCAAAATAACATTGATCCTGTCATGCCATGCATTTATCTTCATCCCCCATAATTCAAAATGAACCTCACAATTCTTCCACCCAAGTTAACGATTCCATTCAATCACTTTCTTCTATCATATCCTTTACATCCAATGATTCATTTCAATCTACACATCTCAATCAAAACATTCTCTCCACTCCATCCCATGAAACCAAAATTCTACCAACCCTTCCAATCTTTGATCAAGATCCCATATCTCAAGAATCATATGATAATCCCCTCCTTTCATTATTCACCCATGATAATCCTCTTCCATCTCAAGAACAAAATATTCTTCCAATTCCTCCCTCCACCCCATCTTATGAATCCATACCCTCTCATAACTCAATCACATCCTAGGAGAATGACAATTCTTCCATCCTATCCAAAGCTTCCCTTCCATCTAATGATCAAGCTACTCCATCTCCTTCATCTAATGATTATTTTCCTAGTCAAGATCAAAGTATCCCATCATCCTCATGTCAAGGGCTCATCACACCTCTTCAAAAAAATTCAACATCATTTGATCATATGGTTGAATACATTGGCAATTTCTCCACCATAACTCTTGAACACAATGATCAAAATCAATCCATCAATGAGCACTGTGAAGATATTTCTACCCCATCTAGTGATCAAATCAACATTCATCAAGAGCCATTTTTTAGTTATTATCAAGACCCCTCCTACGAAGATCTATTTCAAGGAGAGTGTTGACAATATTTGATCCTATTGACATAATCCATGATCCACTAACCAAAGATCGTATTGAAAATGTCTGTACAAGGCCTAATGAGTTAGAGGACATATCTCAAGAACATATTTCAAAGCATGATCAACAACTATCACCAAGGTCTAGCAATGGTCCCTCCCAAGGCATATTGACATCCTTCGACCTCATGGTTGTGAACAGTGAAAGAATCCTCAACTCACCATTTGATCCAAGTCCACTCAAAGATTAAGAGGATATTGAGCCACTTCCCATGCCTTATGATGATGTCCAAAAATCCTTTGAAAGCAATTCATCCTTTGAAATTGACCCATGTCAAGAACTTGATCCAAAACATGTCGAAAGTAATTCCAAAATTAGTCAAGATCAAGAATTCATATCTCTGAGATACTACAATGATCTAATGGGAACTCTCCTATCTATACAAGATATCACAAATGATGATCATATCCATATAGAAAATACTCCTCCATCTGCCCATAATATGCTTTCTTTGGATGGAAACATAGATGATCATCATTCAAAACAAGGGTCTCATACTCTTACCAAGGAACAAGAGTCTCTTACTCTTAACATTTATACACATGGTCAAAATATAGAGAAATCTAGAAACATGTCAGAAATGGGTCATGAAGAAAGCTTCTACAAAAGTTGTGAATCAAAAACATCATGTGAAAGAATATCAAGAATGAATCATGAGGAAGAATTTTAGAAGGACAGTGAAGCATCAACACCTCTCTAAGGAGCATTACAATCCGATATCTCACAAGATCAAGATAAACATATCAATCAGGCATTCATTCCACTTATGGAAGATCCTATCACTTATAAACTTGGATCACTCACCTTTGTAAGGGAAAATTATCTTATCAATAAGGAAGTTGTCACTTTTGAAGATCTACCATAGAGAAAAGAAGGATTAGCACCTTGTTTCCAAGGTAAAACATATCCTATTACAAATATTTTTTTTCAGCAGATGAATTATCAAGGCAGAGGATTAGGCCTACATGAACAAGGTATCCTAGAACCCGTGAAGATTATTGGAAATCCTAAGCATCAAGGCCTTGGTTATTCGACAATCAAGGGATCTCAACATATCAGTAATACTTCCATAAAATTGGGGGCAAATTCATCTCAAGAAAATGTCAACATAGGGGGCACGAAGTATATTTATGATGAAACCAATGCCAATACTACAGCCAGCCATGTCATGAATCTTCATCCACCCATCACCCCATCCACAAATTGGGACCAACGTCAAAAGAAAGACTTGAATCAAAGCATGAAGAATGTTATCAAAGTAAAAGAAGCTAAGAATCATATTAGACAAATAAAATACACTTGGATACCAAAAAATACAAAGAAATATTGTCCCTATCAAACTCCATCAGTCAAATAAACTATGGGGAAAAATAAAAAAGGGGCAAGTATCCATCAAAGATGTCCACAAAGGAAAAAGAAAGCTTCTTAAGCAAGATACAAAGTGTATCAAGCAGTTGGTCCTAATTCCATGCACACTTCCATATCCACTCTTCATTGCTCACCTTCCCAAGTTTGGAGAGTCAAAGGTTCCAAACTTTCAACTAATCCACCTTTTATTCCTAAAACAACTCCATCCATGCCTCCACACATGATATCCAATTATTTCATTAACCATGTGTTGGCAGTGACCCTTCATCATAAGGATTCATAAGGCATTCTATCGCGATGTGAGCATAAAGATAGAGTTAACTCTGGTATCAGTAAAGCAGAACGAATTTCTCAAAATTTTATTTCAAGTGCACGTATCTTGGAAAAACAACTTCTTCAAGCAAGATATCGATGGAAAATTATGATAGAAGCATCAACATCAAAACCACTAGGTGGTTTAGCATCAGCTTAAAATCTCTCAGAAAATACAAAAAAAATATAAAATATAAAAATAAAAAAAGGATTGAAAACAGTAAAGAGAAAAATCACCCTCTAGCGAAAACCATTTCGATGGCGCTTTGGATAGGTACCATGATGAAAACCTTGAAAATAGGTGTCATGTGTAGAATCAAGCATATACGCACGCCAATTCAAGAGAAAGCATATTATCGCATCCATAATAAATCCAACATTCCAACCATATCATCCATTCATTCATGAACCATTTATCCAGCCCATTACCATCTATTTACATTATCTTGATCTTGAAACAGTTTGGTAAAAACTTTACACTTTTTTATGGTAAACATCTTGACATGGGTCATTTTCATTGATCCTATCCAATCCAAATATTATCTGAGCCTTGAAGAATTATCCGAATGAGCATTCCTCTATTTGAACACCTTATCTTGTCACAAGATAGTCCTTGGAATCCTTTGCATGCTTACAATATCTATCCATACACCTCTTCAAGAATCTACCCATGGCTGCTCAAACATTGCTAGACACTGGGAGCAGATATTTACATCTTGTTTCAAGAATAAATCTTGATCTATATCCTCCAACTTATTTGGTGGATAGAACATTGGCAGACGTAAAATCAAATTGGTCAAGCATTTGTGAGATAAAAGATCCAAATCACTAGCCCATGGCATATTTTGATAGGAAGACGCTCCTTATCAAGATTTATCTTTCATCGAACATCAATTTGAACAATTCATATCAGTCACATCTAACTTGTGTGTCAGTGTCACATCAAATCATCAAAATAATTTTGTTCCAAATCAAGCTTCATCAATCTTGATCAATCGAATCCAATCAATTATCACCTTGTTTGGCTTAACACACTTAGTCAAACTATCATCTTGTGAATGAGTTTACTCTAGGATAACACAACTTCCTTGGGTTTACAAGTTCATTATCATCTTTGTTTGGCTTAACACACTTACCCAAATTATCATTTCCACAATCACCTTGTTTGACTTAACACACTTAGTCAAACTATCATCTTGTGAACGAGTTTACTCTAGGATAACACAACTTCCTTGGGTTTACAAGTTCATTATCATCTTTGTTTGGCTTAACACACTTAGCCAAATTATCATTTCCACAATCACCTTGTTTGACTTAACACACTTAGTCAAACTATCATCTTGTGAACGAGTTTACTCTAGGATAACACAACTTCCTTGGTTTTACAAGTTCATTATCATCTTTGTTTGGCTTAAAACACTCAGCCAAATTATCAAATCAATTATCACCTTGTTTGACTTAACACACTTAGTCAAACCATCCTCTTTTGTACAAGTTTATTCTAGGATAACACAACTTCCTAGATTTTACAAATGCATTATCACTTTTGTTTGACTTAACACACTTAGTCAAACTATCAATCCATCAATCTTATCAATCAACCTTAGCTTGGTTTTCAAAAAAATCCCAAAACATAAAAAACACATCAAAATCCCAAAACATCAAAAAACACACCAAAATCCAAAAAATAAAATAAAACTAGAAAACATCAAAATTCAAAAAAATCCAAATATTCTTCAAATCCAAATCAAAATCAATAAATCGTATGCTTTCATCAATAAAATGGTCGTGTCTCACCCTAGACTAGGGGAAAAATCCTAAACTCACTGGGGGAAATCATATTTTTGAGCAGACAAATAAGCAACATGTGTCAATTATCAAGTATTAGATCAACAATCGAATATCTAATCAAGCCTAGTCAAAATAGCTTTGAGACACGTCATACATTCAAACTGAAACAAAATCGATGATCTTAATTTGAATACAATAAATGGAACACTTAAAGTAATAAGTTGCAATTGTTGTTTTGATATTTGATGACATCATGTCTTTGGAGTGATTCAATGATGTACTGAACTTGAATCACAAGGAAGAAGTATGATTTTTCTTTGCTTGTTGTTTGTAAGATAATCATTAGTATTGTGTAAATTTGTCGTGGGACATGCTCTACAATGTATCATTGATGAAATTTTAGAATTTGCATAGGAAAACAATTAACTTTTGTCTGTTTATGCAAGCAATACTCAGGTCATCTTGGTTGAATTATACCTCAATGTTTGTATTAACTTACTATATCAAAAATCATGAAAGTTGTACTCAGGTCATCATCAGTGCAAATATACCCTTTGATGCCTGTACTTACTTCCAACATATCAAAAGGCTCAATGATGAAACATAAAGCATAAAGAAGCTCACGAAATGAAAACTTTACATTTTAGTTTTCATATTAGATAGATTGCATCCATCTTAGTTTATGCATGAGCATTATCATCTACATCAGACTCATTCAACCAATCAATCATCTTCATCAAATTCTTGTATCAATCAAATCACTTACTATTTGTTTTTCATCAATCATGAAAGTAATTTTAACAATCTATCCTATCAGTCTTATCAGTTATCATCAATCAATCATTACAAATTCACTATCACATGCTGAATCAATCAAAAAGCATCATCCATCGGGGCAAAATCAAAGTTTTTCATCTTCATATCAATCTTTCAATAGGGTTTTCATCAAATCATCTTTATCGGTCAATGAATTAGATAGCAAATCAGTAAAAATTTTCAAAAATCATCTTCATCTGATTCATCACCCAAGGGGACATATAGCATTAGTAATTTCCAAATTCTGGGGCAAAATTCTTTGAAGCAATGCGTAAAACACATCACTTCAAAGAGGGGCAAAATGTACATATCTAAAAATGGTCATGGTTAATCAAACCTATTAATTAATTAAATATGAATTATTTAATTAATATTCTTAAGTCATCTACATATAAATAAATTTAATTATTTATTTATATTGTTCATTTATCCAATTCTTTTAGTTTAATTAAATAAATAAGTTTATTTAATTATTGCTATTTTCCTCTTAATTAAATAAATAGATTTCACAATTTTTTTATATTAATTATCACAAGTTTAAATTTTAAATTTAAATAATATTCTTCTCTTTCACATTTAATTAAATATTTCCAATATTCAATTAAAGCGCTTTCTTCTCTTCCACTTAATTAAATATTCTAGAACTATTTAATTAAAAGCTTTCTTTCCTCCATAATTAAATATTTCCAATATTTAATTAAAATCTTTCTCTTCCACTTAATTAAATATTCTAAAAATATTTAATTAAAAGCTTTCTTTCCTCCATAATTAAATATTTCCAATATTTAATTAAAAGCTTTCTTTCCTCGATAATTAAACATTCTATAATATTTAATTATAAACCTTCTTCTTTTCATATTTAATTAAGTATTTTATATATTTAAATAAAGTGCATTTTATCATCTCTCACACATAAATTAAATATTATTCATTTAATTTATGGAAGCATCTTCCATCTTTTTCTCAACTTCTTGATCTCTCACTGTTCATCTTACAGGTTTGAATCTCAACCGTTGATCCTCACCAATTGGATTTCTTGCCTTCAAAAATCTATAAATATAGCCCTCTTATGAGTTGAAAAGGACACACCTCGAATCTTAGATTTCATACCCAGTTACTATAGTTGCATTTCAATATTATCAGCATTCTAGCATTCTAGGATTTCAATTTCATAGCTTAAATCATATAGCCATGCACATGCATTTTCAATTAATCTCATTCTCTTAAGTTGCCATTTCAACAAGCTATTGCTTACACAACTAAGAGCTGACATCTTTAATCAAATCCTTGGAGATAGAGGACAATGGGATGAATTTGAAGAAGCTACTATCATTAGAGCTTGCATTTATGCTTTCTAGTTAGATTTCTTTAATATAATGTCTCCTTGGTGTGTTAGTTTACTGTTTGATTAATCCACATTTTCTAACGACACAAACATAAACACTTAAATTTGTATTTAGAGTTCCAAATGCTATCAATGACCTTCAAGACACCTTTGGAAACTTGAAAATGGTTGTTTCAAATCATTTAGATTCCTTAAATCATCAACCACATACCACCTCTTTTACCACTGCCTTAATCATACAACCATGGCACTCAATGCCTACACATACACAATTTGGCCTTCCAAGACACAAAAAATCCACCCAGTTCTTGAGACACCCTTAATAGGTTGATACAACATAAAAAAAACTAATTCAACACTCTAAGACAAAGATTCCCTAAATTTGTGAACATACCTTCATTGACTGCTCCCTTTCTTGTAGGACTCCTTCCACATACTTTCAGAATTATCTTGCAATGTAAGTCATATCATAGAGCTATGTTTATATTTTTAGATACCCTTTAAGGGTTTACAAAACATAACCAAATATCACCATAGGTTATTGTGAAAGAACGGGCTCAGATCTGACTGACCATGTTGCCAGTTAGGCCAATTTACGCATGGTCACAATAGGGTAACTATTGATTTTACTATCTCCAACATTAAAATTTCACAACCAATGCTTGGAACATATTGAATTTGACTCATACATGTGCAATGGTTCATTTAAAAGTCATTCCCATATGCATTTTACCAAACTGTAGGTCAAGTTTCCTCTAATTTCTCTGTCACTAGCTGATTACTCAGAAAAACCAATCAAAATTACAATCTACCATACCTTAATCCTTATGAACCTAATTCAAAACCACTTGAATATGAAATATTATACTCAAAAGAAAATTATCATTGAAAACTAGATGATTCAATCAGTTATTAAGGGAAAAACACAATAATCTCAGTCACTGTTTACCCTAATCTATGGTTTTGATAGTTTTCACAAAATCTTCAATATTTGATTCTAGGCTCCACCAAAATGCATGAAACGGAGATCAAAAGGAAGGTGGTTAAATTCACTTCAACTTGGAATCAAGACAGAAACATACTCCTACCTTTACTTGGTCGTACAATGCATAAAATAGGGAATTTTAGAATAAATATGTAAGAAAAATAGTGCCTTTCATTATTCATATCCAAAATACAACCACCCACGCCTCAATAAAAGGTTTACAAAGCCTTTATAGGAATTTCAAGACTTGAATCTTCCCCTTCTAACTATTTTTTAACTTCCTATCAACAAAATGACCTTTCACCTTCTTTATTCTTGTCATTTTTCCACTTTTGCAATCTCTACACTATTTTGCAACTTTTATAATGAAATTTGAACCTAAATAACTTTCCTAAGTCTATGAAAAAATTATTATGGTCACTTGGATCTTTCAATAACCTTGAAACATAAAATTTAACCCAAATTTAAAAGTGGCCTCATGGAGGCTTGATTTTATTAGGGTGCTCCTGCACCATACTCTCGAGGTGCAAGAGATTCATGCCCCATGAATCAATCTTCTCATCTTTTTCAAGCACCTTCACTGCTCCTTCAAACCTGCTCCATGTCCTCATCATTGATAACTTCATCCATGGTACGTTGTACCTTGCACTTGCTTCAATCTTTTCTTCATCAACCTCTTGTACTTGCTTGTCCTACTCCAAAGGAATGGATTGTTGCTTCATGTACACCTGCAAATGGTGTTCTCGAAGATCTATTACCTGTGCACAATATGTTAGTAACAAAAACATTATTCACCAAATTCTTCCCTTGTTCACTCATGTGCATACATCCATTAGTCTTTCCCTAAAGATTCTTATTCTTCATATCACGTTTCAGACCTACCTCCTTTATTCCTCCTTCCCCTTGCACATCTAGTACCTTCACCTTCTCACTTGGTCTTTGTTTTGCAATCCTGTTGTTGTTGTCTTCTGACCCTTGGTTCTACCTCTTGCTTATCACACTCATTCCTATCAACACTTGGTGTTGATCTTGTAGATATCATTACACCTGCTCCTTCATAACTTATCTTAGCATTGTGCCCATACTTGGCACTCCATACCCCATTACTAGGTATCAAAACCTTCATCACTACAAGCACACAATCCTTCCCCATGGAAAAGTACTCTTGCCTTCCATTCCATCTTCCTCTAATGGAATACATCCATGTTCCCTCAAAATCTATTCTCATCTTTGGTTCCTTCACACTTGGAACCTGCACCAACTCCCTCTCCACTAAGGCAATGCTTGGTTGCCTCAAAACATCTTTGTTCTTCTTAGGACATGGCAATGTCCCTTTCACATCTTGCCCCAATATCATTGGAGGCTCCTCAACTCCACTCTTCTTTTCCCTTGCTTAGCCTTTCACTTCCTTATTTATCCTTTCTATGGTCTCTCTTGACCTCTTTATCTCCTTCACTTCACCCCTCAAGGTGACTGCCTTATCCACTCGCCCTTCGTCTAGGCTCTCTATTTTCTCATTCTCTACCCTTGACATCATTATGGGCTCTATTTTTGCACCTTCGTGCTGCTCACCAAACTCTTGTCCAATGAATGGAAATTCCAACTCTCAAATTACTACCTTTGTCTGGTGCACAAACCTCTCATCCCTTTGCATAGGCATTTCTTGCTTTCTCTCTACCTTGATAGTCCATGACTGCCCTTCTTCTATAGTTTCTATCATGTAAAACAACAATGTTCCTTCCATCACTCCTTGTTGTTTCATAAGCCACTCTTGGATTTCCATTTGTAACTCATCCTTGCTCTTTTTATTCTTCTCTTTTGTCCCTATCAAGAGGTATTGTGTTTCCTCCACTATGGTTCCACTTGACCTGCTACTCTCTAATTTTTCCTTGATAGTATATGACTATCCACTTACCATTTTCTCCTTCAATGGGCATGGCTCTGCCCTTTCTATTTTCTCTTTACTTTTCCCAAGTTGTTCTTGGGTTTCTAAGGTTAGATTGACCTCCTTTTTTTTCGTTTTCTTCAACAATGCATCCTCAAGATGCTCTCCATTTTTTATGGTGTCTCTACTATGCTTCTTTTCATTATCTTCTACTTCTTTCTTACTATCTTTAGGTTCCTCTTGGCTTAGGAATTCCATTTTTCCAATCACTCCTATCCTTGTTTCTTTATCTTGTCCTTCTTCATCTTCCATCAATGGTTCCAATATAAATGAAACCCCATCCTTCTTAATTTGGTATGTATTAAGCCTTCCATCATATAGTGCAAACCTATCAAATTGCCATGTTTTATGTAAAATCATGTGACAATCCTTTAATGGCATGATATCACAAAGAATAACATCAGTGTAGGGGCCGATTTTAAAGTTTACAAATGCTTGCTCCTTAATTTCACAATATTGATCATCCTTTACTCCATATGCTTTGTAAGGAATTTTGTGAGTTATCCTTTTCAAATTTAACTTTGTAACCATTTCTTCTGAACCTATATTATCCAATGATCCTGAACTAATGATTACCTTGCAAACTTTACCTTTGCACTTAAACTTGGTCTGGAATATGGATTGCCTTTGCTTCATTTTTGCATACCTTGCTTGCATTTCTTCAACCTCTTTTCTTGAATGCATGATGACTTCTTCCACTTTTCAAATTTTAGCCTACAATAGATCTACTTGCTAGCTTTGATACCACTTTGATATAATATGTCAAGAGATGAAATCAACACCTTCATCCATCTTCAACAAACATATTTGACTCACCTTTCTTGACACACTTATTCAACTATATTTCCCTTCACAAACTCAACATAAACACTCAACTTTGCATTTAGAGTTCCAAATACTATCAATGACCTTCAAGACACCTTTGAAAAATTGAAAATGGTTGGTTCAAATCATTTAGATTCCTTAAATCATCAACCACAAACCACCTCTTTTACCACTGCCTTAATCATACAACCATGGAATTCAATGCCTACACATACACATTTTGGCCTTCCAAGACACAAAAAATCCACCCAGTTCTTGAGACACCCTTACTAGGTTGATACAAAATAAAAAAAATTGACTCAACACTCTAAGACAAAGATTCCCCAAATTGGTGAACATACCTTCATTGACTGCTCCCTTTCTTGTGGCACTCCTTCCACATAGTGTTTGAATTATCTTGCAATGTAAGTCATATCACAAAGCTATGTTTATCTTTTTAGATACACTTTAATGGTTTACAAAACATAACTAAAAATCACCATAGGTTGTTGTGAAAGAACAAGCTCAGATCTGACTGACCACGTTGCCAATTAGGATAGTTTATGCATGGTCAAAATAGGGTTATTGATTTTACTATCTCCAACGTTAAAATTTCACAACCAATGCTTGGAACAAATTGAATTTGACTCATACATGCACAATGGTTCATTTAAAATTCATTTCCATATGCATTTTACCAAACCCTAGGTCGTGTTTCCTCTAATTTCTCTATCACAAGCTGATCACTAGGAAAAAACAGTCAAAATTACAATCTACCATACCTTAATCCTTATGACCATAATTCAAAACTACTTGAATATGAAATATTATACTCAAAAGAACATTATCACTGAAAAGAAGATGATTCAATCAATTATTAAGGGAAAAACACAATAATCTCAGTCACTGTTTACCCTAATCTAGGGTTTTGACATTTTTCAAAACTTCTTCAATATCTGATTGTACACTCCACCAAAATGCATGAAACGAAGATCAAAAGGAAGGTGGCTAAATTCACTTTAACTTGGAATCAAGAGATAAATGTACTCCTGCTTGTACTTGGTCATACAACACATAAAACAAGGAATTTTAGAATAAATATGTAAGAAACATAGCGCCTTTCATTATTCACATCCAAAATACAACCACCCACACCTCAATAAAAGGTTTAAAAAGACTTTATATGAATTTAAAGACTTGACTCTTCACCTTCTAAATTTGTTTTAACTTCCTATCAACAAAATGACCTTTCACCTTCTTTATTCTTGTCATTTTTCCCCTTTTGCAATCTCTACACTATTTTTCAACTTTTACAATGAAATTTGAACCTAAGTAATTTTCCTAAGTCTAAGAAAACTTTATTATGGTCCCTTGGACCTTGCAATAACCTTGGAACATCAAATTTGACCCAAATTAAAAGTGGCCTCATGGAGGCTTGATTTTATTAGGGTGCTCCTGCACCACTAATTACTAAGCAAGATGCAAAGAGGGCACCTCACTAGTGGCTAGAGGTAGTAGGTGGGGGTGGAGGAGTTTGAGTTGATACTATCATCCCAATGGAAAAATATTTGGAGGATATGAGGAGACTAACACATGAGGCTACCTACTACTATAAATTATATGAGGTAGTAGTGCCATCTGAGATGAGATCTCCTAGGTTCTCAACAATGAGAATTATAGAGAGGGATGGAAGATCTATTGGATTATCAAATGGAGAGTTAGTTAAGAATCTTTCTTTGGTTCTACCTCAGCTAGTGTAGCAATGGAAGACAATAGGACAAGGTCCAAGGGCATAGTAGGTAGTGGGTCAAAAAGTTGCTCCTCCTCATCCATACTCTCCTAGTAGAGAGGAGGATAGAGAAATATTGACATAGCTATTCCTTGTATATATGGAAATTGATCATGGTATATATATATGTGCATTGAGATGATATTTTTGATGCAATCATGATGTTCTTACTTAGATGTGATAGATTCCTATATGATTTATTATATGCATGCAATTATTTGTATTTTATTTGATGATATATGGTGTATGGATATTTGATGATGCTTAGTAAGTGATATGATGTGATGCTATGAATATTTTTGGTGGTTTTGATGATGTATATAATGACTATATGATGGTTCCATGATTGATTCTCTAGGATATATGATGTTATGATTATACTAATTATTTGTGGATGCATGATGTATGTTGTTATAACGGTACTAATGCTTTGTGGATGGGTGATATATGAAGTTGCAATGGTACTAATACATTTTGTATGTGAGATATGATGTATTTATTTTTTTATGTCAAGGTACTTGCATATGATAGTTTTTGCAATGAATAATGTACAATAAAAGTGCAAGGAAATACCAAGAAACCTCATAAAATACCAAAAATCCTTTGCCTCATCCACATTGCTCAGAGCCTTCATTTTCTTTACAATTATTTTTTCTTTAGCAAGAAACCTAGATAAAAACACATATCTCAAGTTGACTGATTCCCTTAGCTAGCCAAATTGTTTATTTATCTTCTCTCTTTGGTCTTGAAGCAATCTCAACTACAAATGAAGATTTTCTATTTGAGCCCTTATTGATCCATCATTATCTTTTGACTTTGAATCATATGTCTCAGCAAATTGAGTAATATGTGACTCAGTGGAGTCAATTTGACCTTTGATCTCTTGTTGGAGCTTGGCCATTTCAAACAAAATTGATATAAATTAGTAACTTCATTGACACATTCCTTAAAAATCTTTATATTCTCTTGCAATTTATTGTGTGCATTAGAACACTAGTCAGATGCACAACCATTATTTTTTCATTTATCTTCCTTAAAGCCCCTTGTTCTACATTTTTATCGATATGATAGGAATTATATTTGAAAGAATCCATTAAGAGTTTCAAGATTTGTTCAAGAGGCAAGGAAGAGTCAATTTTTACCTCAAGTAAACCCTCCCAAATGATCTTTACTACATCACAAATTAAACTAGTCTTCTTCATATGTTCCTATAGGATCTCCTTCCCCATAGAAGAATGCAAAATATAACCAAGTTGTAACTTATAAAGGGAAGAAATTTTTGAAAAGTAAACCTGTCCCTCCTGTTTAGGGATTTAAGGAAGTTGGGGGTTTTATCATAGGTTGAAAATGCATCCGCAGTCCTAGTGCCTTTCCTTGAAAGAATTTCAATATGTAGAAACTTGGCATAGATATCCATAGAAGCATCTTGCTTCTCAACCAACTTCTCCTTTGCATCCTAAGCTTTCTCAAGATTATCCTCTTTCTTTTTCTGATTTTTTTTGAATTCTTTGGAGGAGGAATATTATGTTCTTTACCAGAATTAGTGTTCCCTAGAGTAGGTGCATACAATTCATCTTCATTTCCTAAGCCAATATTCTTCAAAGGATTAGTCTCCTCATTTTACCAATTATTTTTTCTCTCATTTCCATTTTTATATTATCATAAAAAACAAATAGATCTATGTCTTGAGTAGATACATCAGGTATATCCTACAAGATTGTATTATTCAAAGGAGATTATTTCTCAATAGTCACCTCAAACTTCTTCATTTCTTTAATATTTTTCTTTTATTTTCTTCTTTCTCCTTCTCCATCCTTTATATCTCTTCTTTATCTTCCCCATAAGAGTATTTATCCTTTGTTTGGTTTTGAACACTTGAAATAATTTAACCTTTTTTTAATGAGAAATAGATAAACCTTCCTTCTCTAAAGATTTTTGTATCATTTTAGCTTCTTCTAATACAACTTCATTACTCTTGTTATTGAGTTTGACTACAAGTCTTTTCAAAATTTTATCAATAATCTCATTTAGATCAATATTAAAATTATTCATATACATACCTATAGCCTTTTCAATTATGGCCTCATCAATAGGAGGCATCTCATCAGAAAGATCAACCTATTTTAGTCTATCATCTTGAGCTATTGCATTGATAGTAGCCTTAAGATATAGAGGCTCATGTTTAGGTTTTTTGGGAGGAGCCTTATTTAATTTATTTAATTATTCCTTTACTTTTTACATCTGTAAGGATATTCCTTCATCTTCAACCTCTTCAACATCATCTAATTCTTCCTCATTTGAATTTTTTCTCTTTGACTTTCATTTAGGCCTAGCATGAACTATTTTGGTGGAATTTTTATTTGGAGTTACAAATGTGGCTTTTATTTTACGACTAGATGTTTGTCTAGACTCAAAGGTCTATACAATATATGCAATAATAGAGTAAGATCTACCTAATCTCCTTGGACCTTGACTAGATTCTAGAGGAATGAATTTGTCTTTGGAAACCTTTGTAGGGATAACAAATGCAATCCTAGAAGATGCATCCAATATCTTGTGAAGCTCATCTTTATATTTCATCTTTGAATACCACATATCACCCATATCCTTAAGAAATATTTCCACTTTATTTTCACTAGCTTCATCTCTCTACTTCTGGTAAATCTCATCCATGATTTTTCTATATGTACTAAATATTTTTTCTTTGGGATCCTTAGTTTCTTATAACAAAATATCTACATAACCTTGTATAAATTCATGTTAAACCTTGTAAGGCAACTCAAGAATCCATGAGGTTATACGCTCCACTACTTCCATGAAATAATGATCCTTGTTCATCATAAAATTTACCTCATTTTCATACTTTAAGACCAAACTAGATGGTATCCTATAGTTGTTCTACATCTAAATTTGCAAATTCTTGAAAAATATCTCATAGAAATTAGTATATAATTTCTTACCCTAAAAAAATTTCATATGTTTTTTGATTGATTCTTCTACCAAAGTTAACTTATGAAAATATTACCCTTAAAACCAAGTAGCTCATTCAAAAAGAATAAAGTAAGGCATATAATCAAGGAACCAAACCTACAGTTATAATTAAATTATTTTGTCCACTTCAAGTTCTTTGTTAGTTTCTCTCTCAACAACTCACATACATCAAATTTGTCACCTTCCTTTACCATTTCATAGGTATTGTGAATTATCTTGGTAGTGGAGAAAAATTATTTGTTTGTGAAGTAAATATTATATGCAATCCCCATAGATGTTGACCAGACACCAAGATGAATTTTATCCTTTACTGTTGGGATTCCCTTATCAAATTTAGCATCGATAAGCTCCATAATAGTTTAATTCTTCAGAAATGTTAGATTTGAGACTGGTCTAGAGGCACAAAGATTGGTAATATCCATAATTACATTCTTTTTGATCATGTAAGAGTTTTCTAGCCAAATGAATTTTTCATGAATATGGCTCAAGATAATTCTTACACATTCCTTGCATTTTCAGAAGTTGGGAAAATATTTCTAGATGTCCAACCCTTTCGCAAAAAAAATTTCATACTCTAACTTGTATAATCCATTATCATTTAGCACCTCATAATGGACCAATTCAAAGGAATAGGTGTGGAAAATATCATTCAACTAGGCATGGATGTAAATCCTTATATCTTCACATTATACAACATCTAGTGGAAATATTAAAAATGTTGCATCTTTGTCCGCCTCCATTTCTTTGAATGGAAACTTATTATCTTTGGGCCTCAATTTTTTGACCACAAGATCACCTAAGGGCTCACCATTTGAACTTTATTTAGAAATATTCACACAAAATTTCTGCGGTTTCACAAAGATAGATTGAAAATATAAACACACTTCTTCTCTCCACACACAAAATCTCTTGATTGCAAATGTGAACAAATGACTCAAATAACATATAAAAAGTCTTTCACTTCTCCTAACATTATGTCATAATTCTAATAATACTTTATTAGGTAAATATTCCATCAAAATTATTTGTTTCAACATAAGAATACAAATGAAGCTCAACAAACCTTTGTAAACCGTTCACTTTCTCTAAAACCTTCATCAATTGATTCATTGTTTCTTAACAATTCTGCACACCAAGGGAATTTCTCCAACTCATCTTCTATGCTGAAATCCTTAGCAACATGTCCTTTTCAAGGGGTAAAAGGGTTTTAAAATGAAATTCCCTCTGAGATAATGATCCCTTCTAGTTATCAAAGGATCCATTTTCACTAGGCTAAGGTACGGATTCTATTTTCTTTGCTTTCTTCCTTCTTTTACATACCTTGATCATTTAATTATTTTTTTGATTAGTGTCAATCTTATTTTGAGGAGTAAAAGGTCTTATATTCCCGCCCTTTTAGAACATTGCCATATGTCCTATTTTACTATAATTGTAGCAAGTGATACTAGTTTCTGGAGAATAATTACTTTTTCTCACATTATATCTACAAACAAAAGCCTCATGATGAAAAATATTGAATGTATAGTAGTAACCATAGAAGGATTAAGAAGTCATAAAATTACTATTCCTTTTCACTTTACTTTTGCATTCATTAGCCTTATGACCAAATTTATTACTAGAATATCTCATTAACCATGAAATGATTGAGAGTTCATAAGATTATACCTTGGAGGCCTAAAATAATTTCAACTCATCTTACTTATAAATTTAATAACCTTATGAATAATCTTATTATAAGCAAAGAAGTTAGCATTGAACCTAGTAGGAGCATTTTGTTTAGGGGTAGGATTTTAAGTTCTTCTTATTCTAGGTAGGAATGAATCCATCTTCTTTATTCTTGTCTTGTTTTTTATTTGTATCTCTAGAGGCATTATTCTAAGAATCTTTAGTGTTATCTTTCTCCTCCTATGTATATGAATTTACTTATACTTTAAAGTTATCATATGTGTGCAAATACATTGGTTATAGGACATGTTGTTGGGTGAATCCTTTGTAATCACTTGATTAATTACAAAATGGATATTTCAACCACAACTATGATGAAATGTTAATCTCTCCTCTCAAAAAGGGAAGGCTCCCTTCTTACTGCTCTCTAATATAACTAATAACTAAACTAGATTATGCGGACCAATTTGTGATGGTTCCAATAGAAATATTATAGAACCAATTTTACACCATTCCTTGTAAACATTCAAAAAACAACCTTATTGATACATCCTCATGTTCCATTTCGAGAACCTCACATACAATATAGAACATAGCGATATGCTCATCTAGGTGTTGCTTTCCATCTCCATAGAACTTGGGGATGTTCTTGTGTAAAGACAAAGGATTTTCATGTAAATATGAAAACAATCTCAAATGGTAAAATGTGTTACCCCAAGGACTGTGAGGTTGTTAAGCTGCCATTCTACCTTGATTGAATGGAGGGATACTATACCTTTGAACTAGTGTTATGGATAATGTTATTTGAATACTAGAATATTTAGTTGGGATAGGTGATCTTACCCTTTGAGGAGGGAAAATACTTGTGTGCTAAAGAGGTGACCTCATCCTTGGAAGAAAAGAATCAAAATTATGTTTATATAACTCAAATGTAGGATCAATTTGACCTTGTACCCTTATACTACATGTTTAGCTTCTATATGCCAAAATGCACTCTTTGAAATAAAAATAAAATCAGCAATAAAAGATCATTACAATCACAATAATTCTTTGATATACTTGTCTACTTCAACCAAAAGCATGAGGCTATGGTTGCATAATTGTATCCCTAGTGAAGTCACCAAAAATCTCTTGGGTGAATATTTTCTAATCACTTCATTAATTACAAAATGGTAATTTCAACAACAACTATGATGTGATGTTAATCTCTCCTCTTAGAAATGAGAGGCTTCCTTCTTACTACTCTCTAAACTAACCAATAACTAACCTAGATTGCATACACTAAATTTATCTATTGGGTGTTACAGTCATCCTTTTCTCTTTTCTCAAAAAAGATGTTTTCCATTTACAAAAATACTATTATGATAAGTAATCCACTTCAAAGTATCATTTAGAGCAGTAATAAATAATATCCAACTTAACTAAATGTAAGAGTAATAAAAAGATACCAGTGAGTTTTGTAGCTTGAAAACCCACATAATCTCAAAAACTTGTATTGTTTCCAATAATATTTATTAAGAATAAAAGTGTGAAGCATGTTGCAACTCAAAGAATTCAACATAAACCACCAATATATCCCCAAAAATTAGCAAAAAATCGCATCTTAGAGTATTTGAGTTATTAACCAAGTTCACACACTAAAAAATAAGGTCCAAATATAGTAATGTAGAAAAAATACTATCAAGATCAGATTTCAATTCCGTTTCAACTATTTGATATAACACTACTTGATCAACCAATTGCAGGAAAATGTAGTATGAAAGATGTAAGAAAAATCATAAAAATAACCAATAAGATCCAAAATAAAGGTTGGATGCAAAATTTTTCTCTTTTATTGATAGATTTTTGATATACTCTTTAAACATAAAGTCTCAAAATGTTTCTCAAATGGGAAACAGTTCTCTTCAAAAGACCAAAGGTTCTTAATAAAAAGAAACTCCCTCATATATATAGAGGAGAGTTGACAGCTAATCTAGGAAAAACTAAACTAATTTGACTTATTCAATAGTAGAGTTTGACTTGATTTAGGACTTCTTTATTTTTATATGTAATTACATATTGATAAAAGACAAGAAAAATGTTGAAAACTAATTAAATAAAAAAAAATGCTTGAAAATAAACTAACTATAACAAAGGAATGTTCATCAATTTGCATAGTCTTTCCCCAATAAATCTTCATATTTCTTCATGGCCACTTGGACTTCTTAAAGAGGACCTAAGGTATCTCTAGAGATGGAAATAACTCATGTGACTGAGTCCTTGACTATGTTGCATTCCTTTCAATGCCTTTCTAAAATAACTTTTGGATTATCCAAAGTGAGTTGAATATCCATTAGCTTGTCAATTAAAGCTATTGAGAAAGATTCATCTTCAAATTCATTTTTTACCATTGATGTATACCCTTGGATAATTGAAAAGGCTCGGGAAGTATTTTCTCATTTTCATCAAACAATTTGCATGAGAGCTCCTTCATTTTGGTAGAAAGATGTGAACCATTATCCTTAATGATATATCGATCTTCCTTTAAATCTACGATGATATCGTTGATTGAATTTATTTTATGCTTCATTGCTGACCTAACCTCAATGAATATCTCTCTATTGAGAATTATCCCAATATCCACTAGTACGGTGAGCTAAAGTTCTTTCATTTTTGTCTAAGCTCCTAGACTATTTTCCACCTCTTGTAAATCTTTAGAAAATGTGTCAATTATTTTATCTAGCTCTGCCTTGACAATTTCAATATTACCAATCCTTTCAACAACTATTTTTAAGAGTTATGTTCCCTATTCTAGCATTTTGTCAAGAAATTCACCAACAAATCTACCTCTTGAATGATTTTTCTTAGCCTTCTAAATCATAGGATCTTCAATGCTAGAAGCCACAGGTTCAATAGATTTTGAAGATTGGATAATATTCTTGATTCCTAAATTTAATTATTCAACTCTAGCATTGTATTGGTCCTTGAACTTCTTCTCTTGATCATACTTCTCAATAGGAGAAGGCAGTGTTGACTGTGAATCTTCCTTTCTAGATTCATGAGATATTTTGTCAACCTCAATCCTAGTGATTGAATATTCTGAAATCTTAATATATTTAGTAGCTTTTCTAGGAGGAGGTGGTGCGTCTTTTGCATACTTGCATATGGTCTTTTCTATGAACACCCTAGAAATAGCCTTCATTTTCTTCATGGATTTTATCTTTATTGGTACTAATTGACTAAATTCAAAGTTGACTAGAGAGATAGCTTGTTGCTTTCTCTTAGGTGTTTGAATTTGTAACCAAGGGGGAAGAGGAGAAGACCTTCCTTTTGGAAAATAAGTCATGGTTTGAGAAGAAGGGCTTGCACTCATAATAGTAGTTGTAACAAGTGGTGGGGTGTTAGTCAAAATTTCTTCAAGATTTTCTACAGTTTTTATATTTTACAAAGACTCTAATATAAACTTATCCAACTTCGAATGTGAAGTTACATCAAAAGAAGGAGAAAATAAACTAAAAATACTAGAAGGAGAACCAAAAATATCCCCAAACTCATTACTAGGACTATAAAAAATGGTTCTCGAGGTTGGGTATGAATGAAGTAAACTAATTGAAATAGAAGGTGCAATAAAAATAGTGACATCAGTAACAACAATGTTAGATGAAAAAGGTTGTTCAATAGAAGTAGCAGGAGGAGTAGGGGTAGACATGGTAGCTACAATAAGTGTTGAATAAATAGGGGCATCTTCTGCAATATTCGCATGTGGAGACACTTGTATTTCTTTATCTTGAACTCCTTCTTCTTGTTCTTCCTCTTGAACTGATACTTCCTTAGTGATAGTGGATGGTCATTTAGTAGTCTAACTCTTACTCCTTGTCACAATGAACTTGATCCTTGGTTTATGGGTTCTACTTGATCTAGGAAAATCTCCCTTATTCTTTGTTCTCAATTATTCCTTCTTATTTGCATGTCCTTTAAGCTATTCCTCTTCAAATCTAGTGTTGAAGTGTTTCAACCTTATATCCTTCTCCTTTATCCAAACATTAGTATAAGTGATGATAGGTTGAAATATTTTCCTGATTGAAGTTATCTCCTTTTTAGACCAATAGATTGAAGGTAGAGGAGTCACAACAATATTGTTTCTCTCATAGTCTTGATCTATGATGTCTTCATCATCTTCAATATCCTCTAAGATATCCACCAAGCCAGGGTTCTCAATTTTTTTTCTTAAAGGTGGAAAATTTGTTTGCTTCTATGCTTAGGAGATAGAATAACAATATTATTCACTCAAATTTAAGGAAAACCCTAGATATCTCAATCTTAGGTATGCAAGAGAAACAAATCTTGTAATAGGGTTGCCCTAGGGTCTGATTATAAACTAAAGAGGCGTTCAACAACAAGCTAAGGCTTGAAAAGACTAATTAAATGCAAGACATAATGCTTAAACCTAATGCAATGCAAAAATTCACAAAATGACCTAAAAATGCATGTAAAACAAAATAAAAAACTGGGAGATGAAAGGTGTGCACCTAGAAACTTGAAGAGGATTGGATGGAGACTTGAAATGTTGAAAACACTGAATCTAATGATAATTGGGAATCATACTCCAAATTGGGTGATTTAGTCCTAGGTTAGGGTTTTTGAGCAAGAACTGTAATCTGGACAAGATATGTCTCAAACCCCTGAAATCTACAAATTTCCTTATACTGGGACTCATACGCCAAGAGTGGCTTATCAATATAGCTGAGCACTTTTGGAAATCCAAAGTCTTAATCTACTCTTCAATTTTTTCTCTATCCTTTGCACTTGATTTCTAGATCGAAAACTCTAATTTTCAACCTATAGATGTCTTTTAATGATATCCAATGCAAGGTTACAACTTTCTCCAAAAAAATTCTTTAATGTGTCTTCAACCTAGATCTACAAATCACGCAATAAAGAGAGGGAAAAAATTTTTTTTGTTAGTGAATAGGGTTTTCCTTGGTCAAACCCCATTTTGGTAATCAAATCTTGAAATGAAATAAAATAGGAAAGGGGAATGATGAATGAACAAAATGTAATGTTGCAACTCACAAAACCCTAGCAATAAAGTGTTGCAAACATGTATGAAGTGGCTCCAATGGATTTATATGTTGACTCTTGCTTGAATTTGATAGATCTTGACTTGGATGCTAGCTCAAAAATTATGAAACCCTACATCACTTTTGTTAGCTAAAAAACAAACATGATGCATGATGACTTTGGCATGATGCTTGATACTCAAATTATGCTCAAAAACAACTAATAAATAGCCATTGAATTATATTGAATTCTCTTGAATGCTCTTGTAACACAATTTTATAGAATGCATGAATAATTTAAAGCTTGAGATGAAAATGAGTGAAATAAACTTGTATTTATACTTGTTTATGCCAAATTTATCGAAATTACAACCCTACAAGATGACATCAGATCTAGGAGGATAAAATCCCACCAAGAATTTGAATTAAATTTGATTTTGGGCCACATGAGACTCATATGCTCGAAGTTTCATATGAGTCCCATTAGGCATTAATTATGCTACACATTTTCAAAATTGCTTAGAATTGTGCAAAATCTAGATCAGGGACATAAAGGCTAGATGGCGTATTAGTCCCAAATCACTAAATCTGGGCCAAATAATTGAAAAACACTTGAATTATGATTGGATGTTAATTTATGTCAATATTATCCTCAAAAAGATGCATTAAATGGGGCTTGTGGATGTAAAATAAGGCCAACTAAAGCATGAAGAATCCCAATTATTTAATAAAAACCCAAAAAAGTTTGAAAGTGTGTTACAACACTTCACAACACTCTAAATAAGGTATAATTAGGTCCATTTATCTCACAAGGGCCTAAGACCTAATGTGAATGTGTCAAACACTTTACAACACTAAATCAAGGCAACATTATGCTTAATTTAAAAAGGAGGGCCCAAAAAAGTGTGAGAATGTCATAGATGTGACATTTTTCAACACTACAATTCCAAACTCAATCGGCAATAATCCAATTTCCTTATGTCTTAATCTGTTCTACAATCATCCCATACATCTTCAACTTGGTGTATATGGGTGTAGACCTTTTTGATAATATCATTCATCCATATGTACTCGAAGTTGGGACTCCTTTTGTAGGTCTTCATTCTAACCCATTGTATTTAGTTTCTATGATCTTGGCTTTACGAGAGTTGAGGATTGAATACTTTCCTATGTTGAGAGGAAACTTGAACCATGGCTTATGAGATTGTGCATGTTTACTATGAACAACCATTATCTATTTGAAAAGATCCATAAGAATAACCTTATCACTTAGATACCTTAGGAACATGTGAGGGTATCAAACAAAGAAACCCACCCTTATGTGAGTGAAAGTAGGAAACTATAATTATAGATAATTGAACATATTTACCACTCAGTATGCCTCATCTGAGAATCTCTTGTTCTCATGTCTTCTATCGAACATGCAAATATATAGGGTAAAGAATGCATCATTGACCCATCTGAAGTGATGAATGCTCTTATTCAAGTTCCACCATGAATATTATAGATAAATGAAATGCATCTCATATCTCATTCAGATGTAAGTCCTAGAAAAATTGTCATTAATTTTGTGAAGCAAAAATTTTCCTTGGTCTATTTTTGGTTTTCAGCTTTATTTTTGTCTTCAAGATCATCCATGCATGAAAATATTGTATTTCTGATAGGCGCACAATATGCCACGTGGTGGCTGCACATGCTTTGTTAATCGATTTCTTCTCGATCAGGTGTTGGGCCATGTATCAGCTTAGCAGATGATTTCTTGAATCCAATTTTCATGTATCTCAAATGATCCACCCATGTGACATGTCATCTCTTCATGCTAGAGGAGTTGTATCTTGGGCGTCTTCATTCAGAGACTGACAAATGCATTTTGCCTTGTTCTAATGAATGGATGTAAGTCGGTGCTACCAAATCCACTTGATTGATCGACAAGACCTTTGTCGGACAATCTTTCTAGGATCAGAGCGATTACAGTGGCTAATCATATTGAAATATATAAATGATATAAATATGGTAGTTGAAATTTGATGAGTAGGATTCCAGTGACCTAATAAAAAGATCTAGGATCAGATTTTCAAGCTATTAGGTGTGGACGTTTAGTAGTCATTAATTCTAGACAAGGTCAACATTTCTCTCTCCTTGGTAGCTATAAATTTAAAACAACAACAAGATGAAAGGGTTCCTGAATTTTTCTTGTTGAATTTTTTTTCATTAGCTTTCATAGTTACTATAAATATTTTCTTTTAAAGTTTTCATAACACTGCTTAACTCTGGCATATTATGTCCTTTTATATGATCAAAATATTATCGAACTAGAATCTAATCTCTATTTTAAAGATCATTTATACTTGAAGTATGAGCTATTTTGAAGAAATACTTGAAACTGTGCATGATATGGTCTTTGTCAATATTTCTTTCTTTATATCTTTGTCCAAAATTGAACAATATGTCTTGGTTAATCTGAATAGTTTGATTATCAGATTTCCATGTTGTCTATGTATATGGTTAAGTTATAATATGTAGAGACTGGACTATGTCATTAGAATTCTCCATTTTGTTTGTAGGGTTATTGTTTCTTCATGATATTCTATATTAAAAGGAAGGGTTTATGTTTCTTTTTGAATGTTTTCTGTTAATTCTTGAACTTCTATGTTTGAGTCGGATCTTAATACGCACTTCCTACGTGTCGATTGAATGACTGCATTTGTTCTTGTATTGAGCCTCTGTAGTTCATTCTCTTCCCCAAAATGAAGGGATGTGGTGTTTTGTGTCTATCATATCATTCGTAGAAGGAAAATTGTGGTCTTAAAATGTTGTAAAAGCATTGGCACATCACTATTTTTAATGTTTTTCTATTTTCATTTCTTTCTACTCTTTTCCCATACTTAGAGAAAAGCCAACTTTCTATAAAAATAATAGAGGTATTCAATGAGGCGCATATTGTCCCCCACTCACTAAACTTCTCATAAGACTATTAGAGAGGCACAAGCTTTGATGATCAGCAGTTCTTTTTTTTGCACACCGGGTGGGACAAAATCTGAAGGCTTGATTAGAAGTGGGAAATATTTCTAAATCAGACTATAGGAAGGAAAATGGAGGTTTCATGCCCAAATTTCAAACAAGAGAATCTTGTAAGGGTAACTTTCAGTACTCCTAGCTACCAGCCTCGATTCCTAGGAGAAGAAGACTCGCAAGGTCTATATCACCTATGAGAAGTAGTAGGGTAAGGAGTAAGAGTCTGGAGTTTAGAGCCTTATCTACTCCGCCTGGAGACCAAAGATTCCAAATAAGAATACCAATTTATGGTATGTGCAGGATCATGATGGGCCAAAAAGTGGCGATATCTAAGCGATATGAAGGCCCATGTGGCTGACAACCTTTTTTTTACCCAAAATTGATGAAACGAAAAAGGGTTTTTAAAGGAGATTCTCAACTTTCCACCAATATAAATTATGCTTTACTTTGAATTTAATAAAATATTATTATTCATTTTCTATTTGAATTATGACTAAAGTCCTGATGGATAGGCTGATTGAAAAAAATCTATACCTTTCAAACAATATCACATTTTTTGAATCCAAAACATGCGTCACATTCTATGCTTGGCATACTAAAGGATTAAAAAAAAAAGAATTGAATTTCATGAAGTTTTGACCAAGTTAAGGTGGTCAGACATACGATTTTTTATATTTTTTAGAAGTTGTAATAAAAAATTCATAATTAATTATTTACTTGTAAATAAAATACAAAAAAATATGCATCACATTGGGACATGAGTCCTCTACTTATACATAAAATCTTCTAAAAAAATATTATCATTTTATTGTGGTTAGGGTGGTCAGATAGACACCTACTTCTTATTTTTTCCCTAAAATTTAAGTACTACTGCATTGAAATTTTAAATTTTCACCAAATATATTTTCATTTTTTTAAATAAACCTAGTAGTTTAGAAACTATATTCAATTTTCTACAGATTCCATTCTTACATGTTTTTGAAATAATATAGATAACATATTCAAATTTTTACGTTAAGTTGCCTAACTCTAATTTCCTGAATTTTATTGCCACTTAAGGGCCTGTTTTTTCCATGATGATCCTACACATACCCTTTACCCAATATATAGTTAGTTTTTATCCATGGCTCACGTACCCCCTCCTAATCTTAGAACCTTTGTAACCAAGGATAGTTGTAGTCCACTACTACCACTGACTTCAATCGACGTCTGGCCCACCATACTTACTAACACCCTCAAGGATATTCTAGAATTATTTAAAACCCCTTCAGAGAACCCCCAAGATGTAGCAGAGGTATCTAGGGTACACAATATTGCAGAGGAAAATATTGCTATGAGATTTTTGGCCGCTTCTTTGAAAGGGAAGGATCAAGATTGGTATAGTTCTTTGACTTCCGATTCCACCAGCTCGTGGGACGATCTCAAAGAAAATTTTTTCAAACATTTTTTGGAGAAAGGAGATCATTCCTCACTACTAAACCAACTAATTACCATCAAGAGATCCCCATAAGAAGCTATGAGTGAATTCAACACTAGGCTTAACAAAACCTAGCAAAGGATTCCAACGACTACATGACCTCAAGCTTCCATGGCATTCATGTTCTACTTAAAGGCCATCAATTCAGATATTGTGGTCCTAATAACATCCATGGGAGGAGATACTCTACCTGATGCCTATGAGGTGGTGGTATGCATGGAGAATAGTTTGATAGATTCAGGAAAGCTTTCGCAATGACCTCAAATGCCTATTTTTGTAGAAATCTCAAGCGTGCCACTCCGTGAAGAGTCTTCTCTGAACACTTTCGTGACACAAATGACGAGCTCAACTCCACCCCAGTCTATGTATGTATACCCTACCGTGTAGTGGATCACATTGGGTTCTTCCTCTATAGTAGTAGATATTAATGAAATGAAGAGCCTAACGCAATATTTCGCTAATGAGCTAGTACTCATCAAGTGGCAACAAGTAGCTTCCCTAAAGCAAGCCACCCAGACCTACTAGGGAGGAAGGCCTTTCTATCAACATAATCCATACAGCACATACAAAGGACCTTCAGGTTGAGGAAGTCAAAAAGTGGCTTCTACCAACCAAATAGTTTCAGTTATCATGCAGTTACAGATGGTCAAGGACAACTAGAGCAAGGAGTTGATACCAGGTCAAAATAACCTAGAGGATGATGAAAATGCATTGTTTTTTCCTGCAATGATAGTCATATGCCCCGGAATTTTCCCAAAGGAAACCTACAATAAAGAATAGCAGAGAAGAGGAACAAAGGCGCATAGCCAAATGCGGAAGGATATGAGTCTCCCAAGATGGAGAATGCTCGATTCAAACTACAAATGCAAGGGATTTCCATAGAGAAAGAGTTGGACATTGCACCTGATCAAGCACTTTTTTCCTAGATGGAAGAAGAAGATGTGGTATTCATGAATGAAGCTTCAACGACTTGCACTCCATAGGTATAGTTGGACTACAACACTAGATCCAAGAGAATACTCACTGGGGAATATGTTCCATAAGCTCTGCATCGTTCTTAGCCTTGCCAACCACCATCACGAGAAGGATAGTCTCCCTAGTCAAATATTCAATGGATTCCATTGCTGCCTAAAAATTTACCTGATAAGACATCAAACCCATTCACGACAGATCGTCTTCCCCCAAATATGAGAGAGATTACACCATTGAAACCAAAGATTCAACCGGTTGGAATGCTCAATGTGGTGGAACAATTGAAGAAGGAACTTGCTAATGTGTCTCTATGGGACATAATATCTATCCTCGAGAAGAATACATTGCTTTGAGAAGCATTGAAAAATGAAGAACCAAGACTATAGATGGACAAAGTTCTTCTGTGTGGTCTGAGTAAAGATAAAGAGTTGACTTTGGATGTAAATTTTTTGAATTCCGTAGCTTATACAAATGACACAGATGAAGCAAAAGAGAAAGAGGTAAGCAAGCCAAATCCCACTCCTTTCTTTTTAACATTAATTGTGGGAGATAAAATTTTGCACAATAATATGATTGACTTGGGAGCCAGTACAACAGTCATGCCAAAGCAAGTGGTTTATGCCTTAATGCTCAAATATGAACCTTTGGAAAAAGGAATCATGCAGTTGGATGAAAAGAAGGTTCTGAGAGTTGGTTAGATAAAATATCTATCCTTAATTCTCTTGTTTTGCCCAAGCGAGATAGTTTTGCAATAGGTAGTTGTAATAGATATTCCCCTAGTTTTTAAAGATGTGTATTTCTAGGGATTTCACCATGAAGCTAAGCAAATATTTGGCACTAGACTGGTCCCATTTGATATTGAGAACTAAGCATGGGGAAAAGATGAAGATTCTTTTAGAATATTTGCATCCTGAACACATAGCAGACAATGTTGTCCTCTATTTTGAAGCAGTGCATAATTCTTTTTAAAGGCAAGGGGGATATTGCATGGAAATGTTGGAAGATGAAGAAGATACAAGTGAGTGGACCCCTAAAGAAGAGGTTCTCCTTAACTATTTCATCAACTCTGACCCATTCAAAAATTTCCATGCCACAAGACTGGGTACATATGTGATATTTGATGATGAAATGGTTCATCCAAAAATGATGAAAGATTAGGAAATCTATGATGATCCAATGGATAATTGACTATGGACCTTGTACTTTCACGGTGCTAAATGAAAAGTCAATTTTGGAGTAGGAGTGCAATTGCTATCTCTGATAGGATCAAACAACCTCAAGGCCTATCAATTCCAATTTCCATGCTCGAATAATGATGTGAAATATGAAGCATTAATCCACAGTCTATTTCTTGTTGAACGGATGGGTGCAAAGAGGCTGCAAGTGTTTAGAGATTATGAGTTAATCGTAAGTTGATTCTGATGGCAAGCAACAAAAATAAATATGAGGATGAAGGTCTGTAGACATTAGATATGTGATTTAACTGAAGGTTTGGAAGCTTTCAATGTGCAATATATTCACCAATCCCAGAACAATATAGTAGATCAGATGGCTTCTATCAGGCCATAGTTTGAGTTAGATTCCAATTCAAAGTAGAGTTTCATTCACATCATTGTTCGACCATCAATTCTCGACAAGGATTAGAATTGGCAAGTGTTTGAGGATGACACCTAGATAGAAAATTTTATTCAAAATTCGAAAGGACCTTTTGAAGGGTAGGTCATTCAACTAAAAGGAAATAAGCTCCCTCGGGGTTTGATTTCCCTTGAGAATCTCTTTGATTGTGAAGATATGAGGAATGGTAAGCAAAGGTTCATAGCCAACGAAAAGGATTATGAAGAATTGGATGTTGGAAAGGGAAGAAAGTTGAAAGTCAGAACAAATGTCCAATGGGAAGATAAAGAAAGGTTAAGGGATTTCTGTTCTAAGTACAATGAATTTATAACACGGACCTATGATAATCTCAGAGGACACGATCATGGTAAATATAACACACCATTGACTTGGCGGAAGGGTCAAAACCAATCTAACAAAAGAAGAGGTATGTTAATCCAAAGGTTGATGAACTTATGGCACAAGAGCTCACTGGGTTAATTGAGTCTTGAATCATTTACCTGATTAAACACTCAACTTGGGTGTCTAATCTGGTAGTAGTTCGGAAGAAAAATGGTGATATCCGACTTTGTGTCAATTTATGAGACTTGAATAAGGCCTTGCTAAACTATCATTATCCTTTTCCATCCATGGAGGAAATTTTACCAATAGTAGTTGGGTCAGAGATGTTCTCACCGCTTGACAGTTTCTCAGGATACAATCAGGTATACATCAAGGAAGGTGACCAACATAAAATGATGTCTACCACCAAGTGGGGAATGTTTGCATATGCAAAGATGCCCTTCAAATTATCAAATTTAGGCATGACTTTTCAGCGGGCCATGGACATTTATTTTGTGGGATTGATCAATTCAATCATTTTGATTTATCTGGATGACCTAACAGTTTTTTCAAAGTTGAACGTTGATCATTTTGATCACCTAGAGAAATTTTTCCAGAGATGCCAAATTTTTTGGATTTCTTTAAATCCCAAAAAATGTATTTTCGGAGTAGCTCAGGGTAAGCTACTTGGTTTTTATTATAAAAGGAGGAAATTGCAATAGGTTCTGAAAGAGTCAAATCTATAATGGATTTTCCCTTACTATAAAATCAAAAGGGACTATATTTTTTTTTAGGAAAGATCAACTTTGTCAATTGGTTTATTTCAGACTTTGTAGGAATCGCAAGGCCCATCATGTTGATGCTCAAGAATAATTTGATGTTCAAATGGAATCCTGAAGGAAAGGAGGATTTTGAGCAGATTAAGAAGGCTATCTTCGTTGCTCCGGTACTAGCTAATCCATATTTTTCTAAAGATTTCTTGTTATATGTATACAACGATCAACATAGCATAGCTTCCATTCTCACTCAAAGGGATGGGAAGGATAATGGGGAGCATCCGATTTATTTTCATTCAAGAACCCTCAAAGGTTATGAAATCAGATATAATTTTGTAGAAAAGAAAGATTTTTCCATTGTCAAAAGTCTTAAGAATTTCTAATACCTAGTATCATCCAATAAGATCACCATTTTGGTTGCCCACTCGAGTGTAAGGGAATACATTACTGAAGGAGAGATAAATGAAAAGAGAGTCAATCAGATCACCAAGATCCTAGAGTACGACGTGGATATCAAGCCGACTAAGCTGGTGTGGGGAAGAGGCCTATGTGAATATCTTGCACAAGAATCAGGTGTCAAATGTGACAAGGAGATTGATCGAGTCTTTTCGAATTAGTTTGAATTCAACAAATCCTGGGTGATGGATCAAACACTATACATGCATAAAGGGCACTACCCGATGGCTCTCCCATTCCATAAAGGAAGATACTACAGACTACAAGGCACTAGGTATGTATTGGTTGAAGGAATTTTATTTAAAAGAAACTATGACGAAGTATTGCTCTGATGTTTAGACAAGTGTCAGGCATAAAGATTTCTATCAGAATTCCATAGCAGTCCTGGGGGTGGAAATTTTTCCACTAAAACCACTACTTTGAAAATCATGCAAGCAGGATACAATTGGCCCTCAATGTTTCATGAAGCATACCGTTTGGTGCAGAAGTGCACTCAATGCCAATTCTTTATTGGAAAAAGGAAAAAAATTGCATTGCCTTTAAGTCCCAATGTAACTGAAGAGCCTTTTGCTCAATGGGGATTAGATTGTGTTCGAATGATAAACCCTTTCTCTAGCACTAGCCATAAGTGGATTCTCATAACTGCTGATTATTTCACAAGATGGACAGAGGCTATCGCCCTAAAAGGTGCTACACAAGGTGAGATTTCCAGCTTTCTAGAAGGGCTAGTGACTAGGTTTGGTTTTCCAAAGACCATCAAATCTGAAAATGCTCGAGCCTTTGTAGGTTCAAAGGTGTCATATTTTTTCTATTACGAATGGGATCTATCTCAAGACCTCTTCAAACTACTACCCACAAGGGAATGGGTTAGCAGAGTTGGCAAACAAAAAACTAATTAGGTTAATCAAGTGCATTGGGGCACAATCATCTACGGGCTACTTTGTAGGTAGACCAAATCACACCGAAGTAGATCGTAAAGATATCTCCCTATGAATTAGTATATGGGAGAGAAGTATTCTTAACTTTTTCTATGGAACTCCCCACCTTACAATTGTTGAAAGCCCTAGAAATAGAGGAAAGTGATAGAATGAAAGTACAGATAGCTGAACTCCTCAAACTAGAGAAATATAGAGAAAATAACTTTGGAGACATGGTTGGCCACCAACAAAGAGTCAAGTGATGGTTTGAAAAAAAGGCTTCTAATCCAAATTTCCAGGAGGGAAGCCTAGTTCTAAAATATGATGACTATATTGTGAAACTAGAGCAACACACCAAATTTGAAGCACTGTGGAAGGACCCCTTCTGAATTAGCGCATGTAAGGAGAACAATGCATATGAGCTAGAAGATATGGAAGGTAATTCTTTAGAGATACCGGTAAATGGTATTTATCTGAAACTATTCCATTAAAGTATGGCATTCTTTAAGAAAATTCATAGATATGTACCATATGTAAAAAAATTGTAAATAACTGTTTTAGTTTTAGGATAGGGAATAAAGAAAAGAAACAAAAGTATGAATTTTTTCATTATATATTCTATTTCCATAGAATTTATACTATGAGGTAGCTCAAGACTCAAATTTTAACAGAAAAGATCTCTCGAGCAAAACCAAGAAAGGGTCTTTGAGAAAAAGTACAAAAATGAAAAATGGAGGCATTATTACAAAAAAATCAAAAGATAGGCCTCCAGCCATCGTTACAAGGGCTTATTTCCCATAATTGTTGTTTATTATTATTCTTCTTCTTCTTCTTTTTAAATAGGAAAGTGGGGAACACAACACATAGCACATGGCACACAAATCTCAACCTCAGTCTTCACGGTCATAGGCCACAAGCTCGAAGTTCCTTTTGTAGTTGAACGTAGGAGCTTCATCAACGCGATACTTCTGAAGGAGGTAGGCAACGACGGGGAGAGACAAAGAAAAGTGTCTTTCAAGGTCCACGGTGTAGAATTCGCTCAGAAAAGGAAACCAAGGCATGTCCATGACAGGATAAAATAACCACAGAAGGTCCATCATGTTGGGAATTTCACCACCTAGGATGGTGACTTGCACAATTTAATCAAGCCCTTCCAGTAGAGACACATTGAACATATAGTGACAAAAATCCACTATCTTGGTTTTGGAAACATTCAAGTCTAGAAGAGAGGCCATGAAGCAGGACAAGACATTACAATTGCTTCTCATTTAGTTTTCATCTTCAATGAACTCCATACCAACAACCCATCGAAAGTCAATTACCCCTAGCCAGTCACTACTCTTTACTAGGCATTTAATTTTGTCAACCATAACCTCCCTATTGAAGTCATAGTGTGGCCTTTGTGGGAGAAGATAGATAGGAGTACCAAGGCCGACATAAATGGTTAGAGTAGTAAAGAAAAATACAATATGCAGATAGATAAGAAGTTGTCTAAACTCCAAAGTCTTACTTTTTGAATCAATATATCCTTGAGGTGGCATAGTTATTTATAGAAAAGAGATGTCGGTGAACTCAAATAGCATAAGGTCTATTTTTGGCCAGATGGTAATAGGAAAACATCAAAGGAACTAGTGAACGGAGAATAAATCATACCAAAAATCTAACATGAGGTCTCAAAATTAATTTTTGGGCATTGGGAGGAAATGCTCGCATAAGCCGATTGATGACATGTGTCCTTGGCCATCATCAACATCAGCTAGCTCACGTAAGAGAAAAGATATGGATTAATGTGCTAATATTTGACAAATTAATGAGCGCGTCATTTCAAAGGTACTTCGTATCACTAAGAAAAGATTGAAATAATTAAGGACAATCTCCCTAAGACAGCGGGATTATTTATGAAAAGAGGTGACAAAAGGAATGTACTAAATCCATTCTTGGAGAGTTTTGGCATTCTCGTGGGATACAGATCTCCCATCCACATGTATCTCATCATTGGCAACATTTAATGGACCAACGATAATGTCATCGCCTTAATTGCGCGTACTTATTGGGGAAATTAATTACACCAAAAGGTAGATTTTTTTCCAAAGGAAGCAAAAAGCAAGTGGCCATTTCAGTAAGAACTCTGCAACTTTCAAAGAAGCCATGGCAGAACCATCAACAACTGGAAGAATATCAAAATTTGCACCAAAGAGGCTCATTTTCACCAATGTCTTTGGGCAAAGATCATTTTCCAATGCCCCAGTGCCTAAGGATCGACCATTCAAATTCTGTAAAAAGGTGTAGGTGGATAAAACTGTTAAAAGAGAAGTAGTGTGAGATGTCACCGATAATGTTTTTGACCCAAGGTTGGCAAAAAACCCTAAAAATCTCAGAGAAGGAGCATTCTAGAGAATGACAGATCTTGGTACCTCTAAAGGTTTTTCTTCCTAACTCTAGAATTGTGGTTTTCCATAGTTCATGTTACCTACCATACATCCATGCCCAGAGCTAGTGGATGCATGTGCCAAAATATTCAATGAAGAAACCAAAACCATAACATACAACAAGATTAGGGTCATAATTTAAACTCTAGCTATACGAGAGATGTTGTGCATCCCTCTCAATTGACATGTTGAGCCATTTATTGAAGAAGATATGGAGACCTATTGGCAGGAATCAAATGGAAGAGAGGGTTTCTATTATCATGAGATAGAGGAGAGGCTGACTAGAGGTCATTTTGTTTTTCCCTTAGCATTCAAAAGGTTCCCAAACAACACACAAGATATTTTCTCTATGTTAGCCTAGGCTTTCGGCTTGGATGATGATGAAGAGGTCCATCCTTTCTAGATGGATTTAGATCTGATACTCAAGTGGGAGTGGGAGAAAATATATTTTGTTTTTTCTGATTTGATAGCTGCAAACATGTTGCTGCAGTTGAAGAATTATCAAGATGAATCTAAATTCAATTATTCTTCTTTATTGGTCCATTTAATCCTGCATTAGAACTTTAGGTTTCTAGAGAGAAATTTTCCTATCTCTAGGATAGATGAAGAGGGATTAATTCAACCAATATTTGTATGGACCTATGTCCTGTCAAGGACAAGTAGTTATTACTAGTTTGTAAACCAATTTCTAAGATCAGTTTTGCAAGAGTTATTGCCACAATCAATAAATCATTTATCCCCTGAGGTTGAAAAATGGATTAAAAATTCATCAACCCCGGTAGATTATTTCTTTAGAGAATATTTTACATTCATTAGATATCATGGTTTTGTCAGAGAACCTTTCTGACTCCCCAGATTCGTGACAAATTGGGTCTTTGCATTGGAGGCATGCCGATAGGAGACTCTTTCTGACAATGACTATGGTAGAGGAAGGAAAAAATCAAAGTTGTATATGCTTCCTCTTTGCATTACAAACAACAGGGTAGTGCTGGAGAAGCATAAGGCACAACAGTAACTGACCAATCTATTAACAACTCTATCCTTAGTCTTGATATGTGACAAATGGGACTATAATCTGTCAAAGAAGCTTCCCCTGAAGCACGAAGTGTGAGAATATGTGGAATCTAAGAGGAACCCGACTCAAGAGAAGTCAAAATTTTATGTTGAACTGAACATCATACCAATGAAAAGGAAAAATTGGTTGAGTTTCTATACACCATAGGAAAGATATTAGAGGGAGTTCCGACAAACAAAACCTTAAAAAATGAAATGAAATGGCAAGGATAGTTAGAACACAAGATGAAATACTTCTGGAGGTTTTGATAAGAAATGGGAGGTACTCATTAGTTTCTTAGAGACTTTCAGCCTTATGATGAATAGTTTGAGGAAATTTATGACCAAAAAGTTGATTCCGACAATAGCAACCCAAAGTCCATCGATGAGGTGACAAAGGAGAGACTTCCATGCCATACTTCTTGATTGCTAGAGTCCAACAAAGGGGAAATATCTAAGCAAAAGGACTCACAAGTTGCATCTTCCGCTAGTGTCTGAAGAAAAGGGAAGAGAACCCAACGGTCCCCAAGATAATCAATCACAAAAGAAGGTTAATCTTCAGTAGGATCATTTTCTAAGGGGTCAGGATGCTCTATTTTGGGTTAGAAAAAGTTACGAGGATTCCAAGACCTAGAAACACCTTATACGATTGTCGAAAATGAAGAGGAAGTAGAGTTTGCTCTCCAGAATGTTTGGATGATCGCGATTCAAGTAAGTCCTGCTCCCCCTCTTCTTTTTGTTTATGCATATTTGGTAATTACTTTTCCCCCACCTATTGAAAAAAATCCTCCACCTACTGGCCCTTAGTTATTTGTTCTCAATGAGCCCCCTACCATTTTTAATTTACCTAGTGATGTACCCCCGCGTGCTGAGCAAGCATCATCCGCTTCGGTCGTTATTGATTCCTTAATCGCCCTATCTGTGGCCCCCACTAAAAATTTTGAATCACCCATGTTACTTGCTACCCTAGGTCCATCCACATTCAAATAGAAATCACATATTCCAACAGTTGCTCTTTTTACCCCAACTGGTACTTTTGGTACCCAATCTCAATTTGGCATCCTGACATTCTCAATGATTACTCTACCATTTTCCTCCCCACATGCCCATACATCTGAAGTGTCCCCTTTTGTCACTCTTTTTAGTTTTCCTCCCGGTGCTTCTATGGCGACACAGAGCATTGATTCCCCAAGAAATCTTTAGAAGCATTTTGATGCGAATATGTTGGCTCGAAAAAATAGAAAACAAAAAAGAAGAGAAAAGAATGTTGAGCTGCGAGGTACTAAGAAGATTCAAACATGTTTTAATGAAGAACAAAATTATCTGTGGATCGCCACCATGAAGCTTCTTGCAGCCCAACTTGAAGGAAAAATGCAAATGGAGGACTACGATATCAGAGTAGTGGGTTTGGATTTGAATGAGATCTATCTGTGCGATAAGGTAGATTTGGCCAAGACCACTTAGAAGGTAGTATACATAGATTGTGAGCTGCTGGATTGAAATTTGAGAAAGCATGAGGATGAGCTGGAAAATGTGAAGGAAACAATGAGCTGGTTACAGTTAGAACTTAGGGCTCAAAATGATGAAATGAACCACATACTATAGGTGTAAGACCAGCAAATGGAAGCAACGAGATCTCTTGCAGTGCTTCAAGATGAGCAGATCCAATTGTACACTGAAATAGATAGGCTGAAAGGTGAACTTGCAGTTGAGAACGAATCTAGTGCATAACAACAATGTGTTCAAGAAAGCATAAGAAAATAGCTATACAATACCGAAACTCATGCTTCTAATGATCTACAAAAGGCCCGAGAGGAGACCGAGAAGCTGAAAAGTGATAAACAAGGAGTTGAAGTTGCCTTGTACACTCATAATCAAGAGGCCACAAATTTAGTTTCAGAACTGGAAGAAGCCCTTGAGAGAAGAGATCAACAAGAGCAAAGATTGAAGGCAAAACAGGCTCAACTACAAGAAGAGGTAGCAACTTCAAAAAGGTCTGCGACCCTTCCTGTAAAAAGAAGGTTGGTATTTGCCAATTTGGAGTGAATCATTATTGTGCTCATTGTTCTAAAACCAACATTACAATACTAGAGGGATGCCCAAGAAATAAATGAAAAGGTTGGCATGTTGGCCGACCAAAATCTTCAAGAGTATGCTCCTCGAGTGGTCAAGTCACAAGATTCAATCTCCAAGCTTTGTGTGGTGACAAATGAGGCCCTCAGAAGTGCAGGTATTATGGATCAAAGGGTTTCCTCTAGTAAGGCATGAAAATTTTCTCATTGTCATAAAGTAGTGGCCAGGACCAAGAACAACCAAGCGGGTTTAAACAAGAGGGTTGATCAAATCAAGAAGGATTTCAGAGTCTTTTATAGTTTTGGGTTACCTCCCTTCCTTTTAGCAAATGGAGATGTGTTGTCAGTTGAGTAGATTATAGAAGAGGTCAGAAATAAGGTTTAGAATTTTGCAGACCTTCTAGGCCCTAGTTCAACACCAATAGCGAAGGATGTCGAGAATGAATTTCTTCAGCTTTCTCGTATTTACTATCATTTGGGAGTCATTTTAGCGAGATTGGGATTTGTTTCTTTCAAAGAGGTCTTCGAGCTGGATTAGGTGCATAAAGCCTTCTATAGCCTTGCTTGACTACCTGACGCAAACTAGGAGATTTTGCATTCAACCTTTCTCAAACTCCAAGAATGACCAGAGGTCTAGGTTTGTGCCTTCGCAAGCAAAGCCCCCTATGAGTCACCAGAACTGTGAATAATTCTTTTTCCTTTCAGCTTTATTTTTGTCTTTATGACCATCCTCGCATGAAAATATTGTATTTCTAATAGGTGTGCAATACACCACGTGGTGGTTGTGAGATATTTGTTAATCTCTTTCTTCTCAACCAGACATCAGACCACATGTCAGCTTGTAGATGATTTCTTGAATCTAATTTTCATGAATCTGAAATTATCCACCTGTGTGACATGCCATCTCTTTGTGCTAGAGGAGTTGTATCTTGGGGGTATTCATTTAAACAACATCAAAATTCATTTTTCCTTGTTCCAAGGAAGGAACGTAATTTGATGCTACTAAATCCACTAGATTGATCAACAAGACCTTTTCTAGACTGTCTTTCTAGGATTAGAGTGATTACGAGGGCTAATCCTATTGAAATATATAAATGATATAAATATGGTAGTTGAAATTTGATGAGTAGGATTCTAGTGACCTAATAAAAATATCTAGGATCAGATTTCCAAGCTATCAGGTGTGGATGTTTGACATTCATTAATTCTAGATGAGGTCAGCATTTCTCTCTCCTTGGTAGCTATAAATTGGAAATGACAACAAGATGAAAGGGTTCCTGAATTTTCCTTGTTGAAAAAAAGTTTCCTTAGCTTTCATAGTTAGTAGAAATATTTTCTTTTAAAGTTTTCAGAACACTACTTCACTCTGGAATGTTATGTCTTTTTATATGATCAAACTATTATTGGATTGGAATTTGATCTCTATTTTTAAAGTTAATTTATATTTGAAGTATGAGCTATTTTGAAGAAATACTTGAAACTATGCATGATATGATCTTTGTCAATATTTATTTCTTTATATCTTCATCTAGAATAGAACATTGTGTCTTTCTTTATCTAAATAGTTTGATTATAATCAGATTTTCATGTTGTTTGTGTATATGATTAAGTTATAATCTAGAGATATTGGACTATGTCATTGGACTTATCCATTTTATGTGTAGGGTTATTTTTTCTTCATGATATGCTATATTAAGAGGAAGTGTTTATGTTTCTTTTAAAACATTTTCTCTTAATTCTTGAACTTCTATGTTTGAGTCAGATCTTAATACGCACTTCCTATGGGTCGATTCAATGACTACATTTGTTCTTGTATGGCGCCTCTATTCTTCATTCTCTTCCCAACAATAAAGGGATGTGGTTTTTTGTGTCTATCATATCACTCGTAGAAGGAAACTTGTGGTTTTGAAATGTTCTAAAAGCATTGGTGCATCACCATTTTTAATGTTTTTTTGTTTGCATTTATTTCTACTCTTTTCCCAAACTTAGAGAAGAGCCAACTTTCTATAAAAATCCTAGAGGTATTCCGTGAGGTGCATATTGTCCCCCACTCATTGAATTTCCCATAAGACTATCAAAGAGGTACAAGCTTTGATGATCAAAAGATGTGACAACATAAACCAAATATGAGGTCATGTAGAATTTCAGAGTAGGAACCTTCAGAAGTTGCTCATGAATATCATCACTAATCTATTTTCCCCAATAAATATGTTGTTTCCTCTTCTTGATAGCATGAATGTACAATTACATCCATTCATGAATGGTAGAAGAGTTAGGAAAACCTTTAACCTTGCTAAGAAGGGTAATCAAATCATTATTTCCTTGACAAAGTCAGTTCGAGCAAAACTCTTTGGCTATCTTGAGATGTTGGGTCTTGAAGTCTTCAAACATCTTGCATTAATTTCCTTCCTACAATAATATGGATCCTTATCATAGTGAGCTTGTGTCTTTTCAATTGTAAGATCCAGGTGTAAATAATGCTAGGACACAAAAAAATAGTTGAAATAATTGTGCATCTAGTCAAATGACAATATTCCCATTAGGATCTCGCACACTCCTGCCAGCCCTATTATAATGTGTAGCTATTGCACGTACAAACTCAGGGTTGTGTGTCATAACTAGAAAGGAAGAAACTAGTTGAATGTTTCTCTCAACAACGTATCTCATCTCTTCATGTAATGGTTGCTTCTTGGTTCTCTCTAGAAACTTGGACATGTCAATATGTCTTATCTTTGTATCCTTTATTTCATCTGTTTGCAAAAAAAGGATAGACAACTGAGAGGGGGGGTGAATCAATTGTTACCAAAATCAAACTTATACTGCATTAATCAACCTTATATCAAAGATCTGAAAATTAACAGTGCAAGCATTAAATCAACAACACATCAAAGACATATGAACACCAAGATTTTATACGTGGAAACCTTGTTAGGGGAAAAACCATGGTGGATGTTAGTCCACAAGATTATACTCCATTACAAGTATAATGATGAATAAAAAGAGGAATGAACTTGCATTTAAGAACACTACCTAGAGCACATTGTTCAAAGGGAAGACTCATTGCCTTACATAAAGTAATCAGATTAAATCTAGCTAATGAATTTGAGCTGAGAAAATAGCTTATACAAAAGCCTAATTATAGTTCCAGTTAGGCACACAAAAACTTCTTCAAAATCTTCCACTCTCTACTCAAACTCTTCCACACTCTATTGTGAATGATTTGATTTTTATTCGCACTTGTAAATCACTTGTACACTTGAGCACTTATCTCTAAATGTGGAAAACAATCTCATATATATATCCACTACATGAATTTACAACCACTATTCAATCGACTACAAATAAAGAATAAATTACAACTATCGGCCTTGATAAATTAATAAATTACAATGCGCACCAACACAGGTTAGTCACAACATAGTGAGGACCCAGAAAAAACACCTCCAAAGATGCCAAATAATAAAATATTAATCCTCATGGATCCGCAACATGCTAAGACCACAATGGCAGCCAAGAACATAAAAACTTGAGCACACAATGGAAGAATCTTTGATTATGAACACTTAAATAATTATGGACATACAAAAAGGATAGATTACAATCTAGACTCATCCATGAACATCACAGGTACATGTGCAACATATTAAATTACCATAATTTCATCTGCTTCAACCAGGAACACCATCTGCATAAATTAAGTAACTATAGGCACACAGGTCTTCATAACTTACACAAATGTTTATGCAAACCTCTAAAACTTTCAGAAAACATACTAGAAAGATTCAAAAACAAACCCTTTGAAGCACAAAATCAGATCTTCAACACATAGAGCTTTCCAACAATTTGACCTTCTAAGCTCCATTGGTTGTTTGTACTATATTTTTTATAATTTTCTCAATCTCCTCGACATATATAGCCTTAAGCAAATTCAATGCTAATACTATTGACATCAATGACAACCACATATCAGCAACACAACCACAACATCCAAAAATCTCCCCCTTTGGCATTGATAGAAACACGTGATGTGAAAAATAATACCATCAACCCAACTAACTCTTCTTCAACAATCTCCCTCTAAGATTGTGCAGTCTTTCCTATTTCCTTCATTGCTCTTCTTTCCCACATTTTTCACATTCCTTCTCTCTCCCCTTTTAACATCAATGGAAAAGATACACATGCTCTGATCACAAATTTGAATCATCTGACTACTCCCCCTGAGTAGCAATCACCACAACATCAATCTGAAATATGATATGGAAATGAATTCACAGACTGATGCAAATACCTTCATCTTAGTTCTGATCGAGAGGGGAAATCACCCCTAACTTTCCTCTGAGGTACTCAAAAGTATCCTTAGGCAATGACTTGGTAAAGATATCTGCAATTTTCTCTTAGGTAGGTATGTACTCCATTCTAACTTCTTTGTCACTTACTTTGTCTCTCAAGAAGTGATACTTGATGGATATATGCTTTGTCTTTGAATGCAACACTGGATTCTTAGAAATGTTAATGGCGCTTGAATTGCCACAAAATATTGCAATGGGTTCTTCATACTCAATTTTTTCATCTCTCAACATTTTCTTCATCCATAATACTTGGGTACAACTATTTGTAGTAGCAATGTACTCTACCTCAGTAGTAGATAATGAGACCAAGTTTTTCTTTTTACTTAACCAAGATACCAACTTCTTTCCTAAAAATAATGCACCACCACTAGTACTCTTCCTATCATCTACATCTCCTACCCAATCAGCATCAGTAAAATAAATTAGAGTAAGATCATCATTCTTAGGATACCAAAGACCAAGATCAACTATCCCTTTTAGATATCTGAATATTCTTTTTACAATAGTCACATGGGACTCTTTAGGATCAACTTGAAATCTAGCAACCATGCACACAAAATTCATTATATCTAGCCTAGTCTGAGTCAAATAGAGTAATCCACCAATCATTGAATTGTATGTTGTCTGATTTTCTTTAGGAGAATCATCTTTCTGCGTAAGTTTGCATCTAGTCACCATAGGTGTACCAACTAGTTTTGAATCTTCCACGCCAAACTTGTTCAGTAACTCTTTCACATACTTAGACTGAGATACAAATATTCCATCATCTAACTGAGTAATTTTCAGTCCTAAAAATAATTTCAGCTCTCCTATCATTTACATTTCAAATTCACTTTTCATTTCATCAGAAAACTTCATACACAAATCATCATCACCTTCAAAAATAATATCATCAACAAAGACTTCAATGATTAGTTCTTTACTCTAATCTAGCTTGAAATACAAATTGTTGTCAGTAGTACCTTTATTGAATCCATGTTTCAACAAGTATTTTTCCAATCTAGCATACCAAGCTCTAGGAGCTTGCTTTATTCCATAAAGAGCTTTATTCAATCAGCATACCATGTCCTTTTCATTAGTCAACTAAATTCCATCTGGTTGTTCAACATAAACTTCTTCTTCTAGTTCATCATTCAAAAATGGTGACATTACATCCATCTAATAAAATTTGTAATTCTTGAAAGTAGCATAAAAAGAAGTAATCTAACAGCTTCAATTCTAGCAACAGGAGCCAAAGTTTCTTCAAAATCAATACCTTCCATCTGTGAGTATCCTTTGCAAACCAATCTTTCTATGTTTCTGAACACATCACCTTGTTCATTTAGCTTATTCTGGAACACCCACTTGGTTCCAATAACATTTTTTTTTTGAGGTCTAGGAACAAGATCCCATGTATCATTATTTTCTATCTCTTGTTCTTGTGTTCTTTCTTCTACACTTCTACTATTTTCTTCTTCTTGATTCCCTTGGTTCACTAGAACAATTTGAAGTTGATTCTATGTCTAAATATTATTTTTAGCATCATCATGTTGATCATATGAATCATAACCACTAGATTTGGATTATTTACCAATATCTTCATCAACCTTGACATTTTCACTTTCAACCATTTTCTTCAGCCTTTTATTAAAGCACTGGTAAACTTTTCTTTTAGTGGATTATCCTAAAAATATTCCCTCATCACTTCTAGCATCAAAATTACCTATACCATCATCTCCCTTGATGTAGCATTTTCTTCCAAATATTTTGAAATATTTGACAGTAGGTTTATAACCAAACCATAGCTCAAAAGGTGTCTTACCAGAATTACTGTTGACATTCACCCTATTGACATTCATCATTTATACCTTCTTTAGCATAATAGAACTTTCTTTGAAATCGAGTGTTTTCAGGTTTATACTTTGAAACTCTTTCAAGACATCTAGAAGAAAAATGACCTATCTTACTACAATAAAAACATTTAATAGGTAACTTTCCTTTGTACTTGCCATGACCTCTTGATTCTCTTTTCACAATCAATGCTTCTAGTTCTTCCAATTCCCTTTCTTCATCTTCAATCCACTTCATCTCATCTTCATATATGAATGTTCTTTGGGAACTCTCTCCTGAATCATATCTATTTTTCCCGGATATAGTAGCCTTGAAAGCAGATTTAGTCTTATGAGTAGACTCACCGAATTCACTTAATTCAAATGTAGAAAGTTTTCCAATCAACATGTATTTTGTAATATTTGTCACTTTCCTGAGTTCATCAATAACATGATATTCTTTATTGTAGGAAGGGGGCACAAATCTAAGTATCTTAGCCACAATTTCATCATCATCCAAAGTTCCACTGACACATCTAATGTCCATCACCAATTTATTAATATTTTATGAGAAGGAAAAGATGTTCTCATCTCCACTCATATTCAAGCTCTCCCATTTTCCTTTTAGACTTTGTAGCTTAGCAATTTTCACTAGTGCATCTCCTTCATACAATGTTTCTATATTTTTCCAAATCTGGTATGCAGTCTTCAATGCCATGACATTTGTCATCTCTGAATCTGTCAAAGCACTCAACAGTGTTTCTACTAACCTGATATTAATTTATGCTTGCTTGATCTCATCTTTAGAGGAGGAACCATTCTGAGGAATAGTATACGCAATTTGTGTCATTTGCTCGAAGGGATCACCAATGCACCTTAAATGACATTCCATCCTAAATTTTCATAGAGAGTAGTTTGTACCATTGAATCTAGGACTATCCTTCTTAAATGATGCCATCTCGGATCACCTCAAGCTATTAAGATTATTTTGAATGAACTAGCTTTGATACCAATTGTTGGCAAAACAAGGATAGACAACTGAGAGCGGGGGGGGGGGGGCGAATTAGTTGCTACCAAAATAGAACTTATACAAAATTAATCAACCTTATATCATAGATATGACAATTAATAGTGCAAGAATTAAATCTACAACACATCAAAGACATATGAACACCAAGATTTTATACGTGGAAACCCTGTTAGGGGAAAAACCATGGTGGATGTTAGTCCACAAGATTATACCCTGTTAGAAGTATAATGAAGAATAAAATGGGGAATGCACTTGTGTTCGGGTGCACTGCCTAGAGAACACTACTCAAAGGGAAGGCTCACTACCTTACATATAGTAACTATATTAAATCCATCTAATGAATTTGAACTAAGAAAATAGATGGGTATGTGCAGGATCACGATGCACCAAAAAGTGGCGATATGTAAGTGATATGATAGCCCATGTGGCAGATGACTTTCTTTTTACCCAAAATTGATGAAATGAAAAGGGTTTTTAAAGGTGATTCTTAGCTTTACACTAATATAAATTATGTTTTACTTTGAATTTAATAAATTATTATTATTCATTTTCTATTTCAATTACGACTAAAGTCCTGATTGTGGGCTGATTGAAAAACATCTATAACTTTCAAACAGTATCACATTGTATGCTTCACATACTATAGGATTAAAAAAAACAATTAATTTCATGAAGTTTTGACCAAGTAAAGGTGGTCAAACATACAAGTTTTAATATGTTTTAAAAGTTGTAATAAAAAATTCATAATTAACTATTTACTTGGAGAAAAAGTACAAAATAATATGCATCACATCGAGACATGAGTCCTCTACTTATATCTAAAATGTTATAAAAAATAATTATCATTTTATTGTGGTTAGGGCAGTTAGATAGACACCTACTTCTTATTTTTTCCCTAAAATTTAAGTATCATTGCATTCAAATTTCAAATTTTCACCAAATATATTTTTTATTTTTTTGGATAAACCTAGTAGTTTAGAAAACTACATTCAATTTTCTACATATTCTATTGTTATATATTTTTGAAATAATATAGATAAGTTATTCAAATTTTTACGTGAAGTTTCCTGACTTTGATTTTCTGAATCTTTATCGCCACTTAAGGGCCTGGTTTTTCTATGATGATCCTGCACATATGCAACTTCTACAAAAGCCTAATTATAGTTCCAATTAGGCGCACAAAAACTACTTCAAACTCTTCCACCCTCTGCTTAAAATCTTCAACACTCTGCTCTGAATGATTTGACCTTTATTCACACTCGTACATCACTTGTACACTTGAACTCTTATTTGTAAATGAGGAAAACAATCTCATATATATATCCGCTACATGGATTTACAACCACTATTCAGTCAACCACAAATAAAGAATGAATTACAACTATTGGCCTTGATACATGAATAAATTACAATGCACACCAACATAAGTTAGTCAAAACATAGTGAGGACCCCATCAAACATCTCCATACAAGCCAAACAATAAAATATTAATCCTCATGGATCCACAACATGCTAACACCACAATGTTGACCAAGAACATGAACACTCAGGCACACATCAAAATAATCTCTAATTATGAACACTTCAATCACTACAGATGTACAACAAGTATAAAGCATGATATACACTCATCCATGAATGCCATAGGTACATGCACAACACATTAAATTACCATAATTTCATTTGCTTCAACTAAGAACAACATTTGCATAAACTGAGTAACTATAGGCACACAGATCTTCATAACTTCCACAAATATTTATGTGAACCTTTGAAGCTTTTAGAAAACATACTAGAAAGATTAAACAACAAACCCTTTGAAGCATATCTTCAGATCTTCAACACACATACCTTTCCAACAATCTGGCCTTCTCAGCTCCACTGGTCTTTTGTACTATTTTTTTTACAATTTTCTCAATCCCTTGACATATAAAACCTTAAGAAAATTCAATTATAATAGTGTTGACATCAATGACAACCACATATCAACAACAAAACTAGAACATCCAACATCATCAATGTTAGAATATACTGAGGTTGTTAGGAGAACCCCTTGATACTTATATTGCATAGTTTTTTTGTTTGAAGAAGGACCTATCATTTATGAAGGAGCTATAGGGAGATTAAAATGCTCATACCCTTTCAATAACTCAAGAAAAAGTGTTTGAAATGAGACACAAGTGAAACTATAGCAAGAAATTTAGATCTTCTAGTGTTGGAGGAAAAATCAGGGTTATATGCACTAGTGGGAAACTTTTGAGCTTCTACATGTAGCTGGGGGGATTTTGGTTCAAGGGCTCTAAAACATTGGGTAGATGCAAGTGGATTGACAATTTAGATGCAATTGAAAAAAAAATAGAATTAGCATAAAATTTGTAAATTGAGTGCAGTAGTGCTAAAATTATACACTCATGCATGTTCTTTGGTTGATTTTGGACATCAGATGTAGTAGCAGTGAGAAACTATGCTCCTACATGTATTTTAACTTTTGAGTACAGTAGTGCTAAAATTTTACGCTACTACATGTTTGGTAGAGTAAAATGATGTAAGGGAAAGAAAATTCCCTAACCCTACATGGGGATAAAATAAATTGATGCAAGGTTAGGGAAATTACTCACCTTGCATGAGGTAAAACTCATTGTGTAACAACGAAAAAAATTACCACTCTAACACTTGGGGAAAATATGAAATATTGTGTTGGGTCTAGGTTTAAACCCCAACCTACATGGGTTATGTATACGTGGTAAATTTCACCGCTCTTGAAGGTAAGGTAGGTTTGTTGATGTTGGTCAGGTTTTAAAACCCGACCACCATGTAGCATGTTTTGAACATGTGTGGGTAACATTTGTTAATAATGCAAGTTGGGTTTTTTACCAACCAACATGCTTGAACTGTGTGAGTGGAAGTACTTGCACCATAAAGTTTGAACCCTGTGTGCAATACAAACACACTTTGAGCATGGTGCATGGTTTTAAAACTATGGTCCACACAAACCTTTGGACGTGTTTTATCAACACAATATCTAAGTAAAACAAAGTTTAAAATCTAAATGCATTTAGGCATGGTAAGGGAAATGGTAATGATATGAATGAAGGAATTTTATAGAAAACTAGGGGTTGAGCTTTAAAACATAAATACATATGATAAAGAAACTAACAAAAAAAACTAGAGGAAATGAAAACCCTAAAAAAAAAAAACACTTATTTACAATGGAAAACCAAGCAAATATCAACCCTACAACATCTACAAAAAAAAAACAAAAAGAGAGGGAATATGAAACATACTTGAAGACTTTGAAAAACATGGAAGAAAAACCCGATGAAAACCCTAGTCAAATAATGCTCAAATATTTCCAAACAATATCAACATGGACATGTAAGAAGAAAAATCAGATACACAAGTGATAGACCAAGTGGAAGAAATATTAAAATAAAGTAAAACACATTAAAACCAATTAAAAAGACCACTTAATGTGCATTAACACCTGTAATTAATGCACAAACATGTCTGCAAAAGATACATAGGCAAAGAAATTCCATGGTACTACATGTTTTATACATTCTGCAAAAGGTATGGAGGGGTGCTAAAATTCAACAATCCTACATGTTTTATTTTTTTGCGGAGGAGTGCAAGGGCACTGCACCTTAGTGCTCCTACATCTTCAAGAAAAGTGATTAACTTTCAAAACTATACTTTTACAACTTTTTCCTTTTTGTAAATTTCAAAAGGCTAAAAGGGGGAATCACTTGAAAGGACTTTTTGAGGCTTGGGACCATGCATGAGGGAATGTAATATTTGCCTCATTTTCCATGCTTAGAGAACATAGGCTATGAAATAGAAAAGTTTCATAGGGGTTATCCCATGAATTAAGTGTAGCTGAATTTGAAGATAATAGACTTTCCCTTTTTCAAAACCAACACCAAATTTCTCTCTTGATGGCTTTTGGGAGTTAATCAACTTGTCAAGAATTTTAGAGCCTCCTCTCAATTTTAGACCCTTGTCAATTTTTTGTTTATCTTTTTCAAATTATTTCCTCTAAGTGAAAATATCTTCCTCAAGCTTTAGACATTCAATAGTTTTATCATTGAGCTTGATATTCAAGAAATATTCAATCCTCTTTCCTTCTTCAATATTAACATTCAAATTAGAGATCACAACTTCTTACTCCTTGATTTTAGTCTCACATCCTTTGTCTCCTTTTATTTGGGCTTTCAGTTTTCCAATTTCTTCTTTTGATTTTCCAACATGTGTCTTCAATTTGGTAATTGTCTCCTCTGATTTTTCAATCATGCACTCATATTTTATATTTAGTTTTCTTATTTCATCAATATCTTCAAGAGAATACTAGAATTATCCTTCAAAATCTACTTCATAATCATTTGGATTGATGTTTCAACCTTCACGTTCCATTGAATCTAGATCCAATTTTGGAATAAGCATATCATTGATCTTTTCTATTGATCCCATGTGTTCAAGTGTAGGATCTACCTTGGATTTTAGGCTTCTTAGAGGAACATTTCTCTAATACCAATTGTTGAACACACTTTAGTGCTAAGAGGGGGGGTGAATCAACATATAATAAAACTTAAATATTTCCATTTAGAAATAAAATATCAAATCACATTAACTAAAAGAAGAGAAGAAATGAAAATATGAAACACAAGGAAGCCAATATTTTTACATGGAAAACCCAATGAGGGAAAAACCATAGTGAGAGTTAACTCAATATGTGAAGCTCACTGCTTACACAAAATACCATATTGTTTAAATCTCACTACCTTTGGACTTGCAGGATAAGGCACACAACCTTACAACAAGATACAAGGACCTGTTGAGACTCACTATCTTAGAGTAGTATACATGAAAAATATAATTGAAATCATGAACATGAAGTGTTATAAAGAAGCATCTAACATATGTCAACATTGCAATCATTTTTTTACACAATTACTCCATCATACAAACACTACACACTTCATAGTCAACATACTACTCAATCTCAATTCTCTATTCGTAGATGCATTCACAAATTATTATTTTCTTCTCTAAATACCATCTGAAACAACTCAAAAAATCTAATTAGTTTGGCTCGAATATGAACTTTAGATGAAATGTATGGTACCACACATGTCAACTCCAAAAAAATGCAATATGAAGAGGAGACATGAGTTGAAGACCAACACATGAAAAGGCTCAAAACATATCACAAAACATCATCCAAAGAAAAATTAATTAATCAGGATTAATCATAGGTAAATGAAACAAGATTGTTGATGCAATCAACATCAACACTACCAAATCTGCTAACTATTCACTTCTGCACCACTAGGGAGAAACCACAAAAAGAATGTGAGTCGAGATATGAGAAATGTAGTCTATGCACAATATCTCTTCAACCTTCTTCTAAAGTATCTAATTATTATGCCTTGGTGCAAAAGAGAAACATATTGAACTAATTAAAATAGAGCATCTCAGGAAAACTTTAACACACCAAAAATTAGGATATTATATTTCTATACACCAAAACATCTGAGACATGCATGGAATAACTCTTACACCTCTTTAAACATATCCTAAATTGTGCATGATTGCATCTATCACTTTAGATAAATGCAAAGCATTTCAACAAGCCTTCATCAACACATAGCTTTTGTAGAGTACATATCAAAAATCTATCGCTTATAACCTTTTATAAAAAAAGGTGTAATGACCTTGAATTCTCGAATATAGTGCATTCACAACTTGAATAACTTACCTTTTGAACCGCAAGACTAAATTTTTCTTTCTTGAAGGATCTCGGCTGATGCAAGAAGTTAGGTCTATAGAAAGCTCAAAAAGTGGAAGTGTTTTTGTTGTTTTTCAGAATTTGTCACATTTTGATTTAAAATTTGAGGCACTTACATAATGAATCTTTTAAAAAGTCAGTAATATGAAAGTAATAATTTTGAATCTAGTTTCCAAATATGTAATTTATTCAAATACCCAAATGATAGAAATTAAATTTTGATAGGGATGCATAAAGACCACTTTTTAAAAGTCGTTATTTTTTTTACCATACCATGCACGTGTACATACACCATGGTGCAGGAGCACCCCATAGTTCATCTAGGAAGGTTGTCTAGAAGGTTGTTAACTGGCAATTTGTTTTAGAAAAAGGTAGCATTCTCTTTCTAATTCTTGAGTTTGTGCCTTAGAGGCATTTGGGAAAATGTCATGTGTTAGTGAAGGTCATGTTGACCATGTGTTAGATTGTGGTTTGGCTACAAGGATGGTTGAATACCTTTGTAGACCTTCCTAGGTGTTAGTTTCTTTAAAATTTGACAAATAAGGCCTATTGGAAAACACACAAGTGGCCATGGAGTAGTTAGGATCGAGCTCAACTATTTTACAAACATTTTTAAGGTGTGTCTCAACCTAAATGGAGGGTTGGAAGATTTTGTACTGTTGGAAGTTCATGAATACTAGTGTGGACAATGAGAAGAATATGTAATTTATGTGTTTGTGTAGACATCAAAATCTGCAAATTTGGTTAAAAACTAAAACACATACATCTTGTTAGCATGATTCATATAACCAAACACAAATCCAATGTCTTCATAAAATAATACTACATTCTTCAAAATATTAGCAAATGACAAAACAAATCCTAACATGTAAAGAAGATATGAAGTATATCTATCCTATGGTGGATTGGCGCAACCTAGTTGTGTAGAAAGCCACCCTTTCCCAATCCATGATAAGAAAAGTGCCAAATGATGAGCAAGATTAGTTCTCACAAGTGGAGAGTAACCTTGCCATGAGAATGTGTTGTTGCTAAGCAAATGGTGTTGTGATGAGCAAGATTGATTCTCAAATGAAGAGAGTAACCTTGCAATGAGTAAGTGTTGTGTTGTTGTTGATGGAATGCTTTGCATTTTATAGATTGAAAGATTGAAAGATTGAGAGATTTTGAGGAATGTGGGATTATTCACAAACCAATGACAAGGTGCCACTTGTCAAGTTGTGAGAGGGTGAGGAATGTGCAAGCCTTGGCCAATGTGCCAATTTGAAATTCAAATTTGGATGAAATGACATGTTTAGGGGGGATGAAAGGTGCAATAAATGCCATGTTTGACTTGTGCAAATAGCATTTAAAACCTTGTTGGAAGGGACAAGTCCCTTTTGGGGGGGAAGATTCAAATTGGAAGAATATTCCATTTTGATGCCATTTTGAATGTAATTAGAGAAAATAATAAATCAAATAAATGATTTATTGGTGCAAGTGGGTGGGTTAGTTAGGAGTTTGGATTTGACTCTAGTTGAGTCAAAAGCTGGAGAATGATAATCATGATTAGAAGTTAATTAATTTTAGATTAATTAACTTGGGGGAGTTTTAGGGATTTGACATTTGATTAAATCAGTTTGATTTATTAAATCAAATGAGAAGAACATAAGGATTAAATAATTTGATTTATTTTATGAACCTTAGGAAATTAAGCAATAAATATTTTAATTGATTAATAGAAGAAATGAATGTTAATTTGTATGATGCATGACTGTTATTTTTGCATGTCTACATTTTGCCCCTCTTTGAAGCAATGTACTCGTTGCATTGGTTCAAAGAATGATGCCGCTGACATCAAAATTTAAAAAAAAAAAAAAATTCAGATTTTTCGGATGCCCCAGCGAAAATAAGTACGTTAGTACATTGCCCCCTCGAGAGATCAAGCGAAAAGATACAATTTGAGGTGGATCTCATGACAAAGAGGTTCAAAATGGATGTATGGATGATAATGATGATGTAAATGAGATGTTCGGAAGATGCTTAGAATAACAAATTTATATTATTTTAAACATGTTAAATGATTATGCGATGCATGTGAGATGGATGAGATGGATGATGTTGTCCTATAATGATATGATGTGATTATGCAAGATGAGAGGATGAATGCAGCATGGATGCAGGATGGATGCATGATGGATGTAAGATGGATGCATGTTGGATTTATGATGGATGCATTGTTAGCGTGAAAGAAGGTAGAAGAATGAGAGGGATCAACCCTTAAATTCAAGAAGATGAAGAAGTCCAATAAGTCCATTAGTCGTTGAGATTTTATTGGATATGGTGATGAATGATGATGTATTGCTTATCCAAGGATGGGAAAAGAGCATACCTTTCTTTATGTTTGATAACACACGTAGGTGTGATGCATCAAGGTATTAAAAACCAGGATGGTGTTGCACCTAGTGTGATGGACTTTGACTCAACAATCAGATAGGAGTGCTCTTGTTCACACTTGACATATGGAAACCTTGCTAGGATGGACCCAACAAAGCAAGTATTTGCCAAGTTATTTTACAAAAATATCCAACAAGCACAATAGATAAAAAGATAATGATCGTTGCCCCATTCCTTTCTCTCTAAACCTGTTTTGTTTAGGCATCATCGAGAGGTCCTTGGAATGAGCGCAAAATAAGATAAGTCAAAAAGACCAAATAAAGTAAACAAACAAGTTAATGTTCTTCGTACCGCTAGCCAAGACTAACTACTATGGGGTACCTGATGCTTATGTCCATCGCTAGAAAGCTTCATCCTAGGACATGTAGTGATCAGGATTTTGGTGGGACTGATTGGGTGATAAGCTATTGATACTCCGAGTTGACCAAGTTTCTTGCTTACTGACTTAGGCTTGAGACTCTGACGATTAGGCGTTCACTTTAGAACCTGCTAAACTTGCTTCTGACTAACTCACCAAAGGGTGAAAGCGACGATGATTTATTATGAGTGATGACAATCACGGGTGAAAGCGAGATGAAATGGATGCACCATTTTGGTTTTTTCAAATGTTTTGAGGCTGTTTTTGGAATTTTTGAGATGTTTTACAAATGTTTTTGGTATTTTCAAGATTTTACAACGAACAAACTAACTTAAAGACCTATCCTAGGGGTCTTGGGAGTTGATCCATAGATTATCCTTGCCTACGTTATACATGCAAAGACCATGTAGTTCGACTGGTGGTGGACTGACTTGATGATAATATGGACAAATGGATTGCCATTTTATTGCCTAAAGGACTGACTTAAGATGCAGACTAGATGGGAAAATGGATTGCCAATGCGATGGACGCCTAAAGGACTGACCTAACCGTCTCGGGGGATGATCAAAGATCAACCTTGCCTATGTTCAAGCTCAAAGACGACATATTTCGACAAGGTGGAAGACTTTCAAGACTAAATGATGAATTTTTTGAAGATTTTTTGATATTTCAACATGTTTTTGATTTTTTGATAGTTTTTTGAATGTTTTTGAGTTTTTCGCATGATTTTGGACAATTTGAATATGGACATGATATGATATCAGTGCTTTGTTTTGGAATTTTGTTGAAAACCAAGCTTTAATGTTGATCAATCAGACTGATGGATTGATAGTTTGACTAAGTGTGTTAAGTCAAACAAAAGTGATAATGCACTCGTAAGTTCTAGGAAGTTGTGTTATCCCAGAGTAAACTCGTACAAAAAGGATAATTTGGCTAGGTGTGTTAAGCCAAACAAGGTGATTATGGATTTGATAATTTGGCTAAGTGTGTTAAGCCAAACAGAGTCATGATAATGAACTTGTAAACCCAAGGAAGTTTTGTTATCCTAGAGTAAACTCGCACACAAGATGATAGTTTGACTAAGTGTGTTAAGTCAAACAAGGTGATGATTGATTGGATTTGATTGATCAAGACCGATGAAGCTTGCTTTGGAACAAAATTGCTTTGATGATGTGACACAAATGTACACATTAGATACGACTGATATGGATTGCTTGGATTGATGTTTGATGAAAGATAAAGCTTGATAAGGAATGTCATCTTGCTGTCAAAACATGCCATGGGCTAGTGATTTGGATTTTGGTTCAAAAATTCTTTGATCAATTTGATTTCACGTTTGCCAATGTTTGGATCACCACATAAGTGGGATGATATATATCAAGAGTTATTCCCGAAGCAGGATGTAAATATCTACTGCCAGTGTCTAGCAATGTTTGAACGACCATGGGTGGATTCTTGGATACGAATGGATATGGATTATCTTGCGATAAGATAAGGGTGTTCGAATAGAGGAATGCTCACTCAGATAATGCTTCAAGGCTTAGATAATGTTGGATAGGATGGGATCAATGAAAATGATGCATTTCAAGATGTTTACCATAAACAAGTGTAAGGCGTGCACCAAAATTTTCCAAGATCAAGATAACTTGGAGTATGGATGCAGACGGAAAATGGATTGGATAAACGGTTCATGGATGAACGGATGATATGGATGGAATGTTGGCTTCATTATGGATGTGATAAGATGCTTTCTCCTGAACTGGTGCACGTAGATGCTCGATTCTACACATGATGCCTATTTGCTAGGTTTTCATCATGGTACCTGTCCAAGCGCCACCAAATGGTTTTTTTCAGGACGATTTTTTTTTTATTTTCAATCCTTTTTATTTTTTTTTTTGTATTATTTTTATTTTTTTTTTGTCACCAAGATGCCTGTTTGCTAGGTTTTCATCAAGGTAACCATTTTTTCAGGACATTTTCTGATTGTTTTTGTATTTTCTGAGAGATTTTAAGCTGATGCTGAACCACCTGGTGGTGCTGATGTTGATGCTTCTATCATAATGTGCCATCGATATCCTGCTTGTAGAATTTTTCTTGCCAAGATACGTGCACTTGAAAGCAACTTTTGAGATTTATGATCTGCTTTGCTGGTATCGGAGTTAACTTTGTCTTTGTACGGACATCGCAATAGAAAGCCTTCTGAATCCTTATGATGAAGGGTCACTGCCAATACATGATCAATCTGAGAATTGGATATCATGCGTGGAGGCGTGGATGGAGTGTGTTTAGGGATAAAATATGGATTGGTTGACAATTTGGAGCCTTTGACTCTCCAAACTTGGGAAGATGAGCAATGATGGGTGGATACGGAAGTGTACATGGAATTAGGACCAACTGCTTGATACACTTTGTATGTCGCTTGAGAAGCCTAGTTTTTCCTTTGTGGGAATCTTTGATGGATACTTGCCCCATTTTTATTTTTCCCCATAGTTTCTTTGACTAATGGAGTTTGATAGGGATAATATTTCTTTGTATTCTTTGGTATCCACTTGTATTTGATTTGTCCTTCGTGCTTCTTAGCTTCTTTTTCTTTGATGGAGTTCTTTGTGATTTGATTCAAATATTTCTTTTGATGTTGGTCCCAATTCGTGGATGGGGTGATGGGTGGATGAAGATTCGTGATATGGTGGGTTGTAGTATTGGTATCAGTTTCATCATAAGGATTCTTTGTGCTCCCCATGTTGACGTTTGCTTGAGACGAAGTTGCCCCCAGTATGGTGATAGTATTACTGATATGTTGAGATCCCTTGATTGTCGAATAACCAAGGCCTTGATGCTTAGGATTGCCGATAATCTGCACTGGTTCCAGGATACCCTGTTCGTGTAGGCCTAATCCCCTACCTTGATAATTTATCTGTTGAAAAAATTTATTTCCAATAGGATATGATTTACCTTGGAAACAAGGTGCTAATCCCTCTATGCTCTTTCGTGGACCTTCAAAAGTGTGAGCGTCTTTATTGATGAGATAGCTTGCTCTAATAAAGTTGAGTGATCCAACTTTATAAGTGATAGGATCCTCCACATGTGGGATAAATTCCTAATTGACCTCTTTGGCTTGATCTTGTAGTGCTTCTTCCAGAGGTATTGATGATTCATTGTCATTGTAAAAGTCTTCCTCATGATTTATTCTTGATATGCTTTCACATGATTTTTCTGATTCACAACTTCTGTAGAAACCTTCTTCATGACCCATTTCTGATATGTCTCTGCATTTGTCTATATCTTGACCATGTGTATAAATGTTAAGAGTAGGAGACTCTTGTTCCTCAGTAAGAGTATGAGACTCTTGTTTTGAATGAAGATCATCTACAGGTCCATCCAAAGAAAGCATCTCATGGATAGATGGAAGAGTATGTGCTATGCGGATATGGTCATTATTTCCGACATCTTGTATAGATAAAAGAGTGCCCATTAGATCATTGTAGTATCTCAGAGATACAAATTCTTGATTTTGACTAATTCTGGAATTGCTTTCGCCATGCTTTTGATCAAGTTCTTGACATGGGTCAATTTCAAAGGATGGGTTGTCTACAAGGGGTTCTTAGACATCGTCCTTAGGCATGGGAAGTGGATTAATATCCACTTGTTCTTTGAATGGATTTGGATCAAGTGTAGTGTCAAAGATTCTTTCACTATTCTCAATCGTAAGGTCGAAGGATGTCAATATACCTTGGGAGGGACCATTGCTAGGCCTTGATGGAATATTTTGATCATACTTTGGAATAAGTTCTTGAAATATGTCTTCTAACTCAGAAGGCGATGTAGAAACTTTTTCGATATGATCATTGGTCGATGGATCGTTGATTATGTCAATGGGATCAAATAATTGTAACACATCTTGAAATTGATCACTAAAAAGTGGCTCTTGATGAATGTTGAGTTGATCACTAGATGGAGTAGACATATCTTCAATGTGCTCATTGATGGATTGATTTTGATCATTGTTTTCAACAATTTTGGTGGAGGGATTGTCAATGTTCTCAAACATAGGATCAAATTATGTTAATGTTTCTTGGATTGGATCATTGTTGGGTATCGTCAGTGAGTTTTGATCATGATTGAAAAGTGACTCTTGGTGTGTGATGATTTGATCATTGAATGAGATGGGAACATCTTCAATGTGTTCATTGATGGATAGATCTTGATCATTGTTTTCAACAATTGCGGTGGGAATCTGTTGCGAGCTTTGTTGGGCGAGTAAGGCCTGCGTTTGCTGCTAAACCAACAATGCTTGTTGTTCGTCATGTTGTTTTTGTGCCAACAATGCTTTTTGTTGGGCTCTTTGTTGTGCTACTTCTTCTTGGATTGATTGCAATAGTGCATAGAATCCTACTTGTGCTTGCACTTGTTGGGCTACTTGAGCCGCTTGTGCTTGCTGAGCAACTAGCTGTGTAGCTTGTTGCACTTGGAGTGCCTTTTTGCGGGAAGCTTCTTGAGCGGTTTGCAACATGATGGAGAATGAATTGGTTGTGTTGTATTTTGGTGGTAGTGGTGGTGGTGGAGGAATGGGAATGGTGTTAATTGTTGGGGTTGCTTGGATGGTTGCCATCTACTATTGAGATATCGATGGCAAAATGGGATGATTTGGTATGATGTTTTGATTTGGCATGATAGATTGAAATTGAACATTGTTGTGGTCTAGAACCATATTTCCTTGATCTAGGTAACTTTGATTTTGCATGGTGTTACCTTGACTTGAATCAACATATGGAGTTGCCAATATATTGCTAGGATTTTCAACAACATTAGGGGGATTTGCAAACATGTCAACCCCAAAGTTTACCAAGTGTGGATTTGAAATGGTCATGTTTGGTAAAGTTGCACTTGGTATGTATGGATTTTGTGGGATAATGTTGTTTGGAAAACTCATGCATTGAGCGTTTGCTTGATAGATTTGCAGATTTGGACTTGGATTGAAATCTACCATTGGGAAAGGTGTTTCAAACTTAGGATTGGGTATGCTCATATTTGTTGTACCATTGATGTTTGTATGAGATAATGCTCCCATGTATGCATTGTACAAGCTTTGAAAATCAAATGGTATTGCAAGGCTTGGATAGTTTGGTTGAATTGAATTGCTCATGATGGATGGATCAAGTTTATATTCCATGTCCCTCTTGTGTTGAGATCGAGTTTGAACCATAAAATGAAGATCAATTTTCAATAATGTAAGAGATGAACCTCTAATCCTTTAGATCGGTCTAAACCTTAGGTTCAAAGAAGCGAAGAACTAGGATAATTGAAGGATCAAAGCGATAATGAGGATGAGATAAATGAAAGATGAGTGATATGGATGAATGGAATTCTTCAAGAAACTTTGAAGGAAATGCTAAACTTTTAGGACTTGATTTGATTGATCGTGATTGGATTGATGGTTTGACTAGATGTGTTAAGTCAAACAAGAGTGATGAATGTAATCGTAAAACTTTAGGAAGTTGTGTTATCCAAGAGTGAGCTCCTACAAGATGGTAGTTTGACTAAGTGTGTCAAGTCAAACGAGGAGATGATTTGATAATTTGGCTAGGTGTGTTAAGCCAAACAAGATGAACTCGTAAACCCTAGGAAGTTGTATTATCCAAGAGAGAACTCATGTATAGGATGATGGTTTGACTAGTTGTGTTAAGTCAAACAAAGTGATTTGATTTCGTCTAGAAGTTTAGCATAAAAGATGTTTACAAAGTTTCCAAAAGTTGTTGGTGAGATGGAAATTTGATTGATGTTTGAAATGGGTGAAGAATGGATGAAAGTGATTGAATTGATCCTAGACTTGACCTAGAATAACACTTCTTCTTACAAGACCTCGGTGTTGAAGAACACGCTATATTTCCTATGGGAGGAAAGCAAACCTTTCAAACAATTCAAGATCTCAAGATGCTCCTCACTAGCTTTCACACTAAGGTTTTTGAACTTTGGTTTTGGGATTTTGATCATGTTAGAAAACACATGTGTAATCAAATTTGTCTTTTATCTTGTCTTAGTGAATTCCTTTTTACCAAAAACACTTGCTTGATTATGTTTTCAAACTGAATGTCTAATGTCCCACTTTCGTTTTCATCCCACAATGTCCATTATGTGGAAATCAAAGAAATTAGGGCAAAAGTTTACTAAGTTTATCCTTAGTGAAAACAAATGACGATAGAATTTCAACACTTAGAAACCTCTAAGGATAGAATCCCTAGGGAAAGCAAGAGTGTTTAAATTCGTCAAAGGTATTTGTTTCCTCTGAGGTGTTTGAAATTTGAGGCTCTTGTGAATGTTTGTTTTTCAATGTTTTGAATCCAAGCAAAGTGTTTTTGATTCCAAGCACTTTTTACAACCCTAGGATGATGAGGCAATATCTTGTTGGGTTCCCACTTGGATAAATCCAGCTGTGCATATCTTCTGCAAATGGCTAAATGCTTGACCACACTGGCTCCCCTCCACGGCACTCACTTATTCGGGTCAGCCAAGCATTAGTACCCATGAATCTCCCATAGCATAATTTCCATTTCCACAACAAGACCGCATGTTACGTGGGGCGGCTTCAAAGGACATGACCTTTTGCACCAACAAGATAGACAAGGTTTTGGCCAATTTCTAAACAAGGGGTTCTAATTCAGGCATTCCGTTCGTGGGGGATTATCCAACGTCGGCGAGAGTCCATTAATGTCCATCTCATCAGAATAATCCTCGTGATATTGGCCTTTGTTCCAATATCCACACTTATATACCGGTTGGAATTCGCTTGGCTTTAGCGTGTTCCCAATTGGGTCGTTCCCTTGGGTGATTACTTTTTCCCACAAGGCAGGCCCTCTAAGTTAACAAAAGTGAGCTAACCTATCCTGTTGTTCACACAACCTTTGTTGCAAAACAAAGGGGAGAACCTCCGTAATATATCGTGCTCACACTCGCATGTTTTGTTCAATTTTAAAATGCCCAAATTGAAGTGTGGAGGCAATATTTTTGAGAACTTAATATCAAAAAAAGACTTTTGATTCTCAAGGTCGTCGTGAGGCGTGAGAGAAGTGCATACGTCTTTTTGACGATATTACTTTGTGAAAAAGATTACAAAGCATGACAAATAGTTGTTCATTTTAAGTCTGAAAAGCAGTGATGAATTCGTTTTAAGTACCAAAATCCAAGTGTGAAGATTGCCTTGTTTAGTTTTAGACCAAATTGAAATTTAGTAAATGTTTCTAAGGTTCAATTTTATCCCAATTTGAAAAATAAAATCAATCATTGATTAATTTTAAATCCAAAATTGAAAGGTGATTTGGTTTGAAACAGAAAACTAAAGCATAGAACAGAAGCCCTTTAAAGCATTTAAAACACTTTGTTAACTTCAAATTTAGTGCTCAATCCTCTTCAAAATTCTTCAATGATTGTTATACTTCAATGTTGCAGATTCTTTGTGTAAACGAAATCACTCCTCATGTTCCTTTGTTTTCCTAATCACCTATAAAATAAAAGGACAAACATGTGAGATTTAAGTTATTCAATTGAAATCATTTTGGACTAATAAATAAAGCATTCATAAGAATTCTGCAATTATTAATCCAAACTATACAAATCTGCAATTAGAAAGGCAAGTGTTAGCATATAATCTTAACAAGATCTATAACCCTCCACATAGCACCCATTCTATGACTTTAATTTGTCAAAGTTATCCTTGATTTCCACAAGGCTTACCCCCCTACTTAAGATGTATGCATAAAGATTTTCTAGAATTCACATACACAAAAAATTTAAAATGTGTTTCAATAAATGCATCTTTACCATACATGTGTTCCAATAAAGTACCCTGCCATTTTCTAATATAAATGTGCTTCAAATAGAGATTCAATGTGTTTCAATAAAACAGTAAAATAAAGAGAAATTAAATTTGTGAATTCCTTCCTGACACTACCCGATAGCAAACAACTTTTTTTTTTTTGAAAATTGACAGTTTTTGAAGAGAGGAGTTCCTCTTATAGGTATCCATTTCAAATCACCGATATTTACTCATGTGTCAGTCACATTACTCTCATGGATGGTTGTGCCAGGAAGAGGCCGTTGTAGATAATTATGATGTACTTAAAGGGAAACAACCACTGAAGTGACTTTACTGACAGATGGAGTGAATCCATGACCAAACCAGAGGATTATATTGTCTTCCATGATAAGAAGAAAACCAATCACCGACAACAAAGAAGACTTTTTGACATCTTGCAATCACATTCATCCTTTTGACAACTTGTTCAGACCTCCTAAGTCAGTCATTCATCTACCTTTTCAAGACTTTCTATTTAATATAAACTACCAATTTGTTTAACATAAATTGCTTGTCGTCCATAGAATGGAAATTGTTCATGAAATTGGATGTAAACCATTATCCCTGAATGTACGTACGCCAAATTTGGTCAATCTATTACATCAAGTCAATCTCAATCATCAAAAGTTTCATCAAGTTATAATGGAAAAAATGAAAAAAGTTCAGGTCAGGCATTGAGATAATGAATTTGCTTATAGATAGTTTGGGATTTATGGTGCTAAGCTCATCTTTTCCATGGCTGGTTCTATTGGCGCTACTAGAGTGTCCAGTTTACACCTAAAATAAAATTACCACCTCTACTGCATTTGCACCTTCCCTAGTCACCACCATCCCCTCTTTGTTCTCACAGACTAGCACTTGAAAGGCCCTCACTTACAGACTTTCGAACCTTCTGCAGGAAAATAATGTGAAGCAGTTGTTGCAAGTCATCGTCATTGTCTCCTGGAAAGCTCTTTTTTGCCTCACAGACTGGCACTTCTTTTGGACTTAAGATTCAATTTTTCTATCAGTTCAAAGTTTGAGTGGTCGTATTGTAAATCTAGGAAGATTTCATTGACCTTTAACTAGAAGATGGATGCATGGGGAGTGTTGGATGAAGGCACAGTTCACAACTCATGGATGATGCTAAAAAAGGAAGCAACTCACTATTTAGAAGACAAGTCAAATGAACTAGTCTCACCTTTGCATACCTCATGCAAAGAAAATCTTAGTAGCTTCTATAGAGCTATGGCATGATTTGCAGAGCCAAAGGAGAAATGCAGTGAGAAGTGATGCAAGGCCAAATGGTCTCCACAACACATGGAAATGGTCAAACTTCTATGCGTAAGAGAGAAGCACCCACCCATGCACCTTCACATATTTCTAGTGCCAAATGTTGATGTAGGTGTGTTGTAGCTAATAGGACATCACCAACCATCTATACCTACACTCAAATGGAGTAGGGATTTTGTTCCTATGGTTGGAGATGAGAAAGACATTGGGCCTACAAAAGGTAAGTGACTCCAAGGATTCGCTGACTGGGAGAAATTATGAACAAAGAAACAACAACAAATGTCAACTTGGTCTGAGGTACGTCCAAGAGCTATCATATAGCAAATCGGGTGTCTTGGGCAGAGATCTGTGTGCCTCTAATGCATGACTTAGGCTGTTGACTTACGGGATTCCACAACATCTGAGCATCATCGTTTCTGCCTATGCCAAAACAGAGAGGGCATGCAGACTGTTCAACATTACAGAATGTGAGGAGAAGCAGTTCAACATTGTCCCGTATTTACAACCATATCAAAGAAAACAGAACACGTTAATGCATATAAGTCAATGGTATTTATATTAGATCAATCATTTAGAAAAGGTATTAATACCATTAATATACATGAGTAGGAGGTATTCATGTTATGATTATAATAATAGAATGTGAGGCAAATGGATCTGTCAATCATATTTTCAACAATAATTCTATCATGAATCACCCTCCTTCTAGTGCCATTTTGTAGACATCAAAATCTGCAAATTTGGTTAAAAACTAAAACACATACATCTTGTTAGCATGATTCATATAACCAAACACAAATCCAATGTCTTCATAAAATAATACTACATTCTTCAAAATATTAGCAAATGACAAAACAAATCCTAACATGTAAAGAAGATATGAAGTATATCTATCCTATGGTGGATTGGTGCAACCTAGTTGTGTAGAAAGCTACCCTTTCCCAATCCATGATAAGCAAAGTGCCAAACGATGAGCAAGATTAGTTCTCACAAGTGGAGAGTAACCTTGCCATGAGAATGTGTTGTTGCTAAGCAAATGGTGTTGTGATGAGCAAGATTGATTCTCAAATGAAGAGAGTAACCTTGCAATGAGTAAGTGTTGTGTTGTTGTTGATGTAATGCTTTGCATTTTATAGATTGAAAGAATGAAATATTGAGAGATTTTGAGGAATGTGGGATTATTCACAAACCAATGACAAGGTGCCACTTGTCAAGTTGTGAGAGGGTGAGGAATGTGCAAGCCTTGGCCCATGTGCCAATTTGAAATTCAAATTTGGATGAAATGACATGTTTAGGGGGGATGAAAGGTGTAATAAATGCCATGTTTGACTTGTGCAAATAGCATTTAAAAGCTTGTTGGAAGGGACAAGTCCCTTTTGGGGGGGAAGATTCAAACTGGAAGAATATTCCATTTTGATGCCATTTTGAATGTAATTAGAGAAAATAATAAATCAAATAAATGATTTATTGGTGCAAGTGGGTGGGTTAGTTAGGAGTTTGGATTTGACTCTAGTTGAGTCAAAAGCTGGAGAATAATAATCATGATTAGAAGTTAATTAATTTTAGATTAATTAACCTAGGGGAGTTTTAGGGATTTGACATTTGATTAAATCAGTTTGATTTATTAAATCAAACGAGAAGAATATAAGGATTAAATAATTTGATTTATTTTATGAACCTTAGGAAATTAATCAATAAATATTTTAATTGATTAATAGAAGAAATGAATGTTAATTTGTATGACGCATGACTGTTATTTTTGCATGTCTATAGTTTGCTTTGAATTTGTGTGATCAGGAGCGATCATGGCTCTGTAAATTGTTGTAGATTGTAGTGTAGCTATGTCTTAAAGCTTTTTGTGGTAGTAACTAGTGAGTGTGTTCAATTTTCAAGCGTGCTTTGAAGTTAGTTTGCTTTTTGTAAGTTGTTCTTCTGACTGGCAGACTGTAAATAATGGAGTTTTAGGTTACATTCCCACTGTACTTTGTGTATGGGCCCTTGGGAACTATGACTAGGCTCCATGTCTATAAATAGGTTACAGTTAGGAGTGGTTAGGAGTCAGGGAATCATGGAGAAAGTCTTCTCCTAGGCGAGCTTGACAGTGCCCGGCTAGGAAAGACAGGAAGTGCAAAGCACTTGGTTTGCAGGGGTGACCTTTCCCTGTCAAGTCACATGGTGGAGAGGTAGATAGATGCCTTGCAAAGGCTTGGCATGAAGGAGGAGGCTTCACCAATCCATTTGAATGGAGAGCAAGCTGACAGTTCACTGTGTGGTCAGGAAATGGCTTAAAAAGGGCCTAAATTGCTAAATGGAGGGTTATGGCTATGTACGGTCAGATGAGGATGGAGACCTCCAAAATCTTTGAGGGATAGACACTAGGACCAAGAATCCTAAGAGAAGAACCTGCATTCTTTGGAGAACTATAGGCTTCTAACCTGATTTCTCGGAGTTGGAGACCTCATAGGGGCTCTTGGCTAGTAGTCTTTTTAACCCTAAATGAGGGTTTGGTGAGAGCGATGGCCAAAGGAAGTAAGGTGGACTCCCTACAACCATATTGGAATGATGTGAACCTATTAGAAGCATTACCACACCCCTGCAAAGATAAAATTGAGTGTTGAGGTTGGGTTAGCCTTTAGGGAAGATTAAGGGCTAAGGAAGAGTTAAAGGTATTGCACCAAGATTGACTTGGTAGGTTGGAATTGAGATAGTAGTGGGGCTGGCTAGGAGAACCAGGGATACCTAAACATGACGAAGGTCCTAAAGGTTAAAGGTGGTTAAGACACCAAGGAGATCTTGCTAGAAGAGATCCAGAGCATGGAACAGTGATTGTTCCATCCAACCCTACCCTATCAGATTGGTATCAGAGAAAGTTAAAGATTTGAGATAGAATCTTGTATGTCAAACCTTGAATCCAGTGGTATCACAATCATGGTGACAAACATTGAGTTGGAAAAGAAGGTCGAAGATCAGGAGGAAGATAATAGGAGATTGAGAGAAAGATTGGCACAACTTGAGGAAGCATTGAGCAATGTGCAGGTCAAGGTCGATGAGGTCAGTGATAGATTGGAGGGCAGGGAACCAAAGAGTGAAGAAGTTGCAGAGGAAGACAACACCCCTGAACCTAACCCTATTCTTCAAGAGGAGCCTTTCTTGAAGGCATTGAAAGCTTTGAGTGGGAAAGCACTTGAAGGCATACCACTATTTAGTGGAAAATTGGAAGTTGATCTAGTCATAGACTGGATAGAAGGTATGGAGAACCATTTTGAATGTGATGGAGTCACTAAAGCACATAAGGTGAAGGTGGCCAAGTCTATATTGAGAGGATCTTCCTTGACATGGTGGAAATTCATTCAGACAGAGAGGGAAAAGGAAGGCAAGAAGCCTATTTCAACTTGGAAAGGTATGGTGGCAAAAGTGAGAGAAGCATACATGCCAAACGATTATGAGATTCAGTTGCATAAGAAGAGACAAAGCTTGAGGCAAAGAGACCAAGATGTGAACACTTACACTAAGGAGTTTCAAAAACTTTGTATGAGGTCCAATGTTTCAAAAGATGAAGTCTCAAGGTGGCTAGGTATCTTAACGGCTTGAAGTGGAACATCCAAGAGGAGATGACTCTTCTAAGTCCTAAGATAGTACACCAATGATACCAATTAGCTATTAAGATTGAGGAAAGAAGCAAGAGGAAACATGATCAGGCTTCTAAGAGTAGAGGCAAAGGCAGAGATCAAAGAGATCAAAGAGGACAGAGAGGTGGCTACCAAGGTAGAGGAATTGAGCAAAGAAACCAAGGAGAGTCTAAACTCACTGAGCGTGGGAGTGAAACACCTTCTAGAGGAGGTTATGGAAGAGGTAGAGGTTCTCAAGGAGGATCAAATAGAGGAAGAGGAGCAAGCAGGAGCAATTCATATTTTGCTACTATGAAATGTTACCATTGTGGTCAAGTAGGACATCCAGCTTATAGGTGCCCGGAGAAAGAATCTTCATCAAATACTGAGAAGAGAGTGGCATATGCTCAAGAGGACACCATGAGTACTAAATCACTAGAGGACAGTCACATTGAATCTAAAATGGGGGAGAATGTTTAGGAGAATTTTGATCAGACAACCGGTCAAGGAAGAGCCAAAACAGAGAAGAGCTTTATTTAGAGTGAGATGCAAAATACTTGGGAAAATATGTAAGGTTATTGTGGATTCAGGTTCAATAGATAAAATCATCTCAAAAGAGGCAGTAAGGAAGTTGAAATTGGAGAAGGTACCCCACACTAACCCCTACAAAGTAACATGGTTAAACAAAGGGCAGAGTGTTCTTGTTAATGAGCAAGTAATAGTGGATTTTTCCATTGGAGGGTACAAGGATAAGTTGATTTGTGATGTGTTACCCATGGATGCATGCCATCTACTATTGGGCAGACCATGGCAGTATGATAGAAGTTCCATTTATGATGGGAAAGAGAACACCATTTCTTTCAAAAAGGATGGGAAAACATTTAAATTGTAGTCACTATCAGAAGAGGAAGAAGGATAGTCAAAGACACCTAGTGTCTTGTTAAGCAGTGGGAAAGAATTCCTTAACAACCTACATCAAGGGAGTGAAGGATATGTGATCATGTTGCAATCCAAAGAAGAAGAAAAGACTGAGAAAATAGTCATACCCGAAGCAGTCTAGAAGTTGCTTGAGAAGTATAAGGACATAGTGAGTGATGGTGCACCTACAACTTTACCTCCAAAAAGAGCCATTAGTCATTAGATTGAATTCATACCTAGAGCTTCATTTCCTAACAAAGCAGCTTATAATCTTACACTGGATCAGAATCTAGAGGTAGCTAGACAAGTGCAAGAGTTATTGGATCAAGGATTGATTAGGAAGAGCATCAGCCCATGTGCAGTGCTAGTGGTCTTTGCAATTGAGAAGGGAGGCAAGTGGAGATTATGCACTGATTCTAGAGCAATAAATAGAATCACAATTAGGTATAGGTTCCCTATTCCTAGGATTGAAGACTTGATGGATTGTCTTGGAGGAGCTCAGTACTTCACCAAGTTGGATCTCAAGAGCGGATACCATCAGATCAGAATCAAGGATGGAGATGAGTGGAAGACAACCTTTAAGACAATAGATGGCTTGTATGAGTGGAGATTTATGCCATTTGGCCTCTCTAATGCCCCTAGCACATTCATGAGGCTCATGAATAAAATTCTCAAAGACTTTACAGGGATATTTGTGGTGGTATATCTTGATGATATACTCATATTTAGCAAGACAGTAGAAGAACACCTAAAGCATGTGGAGTTGGTTCTTAGAAGATTGCAAGAAGAGAAGTTGGCCATCAACCTAGAGAAGTGTGAGTTCTTCAAACAAGAGCTTGTATATTTTGGTTTTCTAGTGTCCCAAGGATCATTGAAGATGGATCCAAGCAAGGTGGAAGCTATCCTAAATTGGCCTACACCAACCATAGGGACATAGGTAAGAAGTTTCCATGGATTGGCTCAATTTTATAGGAAATTCATAAGACACTTTAGTGGCATATGTGCACCCATCCTAGATACAATCAAAGGTGGTTTGAAGACTAAGTTTAAGTGGACTCAAGAAGTTGAGAAAGGTTTTGAGAAACTGAAACAAGAAGTGGCAACTCAACCTATTCTCTTATTACCAAGCTTTGACAAGTTGTTTACTATGGAGTGTGATGCTAGTGGAGTTGCAGTAGGATGAGTGCTAAGTCAAGAAGGCAGGCCCATAGCTTTTTTTAGTGAAAATATCAATGAAGCTAAGAAGAAGTATTCTACCTATGACCTAGAACTTTATGCTTTGGTTCAGTCACTTAGGAAGTGGAGGCATTACCTTCTACCCAAGGAGTTTGTAGTCTTTACTAACAATCAGGCACTTAGTTATATCAACACCGAAGAGAAGTTGAGTAATAGACATTTGAAATGGATGGAGTACATCCAAGCTTTTAATTTCACCATCAAGCACAAGAAGGGACAATTGAACAAGGTAGCAGATGCACTGATTAGAATATTGCTGATAGTACAAGAGATACAGATCAAGAGCATTGGAATAGAGAGTTTCAAGGATCTCTATGGGGAGGATGAAGATTTCTTAGAGGCCCACAAGGTATGTTTTGACTTTGAGAATCATTTTCATAGCCAATACACAGAGTATACATTGCAAAGTGGATTGTTGTTTAAAGGGAATCAGCTATGTGTTCCAAAAGGATCAATGAGAGAAAACCTCATCCAAGAAAAGCATAATGGTAGTCTTAGTGGACATTTTGGCATCAACAAGACATTAGAACTAGTGTAAAGGTTCTACTATTGGCCTAAGTTGTCAAGAGATGTCAGGAGGTATGTGGAGCAATGTGTAGTGTGTATGAAAGCTAAGGGAGGAGCTAGTAATGCTGGTCTATATCAACCCCTAGTTATTCCTAATAGACCATGGGAGTGTGTTAGCATGGACTTTGTGGTAGGACTCCCTAAGACCAAGATAGGGTTTGATAGTGTCTATATGGTGGTAGATAGATTCAGTAAGATGAGTCACTTTATCCTTTGCAAAACCACTAATGATGCTAGCTATATAGCTCACCTTTTCTTCAATGAAGTTGTAAGGATCCATGGATTGCCTTTGAGCATTGTTTCAGATAGGGATGTGAAGTTCACGAGTTACTTTTGGAAGACTCTATGGAGCAGATTAGGTACCAACTTGTCTTTTGGATCAGCTTACCATCCTCAGACCGATGGTCAAACAGAGGTGGTTAACAGGGTGTTAGGTAACCTTCTAAGGTGCCTAACCAAAGAGTATGGATAGACATGGGACATGCTTATCTCATAGGCTGAGTATGCTTATAATGACAGTGTGAATCGGACCACAGGGAAGAGTCCTTTTGAGATTGTGTATGGAATGCACCCAGGAGGTATATGTGAGCTCAAGGATCTAGGAGCTATGGAACATAGGAGTGGAAATGCAGAGGACTTCACTCAAACCATGAAAGAGATTTAGGAGTAGGTAAAGAAGATAGTCACCGAGGCTACTCAAAAGTTGAAAGACAAGGTAGATATGTCAAGAAAAGATTTGAAATTTGTAGTAGGAGACTATTTCATGGTCCACCTTAACAAATCCAGGTTGCAGAAGGGTACATCAACCAAATTAAAGATGAAAAAAGTGGGACCATGCAAGGTGTTAGCCAAGTATGGGAAGAATGCATACAAGGTGCAGTTACCTGCAGATTTAGGGATTTCACCAGTGTTCAATGTAGCTGATTTGATTAGGTATAAGGGATCAGTCAATGACATGGATCAGAACAAGAGGGAGATATTCAAGGATGTAAGTAACATAACTTTACCTCCTAAGGACAAGATACAAGCTGAGAGGGTCTTGGAGACAAGAGTAAGGAAGTCTACAAGGCATAGAGTGTACATGGAGCACCTCATCAAGTGGATGAAAAAACATGAATCTGAGGCTACATGGGTGGATGAAGCTCAGTTTAAGAAGAAGGGAATTGACCCATCTCTAATCTCTCCCCACATTCCTTAATGTTTGTGTAGAGGAGGAGAATGGTGCAGGAGCACCCCATGGTTCATCTAGGAAGGTTGTCTAGAAGGTTGTTAATTGGTAATTTGTCTTAGAAAAAGGTAGAATTCTCTTTCTAATTCTTGAGTTTGTGCCTTAGAGGCATTTGGGAACATGCCATGTGTTAGTGAAGGTCATGTTGACCATGTGTTAGATTGTGGTTTGGCTATAAGGATGGTTGAATAGCTTTGTAGACCTTCCTAGGTGTTAGTTTCTTTAAAATTTGACAAATAAGGCCTATTGGAAAACACACAAGTGGCCATGGAGTAGTTAGGATCGAGCTCAACTATTTTAGAAAATTTTTTAAGGTGTTTCCCGACCTAAATTGAGGGTTCGAAGCTTTTGTATTGTTGGAAGTTCATGAATACTAGTGTGGACAGTGAGAAGAATATGTAATTTCTATGTTTGCTTTGAATTTGTGTGATCAGGGGCGATCATGGCTCTGTAAATTGTTATAGATTGTAGTGTAGCTATGTATTAAATCTTTGTGTGGTAGTAACTAGTGAGTGTGTTCAATTTTCAGGCGTGCTTTGAAGTTAGTTTGCTTTTTGTAAGTTGTTGTTCTGACTGGCAGATTGTAAATAATCGAGTTTTAGGTTACATTCCCACTATACTTTGTGTATGGGCCCTTGGGAACTATGACTAGGCTCCATGTCTGTAAATAGGTTAGAGTTAGGAGGGGTTAGGAGTTAGGGAATCATGGAGAAAGTCTTCTCCTAGGCGAGCTTGATAGTGCCCGACTAGGAAAGATAGGAAGTGCAAAGCACTTGGTTTGTAGGGGTGACCTTTCCCTATCAAGTCATGTGGTGGAGAGGCAAATAGATGCCTTGCAAAGGCTTGGAATGAAGGAGGAGGCTTCACCAATCCATTTGAATGGAGAGCAAGCTAACAGTTCACTGTGTGGTCAGGAAATGGCTTGAAAAGGGCCTAAATTGCTAAATGGAGGGTTATGGATATGTATGGTCAGATGAGGAAGGAGACCTCTAGAATCTTTGAGGGATAGACACCAGGACCAAGAATCCTAAGAGAAGAACCTGCATTCTTTGGAGAACTATAGGCTTCTAACCTGATTTCTCAGAGTTGGAGACCTCATAGGGGCTCTTGGCTAGTAGTCTTTTTAACACTAAATGAGGGTTTGGTGAGAGCGATGGCCAAAGGAAGTAAGGTGGACTCCCTACAACCATATTGGAATGATGTGAACCTATTAGAAGCATTCCCACACCCTTGCAAAGATAAAATTGAGTGTTGAGTTTGGGTTATCCTTTAGGGAAGATTAAGGGCTAAGGAAGAGTTAAAGGTATTGCACCAAGATTGACTTGGTAGGTTGGAATTGAGATAGTAGCGGGGTTGGCTAGGAGAACCAGGGGTACCTAAACATGACGAAGGTCCTAAAGGTTAAGGTGGTTAAGACACCAAGGAGATCTTGCTAGTAGAGATCCAGAGCATGTAACAATGATTGTTCCATCCAACCCTACCCTATCACACCACTTTTTGACCCAGATAAAATTATTTTGGTAATTACTTTTGAAGAAAGAGAGCTAACAACATGAAGATTGATGAGGAATTTTTTTGTAATTTTATTTGTTGAATTTTTATTGGCCTTAATTATTGTTTTTAAAAATCAACATGTACAGACAACATAATTTGACCTAAACTAACATTTTTTTAATCTTGTTTTTTTCATTTTGTAAAGAATTGTCTGAAGATTGATGTCATATATATTTTTTAACCAGAAACTTAATAATGAAAAAGTTATAAGAAACAAAAAAAAGTCTAATATTTCAAGTTTAAGGATTAGTTTGCTTAGAGATTAATTTAAAAATAACAAATATAATCTAATCTTAATAAAAATTATATATTTGGAAACTATAAATTGTGTTCTCTAATGAGTTTTAATTTCATATATTGATTAAAAAAAAAGTCCATCAACCATATTTCCAAAGTTGGACATTCTTCTTCAATCTTTCTTAATTTTTTGGTTGCAGATCAAAGGCTAAGGGTTGGGTTACCATGCATATTCTGAGCCTAAATCCAAATTAAAAAACATCTCTTGTGAGTTTCAAACCCTTTAGAAAAAGTACCCACTTCAAAATGGGTACCTATTTTCAAAAATGAATGGGTATTTGTTTTAAAGCTGAAAAAATGACACTTCCCTTGAATGTGGACCAACTTCTTGCACTTACCCATGTAGACCAAAATACCATGACTCTATCTAATAGTACTTTGTGAATACCTTGCAAAACTTCTACAACTTATCTCTAAGTGTGGTACACCAAACTAGTAAGATATTACTATAAATATGTTAGAAACAAATTGGAACACATGTACCAACTTCCACATCACACATAGATATCAGACAAAACACCATTCGTTCTCATACTACACTATTGACTTGCACTAGATGATATCACTATCTCGAGAGCATATACCATCTTTAACACATAGTTTTGGCATCAATGGCAGAACATATTGAGTTAATATCAATGAAAAAACATATTGCCAATATAAACCCCTTCCACCAACCTATCTTCAAAATTCTTATGTCATTTTATCTATCTACATTAGCATGGAAGAAAGAAATACATATACCTAAAATATATAATTCAATACCTCATTAATCCTAATGTTTTATGGATACCAAGCATGAATGATAGAGGTAAAAATTATATTTCCCAACCTAGCAATTTTCTTTAACTCTATATAAACCAATTTTTGCAACACACTTATACTAATTTCATCAACTAAATTACACATTCATACATTCATCTCACTTCCACCCCTCCTATAATATATATCAACCTTCTATAATATTTGCTTCCATATATTAAAATTTTAGGTTTTTTGGATATTCAACTAATAGCTCCTCATTAAAGAATAATTTATGAGTCTATTATTTTATTTTCTTCTATCAACATACTCACTAGCATCTATGATGACCATTTCTACATACCTACCTAAGCTACCCAAAAAAATATTCTCATTGCTTTGGTTGACCTAGTTAGCATTGTGAATGTAGTGATAGAATAATTCTAATACACTGACCAATTTCATAAAGATGGGAATAATCCTTTTAGTATCTTTATTTAAATTAATGATTACTTCTCCATTTTCTAAAAATGGTTTTGATTACCATTTTATTGAGGTGAGACCAAAGATCCTATACTTATCCTTCAACTATTTCTAGCCTACTCCTTTTGGCCTCCGCTGACCTCCAGTTGAATTCATATTTTACCTCAATTAGAAATATAAGACACGTCTAAATTCCTCCACTATTTCTTTATTAGTTCCACCTCCACCTCAAGTGGTTGTTGCACCTATATTTTTTTCTTCAATTCCTCTCCCTATCCTACCAATAGTTCAATAAGTACAATTCCTTTAAAATGATCCCCCACCTTAATTATCTACATCTTAATCTTGCATTCAAAGTAACCAATTTAAGCTATATTATGTAGATTTTTACATCATAACACTAATCATGCTCTTATTGATGCACCACAACCTCATCCTTTTATTATTTTGCCTTCTTTAACATCCCGGGATCTTGACAAAATGAAACTATAGAGAATTTAGGTATTTTTTAGCTCCTTCTATTGACCATCCTCTTCTTCAATAGATCTGTAACTACCCACCTTTTTCTAGGTTTCTTGACCTACTAAATGTGAGTATTTTTCAAACATTGCTATTTTATTCATTTTCCTACTCACCTTTGTTTTTTGGGTTTTTTTAATATATTTTTTTTCCACCCTTGATATTGATATGATACATGTCCACATGACAAATTTAAACAAGAATGTTATCCTAACCCAAGTTTTTATTGACTTAGGCCTAACCCTATTTTACTATATCTAAGCCTTATAAGTTTGTTTCCCCCTAGTGTGGAGGAAATTTCTCCATACCAATCTCCCTTTTCTATTCTTTGTATTATTTTTCTCAATTTTACAGAGTATGCATTTGTTCTATATCCTAAAACTAACTCACCAACCTTTCTTTAGATAATAATATTTTTGATTCATGTGATATTTTGGCATTATATTCATTCATCACATAGTTATTGATACTTTACAATAAGATAGATCTATCATAGACTATCTTAATCCTCCTACTATTTTACATCTTATTGATAAATATTTTATTCATGTTATTCTTGTGATTGTTACAAAATATTCTGGCCCTAAATTTTGAATTGATTCTTGCTATGAATAGGATTTTTTTAGGGACTAATAGTACCAAGAGTGGCACTTCCATTCAATTTGTCTGTGGGTGTTTAGTTCACATGTTATTTTCTTTGTGTTATTATGTATTATTATATCCTACCTTTTATTGATTATTTGGTCCTTGTAGAGGAACCATGCTACCCTAGTAGGTACATGGATATAGGAGAAAAAAATAGTTGTAATATTCCCCTATTATTATCTACATTATTTCTATTTTCCATATATTTTTCTTTCTTGACATTTTAGTGATGATGCTAAAAATTCATAGATTTGTCTCTTCCTTTCTTACCCATTTTTTTCTTGATTTTCATTTTGTGCTACTATTCATCTATATATATATTTCTACATGCAAGGGGGAGGATAATAGTTCACACATTCCCTAATTATTACTCAAGTAGGTATATATACTAACCCCAAGAATCTACATCGCTTTCTATGATTTAATGCAAAGTTGATTGTTTCTATGTGAGATTGTATTTTCTTCTCATGTCTTGATGCTATTCCATGAACATAATTTTAGTTGTGTTATTCTAGAAACATTACCTTTTATGCCTCTCCTTAGGGACATATTTTACTTTTTGGTGACTTGAAATAACATATTTATTTATATACGCTTCTTAGAGACCTATTATGGTTCTCCCCTTTTCTGCCTTAAAAGCAACTATATCCTATCAAAATATAAAATAAAATATCAAAGAGAGTATCCTCGTTGTTGTTAACTACCTAGTGATGATGTTTTACCTTAACCCACCAAGTAGCTTTTTTTACACGTTGGAGTTGAAATAGAAGATGTTAGGAACTTTGTAACCAATTAGGAAAGAGAAAAGCATATTTTCACCAAAATACTACTCCTTTATAAATAATTTATTGTTCACAAATATTTCTTACTAATTTTAAAAATATTTTTATTACAATTTATTGGAAAAATATTTTTATGTAGGTAAAGTGTGCTTACAACTCATTTAGATAAGGGATAGAAAAAATATTTCCCAATATATTGTGAATAAGGGAGAGATGTGTCATTAATAAAAAATGAAGAGGTGGGTTTGAAAACCCCATCGATTTTTGAGAAACTAAAAAAACATTCAAAGAGAATATTAAACCTTTGAAGCCATGGTTTAAGACCCAGATATTGTTCATGCAAAAATCATTCACATCCCTTCATACAATTTTCCTATTAGAGGTAAATTCAAATCTAGAGAGAAACTTGTTTTTGCAGATACACAAATAGTGACTCAAACATTAACCAATGGCTTATAGTGAAGTGATAACCATTAATATTTTTTTACCAAACTAGGTAAGAAGCTATGAAATTTGAAAATAAGGTAACTTTTTTAAGCGTTTATACCATTTCCTCCATTGAGTTGCTGAAATCTATAGTCAACATATTCTCCTCAACACTTGCAATATGACTTGATGCTTCTAGATCTTACTAAATCAAACCCATCATGATATCCACAAAGACTTTGGGAGAATTGGAATGATCAAGATCCTTGTAGCAATTGAAAGTGTCATTTTGTCCTTGAAGTATTATAAATTTTAGACCAATCAAGAAAAAGGAGCACACATTTAGGGACACAAGGATCAATGGATGTCTTAAATCTTTGAAGTTGTTTGTTTCCTTATTGTCATCTTAGAAGCCTCTACCATATGAGATTAACTCACAATATAGTCTATTATCCATTTGCCACGACAATTTGTAAAACTAGATGTTGAGTCACTTGAGAATGTAATATTTTGTAAAAAGATTTGAGAACTTTTAAGAACAAACTCAAGAAATATAGAAAAAACAGTATCAATAAATAAATAAAATGAAAAAATATAATAAAATAAAATATTTTAAAATATAATAAGTTGTCATTTTTTTTAAATTGTAAAGCATAATATTACATAAAAAAATCCCATCAATATTTATACAACAATTTAATAAAATGGATTGTTTAAAAAAAACATATTTCAAACTTTATAAAATACGACAAATTTAATTTTATTAAAAATATTACCAAATATTTGTGCTTTTATTCCATGAGATAATGGAATGGGAAAAATAGGATCTAAACATATTTGGTAAGTACGTATTCATCTTTTAAAAAATTGAATTGAATTCAGTTGGCAGGTCAAGTTAGATTTACGTAGCTGTCAATTTGACAAGTGGAGGGGACGAAGCATTAATTCTGGAGTGCTATTTACGAATTCAGACAGAGTCAGCGCGCTGGACAAATGTCGATGTGAGAAATTTGTCATGTTCAAAGTTGGTTATAAGTCAATATTAATTTTATTACTAGTGCTTGCATCCCAGCTGAGGTGCAATGGTTACGCCGATAGCAAAATATCATCGCATGGAAGTTTCTGTTTGAATATGGACAAAACAAAATTTCATTTACACCAATTATTAGTGCAATACAAAAAGTATTTTATGAGCATTCGAAATCAGAACCTAAAGAGGTTGGTTATGTAGAATAGAATTGTTGGTGGTTGACAGTGATGATGTATGTTAAATGCCATTTTTCTTCAAGACCTATAAAATACGAGCAGTGGAATTGGTAGTTGTGGCATTTTTTTTCTTGAATGGTACAATAGTTTATATGTATTCAGTGTATAGGAGTACTATTAATAGGAAACAAACATACCATAAGAGATTGAATATGAGCTAGTTGTTGATGACGTGAATGCTTATGGCTGATATGTCTGCTTGTAGGTGATTTTTGTCATGCTTTGGATCAAGTATCTGTAGAATAGAAATTTGTATTTAATGTGGAAATGATGATTCGAAAATAGTAGGGAGAGATGTGAAGGAGAAAGGGACATGAGTTGTGTACCTATACTTGTTGGAGACAGTTGATGTAATTGAGCCTCCTCTTCTCTCCTTAAAGCTATGTATGGATTGTTCTGCATTTTGGAGTATCTTTCCAAAGTGAACGTTGGCTGGATGCGAAGGCCCTCCAATGATTTTCCTCTAGAGATAGCTGTAAATGTTAGTCCTTGCCTTTCTATTTTTCCAATGTCGATTGTTGCTTTCTTTAGTGTTAGGCCTTGGGATTTGTGTATGGTAATCGCCCATGCCATTGTAATTGGAACTATCTTTGGCTACCGAATGCTACGGGTATTATTGGGACACTTGTGGGGCAGCTTCATTCCATGGTGGCCCGCTATAATTATCGATCCTTGCTACAACATAGAGTGGTAATTATGGCGGTTTCGATCCAGGGTTGTAAACAATCTGTATAACTTCACTCAGTGCTCCATTGACAAGTCCAACTTGCGTCCATATGTTGGTTGTGAGCATGATACGTTGTCTTATACAAAGCAATACGTGTTTTTCAAGTTGTTCATCAGTAGCTACATTATCTGCTCCAGTTTTGGTGTTTGTTGTAGTACTAATTGCAACTGGTCGGTTCAACAATTTTAACATTCTTCTATTGTGCATTCTTACTAAATCATTTGTAGCAAATAGGTGCATTGAATTTTCAAATTGTTCTTTTTCATTCGAGGTGAGCTGCTTGTTTGTGCGAGTCATTAGAAGTTGCCAATCCTCTTGTGTTGCTTCTGCATTTCGTATGTTTTGCAACATTTGACGAAATTGTCTTTGTGTTGGAGTCTCACCCTATTGACGAAATATTGTTTCTAAGGTGATAATGGTTGTGAATTGGTGCCAAAGTGTTCTTGCAGTTGAGTGTGATGTGTAAACAGGTCTATCCATCACAGGCAGTAGCTGGGCAAGGTCACCAATCAAGATTACTAAAACCCCACCAAATTATAGGTGTTGTTGGTGCGGGAAGGCCTCACGTAGCGTTGCATCAATTTTCAATAGTAATTTTGGCCCTATGAAGCTCATCTCATCAATCAAAATATATCTTATGTGTTTCATCTCTTCTTGGAATGTTGTTAATGCTTGGCCTTGCAATGGGTGCATTTCTTTGATAGGAATCCGGAGCGTTGAATGTATAGTTGATGCATTTATATTAAATGCAACAACCCCTATAGGAGCTAATGCAAGCAATTGGCTTCTTTGTTGTAGAGTAGTACTCTCAAGTGCTTTTCTTATGCGAGCAATCAAGTAGGATTTTCCTGTACCTACTATTCCTTGTATGATCATGTGCAATGGTTTATTTGAGAGATGGTTGTTGTGGTCAATAATATTTGTGAATGCTAGTTTTCATTTGGTTGAAAGGGTATAGTCTAGTACATTTAACTACCTTGGAGCGTGGTCTTCCTAGTTGCATGTTTTTTTCATGCATATGAATTGTGTAGCATTGTCATGGAGGTCATGTGGCACTGTATGTTGATCCCATATATTGTTTCTATCAAACTCACATCTGCCAAGCATCTCAAGTTCATTTATGCTGACATTGTTTGATGGGCCGATTTGTGAAAATAATTCCCATTCATTCATTTATATTATGTCCCTTGTGTCCATCTCTATTTCATTGTCTAATTCTTCACAATCGATGCTCTGCTCCAATTGGGGGGTGTGAGGTACATGCCATACATCATATTTGGATGCACTCATTTGCTTCCAATTTTCTATAATTGTATCCTTAGTAATTCCTATGTCGATTTCCAAGCTTCGGAAATGTTTGTACAGTAGTAAATTGCTCTAGTAGAATGTTTCAAGATGGTCGGAGTCCTCCTCTGGGATGATATAGAACTTTGGGAAAACATTGACAATGGCTTTGACATTTCTTTCTTTCCACTTGCAACCCTTGCGACTTGTAGAATAAGAGAAAGAGCGTGCTGACTCGAGTAGGATTATTGTCTCCAATTCTAGAGGGTGATTGATGTAGGAATGAAGGTAGGTACGTTGAAGGTGTCTTTCATCTGGTCTTCTTGTTACTCGGTGGAACATCTTCCGACCTACATTTAAAGATGTAAAAGGTCAATTACAAACAACAAGTGGCAATTTCTGCAACATATGGCATGTTTCTTCTGCTCCTATATCATCCTTCGCCATAATCTCTGCCATGAATTTCCAATATGCTATGAGGGACGGGTCATCTCCTTTTTGGGATGCAAAAATTCTTGCTAACATATCAGTACAAGTCTTAGATGTTCTCTCTCCTTTTGATGCATATTTGGCAATGTATTTAAGTACAAGTGCTTGCGAGATGACAGGTTGGCAATCTATGTTGGCCCTCCATATTGAAATCATTGCTGGGTTGTGTATGTTTAGCCTATCATCATTCCTTCCAGGTTCATATTGTTTTTTCCCAATGTTGTCACATGATAAGGTAGACATAAATTGTTCTTTCCATGGAGCTTTGTATCAACACTCCATCTTTTTCCTCTTCTTACATAAGCATGTTCCCTCTCTGCATTTTGTATGCCTTTGGACTTGATTGATTATCTTTGCTTAGTCATGAGAGGGATCTATTGCAAATATCTTGGTTGTGTTTAACAAGCAAGGATCGTCCAATGAAGATCGGTAAACGGTGTTGTTTTTGCATGATGCATTGTGAGGATTCCAAGCACTGACATACTTGTCAAAGTATGTTCTTACATGTTCAACTTCAGCATTGTTCTGCCAATCAAGGTTATCCATGTTTGGTGTATTTTTGAGCCAAAGGAATTCATGGATGTGTGCAGTGCCCCGATGCTGCCATTCATATCTATACCAGTAATATTTTCAGTGAGGAGTTTTTCAATGACTTCTTCACGAAAGGCTATGAAGTAGTGAAGCAAGTATAGTGATGTTGTGTGGGGGTTGTTGATTACATTATCCAGGCGTTGATTATTTGTTTGCATTTCCAGGGCTATGTCATTAGAGATCAAACATTGGAGGTCTGGCCACTTTGTGTCTGCTGCATTTAATGTGAAGAAAACAGTGGGAGACCCAATTTCGTTGATCATATTTGTTAGTTCACAATGATGCTTGTTCTAGTACGGTCTTGTGCCCCGCATTGAAGATCCAAAGTGCATGAGCTCATTAGATAATTGTGTATCAGGGAGATTTTTGAGATGTGCTCTGAGGTTTTCAATAGTGGTTGGCATGTTCTCTTCTACGTTTTGTTTAATGAAAACTACTATGATACCCTGGCTACGATGTTGCATCATAAGGTTAAAGATGAAATATCAGAACCTTGGATGCCTTCCAAACCTTTGGTCATGAAATCTCATCAAGTGGAGTGCATACTCATGTATGTGGACTTCCCTAATTCATGGTTGCATTTGTAGAGTAGTTCCATTTGGAAACAGTGTCGGAAATGCCATAACGAACAAACCCTCAGTATTGTATTCATTTATTGGAGATGAGTTTATTTCAGGCCAATTAATAATGTTGTTTTTGTTGTCCTAAAGGTCCAATGTTTTCTTAATAATTTCTAATTCATGACATCTGTTTGGCAATCTGGCCATAAATGATGATGTATTTACTGTAATACTTGAAATATCATTTCCATCATAGTCACTTTCATTACCTGGAACCACTATGTCTTCGTTAGTTTCAATTATGTGGAGCATATTTGATATATCTATTCTTGCTTCTGGGAATTGGTCCAAGTGGTCAAAATTTATTGCAACATCTTTATAGTATGGGTCATATTTGAGTTTGTATTGCAATGCATTTTTGATATGGCTTCTACTTACATAAAAATCATAATAGTGTCCCTCTGTATGGAGTCTCCATACTATGAGCACGTCCAAGTCTTGTATTCTTCATGGAAGAACATGTGCAATGTGATTTATATCTTGTGGGAAGCAAATTATGTGACTGCTATATTTATATTGGCCTCCAAGAGTGCGGGTTACTTGTAGCACTGGGTTGACCTTGGCAATGAGCATTTCTTCCACTTAGGTTAGTCTTTTCGAGACTGTAGGTTGTTCTCCTGGGTCAATGTTTTTGAGTGTGGAGAATCGAGGTATGTCTCTCTCGGCAAGGAATCTTTTACAACTAGCATGAGTATCAGATGAATGTAAGAGCATGCCTGGGTAACATTCCTTACATATAGTGCATGTTTTCCGATTGGAAAGGGCATCTATTCTTTGACAAAATATTTTCATTATTGCTATGAAGTGAGCATTTTTATTGAATGGTGCTCCATGTGCCATGTATTGTTGTGTTTGCATGCATTGACATTGTGATGTTTGTTCATGTTGAGCATAATAATCTTGACTTCTCTCACAATGTTGTTGGCTCTGGACTTCTATTTCCTATGAGATGGTTTGACTTTGTTGGAATCTTCTTATGTTCCTTCGAGTAGCTATCTCTTCTCTATGGCGAGCATAGTAAACCCGATTTCTTTCTCGTCTTAGTTGTCTTCGAATCTCTGTTTGATGCGGGCCGACTCCACTGTTTCCTATGGAGGGCTCTGCCATTTGTGGGTCTAGAAATGTTAAGTTAAATTAATAACACAACACATTGTAAAGGAAATAAACAAGTAGTTATTGCATAAATTTGACACCAATGAAGCTAGTAATGTTTGATGAAGTGCAATCTACATATCTATAAATACAGAAACACATTTACATACTAGTATCGATATTATATTCCAGTGTACTTGGCACATCTTCTATACAAGGACTAAAGGAACACCAATGTAACCAAGGAGATGAAAAAGATGCATTGTAATTGTAAATATAGAGGTATTCCCTAGTGGGTCACAAGTATCATTTGTAGTGTGTAAATTCTAGGCATAACTAGTAATAACAATGGAACACAAGTTGATAGAAAAAGTCAAATGTGCATATGTAGATGCAAAAAAAAACATATATATACATATACATTATTACATCAATCATTTGTAGATTTAACTATATAGAACATGATTGTTTTTGGCACATATTTTCCAGATTAAGTCATGATCTACGTATTTTTCTCTAGAAGAAGAGATTTACATACTACACTTGTAAAGAGAGCATGAAGGTATTTTAGGGTTCATAGTATAGCTAAGAAGTTTCAATGCTCTGAACTTCTAGATCTAGTGTGTCGGTGCAATCCACGGAGGGAGCAACCTTTTCATGACACATTTCCTAGATAGTTTTGACCAAGAAGCTACTTTCTTCAGTGTAATCCACTTGTTTGACCTTGGCAATAGTTGTTTTCAAACGTTGTTCACCATTGTACATGTCAACATTACAACAAATTGTTAAAAGGTATTGCTTGTTCAATACATCTCTAATCACCTCCTCAATAGTTCGCTTAGCAGTTTGATCAAATTGTAGGTTGTATAGTTTGTCTGCAGGCATGGCCAGTAGTTTTGTAGCCCCTTCATCAAATGCAACTACCCATATCATATTTTTGTGGTCCTGCAACTTGACTTGGAGTATATACCTATTGTCACAGTTGGCAAGTATTGCATTGCATTTTACACAAAACCACTTTCCATCATCTATTTGGGATAGTCTTTTTTTGCAAGGCTTGTTGTTTGCTCAAGAAGGGCAAGCTGGATAGTAGAACGAGTCCATTTTTATGAAGTGGGTTGTTTCTAATAGTATGAATTGTAGAGGTTGTGTTGTATCTAGAGCTTTTTGCTACATGCCACTGCTCGTCATTCTTCTAGGAAGTGGAGATGTCTGGAAGGAGTTAGTTGATGAATATTGAATGCCAATGTCATTTTCTTTGAACCAAGTTTTAATCTTCTCTGCCTCCTCTATTTTAGGGTCTATCAATATTTTTGTAGTCGAAGAGGTGCTAATCACCTTGCAATTGAATTTAGAGACATGCCCATTTCTAATAGCGAGAGTCGTTGATTCATGTAGGAGGTACTTCTCTTGGAGTTGTGAACCCTCTTTTTTGGCTGATGGTCCCCATAAAGTAACATTTATAGTTGTGTTGGTGATGTCTACTATCATTATAGTATGCCTTGCAACCTCTGTCCCATCTCTTCTTCTGATTGTGGAGCATGGTTGTACACAAATGACTATTCCAATGGCATCAATGTTTGAGCCAATTCTTTTGCTTAAAATTTCATTGAGTGATGTGAATGAGTAATGGTCTTTCAGGATGGATTGGCCATCTACACACAAGCTAATCCTTGAATCAGCCTGTAGAGAAATTTCCAGCCCACTATTAAGCTTGTTATAGACTCTATTAGCAGGACGTATCGATCCTCCAGATAATGTGTATGTTGCTCCGGCAGTGATTTTGTCATAATGGATGGTTGTTGCTTCATTAAAACACATCACACGTGTCTCTGTTCCTTCACAATCTATAATATCAAAGGTAAAGAGGTGACCACTTCCTTTGTTTGTGTTGTAGGTGCATATTTCATTCTTTATAGTTACATGACCTTTGATGGTCCACCTTGGTTGGAACGGGTTCAAGTTTTTGATAGGGGTGATTGCCAATGGGACATCCTTTCCTTGGTTTGGATTGATACCAAATAGCAGACGTTTGGGGGCTAACCTTCTAGTAAGACAAGGGTTATTTGAAGTTGAAGGTGAACCAAAGGATTCTTTTGTTGATTGATCAACTTGTTCAGGAACTTCTGGACATAGGAAAATTGGGTCCCAAACTATAGCATGCATTGTGAGAACAATGTCAAGCTCGACAACAACAATCCACCTAAATAATTTTTGCGAGAGTAAGTATAAGCAACAATATCTAAGTGGAGTGTAAGGCTCATTTATTTTATGTAAAAGAGTAATGGATATACAATCATACCATGTGGTGGTTGTTTGGGGGCAGCTGTAACATTTTAGGTGTACTATGGAGCCAAGTACGATCTTGCTAGAATCTATGTTGTCATTGTACCTAGATGGCAATGACGCCTTGTGCTTGTGCACATTGTCAGAGATGTCTAGCCTATATCATTTGGTATGTGCATGTTCAGTTCCAAAACTCAAGATTGCTATGACTTGGACATGGGGTTCCAAAGCCACATTTCCTTCATGCATCAATTTGATTGCATCTGCGGTTAATAATCTTGCCATGGTGCGGTCCAAGCAGAGAAATCTTGCAAAAGTGTATTGGATATAAGGAATTACAGGGTAAAGTGGGGGAAGAAAAGGAGCTTTCCATCGAAAAACACCAAATAGTTGCAAGTAATAACAAAGTAGGGAAATTAAACTATGAATGATATTTATTAATGTCCACCTCATTGTGGGACGTGAAGAAAGGGAAACAAGTACTCTATATGTAATTCATTTTGGGCTATACTCATTTTCGGCAATTGTGTACATGACATGTGTATAGTGTTTTTTTTTGTATTTGAAAGGTACATTTATACAGTTTTGAGTGTAATAGGTGAAAGATATAGGAAATTCAACACACAAGAAAATACATTTAGAAATATAAAGTGCAATATAATATTTTTGATGAATTTTTACAATGGAAGGGACCAAAAGATGAAGTAGCATATTTTGTGGTAGAGTATACAAGATATTGTATCCTAGCGAGCAAGCCAAAAGGAAGGTATTTGATGATTATAATTAGTTTTTTTCATTCTGTATGATGGCTTCTGTACATTTCAAAAGGGAAACCATTTTCTACAACACTGCAAAAAACAAGTACCAATTTAGAGCAAGCTATTTATAGTCTATTGTATGTCTGAAAGGAGCTTTAGGAAATCTTCCTTAAGCCTAGCTGAATTCCCCATGCGATAAAGTGCATCATATTTTAATGTTCGAAGGAAATCATAGTATGCATCCAAAACCATATATGTTGTACGAAATTTTTGGACCGCCTGCTGCACCATTTCAATGTCATGGTTTTGCACATGGCATGCATTAGCACATGTCTACTTAGCATCTTCAATAGTGTCGTCACAACCTTGCATGATTTTTTCCGCAAAGACTGCAATATTTCTCTGGTATATCCCACCCCAATTAACCGAAGTTGACTCTGATGGTGACAAAGGAGAAAAATCAAGCTTTGGTGCTGTAACATTCACCTCAGAGGACCTACTAGAGATGGTGATAATATCTGTGGGTGGGTGGACATTTTCCATTACCTATTGACTTATTTTTTATATGAGTTAGTTATTATACTTTTAATATAAGAATGTAGCACTTTTTAAGTATAATATTTGATTATTTTACCATAACAAACAATATTCCTCCTATTATATGTCGTACCATTTTTTTATAAGCACTGATGTACTCCTACTATGGCATGAGTATAACTTGTAGCTGTTTAAATTCCAAGGCCTCTTTCAATATATTGAGTTACTATATAAGCATTGTAATCATGTATATTAAATGCTAATTTGTATATATCATATCAAATATAATGATGCAAAATAGAATCAAAAGTAAATGTTAAGTAAAATTAAAGAAATATATATTTGTTAATTTGTACTATTAAATTGATAAATATCAACTTCGACTATATATTTAGTTATTTTAATAATTATTTTAAATTTAAAGAAAACATATATATTTTATTTTAACTAATAGGTGGAATGTTTCCATATTCTTTTAATAAATGGGGCAAATTCATTTTATCTTCCTAATTTTGAGCATAACTAATTCATTACTTTTTCGTTTTTCGATATATAGAAAGTAGTAAGAGTAGAGACACGCAAATGGAGAATTTGACTAAGCGATATATTTACATTAATATGTGAATTTGTACATTGAATACAAGTAAAGTTTGAAGGAATGGTAATTAAGTCTGAAAGATGTAGGATCATGGGAATAATCTGTATTTACCAATTAAATAGTAAACAAATACTAAATCTGAAACAAACATCTTAAATGGAATGAAGTATGAACTATTAAATGAACATACAAAAGTGTGAATGGCAATGTGAGTGTAATACCTTAGAGCCTACAGCCAAGTCGAACAAGAATATCACAAATTATCTGGAGCATATGACGTCCCAACACTTAGAAAGTAGTGCATGTAATTAAACTTGTTATAAATGTCAGTCGAACATCTATATAACTAACAACATTGTTCTATAACTTGACCAGATGCATGACAAATTACAATAACCAGAACAATAAATACAAGAAAAACTAATACCCACTTACAGAAATCAGCCCAAACAAACAATGGAAGATGATCAAAAGAGTCTATTGATAACAATGAATGCCTTTAGCTTTTGAATGGAAGATTGTATATTAATTGTTATATGTAATATATTGAAATTCGTCCCTTTTTGAAATTTACATATATCAAAGATTTTAATCAAACTTTGAAATTTTATTTGTTTACTCTGTTTTATAATACTATCATACAGATTTTTTCATTGTAAAATTAAAATATAGAATATTTTTACCTAATCTGAGCAATGAGCAAAGGATATAACTCTCTAATGGTAATATCAACAAAAATCCTCATTAAGAATCAAATTCAACTGCAATGCATGGTCTTCCATGAGTAAGGGATATGGTAAAATTATAATACTATAATACATATTTTTTCATTGTAAAACTAAAATATAGATTATTTTCATTGTAAAACTAAAATTGTTTCTCCTAAAATTGCTTATGTACTTCACTACCTTTCAATGCTTAATATACTTTTCAGCATGATCTAGTCTAACTCCTGGTTTTGACATGAATTTTTGAGAAAGGTTGTAGTCTGATAACTGAGGGAAATGTAATCTTCCAAAAGATAAAGAATGGGTTTAAATTATAAAAAGCATAGGACCAAGCTTCTGAAAGTTTATCTGTTACTTATTTGTGCTATAGGAGTGAACATATGTTGGAATTACATTTTAGCCCATTCATGCATACTATCACACCAGAGGTCTCCATTGATTTTGAATATGTTTCTACACCTCTTTAACTTTATTTGGTCAACCCTGTAGCTAAATCTCTATGTCAAAATAAACAATAAATATGTTTTATTGGGCATTGGTGCTAAGAAGTCATTCCCCCAATTTGGTTTACAATAAATTTATTCCTTATCCAAACATGCTTATAGACAAAAAAAAAAACTAAAGATCATATGCTAAAACTCTTTACTTTGATTTCTACAGCATTGCAATTTACAAGGCCTTGTATTCAGCCTTTGGAGAATTTGCAGCAGATCTTGTAGCTGCAATAGATCAGGTCAAATTAGATGCTTCCAAATAATCAAGAAGGGACTCCAAAGCTGCAAATCTAAATGTTGTCAATAGTAATATTCCTGCTCCAACTTCCAGCCTTGGCAAATTAACTACCCTATTTAAAGCTCAAGGACTCTCTACCAAGGACATTGTGACCTTTTTCATTAATTATGATTTTTTAAAATTTTTAAAATTTTAAATGTAAGTCATCTAAAATATCCTCTTTGTCCTCCATCAGTCTTAGATCTTCGGACTTAACACTTAGACTCTAGATTCTAACACTATATGAAGTAAAAAAGTCTGACTTTTCCAAATCACTTATTTTAACTATTCATCCAAAATGATAATCATAAGTTAGAGCTCTTTTTCTGATCCTCTGAAGAGGGGAGCTAATTAATCAAACTGAATCTCAACCGTTTTTCCAAATCTTATATATGAAGTGAACATGGTCAACATTTCTCAGTAATATTAAATAGATAAAACTAAAAATAAGGCCATTTTTTCTATATTCAAAATAAGTTTCATTTGCACAGAAAAATATTTGGACAAAAAGTCCTTGTAAACAAGTGAAACAAAGGTAAAAGTAATAATAAATTGGAAATGAGTACAATAAATGGAGGACAAATTATAGTAAACAAACTAGTAATTACAGGGAAAATGAATACCCACTTACACAAATCATCACAAAGGTAGTACAACCCAAGCATTTCCAACATACCTACTAAGGTAGTGGGAGCCATGGAAGAAAGAGATGCTACAGAAGATGCAAAAACTATAAATTTTCTCATAATGCAACAAGCAACAAAGGTTTAAAATATTCAACAGTTTCAAAACAAAAGAATAGTTAGTACACTTATACACGTTTAGATCTCCCTCAAGGTTAGATACTTTTGGCATTACACACACGTAGGCATGTATGCACAGACAATATAACATATAAAATGAATATATATTTCAACATAGGTACATCTTGTTATAGATTATCTTTCACTTATCATGATATATTAGATTGTGAAACATATAAATTTTTTTTCATCAAATACATAAATTTTCCCAAGATTTATTCATTCAGTGAGAAGAAGGTTGAGAGAATGAGAAAATCAACTCTTATAAAACAAAAATAACTAAGATCTACTATTCCATAAACTAACTTCGAATATGAAAATTCTATTCATATGCCATACTAATTATTCCAAATTATTATTTGACCTACTACTGCCTCAAATCAAGCTTAAAATTTTAAGCCTCACTCGTCACCATAAATCTGTGTTGGAGGTTGCAGTTTCAAATCCCAAGGAAACAGAATCTCAGCGGGCTTATGTATATTTAGTATGAAATGGTAGTATAACTATATTACTTCTCTTCAATTTAAACCGTAAAATACAGCCAAAACCAATAAAAATTGGCCACAAACCGTCAATTCCAGGCCCTAGCCAAGGCACCCGTTGTTTATGGAGAACAATTTAAGATTTATTGTCATATTTAGCCGTCTTAAATATCTTGCAGTACAAACGATATAACAACAAAAATCAGGGCTTAATACCATACATACTACGCCTTCATCACCAAACAATCAACCTTGAGCAATCGTGAATCTATGTGCATATTGATAACAAGTAATTTCTTCACAAAAAACTAAAAAATGAAATCGAATGGCAGAGTCCAGCCAAAAATAAGAAATATCAATACCTGAATACAGGAGAAATGCCTTCAGAGTTAGGAGAATGGAGACCAGGAAACGGACTTTGGGGCCATGACTGGTTTGCCTTGGCTGCGTTTCGAGTAGCATAGAACGATTCCGATGCGTGGAGAGAGGGAAGGAGGGAAAGATCCAAATCGTCCACTTCACTTCCCTTTCTTAACCTTAACATAGGCGTTGAAACCAATGCACCCCTCTTTTCCCCTAATTTGCTCCTCTCGTCTGTTCTCTACATCATTTCACAGGCATTTCAAATGCATACACAATTTTCATTATGCAACTATTTCATCTGCAATCATCTTATTAACAGAGAAATAACTGCATATTTAAATACCAGAGAACACAACATTGACAAAAAAAAAGGCATCTGCCCTACTTTAAATCTCAAGTTACATGATCATTTAAAGATACCAAGCATTGTTCAAAAAACTGTCACTAGTTAAAAGATACCAAGCATCTAAAAACCTTAAAAACCCTAACTACCAAAAAATTATGAGGATTACCTTACAGTTTTCGAAGTAGAGGCTGAGCCACAGAGCAAACCGATTTCCTCTGAAAATTATGCTGCACAAACTCATTGAAGGTCGTTGCCATTTTAAAGGTGGTAGCCATTTACTACATCCAACAATGATTTGGCGGGTTGTTAAATGCAGGCTATGCACGAAGACGACATGAAGGATGTAGAACAGCCCGAGCGGCTAGGAGCCATACTGCTGACGTGAGCATTCGACAAATGCCAATAACTGTTGACGGGGTCTACCAGTGAAGACTGTAGCCGTTTCACTGAAAACTCTTGTCATTTCATAGTGTCTGACAATTCCAGTGGTCTTCCCCACCCAAAATAGCCTATCGACTAATTACGCTTCTCAATTTTGTTTATTTTAGATTTGAGGATGTATTTTTATTTAATCACACATTTGTATTTTATTATTACATGATTGTGGTTTTGTTTAATGCTTCCACTTAATTCATATAATAGAATAAATAAATAGACAGATTTTATATACTTCCGGTTCAAATATCTATAAAAAACATTTTTATTATATTTTACTTAACTCTGAATATCTATCCATAAACATAATTGAAAGAACTACAACTAAAAGAATATCATATAGTTTACTGTTAATACTGTCCTTAATTATATTTCTGATTCTATTTTTCAACATAAGTGTTGTTCGCTCATTTACCTTTGTAATCATCTGTATTCAATAAATAATTATAAGAGCTCCAATAGAACTCCTAATATTTTCATTGAAAGCTTAAGAACCAAATTAACTTTTTTTGCTATAGTCAGACGCCACCTACTTAAACTGAATTAGATAAACTTACCTGTCTAGTTGACAAGTTGGTGGATCGAAATAATATTTGTGCAGTGTTATTTACGGAGGGTGTCCTGCAACTGGGATTCAAATGATATTTGTAATAACACGAGTTTAGATTTGGTAGGCTTCTCATTCAATGATGATCATTCAATTCTTAGTCAACTATTATTTTGTGGAAATTGCAGCTATGCACTTTCAAGCAGATTTCCATGTCAAAGATGTGGGACATGGGATGTTTGATTTTAGGGTCCTGTAATTTTCAATTTGAGTTTTATTCATGTATTTATTTGAAGTTTCACTTATATTGGATTTGAGTGTTACAATCAGTTGGACTTTTATTTTATATTTATTATTATTTTAAATAGGGGAGATGATCTAGTAGTTAAGAATGTATGAATAGTTATGAGGATACTTTTCATAGTTTGATTCATAAATATATTTTGATTATTGTTCATGTATAAAACTATTATTACATATTTCACATTATTTTAATAATTATCATGTCAATAAATATTTTTGCATTATTTAAAATATATTATTGGTACTCCAAAATCAAAAGCATTTCAATTATTCATTGAAGAGAATCAATTAAGCAAGCAACAATAGTCAAATCTAACTTTTTTTGGAACACAACACAATATCATTCATTACAAATAAAATTAACATCTAAAAAGATAACATAATATAATATAATATAAAATTATGTTCAAATTTATGTAATATTGCATCTAATTTGTTCAAACATATATACATAGTTGTCAACATCACTGCATACTTCCTCATTGACATTACTTATAAAAGTGTACAATATTTGGTTCTCATATAAATAAACTAGTTTTATAATCAACATTGACATATCCCAACTCATCATAATTACAAGTTCACATTTCTAAGAAATCATTGCATTTCTTCCAAATATGCAACAATAAATATCTATTTTAGAGAGCCCAACCACTAAATATTGAAGTCTTTGTAAAATAAGTATCAAGATCTAAAATTCACCATTTGATCATTAAAGTACAATTAGCACACAAAATTTCAAAAATGACTTTTTGTCAATCCACATTATCCCCTCAACCAATAGAATTCGTGGATCATCAAATTTTAAAAATTAAAAGGGAAACAATTTATAAAAGTGAAACAAAGATGTAATTATCAATTGCCATTTTAACTATAAATAATATAAAATAGTAGAAAGAATATTAGATTTTTTCTACCGCACAACTTGCAATATTCTAATATATATTTATTTCTACATTATATGAAAAAAATAAAAAATATTACATTTTATTTTTCTCTACATCACTTATATAAGAAATGACTCTAACAAGATCTACTTTTACATTCATTTATATGCACATGTATATAATGTTCTATGTGATGGCTACTAAGTGCAGATTTCAATACTTATATTTGTGTCCTTACCTTGTTGTCTACTATCATAGGTACCTATAATATAGAATTTTGGTGCTCTACTAGGGTTTTAGGACCTAGGGCAACCATCTTCTATACTTCACATTCAAGGATGACCCTAGAGATCTCAATGCAAAGTAGACTGAAATCTTGCAATAGGGTTGTCCTAGGGGATTGAAGGATACATAATAAGGGGCTCGCCACCAAGCCAGGGCTTGGAAAAATGTATGACGTAAAAGATGAAATGCAAAACCTAGTTTGATGCAAAATTGAACTAAATGACTTGAAAATGCAAGAAGAATAAAATATAAAGATACATAATAGAATGTGTGCACCTGGAAGAGTGTTGAAGACTAGAAACAACTCTGAAATTTTGAAAAACCTAATTTTATGGCCTAGAGGGACTCATTCACCATTCTAGGTGAATCAGTCTCAGTTCTAGATTTTTGCACAGGAGTATGTTTTAGCCAAAAGGGTATCCAAATCTACAAAGATCTCTAAAAAAACCCACAGTGGGACTCATTTGCCACAACTGGGGGATCAGTCTTGTTTTGTCGCAACGTGTTCCAAGAGAAAAATCTTGAACTGAAACTTTGCAAGCCTCTAATGATGGATTGAATAAGAACTTTCCCACTAATTTCATACAAATTCGATGGATATTTTTCCCTAGATTTGAGGTTTTGTGATTCTTGACAACTTTTCATGACAACTTTGTCATTTTGGTGCTTTTGAAGGCTTCAAATCCACTTTTCTTCAATCTACAAACCTGGAATCACACATTAAAGAGGGGAAAACTTGTTGATTGTTAGGGAATAGAGGTTTTCCTTGGTCAAACCCCTTGTAGGTAATTAAACCAAATGATGAGATAATGAAAGTTGAACATGAAACATGGAACACACGACATGAAACATGAACAATGATACCTTGATTGATGTCTTGTAAATCTGTAAAAAAACATGAAATTGCCATGAAGAGTGTAGATCTTGATCTTCACAATAGGATTTGAAAAATTCTTGATCTTTGATCTTCAGTGCTACATCACAAAAATGGCTCAATAACATGCTTGATGCTTGATATGCTTGACATGATGATGGATCTTGAATTGCTGCAACAATTGATGAGGAATTCTACCCTTGAATTCTCTTGAAGATGCTTGAATGCACTTGTGAACTCAATTTTTTTATAAGGATGAATACTTTAATGCTTGGGGAAAAAATGAGAGAAAGAACCTTTTATTTATACTCAATTATGCAAGAACTCCCGAAATTACAACACTAGAAAGCTAAAATCAAATCTAGGAGAATAAAATCTTGCCAGTAATTTGAATTAATTTTGATTTTATCCCACATAGGACTCATTCACCCAAGATGGTGAATGATTCCCATCTGGTATAATATATGGGACCAAAAATTAAAAGTGCTTAAAAAGGTCTAAAAATAGGTTTGGGACCCAAAAATCTAGATGGGATTCATTCACCCAAGGTGGCGAATGAGTCCCAGATCACTAAGTATGGGCCACACAAGCTAGAAACAACTGAATTATGATTGATTAGTGATAAGTGTTAGGATTATCCTTGAAAAGATGCAATAAATGAGGTTCGTGGATGCAAAATAGGGCCAATTAAAGCATAAGGAAGCCTAATTATTAATGACAACCTAGAGGAATGTGAAAGTGTGTTACAACACTTTACAACACTCCAAATAAGGAAATATTAATGTTAATTATGATTAAAACTATGTTTATTATGCTTAGTTAATTGAAAAAATCTTAGAAAATTGTGAACATTTCAATAATTCACAACACTTTTGCAAGGCAAGTGTATTAAAATATATTAGCTCACAAGGGCCCAAGACCTAATGTGAATGTGTTATCCACATTACCGCACTAAATCAAGGCAAAATTAAGCCAAAATCCATAAGGAGGACCCAAACGAGTGTGAAAATGTCAAAGGACCCATTTTTTGACACTACAATACCTAATTCAAATGAGCAAGAAAATGATTTTTGATGAAGTTGTACAATCTTATTATTCACGTACTTATGTTGAACTTGAACTTGTTAAAAATATTTTTGAGTTTATATAAGACTTCCAATTAAGCTTACTCATTTAAAAATGTAATTGCAAAAAAGATAGCATAATTTGATAGGGAATCTAATCTCTTCATTTTCTCAGACCTTGCCTATAATAAAAAAAATTAATCTATAAGAGGACATTTTCATTGGTTTTTAGTTTAAATTGTTGATGAAAATCAAAACATATTTCATCACTATCAAACTCATAGAGAGAAGAATAGTGACTTTGTAAAAAATATTCTTAAGAGAAATTACCCAATTAGATATTGGGGATTAGCATTTTTTTTCTACAACATACCCTCCCTCCTCTATTCACCCAAGAAGGTTGTGATAATTTCATAAATATTTATGAAATGGGGGAGAGTGAACTAGAACTTTAAGTTTATATGATAAAACTAATTTTGTCTTCTTGAAGACTCGCCACTAGATTAAATAACTTATTTCCCTTTCTTGGAAGGGTTTAAAAGATTCAATATTTATTCCTTAGCAATTGGTTCATGTCCAAAGCGGGCTTGGTTTTAAATTAGGAGCTACAAGAGTTGACACTCTTGTTAGTGTAGTATGAAACCATTGTCTTTTCTTTTTCTTAGTTTTTGAGGATCTAGGTAATAAAATTATAAGGATCCCACCATAATTAAATTCAAAAATAGGGGTCCTATTAAGGGAGGACGCATTCGCCACTAAAGGAAAATGGGTCCCGACATAGTTTCTAGGACCAAGCTTCGGGCAAATGAAATAACATCAAAAAGCCACCTCAAAAATGTAAAGAGAGGGGTGTCCTATGTGGAGGGGAATCATTTTCCATTAAAGGTGAATGGATCCTAGCAGCATTTTTCAAGACATCACATTTTCCAAATTAAATTTCATACAATATCATTAATGGGTGTTAGGATAGATCCTTGAAAAGGGGGCTTTAATTTGAATTAAAAGGGTCAATTAAACTCAATTAACCACCATTAATTAAGGGGACCCTAGATAAATGTGAAAGTGTGTTACAACACTTTACAACACCTAAATAAGGTACAAGTTAAATATATATTTTATTAAAAGTGGCTCCCTAGGCTTAATTAATTAAATAAACCCTAGAAAAGCATGAAAGTGTGTTATAACACTTTACAATACTCTTGCACAGGATCAATTAAAGAATATTTTGATCAAATAAAGGTCCTAGCATGATGTGAATGTGTACAACACATTACAACACTATTCCAAGACACTATTAATTCGGTTTTGATGTTAATTATCAAACCAAGTAAGGGAAAAGGCTACTTTTCCCATTACTACATTTCCCCCCACTTTGGTGAGAGGATGACCCCATGTCAAACTCACAATAAAGTAGACATTCAAGACACTTAATTATCAATCAATAAAAAATATATATCATCATACCATGTCAAAGGCCAAGAAAAATAACCAAAAACAAAGGATCAAGCACAATGTTTAAACACAATGTGAGATGAGGATGTTTGTCCATAACATGTGTTGCTCACTCTGAGGTAGTGGAACCTCAATCTTTCCACTAGGTGTGTTATCCCAAAGAAGTGGTTTAGTGAGAAAGTCATGCCATTGTGTTGAATTCTCATCGTATAATGAGAAAGTCATGCTAGTGTATTAGCTTCCCATCATACTAACCATAGCAAAGTTATCCTCCTCATAACTTTAATAAGGCACCACAATGTAAATTCTTTTTGTAAAATTCTTTTTTCATGTAAAATTTTGTTAAAAGGGATTTTTCTTTGTTCATGTAAAGGTCTCATCTTAGGGAACATCGTGCTTAATGTCTCCAAGAGAGGACAAGTCAAAAAAATGTCATGGTCTTGGAGGAAATAAAAAATGATGTTACTGCCAAGTAAAGGATGCCTCGCAAGAATAAAGAAAATTGCACAGTGAAATATGAGTGTCGATGTATGCCCCCACTTTAAAGTGGTTGCTAACACCATTTCTGTGAGAAATTGCTTTAAAGTAGAAGAAGACATGAGAGCTTTCCTCAGAAAACGCTATGTCAAGTCATATGTTTTTGAAATAAGTTGTGTCATGCAATAGGAGGGAAGGGTTTCCCCCAAAAATACAATACTAAAGATAACTTAGTACGTCACATGCGAGTCAACTTAAGGCATGTCGGTAACATTCCAAGCTTGCTCTTATATGTACATGAAAGGTGGTCAACTAGCCAAAAGAGACAACAAGCGATATATGAGGACAAGGCTACTTAACCCCTTGCCCCTAATTAGTGCAAGACAAGGATGAGCCGAAATGATATATAAGAGGCATGCTAGAGTGAAAATTAGTATCAATTAGAGGAATTAGGATCCCCCATATAAGGAAGAGCACCAAAATCCTTAAGAAGTGGGATTTTACTACTCAAAGCCTTGCATGCATTAGTAGAATGACCATGAACTCTATGATATGCACAAAATGAAATATTCTTGTAGTAAAATTTCTTTCGTGTTCTTGGAGGGAGGGATATCAAACGATCTTGGAGGAGTCTTGACAAGATAATCGCTTGATCAATAGTAGAATATGTTCCTTTGTTTTGTAACAAAGATATCTCTTCCTTAGTACAAGATTTCATTCATACACAAGTCTCTTTAGATTGTGAGATTTTGTACTCTCCTTTACAAGAGGGAGTAAAATCTAACTAACTCTAATCATTACTAAGACATCTCCTAGGAGTGCCTTGTGTGATGAAATTAATTTTAAGTGAGGACTTCTTTGTTTCTAAATTGTTTCTTTCGAAGGACAATAATAAAGACCACTAGTGTCAATCAGTTTAGAGTGCACTAATGTTAAAGTTGGTTTAGGAGAATCTTTTGTAAGAGTGTTGATATTAAGTGAAGGATTTTTTGTTGGTTTTATTTCTATCAAAGGAAAATAACCAAGACCACCAGTTGTTTCTTGTGTGTTAGGTTCTATAGGAACATGGATACCTTGTTCTCTACAACCACATCCTTTTCCACTATACTCAAGTTGTTTCATAAGTTCATAACATCTTCCATAAATATTTTTCATTTCTTTCGGATTTGGTGTTTCCTCATAATCAGCTTCATCAAAGTTTGTTGTGTGGTTTGTTTCTTCTAAAGTGTTTGAGTGGATTATTTCTAATTTTGTGTTGACATTACTACTTTTTTGTTTCCCTTGTCACACTCTTTTGTTATGATCTTGTATTCTCCCATGAATGTTGGTGTGAAATCTAAGGAACCCCAATCATTTTCCAATAGCTTAGAGACTTCCTGAATTTTCTTCTCATGTTCTTTTTCTTCTTTTGTGATTTTTTGTGGTGTATAGAATTCTAATGCTTCCAAAGGATTTTGTCCTTATATTTTGGCGATCAAGCAATTTTCGGGCTTAGGATTGGATTTTAAGGTGTAGATTTTTTTGTTATACACATACTTCATGAAACGATGTAAAGTATAATGCGCACCATTAATTTCATGAATCCACGGTCTCCCTACAAGGAGGTTGTAAGAGATATTATCAGGCATAACATTGACTAGAGTTTGTAATGTTACTTCCCCAACTCTGATAGGTAATGTGATGAATCCAAGTGCTTATTTTCCTATGTTGTCAAATCCTTGAATGGATAAAGAATCGGGTTTAATATCATTTTTACTCATTCTAAGTCTTTTCAAAATTTTCACACTACATACATTCAGGGCCGAACCATTGTCAACAAGAGTCTGTTTTATTAAATTTTGGCCAACTTGGATTATTATCTTGAAAGCTTCATACTTATTTTGAATTTTCAATGGAGGTAACTCACTTTGCTGAAAAACTATGTCTAAGTTTATTTCATTCATCTGTTGAACTAATGTTGCACAACATCATTTAAACTATTTTTATAAGGAATCATAACTTGTTGCAAGGCCTCTTGGAGTATGCTATGATAGCTAGGTGATACTTGAAGCAGTTCCCATACATAAATCTTAGTGGGAGTATTCTTAAGGTGTTCAAAAAGATTATTCTCCTTTCTATTGTTTGCAGTCAAACAAGGAGCACTAAGAAAGATTGGATTAGGCAATGGGAGGGATGTTGAAGGTGTTTATTTTGGTTGTAGATTTTTTCTAGTGTTATATGTATGAGCAATGGTATTGTAACTCGATTGCTATGAAATATTATTCTTAGGTGGTTCAAGGATAAGGATAGGTTTATTTTGAACTTGTGGTTTTTGTGAGGGTGGATAAATAATTAAACGGTTCTTAGGATGTCCCATAGGGTATGTAGGAGGTCTAATAGTCAAGAGGGTTCTAATGAACACTTGTGCATTCATCACCTCAGTCATTTCAGGTTGATGTCTTTCTAATGAAGGGGAATCTAGTGTCATTTCTTTGAAATCATCTAAGGAAGTCGCAACACTATTTTTGTCATTTTCTTCTAGCAAGATATCTTTCCTAGGGGGAGAATTTTTTGGAGAACTACAAACTAGATGTCCATGACATTTAAAGGTTGGTTCTTCTAAAATGAATTTATCACAAGTAAGGGAGTTATCGATTGTTGTATTATCAAGGATGGAATTTTCTTGTTCAATATTTTTTTCCCTAGGGGAAGAGAGGCACATAAGATTCTCACGACTTTGATTGATTTCATTTTCTAACATCAAAATGTCTTCTTGACCAATAGTAGAGGTACTAGGAGAAGTTCTAGTTTGATTGTTATCGTTGTCTATAATTTCATCCTTTTTCTCTAAGGTCTCATTCTCTTGTACTATAACTTCTACCCTAGTAGGAGAGATTTTAAGAGGTTGATCACATTCCATGATTGTATTTTGTAAAGTAGCTTCATAACAAATAGGGGAGGTATCTAGAGGAGGAGAATCATGGCTTTCAGGCTTACTAATGATTGAATGGAATATTGTTTGAATAGTCCTTTCCAAATTTTAGGGATATTAGGAAGGAGAGAAATAATGCTATAACTTTCAACCCACATGTCTTCCTCACAAATGTGATTTTCATGATTGTTCTCGATTGTATCCTCTTTCACTAGAGCATTCTCACAATTAGGGGAGGTGTTGATGGATGAATTTAGACTAAGTAAATTAGGGGAGGTGTTGAGGGATGAATTTAGACTAAGTAAAGTAGTGTAAATTATCTCATCTTTTTGTGTTATAATATATTCCCAAGGGGAATGAGGAGAAGAAAAAACAAGACCTTCATGATTCTCAATGATTGTATCTTCTTTCACAACGATACCTTTGTCACTAAAAGGAGAGGTATCTAGAGAAAAAAAACTATGATCTTCATGGTTATCTATGTTTGTATCCTCTTCTATCAAATCATTCCCACAAATAGAAGATATAAGAGGGGGTGTAGGTTTAAGGCAAGTGTTAACATTTTCACTCTCTTGCACTAAGAGACTCTCATAACTAGGAAATGTATTGAATGAATGACTAACATGCTTATTGACTAACTTTTTCTTTGCAAACTTGAAAAATATGGATACTAACACTTGTGAAAATTAATGCAATGAAATGGCCTAGAAAGAAGTGCAATTTTCAAATATCACACAATGCAATAAACTAAAAATGTAATGTTGTAAATGCAATTTTGAATTTTGACAATGTAATGAAATGAAGAAAATTAAGCTAGATGCAATGAATTTAATGAAAAAAAAACTAAAACAAGAAGTAACAATAGAAAATAGAAGCCTAAAACTGATATTTCAAATCCTAGAAAGTGGAGATCAAGACCTATCAGCGACTCATTTTCTAGTAAAGGTGAATTGGTTATGGTTATGTATTTTTGAAAAGTTTCTTCTGATTTTTTAGTGATTTTTCATTCTTTTTAGATGCAAAAAGGTATAGAATAAACCTGATCAGAGACTCATTCACCAATAATGGTGAATGGGTCCTAGATCAGGGGTTTAAAGAGATGAAAATTGCAAATTTGAAGTTGTTTTATGTGCTTTTCATGCCTAGTTTCAAACTATAACTCTTGTGACAAAAAAATTCAAAATTTGATGACCTAATGCAACTCAAATGAAGGGTAAATAACAACTTTTGAAATGCAATTTTTAAAAAAATTTCAAATGAAAATTTATATAATCTAAATGATATGCAAAGTGACTAACATTTTTTTGTATTTTTTTAGATTTAGAGAGATGTAAATCAATGCAATTCTAAACCCTAAATGAGATGCAAGATTGCAATGCAAAACAAGAAACTCTAAATGAGATATTTAATTAAATGCAAATTAATGCAAGATCTAACCTAAGATGCAATGAAAGACATGAAAATAAAAAATATTGCAATATTCAATGAGTTGGGTTCACCAAAATGTTTAATAAAAAAATTAGGGTTTACCACCATGAATGAACAAGATGATAAACTAGTAATTCCTTTTTCCTATTAAAAAATTCAATTATGAGGGCTAAAAGATGCAAGTACCAATGAAAAATGATACCTAACTATTATAGAAACTATGAGGGATTTTTTAGAGCATAAAAAGCTATGTACCTAGCCAAAAAGGTGTTGTTTTTAAGCCACAAAGGACTCATTCGCCTTTAGTGATGAATAGGTCCTTTTAGGGTTTCAAAAAATTGATTTCTAGGTCCTATACTTCAATTTCTACACTCTTAGTTCCCATATTTCTAGCTCTTGAAAGTCATAGATTAATTCTATAGAGCTCTTTCCGTGATCTTGCAATGTAGATGACAACTTGACAACTTTGACAATTTTGATTCCAATTTATTCCACTTGATCTTCAAGCTAAAAATTTGCAAACACACACTCAAGAGGAATAAAAAATGGTTGTTTGTTAGTGAATAGGGGTTTTCCTTGGTCAAACCCTTTGTAGGTAATAAAACCAAATGATGAAATAACAAAATGAAAGCATGAAACATGAAATAATGAAGTGTTGATATCTTGAAAGATGTCTTGTAATGCAAATATGCAATCTAACATATAGTGGCCATGAAGAATGTAGATCTTGGATGTGAAATGATGCTTGTAAATGGATCCTCAATGCAACATCAACTATCTTAGCTCAACCACATGCATGAATCAATTAAACCATTGGCATGATGAATTGACCTTGAAATAGTGCAATAAACTCTAGAAATTTGCATTGTAATGCCTTTTGAATGCTCTCGTGAACTCCGATTTTCTATAAGGATGCTCTCTCAAAGTTGCTAGGTGAAACAATGTCAATTAACCCCTTATTTACACTAAATTGAAAGGATTAACTCCCAAATTCAAAGAATTCAAGCTAACCTTATATCTGGATATTGAATTATAAGGATCCCACCACAATTAAATTCAAAAAGAGAGGTCCTATTAAGGGAGGACCCATTCACCTTTCCATTTGCCACTAAAGGTGAATGGGTCCTAGCACAATCTCCATGACCAAGCTTCGGGGGGATGAAATAACATCAAAAGCCCACCTCAAAAATGTAAAGAAAGGCATGTCCTATGTGGAGAGGACTCATTTTCCATTAAAGTCAAATGGGTCTTAACAATATTTTTTAGGACATCACATTTGCCAAATTAAATTTCATACAATATCATTATTGGGTGTCAGGATAGATCCTTGAAAAGGGGGCTTGAATTTGAATCGAAAGGGTCAATTAAACTCAATTAACCACAATTAATTTAGGGGAACCTAGATAAATGTGAAAGTGTGTTACAACACTTTACAACACCTAAATAAGGTACAAGTTAAATATATATTTTATTAAAAGTGGCCCACTAGGCTTAATTAATTAAATAAATAAATCCTAGAAAAGTGTGAAGGTGTGTTACAACACTTTACAACTCTCTTGAAAATGATCAATTAAGGTATATTTTAATCAAATAAAGGTCCTAGAATGATGTGAATGTGTACAACAATTTACAACACTATTAATTCAGTTTTAATATCAATTATCAAAACAACTAAGGGAAAAGGCTACTTTTTTTGTTACTACAGAACCTCAATAGATAAAGAAGATCATTTATACCAAGGAGCACCAAAGGGAAATATTTAATCTTAAGCTCATGAAATTAGCATTGAAAATTCGTATTAGACAAATTGAGGTATAATACATGATGAGTGCAATGAAGATGGTTTATCTAAATATCCAAAGATTCTTTCAAGTCCTTACACAAGGGCTGATGCAAGAAGTTGGGTCCACAAAAAGCTCAAAAAGTGGAAGTGTTTTTGTTGTTTTTCATAATTTGTCACACTTGGACTGACAATTTGAGGCACTTACACAATGAATTTTTTAAAAAATCAATAATATGAAAGTTTGAATTTTGAATCTAGTTTATAAATATGTAAATTATTCAAATACCCAAATTGTAGAAATTAAATTTTGATAGGGATCTATAAAAACCACTTTTTAAAAGTCCCTATTTTTTTACCATACCATGCACGTGTACAGACAACACTTTTTGACCCAAATAAAAGTATTTTGCTAATTCCTTTTGTGGAAAGAGAGCTAACAACATGAAGATTGATGAGGAATTTTTTTTGTAATTTTTTGTTGAATATTTTTTTTTTATTAAATTTTTATTGGCCTTAATTGTTATTTTTAAAAATCAACGTGTACATACAACATAATTTGACCTAAGCTAAACATTTTTTGAAACTTTTTTTTTTCATTCTATAAAGAATTGTCTAAAGATTGATGTCATATGATTTTTTTTACAAGAAACTTCACCAAAAAAAAGTTATTAAAAAACAAAAAAAGTCTGATATTTCATGTTTAAGGACTAGTTTGCTTTGAAATTAATTTAAAAATATCAAATATAATCCAATATTAATAAAAATTATATATTTGGAAACTAGAAATCATGTTCTGTAATGGGTTTTAATTTTATAGATTGATTCAAAAAAAAAGTCCATCAACCATATTGTCAAAGATGGACATTCTTCTTCAATCTGCCTTAGTTTTTTAATTGCAGGTCAAAGGCTAAGGCTCGGATTGCCAAGCCTTTCCCGAGCCTAAAACCAAGGCTCCAAGTGGGTTGGAGATTCAAGTTTTTAATAACGCGTATGCCTTTTTAAAAACGTGTACGCATTACAAAACACATATGCGCTCTTTATTTGTTTGATTATTTTTTTTTTAAAATGCTTTTTAGAAACACGTACACGTTTTAAAAAGCAAAACGCGTACGTGTTTTAAAATGTGTATACGTTTCTAAAAAGCATTTTTTTAAAAATAAATGATTTGTATGCACTCAAAAACGCGTATATGTTTTATAACACGTACGCGTTTTATAACGCATAGGCATTTTTTTAGGCTCGGGTATCCAATGCATAACGCATACTCATTTTTTAATAACGCGTACGCGTTTTTTAATAACGCATACGCGTTTTCTGCAAGATTTTTTTTTTTGGCCGAAACTTCCCCTCTTTGTGGACCCAACTTCTTGCACTTACCCACAACTCAATCTCAAGACAAGCATGTTTATGTAAATGAGCCTAATAAAGTACAAATGACCTTCCCAAGGGAATCAACAATGGTGGTTTAAAATTTTCATCAAGGAATTAGTAAACTTGGGAACTCAAGCCACACCAACACATGAAGTGTCTTCTCATCCAAGATGGTGAAATCTTGTGTCCATGGCTGAAAGACTAACAACGATGCACAAATATACCATAATCCATGTTTTAGAATGGCCTTAGCATTGTTGGCCTCAACAAAGAGAAAAAGAAATAATGCTTTGTAAGGTATTAAACAATATCGAGTCAGACCTAATGTGGGCCCAATGCTTGTTGACCTAGTCCTAGAGCATGCTTTTTGGGAGAGTTTTTCCAACAAAATAACCTATAAAAGTAAAATACTCTAGCCACTTGCATGCATTATCAAACTCAAAGATGGGTAAAACCACATTCACTAGGGAATTAGAGTGCATAGCTTGCAAAAAACTTTCAAAGTGAACTTCAAGGTACACTTGGTTGGAGGTGTCACCATATAGAGCCAACAAACCATAAACTCGAGTATGAACTATTAGATTTAAGTCATTTAGAACCATAAAAAAAATTAGATGAAAAACCCACAATAAATGGAGAAGTTAAACACACAATAAATGGGGAAATTAAAGGTTTTCAAAAAAGGCACAAACTCTAATCGAACTTAAATCAGTTGAAAGGACGTTCTCAAAATTATATATATATATATATATGAAAAAAAGCTCTCTACGGTCGAAATAGTATTAACTCTAGAACATTTACGGTGACGACTTTTGTGGTCTAATGAAAATGATGAGTGCTAGGCACACAAGGAACAGTTCTCCCACAATGAAGTCTTCGGTCTCATCAGGCGCACGCAAGCACCTTGACCAATTCTGCGCGCCCTCTAAGACTCCGCACAACCGATATAAAAATAAACCTTTGGGGTACTAACAAATTATCTTGTAAGACCCGGCAAATCAGATATTCAGATGGCCAAGCTCTCTGAGCCTTTACCCGCCTTCCTCTTCCTAGTCTGTATTTTTTCATCACATGCAGCAAGCCTTAACTTTTCGTTCCCTCCTATCAGAGATATAGAACTTTTTAACAATGCTTCCTACGTTTCTTCAGCTCAGGGAGAGCAGCTGCAGCTCACCATAGATAAAGCATCACAGGGGCTAAATAACAGCTTCGGCTGGGCTGTTTATAATAAATCTGTTCCGCTATGGGACAGCTCCTCTAGGGCTTTAGCAAATTTCTCCACCTATTTCCAATTCATTATCGAGCCGGGTAGTAATCCTCAAACCGATTATGGAGACGGACTTACTTTCTTTTTGGCGCCTTTCGAGTTGGAGCCACCAGTGGGCGCTTATGGCGGATGTCTCGGCTTATTTAACGGCACAACTTTCAATGGATCATTCTATCCGATGGTTTCTGTGGAATTTGACACTTACAAGAATGAATGGGATCCCGATGGCAACCATGTGGGGATCGATGTCAATAGTGTTTTCTCCAAGGCAAGTGTTTCACTGAGAAACCTAAATGAAAGCTACAGCCTTTATGATAAGAATCTCAAGAATCAAGAGCAGTGGTACGCGTGGGTGGATTATGATGGTGGAGCAAAGAGGCTGCAAGTGTTTCTCTTCTGCAACCCCAATATAACTAGTGTTTCTAAACCTCCAGCTCCAATCTTATGGTATGATATAGATCTGCGGAACTCTCTCCCAGAATACATCAAGGTTGGCCTATCGGCTTCTACTGGAGCCTCAACAGAGACACACACTGTAAACGCATGGAATTTTTCTTCTGAATATTCGTGGGAAATTTCACCTGCTCCTCCTCCAAATAACACTTCCTAATGCCAAGCATCTTCCCTAGTTTTCTCCTTCCCACGTGCAGTCTTTTTAGAGTGGTTCAGTCTTTAGGATCTTGTTTTTACAATAAAAGTTTGCTGTTAGTGAGATTTGTGGCTGCCTAACTTTTAGTAAACAGCTGTTAACAACTTTCTGTTTTTAGATTGATGAATAAAAGTTGGAAGTGAATACCTATGCTGGCATTAGAGGCTGGTTTTTAGTGGAGTTTTAGTTTTGGGAGATAGAATGGAGAAGAGAAAAGTAAAGGCAATCAAGGCGATGTTCCTAGATCCCATCACTGTGTCTGTTGTAGCTGTTTATAAGATATTATAAGACAATATAAAACAACTTATTGTGTATTTCGCAGTTGTCTGTCATTGACAGTGTTTAATTAATGAGTTCAAACAGAACAAAGTATTATTTTTTCTTTGTTTAGTATTATGTGTACGTTCAAAAGAATAGATCTGCATCACTTGCGGTAGACAGATCCCTTCAAGGGGCAAGAACAACAACAATCGTAATTGGAGTTTCTTCTTTTTAATGTAAATTAGTTTTATATAATATGTTTTATATTTATTTTTTTAAGAATTACGTTATATTTTATTTTATTTTGTTTGTGGTAGTTTTAATTAGAAATCCTTTTGTTTGAGTACTATTATGTATTAAAAGTATTATTTTTAAATTATTTTTATGATATTAAAATAATGTTTCTTTTTGTGGAAGTGATGTGGCAATGTTGAAGAAGATTATATAAAATGTTTGGTTAGATTTCTCTCTCAAGTAGATCTCACTCACATTATAGATTCTAACAATATTATTTTTTTGTATATTTTTCAAAGAAGTAAGCTTTTAGTTAGAAACTTACAATTAAAAATACACATAAAAAAGTCATTATGAAATATTGTTAGTAATTAAGTGGTTTAGCTTCGAGATGGAGAAGAAAAGTCATTGAGGACTAGATAGCTTAATTAAGCAAGATGAATTATCAGTTAAGATTTGAGACTAATTCTATATATATCATTCATGGTTTAGATAGTTAATCAAATTATGGAAAAACTTAGAGGACGACTTTAAAGATGTTTGATCTTGTTAATATTTTTAGCAAAGAAGAAAAAATTGTTGAATCTAGAATCAAGTCAAAATTGCTGGTTTCTTGGACAATGTTTCTTATTTGAATGTTCAATTAGAAAAAGTAGGGCAAAGTATAAGACTTTTTTATGGTCAATTGCTATAGTTGAAACTAGAACTCCATTAGCCTTTAAATTGTTTAAATAATCTAGGAAAAAGATGATTCAATTGAATCCCAATAGCCCCGAACAATATTTTGATCAATTTAATAATCCAATTTTAAATCAAGAGTCCTAACTCATTATAGAGGCAAATATCAATAAATACAATACAGATCTATTGTAAAGGGGGGGAAATATATGGAATGTTTTTAAGGCAATAAAATTCTTAAGCCATTTCATGATGTAAAGAAAACTTAAAAGTTATTTACTAGAAAAATCAGGATTGGTGTAACAAACTACAAGAGTTGGTATATAATGCTCTATACCATGCAAGATTTGTGTAAATAATATAGCCAACCAGAATCTAGAAACTTCTATGAAAGTACAAGAGAGATCAACTATGAGAGAATAATGTTATTCTATCAAAAGATAAAAATGATATATTATAATTGTTGATTTACACATGAGAATCCGTAAGTTATATAGATAAGGTAAGATGTAGGATTAGGCTAGACCATGACAAGATTTTTTATCCTATGACATGAGACATCTAATATTAAATGACCTAGGACACAAGAAGTAAATGACATATGATAAGATAATATCTACTAACAACTAAGACTTCTAGAAAGATTTCTAGGTTGTAAGTAAAATTAACATGTCAATAGGACCTATGAGGTGAACTATTTAGGTAAAAAACCTTATTCACACCAACACAAACAAAAATTGAATAAAAAAATTTATTTGTAGGTACTAAGGGGGTGAGAGTCACATGCATAGATTCGTGTGAGAAAGAGACAAGAGCAAAGTCTAAATTAAAATCCTTGACTGTAACAAGGATATACAAAAATATGAAAGATTTATTGGGCTAAGAATCAATGTATTTGGGAAATTGCTACCAATGAACAATAAAGCTTACCCATGAGCTATTCTAAGGAAAATTTTAAACCAAAATTATAATCTATTCATCAAGTAGGGAATTTATGATCTACCTTGTTAATAATTGATTCTATAATCAAGCATATATTTTCATATAACTAGTAGTAGATTATTTTTTAGTGATTTTGATGAGAAAAAGAATATAGAACTTGAAGAAATTACCATTGGATATCAAGAAAAAATGACTCTTATTTCTAGAAGTGTAAACATGAAGAATAAAACTGTGATGTAGGAAAATTGATCCTAGATCCAACTAAAATTAAACTATTTTCACTCGATATAACATTTGGACACAAAACTAACTAGGATTGATTACTAGCTTGTTGTCACAATGGAGATCCAATCTCATAGGGTATGTGTCCTCTTTGAGTGTGATAATTATAAATTTGATATGTGTTTTAACAAGCCTATTTGAAATGTAACCCCTAAATAGAAAATGTAATTTATTGCACAAATGAAAATAGAAAACTAGATAATAGCTTCAGATCTAAGAAACAAAACCAGAAAGGAACCTATGCTATATATTTGAGGCTGAATTGGGAGGAAAAAGCAGGTGGGCACCCTAGACCAAAATGTTTTTTTTTTTTTAATCTAAAAACTTTGAGATATAAGTTACAGTCTTCTCTATGTTTCTTCTGCCTTTCAGATGATGAAACTTCCAAATCTGACTTGCACACATCAAAAGAGGGGGAAATTTTATTTGTATAGTTTTTTCCTAAGTAAAACCCTTATTTTATATTTCTACCTCCACATACATCAATTAGTAATGATTAATAGGGCATACCCTAAATTGGGAAAAGGCCGAAACAACAATAATTGACTAAAATGATAAAGTACAAATGACAATATTACCTTGATGTGAAATTCTTGATGAGGTGATGTCACACCACAAGTTTCCATAATTTTTTATTGATGGATGCCTTGAATTCTTGATAGAATTGCAAAATGTTAGTTCACAAAACATAATAGATTGGTGTAGCTAGCAAGTAGAGGATAACTCAATACATTTTCATAATTTGGCATGATTATTCATAATGGTTTCTCACACATAATTTCTTTGTTATTTTTGGAGTCTTACAATCATTATGTGTGAGAAACCATGTATACCATTATTTGAGAAACCATTATGTGTGAGATCCTAAAATCATTATTTTTTTTTTTCAAGACAATCATGTATATCCAAATATACTTTACATATTATCCATGGTGATTTATTTGAACCAATAGATTACTCATCAATATATGATACTAGATTATTCTTGACTTTTGTTGATCCTTATAGTAGAAGAGTGTTGGCTTATTTTATTGAATGGAAAAGTGAAGTGTATGAAGTTCTTAAAATAACTTTTTTTTAAAATATATAGCTAAACACTATTATGATAATATATATATATATATATATATATATTTAAGTTAGATGGAGGAAGTGAATATTACAATTAAAAACTATTTAGTATTGAATTCCAAAGAAAATTTTACTATACTCAATAGAATAAATTTGTCGAGGGGAATACTAAGAACTTGTTAGAAAATACTTTATATCTCCTTGATGTATGTTATAGCATAAATATTAGCTTTAAAAATTATGGTTCTTGACTATTTCATGTACACCACATATAATAAATATAATAACCATTGAAGGTCTTAGCAGTATAACGCCTAAATAATCATAAACCAATAACAAGATGCATATTACATAGTTTTTTGGTTGCATTTTTTGGGTACACATTCCTGATGAATAGATAAATTTTGGTTATAATAAATAATTAAATGCATATAGTTGTATAATTTGGTAAAATAAAGTGATCTTTGTTATCGGAGATGTCATGTTTAATGACCATTAGCAACTTACAACTTCATATCCTCACTATTTAGCAACAAGATTATATTTTCTCACACATATTGGAAGAGAATTATTTTAATATTTATTATATCATGAGGATGATTTTGTGCAATCTATTGGTTGAGGAGATCATAAGTTTTTTGTAGTTGTGATGACACTAACAAAATCCTTCTAGATGTAAAATAAAGAGCATTTAATTTATTTAAGAATGGGAAAGATAATAAGGGATACATTTATGGAGAAATATTTTCAAACTATTATTTATTTTCTTGTGAATAAGATAGAGGTGAATATTAATTAGAACATATCCTAAAAGTGGAATATAAATCTTTGATAAAAAATTTAAAAAATGGGAGCTTATGTTTCTTCCAAATAGAATAAATAGTACTTTTTGTAAATGGTTTATAAAATAAAATTTAATTAAAATAGTATTGCAAAAAAAGAAATTTAGATTAGTTTCTAAAGTTTTTAGTCAAAAACAATCTATTGATTATGATGGAACATTCATGCACCTATCATTAAAATGAATACTTTTAGAAATTTTCTCTCTTTGTTGGCCAATTTTGGGTGTCACATTCATTAGATGACTATAAAGAAGGCTTTTTAGAATGGATATCTTCATAAAGAGACATAGATGGATCAACCACTAAGTTTTCTAGAGAAAAAATATCTCAACATTGTGTATAGGTCCAAGAAGTCACTAGGTAAAAGAATAATAATGAGTCTCACTTTTCGGCTAGCTTGATCTTTTCTTGAAATTATGTGTTTTATAAAATGAATTATTTAATCTTATATTTTTATCTAATGTAACTAGATTGAACCCAATAGGCTTAAATTCAATTCTTATCATAATCTCCTCCATTCTTCTCAAATTTTTGATATAAAAAGTAATTTTAGTTCACCCTTTGACAGATTGAATGAAGCCATTAGAAGATGGAGTTTTCAAATTACATTTCCTTAATAGTTTTTATTCCAAAAACTATTATATGTATTACTATTTTTTAATTTTATAATTAGCATAATCTTGTTGTAAAATATAATGGCCTATATTCAAGACACTAGAAAAATATCAAACCTTACTATATATATATATCAAAATAATACAGTTGTTCCACATAGATGTCAATGTTTCAATGAAAATAATATATTAATTTTGATATTTAGGTTAAGATAAAATTATTATGATAAAGTATTGGTTTAAATATTTGTTAGCACCAATTAAAAATCTAATAATAAATAAAAATTTGAGTAAAATTGTACCAAATTAATATTTATATACTAGACATTGGAGTTAATGATTTATTTTTTAAAAATTGTGGAAACATTTTTGTAAATTGAAAGTTACATGTTTTGATTAGATTAGGACTATAAGGGATAGTACCCATTACAAAACAGTCATCGAGGCTGACAAGGGGCTATGAGAAGTGAAATTCCCAAAAAACTAAATAAAAAAACTAAACAATTTGACTAGTAGAAAGGAACAAAGACAACATAAAGACCAAAGACTAGCAAGGGACCAAAAAAACCCTAGAGGTCTCCCAACAACTTGAGACCAATAATAGATTTTCACTCCTGAGACAAGAATTGGAGCTTCTCCTTGAAAAAAAGGGGGCCTTCTGAATAGCTTGAGTATCCACTGTAGTGTCCAGAGCCAAGTTGTCCACCCCCTTACCTTTCTTCTATGTGAGACTATGATCACAACCATCCTCAACCACCTATTTACCATGGTATTTCCTTATCTCTTGTTGAAAGGTCTAGATGGTGAGAGTGGTTTTCTTCTTGGTCTGCTTGTTGTAATCATTAATAACCTAGAGGCACTGCATGGTCTTTTCCTATTTATTGTGAATAGAATTAATCTCCATTTTTAAGTTATTTTTATCCTCCTCCATGCCCACAAGAGCTCTAATTTTTTTTATCTACTTGCCCGATTTAGCCCAATGCTCAAATTACTTATGCAAGGAGGAAATCATGTCCTAATATCCCTTATCCTTCACCTCCCCAAGTAACGAGACCTACTGCTGCAATACCTTGTTTTTTAGAATCTAGATTCTCTCTTTATCAATAACAAGTTGACCTAGGAGCCACCTGAGGATTTCATTCTGGATATTAACAATCTTTGATATTTCATTAATTTTATTGTGAAGGGGTATTTTAGAGACACGATTTACAAATCCCACCCTAGGTTCAACATGGCTCCCTTTCAAATTGATCCAAAAATTAGGGGAATTTCAAAGGCTAGGATTAATGATGGGGGGAGTATTGGGGACATCAAAAACCTTTTTGTGAAGAGGGAGTGCATGGGAGAATTGGTAGGGGTGGGATTCCATGACTCATCATACGAGTAATTTGAATTATCGGATCAAGAAGTATAAATAGGAGTAGACTCTAATCGGGGAACACATTTAATGGGGTCAGGATGGGTTTCCTCATAAGTAGGGATTTTTCCATAGGCACGAGTAATATGAGGAGTAGTGGGGGGGTTTCATGTAGGGTGATGGAGGGATTGGGGTTCACAATGGGTTTGGTAGGGTCATGAATGACCAAGGTGTTATTTTTAATAGTGGAAGGAGAGGGTAAAAAAATGGCTTGGTAATGGAAGAGATGGAAGATAAGGCCTTGATGAATAGGTAAACTCTTACTTTTACCCTAGAAATTTTTGATAGATTGTTCAAGAGAGGAAAAAATCCAAAAGGACAATTTCATCTTTAAATTATAACGGAGATGGTTAATCATTGGAAACAAATTGGCATGAAAGAAATGAAATTGTATCTGAAGCATTACATACCTCATCAAGACTTTTGCAACCTTACTCCAAACAATCGGAAGGTCAGCCTTATTGAAGCCATTTTGGAGTTTGTTCACATTTTCTCCCTCTTTCCATAAGTGATCCATATCTTTCTAGTGACAACCTTTAGGCTTATGGGGAATGCAAAAACCCTCCAATGAAATCCCCACCACCTCAACAATTAGCTCATTAGTCATCGTGAATGAGCACCCACTAATGGTGATAGTGGCATTCGCCTAGGAGGTAGTGAACTCCACATAAAGCTTGGGGTCATGCCCTTGCATGCCTTCAACATAAGAGAAAAACTCTCCTCATTGAATGATGGGCCAAATATCCTTGTCCTATTTCCACATCTCACAGCCATCAGGTTCTTCCTAATCTAGTTTACTCCCCATGTAAAAATTCACAAGTACTAGAGCAAGGAAACATAGTGTATAGAAATTACAAGATGAATACTAGATCCACAAGTAAATATGCTTATGAAAAGATTGCTTAAAGAGATTAATTTTCCATAAGTGAAAATTGTGGTAAATATCAAAGGGAGATGACAATGGATCCAACTCAATCTCAATTTGATAATACTATGGCATCATGATAAATTAATTCACACACATGCCTAAGGATATGATAAATGTTATACCAAATAACTAATTTAGGGGTGAAGGTGCCAATGTTAACAAGCATGTTCATAACATTATTTCCATTTCTAAGCACATGATTAGATCTAGTTTTTTTTAGGGAAATCAGGAGATTATGAGCTGATGGCACAGGGTCCTAGAGTGACCAACAAGGATTAACCTTCCTCGTCAGCATGAGAATAGTATTTATTTAATCTCTCTCAATGACCATGTTGGAAATCCTAGCATGTGTGGAAATATCAATGCCATATTACAAGTTGATGGCACAGGGTCCTGGAGTGACCAACAAGGATTAACCTTCCTCGTCAACATGAGAATAGTATTTATTTAATCTCTCTCAATGACCATGTTGGAAATCTTAGCATGTGTGGAAATATCAATGCCATGAAAAGTCTATGTCATCTCAATAAAGTTGGACAATTGCACCCCCAAGTTCACCACATAAGCCGAAAAAAAATTACTATTATTATGACAAATGACACCATGCCCACCCACCTAACTCAAGTTAGATTTGGCTATATAAAAAATTATATGTTAAAATAAATATAACTCAATAAAAATAATAGCAAAATAGGTTGAAAAAATAGAAAAAAATAGAAATAATTCTTTGAAAATTTTAGAAAAAGTTATAAATTATATCTACATGAAAAATTCAATAAATCATTATTTTATATTTTCCTTAAATTCTTTGTGTTTTGTTTGGTACAATTGACATAGATTGGAATTTACTAAAAAATGTTGTCATGCCAAAAAATTCCAAAAATTGGGAGAAATAATTATTTGTCATGCCACAATACAATCTTAAACAAGAACCTGGATCATGGAATGCAAAAAATAACATGTATTTCCATCTTCATTGAATTTGAAAATATAAATTGGATCCCAATATTTATATGAATAAATTCCAAGGTGAGTTTACTTTTGTTGTAAAATTTTTGAATTTAATTTTTCTCATTATTAGTCCTAATATAAATCTCATTGATAATTTTAAATATATATCTACAAAAATGCATTTGATATAAGTGACTTGGGTGATTTAAATATTTTTCTTGATTTGAAAGTCTATAGACTTTTTGATGGACTATTTATTTCACTATCAAAATTTACATGGGATCTCTCAAGAAGTTTATAATTAATTACTGCAACCCTTCCTCTAGTCCAAGTCAATCTATTGCCAAGATTACTAAATCTTGTACTTCCAAGAAAATTAAGTGCATTGAAATCAATGGCCAAAAAGGAGTTCAAAATGACCACTTCTTTTATTTGTATACAATTTGAATGTAAAAAAGTAATTTTAAATAACTATACTATAAATTTGGTTATTTTAAAAGGAAAAAAATACAAATGCTCAAAATCTAGTTTCTTAAATACCGTCTTTTTTAATTGATAGAGATTAAGAGGGTCAAATTTAGAGGCCACACAAAGTTTTATTATTTTATACCAAAAAAAATAGCATAGAATGACATGTTCCCTCCATCACTTTTTAATAAACAGTTAGATAAGATCATGTATTAGTGCATTGCAAAAAAATGTATCCTTGGAAATTTTTACTCTCATTTGGGCCTTTCCTATGGATTTTGGCCTGATTTTTCCTAGATTTAATGTTGTAATGTGGTCAACACATTCACATTAGGCCTTGAACTCTTATAAATCAATAAAAACCTAATGATGTCTTATAAAAGTGTTGCGAAGTGTTGCAACACACTTTCACAATTTTCTAGGAACTTTCTAATGTATTTCATCTAAATCACCTCTTACCAAGCCTTATTTCAAAGTGTTGTAAGGATTTGTAACAAACTCTCACACTTTCCTAGGCTTGTCATCAATAATCTGACCCTTTCTTATGTTTAAATGACCCCTTGTTACACTTAAAAGCCTTACTTAAGTTTGTTTCAGAGAATAATCTCGTTAAACATCATTAAATACACTTTAATTTCTGACACCCAATAAACTTGCCTTGGAATGACCAAGTCGTCACTTGGGTTGACTTAGTCCCATCCAGCCTAAAAATAAAAATTATTTTATAATTTTGGCAAGATATTATTCTCTAGACCTTGAGGTCAGCCTGTGATGAGGTATTTTTGAAAATTAGGGAAAATCATGTATAAATAAAGGGTTTTCCCCTCATTTTCAGCCCCCAACAATTCATTCTTCCTAATCAAGCATTCAAGCACTTTAAGAATTTTAAAGCATTAATCCATTGGAGTTGTTACCTGCATATCTTTAGACTTCTACATTAAGGTTTTGGTGAGTTATAGCATTGCATGTTGTTCAATCATCATTCTCTTTCTATTTCATTTCATTTTGAAAGGTTTGATTACCAAAATGGGGTTTGACTAAGGAAAACCCCTATTCTCTAACCCTTAACCCTTTTCCCCTCTTTGCATGTGTGTTTTGCAGGTCTTGTATATAGATTTGTCAAAGAGAAAGGTGTTAAAAGGTGTCAACATCTCATCAACATAATTCAAAGTCAACAAAACCCTAAAAGAAGCTTGGAGATCACCTATAGGTCAAAGTCTGCAGATTCATATCTAGATTCTTGTCAGAAGTAGAAGTATAGACCGAGTGCTACAAATTTTATCTTTGAGATTCTCGAAAGCTAAAGGTGGAATAAGTTGCCATCAATGGTGAATTAGTCCCATTTCCAGGTCTGATAAATATTTTCTGTAGTTTCGAATACCTAGTTTCTCGAGACTTGTTCTGGCAGAATCTCCCCAGAATAGGACTAAGTCGCCTAGCTTGGCATAAATGTCCCAGTTGGCTTAAAAAAAAAAATATACAAGATTGTAGAACCCCTCTGCATCACACTTCAGTTTCCATGTGCACCTCTCTAGTCTCTTTCATTTTTGTTATTGCTTGTTTGCATTCTTAGGTCATTTTACATTGTGTTTTCAAAGATCTTTCATTTCATTAGTTTCACATTATTAGTTAGTTTCTTTTACCAACTTATTTCATTTAGGGAATTTCATTAAGATCATTTCAATCATATTTTTCATTAATCTTGAATGAACCTCCATGTTTTGGGTAGAAAGACCTCTCTCCTTTAAGGTGAAAAACCCTAGAAGTGTAAGACAACACCCTCTCTCCCCCAAAATTTGTGGTTCATTTTAGTGAACCCACCTTTAGATCATATTTACTTCTGATTTCAAGTGCATTTGCATCCTAGGAAAAGATTGCATCAATATTGCATTAGGTTTTTCATTGTTTTGCATTCTAGGGTTTTCAAAATTGCATTAGTGAAAAGCTCATATAGCTTGCATTTTTGCATTGCATTTCATTCAAAAATTTAAAAAAAAATCTACATTTTCATATTGTATCTGGATCTACCAACCTAAGAATCATAAAATTCCATTTAAAAAATCTGAAAATTGTTACAAAAATCAATACCTGGACTAATTCACCACACTAGCTACCTTAGTCCACCTGCACATTTTTCAGTGTAACTTGTTTCATTTCTCAAGCATTTTTTGTATTTCTATTTTTTTTATTGCATCTCTATTACTATTTCCAGATTTGTTGTTTTAGTGTTTTTCTTGTAATTAGTTTTCTTTCATTCATTTACATTATGGCTATCTCTTTCAATAAGTTTTGGATGTCATTAAAATCCTTAGTTGAAATGTCAAGTTGCACCTTTGGAATTGATCCTAACGACCTTGAACCCACTCCTACTCAATCAAATCATAATGCATGTCCTCCTCGTGATGTTGACACCATTGGAGAAGATGATAGCATGAATAGGTTCCTAAATGATTGTCTTGACAACCTTGAAGCTAATGCATCCTTTTATCCATCCATGAAACCCCAAGAACTTCTTTCCATATCAACTCTTGAGACATTTGGTTACCTACATCCTTAAATACACAGAGATCCTAAGTTCCCTACACAAGGTGGACCTAGTTCTTCTAAATAAGCAACCACTCAACCATTTTATGATAATAAAGTCACAAATACTCCAATCAACCTTGGAAAAACCTATGGAAATTTTTTACCATTTTGAGAAAACAAGGAGATACACAACAAATGAACATGAAATACATCAATTTTATGAGAAAATATCACCTGATGAAAATAGCAAGGGAATAGGCTATCAAGATTCCCCTCATCACAACATTCCTCCTCGAGAATATAAAAGGATTCATGATGATGACACGGTGATCTTTGATTCTCCCCCTCATTTGAACATCCTTCTTCCTCATTAACTGATAATAATAAGGAAGCTAGGATCCTAGTGGGTCCTCCTCCTTCTATTTGAGAATAGGGTGAATATAGTAGACGCAAGAGACCTTACAAGTTAAAAAAAATCAAGTTTCCTCTTTGTCCACCACCTCAATGTGAAAGGAAATTCTAAATACTTCTAAACAAAGAAGTTATCCTATTAGCACCTATGAATAGGCTGGTCATATGTCCTAAAGATTCTAACATTCCACATTTTGCATATCATCATACTCTTGGACATAGAAGTGATGAGTGTCGTCAATTGATAGAAATACTAAGAAGTATCATTTCAATGGTGATAATTGTGATCCCCTCAACCCATAAAATACTATCACATACCTTATCATGTAATAGTTGTAGAAAATTCTCTTCTCACTATTACATGACCCCTCCCATCACCTAACTCAGCTCATTCTTTCCTTGCACTCAGTGGGGGCAAGATGTTGCTAGCCCTTTCCTAGTACTACATTCGTCATTTTCCCTTAGTTGTGTTATTCACCTTCCACTTATATTGATTGATTAAGATTGGGAGACGGATGACTTGCTAGATGGTTGAATAGAATTTTGCTTACTAGTCTTTTGAATTTTCTTTTGTGTGTTTGCATGTGCGTAATGTATTCTCCTATGATGTTTTGTTTGATGTTTACTCTCTTTGTGCCATTCTTGTATTTGTACCTTCATTCTTCTATATTTCGTGCATTTATTTTTCCTTCCTTTTGGGGATGATGCAAGGCATTGAGACCACAATGTCTCTTTCAGGTTGACCCAAAAGGATTATTTTTTTTCTTTTCCTTTTCCTTTTGTTTTGCCTTCCTTTTGGGGATGATACAAGGCATTGAGATTGCAATGTCTCCTTCATGTTGACCCAAAAGGCTTCTTTTTGTTTCTTTGCATTTTTCTTTTCAATTTTTGCCTTCCTTTTGGGGTGATGCAAGGCAATGAGACCCAAATGTCTCATTCATGTTGACCCAAAATATTTTCATTTTTCTTTCACCTTTTCCTTTTTTGAATTTTTTTTTCCTTTTGGCAATGATGCAAAACATTGAGACACCCTGTGTCTCTTCCATGTTGACCCAAAAACATCTTTCCTTTTCTTTTTTTTCGCTCTCTTTATATCATTCTTCTAGTTATATGTATTTGGGGGATGATGATAGTTTCAAGCTCTCTAAATAAATATTCCAACAATGAACATACTGACCCAAAATTTATAGATCCCTTATGTGTTTGGTATTTTCATTTTGGGGGAAACTCCTTCCCTTCCTTTTTTTTTCTTTTTCTTCACATGCACAACCTTACTCAAAAACATATGACTTGGCATAGGGGCTTCCCAAGTTGGCTCTCATGTATTTATTTCTTTTTTTCATTATTTATTTTGCTACTTTAAATTAATTTCTCATAGTATGGTGTGTAGTAATTCCTTTAAAGTGGGGGCATACATTGCCATCATTTATTTTGCATTTTTCATTTTTCTTGGTTCTTAGTGCAGCCTTGTTATTTCATACGATGTGCTTGTTGCTTTGTGGATGATATTGGGTGTAATTTCCTTCATAAGTGTGATCTATCTTATCATATTAAATTCCTCTTAATGGTTTGATGCAACACACTGCATTTCCTAAGTTGTGAATTTTCTATTCTTTGATTGGTCCTTTCTTGGAGAGATTAGGCACAATGTTCCCTAAGTTAAAGACCTCACATGAACTAAGAAAAACTCCTTTGAACATTCTTTTGCATGTTGCATTTTGGATTTGTTATATGGCCACCTTGCATAGCTCAACTTGCATGCCTATTCATCTTGTTTGTTCATGAGCTTCAAGCATACAAAGTTTTTCTTGTCTCATGAAGCTTGAAATGCCATTTTTATTTTGTGGCACCTTATTAAAGTTATTAGGAGGTATAAATTTGGTATGGTTAAGCACGAAGCCCAACTAGTGGCATGAATTTCCCCATAGCCACCTGTGTGTGTTTGAGTGCATACTAGCCATGATTATATGTTTCTCACCTTTTTGGGCCTTCTCACTTGGCAGAAAGCCACGAGTTTTGTCGCCTCAGAGTGAGTATGCATTTTTCAGACAAACAACCTAGATCTGATCCACAACTAGCTAGACAAATAGTCGAAGGTTGATTTGAATTTCTCCTTCCCTTCCTTTCATTATTTTTACATCACTTTCTTGTGTGTTCCTTTTTGCTAATGTTTGGTTTGCCATGGGATCTTGATCCTGGGAGCTTGATCATCCCTCTTGATTATTGTTGTCTCATCTTACTAGAATGGGTGCATTTGGATCCCTCTTGATATGCATGTTGGGCTACTTTAGTGTGAGCTTGAAGCAATTTCATCCTCTCACTAAAGTGGGGGCTAAATGTGTCAGAAAAAAATGTATCCTTTGACATTTTTATGCTCATTTGGCCATTTCCTATGGATTTTGGCCTGATTTTTCCTAGATTTAATGTTGTAATGTGGCCAAAACATTCACATTAGGCCTTGAACTCTTATTAATCAATAAAAACCTTATGATGTCTTACAAAGGTGTTGTGAAGTGTTGCAACACACTTTCACACTTTTCTAGGACCTTTCTAATGTATTCCATCTAAATAACCTCTTACCAAGCCTTATTTCAATGTGTTGTAAGGCATTGTAACAAATTCTCACATGTTCCAAGGCTTGTCATCAATAATTTGACCCTTTCTTATGTTTAAATGGCCCCTTAAGGCACTTGCAGGCCTTACTTAAGTGTGTTTTAGGGAATAATCACATCAAACATCACTAAATACACTTTAATTTCCGCCACCCAATAAAATTTCCCTAGTGGGACCAAGTCACCATTTGGGGCAACTTAGTCCCATTTGGCTTAAAAATCAAAATTATTTTATAATTCTGGCGGGATATTATTCTCTAGACCTTGAGGCCGGCTTGTGATGAGGTATTTTTGAGAATTAGGGAAAATCATGTATAAGTAAAGGGTTTTCCCCTCATTTTCACCCCCCAACAATTCATTCTTCCTAATCAAGCATTCAAGCACTCTAGGAATTTTCATGCATTCATCTATTAGAGTTGTTACTTGCATATCTTCAGACTTATACATTAAGCGTTTGGTGAGTTGTAGCATTTCATGTTGTTCAATCATCATTCTCTTTTGATTTAATTTCATTTTCAAGGGTTTGATTACCCAAATGGGGTTTGACTAAGGCAAACCTCTATTCTCCAACCCTTAACCCTTTCCCCCTCATTGCATGTGTGTTTTGTAGGTCTTGTATGTAGATTTGTCAAAGATCAAGGTGTTAAAAGTAGTGAACATCTCATCAACATCATTCAAAGTCAACAAAATGCTAAAAGAAGCTTGGAGATCACCTACAAGTCAAAGTCTGTAGATTCGGATCCAGATTCTTGTCAGGAGTGGAAGTAAAGACCAAGTGCAACAAATTGCATCTTCGAGAATACCAAAAGTTGAAGGTGGAATAAGTCACAATCAATGGCTAATTAGTCCCATTGCTGGGTCTGAAAATTGTTTTATGCAGTTTTGGATACCTAGTTCCCTGTAACCTGTTCCAACAGAATCTCCTTGAAATAGGACTAAATCACCCAGCTTGGCATAAGTCTCCCAATTGGCTTCAATAGTAAAATTTTCAAGATTCTAGAACCCCTCTGCATCACACTTTAGTTTCTAGGTGCACCTCTCCAGTCTCTTTCATTTCTATTATTGCTTGTTTGCATTCTTAGGTCATTTTACATTTTGTTTTCAAAGATTTTGCATTTCATTAGTTTTATATTATTAGTTAGTTTCTTTTATTAGCTTATTACATTTAAGGCATTTCATTTAGGGAAATTTCAATCATATTTTGCATTAATCTTGAATGAATCTCCAAGTTTTGGGTAGAAACGCATCTCTCCTTTTAAATGAAAAACCCTAGGAGTGCAAGAGAACACCCTCTCTCCCCTAGAATTTATGGTGCAATTAGCATATGCCCTCTTTCCATTATTTTTAAGAATATGTTATTTTTTATGATCTTTGAAGGTGGAAACATCTTAAGAAAGGAAAAAAGTGCATGCCTCCCCTACTATTGAGAAAAGATTAAAAAAAGTAAAAAATAATGTGTATATAATGAAACATACAATGTAAAATATATATTTTATCAGATTTAAAAATATGTAGATAAAATAAAACATGTTTTTTTGGTTAAAATTCAAGAAACTAGTAAAATTAATTAAAATAAAATTTAAATAATTGAATAAAAAATATGACTTGAATGGTAAATTGGAGCTTAATGTTTGTACTCATGTTTATTTAGAATAGTGGATTAAAACATAAGAACCTAATGGAGAAGACACTTGAGATTCCAATTTTTTTTAATGTCTTTTAGAAAATTATTTGAGTAGCCAATAAACATATCCAACCCTTAGCTTCATATATCTAATCTAGATTCGAAGTCTAAGGGTTGGTAATTATCAATTATATTGAAGCTAAATGCTAGCATGTTATAATGTACATGTTCAATAATGAGAACACAATATAATGTGAGTGTGTTGTAACATGCTCACATTTTGTTTCATTTAATAAATACAATAATATATACCAAAAGATAAATGGACACAACTTTGGTCCTACAAATTATCTTCTCTACTCATTGCACATTCTTAAGACATGTAAAAACTTAGTTTTATAGTTTTATTCCTTTGAGAAATTATATTTGATTGATTAATAGTTAATTGATATCTTATGTTTCTAACATTCGTAAGACATTGGAGGAACATTATTTTTACTTTTTTTACTTATATTGATATAATGAATCATTATTTTTATTTTATTGATAAATCCCTTATCACTATTTAATAATTTATTTTTACAAAGTATTTCATATGTTCTTAATATACTTAGAAATTTGTTATTATTTCAATTTTATTTTGTATTCACATAGATGTGGAAATTATGTCACTATAACTATTAAAAAAGTTAAACATGTGAGGAGTTTAAAACCAACATAGTAAACAAATAAAATGGATGATACAAATTTTTGAAAGTAGTAAATTATAATCTAAAGTAAAAAACACTAAAATAAATCCTTCATCACAATTGATCAGGGATAAATTTAAGAACCCCCCCTCTCAGTGAAGGTGTAAAATCCTAGTGAATCTTGGATACTTCTCTATAAAAATATTAACTTTATTCGCAATTTTTTTGTTCTTCGGGAAAAAAAAATCTCAATTAGTGAATCTTTTCTAATCACTAGAATTCTGTGTATCCTGAAGAATTGTATTATTTTTAATCTAATAAAATCTTTTCATTGGTGATTAAAATATTTTTCCAAACAAATAAAATATTTTCATTGCTGAATAAACCTATTTTCAAAATAGAAAAAATATTTTTTTTGGTGATTAAAACTTTCTGTCAAACCAAAAAAAATATTTTTATTAGTGAATTAAACCTATTTTCAAATGAATAAATTTTTTTTTGGTGAATTAAACATAATATCAAACTAATTAAAAAAAATCAGTGGCGAAATAAACTTGTATGCCAATAAAAAATCATAGCGTGGTTGGCAAAAATATCAAATTTTGGGACAAATTTTCCACACATTCAAATTCCTTCATAAAACTTGTCTAGAGTGGGAAAAAGTGTCAACATGGTTATCATGTCTAAATCCATATGTCAATGAAAAATAATATAACCCATGACCGTTCAATGAATTTTTGATGGACGGTTGTAGTTGCATTCTGGAAGCAAATCTCTGAAGCACTAGATTTCTGAAATAAAAACTTTGGAATAACACTAGAACTGTTAGATTTATAGAAATCAATGGTTGAAATTTTATTACTCATTAAATCACTTAAAGTCATGACAAACAAAAAAATATTTTATCGTTGACTAGCTATCGATAGTTGAAGGTCACCTAAGTTATGGCTTAAGCCTTTAGAGTCATCATGGTGATTGACCCCTCAACCTAGGTGAATGATGGGTTTGAGAAATGAATGGTTGAGATAGGGTGATGTGGGTCAACCTTGACCTCTCCCCACTAGCCTGTGAGGGACCCACTTACATCTCCCATCCCTCAATAGGGAGGTGGGGAACTTCCATGTGGAATGATCAGAACCATCAAAGGAACTATAGAAAGGTGTGAAATATTAAAGAAATATTAAGGAATTAGTGTTAAAGCCTATGGTACTAAATGAGCCTTTTAAGCACATGTTTTAAAGGTAAGAAAGACATCTTTATCTAGTTCATCAATCTAGTCTGAGGTTTATGCACATGAAAATGGTCTTAAGGTAAAGAGCACACAAATATGAAGCACCAAATTTAATTTGGGCTGCTCCCCACCTCCCTATTGTTAAAATTTGGACACGGGTTAAACCCAATAGGGAAGTGGGGAGGCTGAAACATGGATTTTCTAATAGGTTACTTGGAATAATATTGTCACATCAATAATAGTGGTGAATTCAATGTTAAGTGTGAGTATTTGATGTCATTTTCTTCGTTCTAACTTCTATATATACTTCACCAACTTGATGTTATTCATATCATTTATAATATGTTTGGTTCTGATTTATTTCTTCTCTATTCTCAATTTAACTATGATATTATGGAGTCTTTATGGTTTCTCATGCTACCCAAATATTTTTGGGAGAAAATAAGGGACGATGCATATGATAGATGAAAGTTTGGTATGGTTTTTAAAATTCTTTGTGTGTAGGTTGAGAATGTTATAAGAATAATTGTGGGTAGGGAATGGCTTCAGGACAACCCTTGTGCTCTATATTCTAAGGTAGCTTCAACTTTCTTGTCCAAACGCATGGAAATTTTTCTCAATAAAAATTTGGTGAAGACATTGGCAATATGTTAATTGTAGCCTGTCATTTACTCTATTTCTTTATTCGAGTTGGCACTAGAGCATTACAATTTTGAAAGTGGGTTAGCACCTATTGGTGGAATCTTCTAGAAAGTGGAATTCCTTGCTTCTACAACACAATATCTTTCCCTAGTTAATATGAGATGGGGTCTACCATTTGATACAAAAAATGAATCATTAAAGAGTCTAGATTTTTGGAGGAAGGTTTTGGGTGATTCTCTTTTCTTCTCTGCTATTAATTTATTAAATTTAATTCAACTTCTACTTAAACACCTGGTTGATGGCCTCAGCTAATGTTACAAAAAAAATTAGTAATGAATTATGTGATGTGTCACATGTCTATATTTGATTGTACATCATAATAGTTCTTGTAATACATATTTTGTGACTTGTTTTTTGTCATGGTTAGTGGCTTTCTAGCCAAGTTGGCTATGTACTATCTACTTTAGAGTTTAGCAATAGCTACTTAAATTAAAATAATTTTCGTGGCTCCATTCATGTAAATCCTTTTTGGTTTGATCAATATAGAAATGTGGCTTTTATAACTAATATTAATTATCAAAATATAGTTCTGATCATAAATGAGAAAAATTTACTAACTTATTAGTGGACATTGATAATGATTAAGGTAAAAAAATCCATTTAATTCTCTCTTTTCAATGTGTTGAATTACTCTAATTTTCATTTACTCAATTCTCAATCTTTTTGAAGAAAGTGTGGTGTAGTACTATAGGCAACAATGTGGGCTAATGTCATATGAACATCCAAAGTGATTGATTGGATAGATTTATATTGAAAATTGTATGATATACTATAGAATCATAGATGATAATGTCATTAATCAAGTGATCTGTTGAAACAAGATTTGTAATGATTTCATATCATTTGAGTGGCACTGGTGATTTTGATAGCTTGTTATCTTGAGATACATTTTTCATGTAGCTAGATGTCAATCAAATTAAAAAAATTAATTATACATGTAAGGCTTAAATTACATGAATTGATTAAGTTGTTTTTCTGGTTTGCATGAATCGGGATTATCACTATACCCAACCTCACACATGACATGACTCTTAAGTAAATAGAGATCGGGCTAGTAGTGGGACTAGTGGCCCATAAATAGGGATAGTGAGAACAATTGAAATCATTTGTTGAAGGCTAAAGGCTTCACTATTGAGTGCGATGTTCTGAATTGTCATAAGGGTTAATAAGGATTGAGGAAGAAGATGATATGGTATTATTAGGGATACTCTAAATTATCTTGCCTCCAATTATGTTGTTACAGAGTATAAGACCAATTTCCTTCAAGTTCAGAATGGGTGGAATTGGAATGAAGTTGATCTAGTTTACCTTACTTCTGAGGTAGGTTTTTAACTAGGATGAGGAGATTTGATGGAGAATTAAGTGCCATCATAGTGCATGGAGGCTGCATGCAAAAGATGGGGGTAGTTTTACTACCCCTCATCTTCTACATGACTCTAGTTTTCAATTAGAATAGATACATTTTATATCTTCATAGCTTCCATTTCCCCAGTATGGTTTTCCAAAAAATCCCCATGCATTTGTATTTCTAGAGCAACATTTGTATTTGAGAGCGTATGGTTGCCTAGGCAAGTCTCATGCATCTATTTTCATTACCCATGGTTGACTGGGCAAGTTCCATGCATTTATTTTTCAGAGCACATGGTTGATCTAACAAGTCCCATCACCATGCATTTATTTTCAAAGCAACAAATTTGTATTACATTGTCACAAGCAGTCCAACAAAAGCTTAACACTTACATTTGTATTTTTATTATGTAAAGTAACATGTATGTTATTTATTAAAAACAAGAGATTGGAACTTGCATGCTCTACTCATCTTTAAAAATATATGTAATGATGTGGCATTGTAATTCAATTGTGATAAAATAAATGGTTGTGTTATTCTTCATTATTCATTTACAGTGAAGAATTATTTTTTGAGTTTAGTGTTTATGAATATATTCAAATCAGTTTTTTCCTTTAAGAAATTAAGTATTATCTATTTTTGAAATAATTGCATCCAAACTTAAAATTAAAACATAAAGCAATACAAATGAAAAAATAAAGTTGCAATCAAATTGACAAAAAAACATTATAAACACTAAAAGTCATCACTCTTATTAGGGTTTACCAAAATTTTATTGATTTCTAATTTTTCATTGACCTTCTCCCCCAGTTCCTGGTATCATTATTCATTTTATCAAGTCCTTTGCAACGTTAATTTACCAACCACTTGGCCTTGATGTCAATCCTAGCGCACTAAAGTGTAAAACAACTTTTAAAAACATCTTTATTATTTATATCATAAATTACTCAACCATTCGATGAAAATTTGATGTATGGTTGTAGTTGTATTCTAGAATGAAATGCACATAGCACTATGCTTGCAAAATTAAACCTCCAGAATCACCCTATAACCGTTAGATTTAGAAAGATCAATGGTTTATAATTTTTTGTGAATGCAAGACAACCATGTACTAATTATGTAGTCTAGAAGCAACCCGTTGACATTTCAATGTTTCATTCACTTTAATTTTTCATTTATCTAATGATATCCCCCAGTTCCCACTAGCACTATTCATTTTATTAAGTCCTTTGCAATGTTAAGTTAACAACCCCTTTAAAACACATGAATATTGTTTATATCATAAATTACTCAAGTTTCAACCATTTTAACATTTGATGGAAGGTTGTAGTTGTATTCTAGAATGAAATGCACATAGTGTTAGGCTTGCAAACTTAAACCTTTGAAATCACCCTATAACCATTAGATTGACAAATATCTTGATGGTTTAGATTTTGTTGTCAATGTAGGACTAAATGGTTTGTTTTAGATGATGCCAGCCATGTACTAATTGTACATTTCTAAAAATAATTATCCATGTACTAATTGTGTAGTCCAAAAGAAAAATGTTGACGTTTCATTCACTTAAATGTTTAAAAAATCACTTTATACTGCTAGGTGATTTTATTTTTAAGTGAGAGAGTCAGCACACTGGGAGATTTCAATCTTTAGATTGCCCATTGCAGTGCACCACCCTATTCTAGGTTCCATAGTTCCACTTCCAACAAATCCATTCCAGTTTCCATGACTGCCAACATTAATCTTTTCATGAATAAAAATTTGGGTAAGTGAAAGAATTCTCATGGCTATATTTCATCATTTTACGTTTCTAAATTTATTTATTTTTCAAACTTTGACGTTTGGGTTTAGGGTTTAGAGACTTAAGAATTAAGAAAAAATAAGGAGGACTAATATAGAATGCACAATTTCGCATTGTATAAGCATGTCTACCACTAGTACCACTAGAGAAAAATTGGATTAAAAAATACATTATGCAAAATTGGTTAAAAGCCTAGGTTTCACTAATAAATACCACAATATTTATGATCCTAAAATCTATGGTATTGGTAGACATACCTCAAAACTTATATTTTCAATCTCAAAATGAGAATGCAAAGAAAATGAAAGTTAATAGTATCAGTGCATCATGGGTAACTAGATTAGGGTGAATGATGTTACATGAGGTTTTCCCTTGCCCAACATTTATCATGGTCTGCGCCCAAAATTATGATGATAACAAAAGAGAAATTGTTAATAAATATAGCAAAGAATAATTGTTATACATTAATTTAGAATATCTTAGAAAAGTTTTGGGGATTACAACTAAAGAATTTAGAAATTTCCACATTGACCAAGAAAAGCTTGCTAGTGATTATGAAGTAGTGGATGAAAGGGAGAAAAAATGTTTTATAAATAAAATAGTTCTAGATAACATACAAGTTAGAAAAAATTGAAAGGTAATCATAAGCCTCCTTGTAATTTTGATATTTTTAAACCATGGATTCATGATACTATTTCCATGCTAGCATGTTTCCTTAAACTATATATAAATTGGGAATTGGGCGCAAGCCTCCTTGAAATGGTATATAATATCCATTAAATGGTGTTCAACATGTCAAGTATAACTTTATTAAGCACATTGTAGAGTCCATGAATAAAGAATTTTTAATGATTAAAGAAGGTTCCACCAAGACATTTAGGTTCACAACTTATTTGTGCTTATTTTTTCTATTCAAATTTAAAGGAATGTTTGAGACCAACAAGCTTTAGATTCATGGGTATGTGTAGGATCATGATGGGCCAAAAAGTGGCGATATGATGAGTATGTGGCTGACGACTTTTTTTTTACCCAAAATTGATGAAATGAAAAGGGGTTTTAAAGGAGATTCTCAGCTTTCCAGCAATATAAATTATGCTTTATTTTTAATTTAATAAATAATTATTATTCATTTTCTATTTGAATTATGAATAAAGTCTTGATTGATAGATTGATTGAAAAACATCTATAACTTTCAAACGGTATCACATTTTTGGAATCCAAAACATGTGTCACATTCTATGATTTGCATACTATAGGATTAAAACAAATAAAATTGAATTTCATGAAGTTTTGACAAAGTTAAGGTGGTCAGACATTCGAGTTTTTTATATTTTCTAAAATTTGTAATAAAAAATTCATAATTAATTATTTACTTGGAAAAAAATTACAAAAAAAAATGCATCACATTGGGAAAAGAGTCCTCTACTTATATCTAAACTATTATAAGAAAATATTATCATTTTATTGTGATTAGGGTGGTCAGACAGACACCTACTTCTTATTTTTTCCCTGAAATTTAAGTATTATTGCATTGAAATTTCAAATTTTCACCAAATAGATTTTTGTTTTATATAAATAAACCTAGTAGTTTAGAAACTAAATTCAATTTAATATAGATTCTATTCTTACATATTTTTTAAAGAATATAGATAACTTATTCAAATTTTTACATCAAGTTGCCTAACTCTAATTTTTTTGAATTTTTTGCCACTTAAGGGCCTTTTTTTCCATGATGATCTTGCACATACCCTCATCCCTATAGTTATGCTCAGGAAAAGAAAATGGATCAAATCTATAATTGGACTATTGAGATAAGGATTCATTATTCTACAAGGAACTACAATCATTTTGTAAACTACTTTGTTGGATCCATTGCACCAAGCAATTAAAAATACTCTAATGCCTAGATTGCCTATGTCATGTAGAAATTGAATTGAACTAAAAAAATAAATACAATTGGTTGATTGGTACTTAATGAAAGAATATATTGTGCTAAGATTTTATGGATTGACAGAAGATCCATACAAACTTCTAATAGATGTGATATAAAGGGTTTTTACATTGGAATATGTAAGGGAGTTGAAGAGTACTAATGAACTACACTTTGTTAATCAACAAAAGAAGACCTTATTTACTTCTTTAGCTTTTTCAAGTAGAAGGTTCACATTCAAGAGAAAAGCATTTAGTGTGGAACATGATCTTTTGAATTTTTTAAATTTTGATGTTGTCTATGACTTGTAGTATGATCCATGTGACACCATTAAATCAATGATTATGGCCAATATGAATGCTACAAGTAGAATTCAGCAACAAAGTAAACCCTTTCTTGAAAACTTGAGAAACAAGGATTCTTGGGATGAAGTCAAAATAGAAAAGGAGAAAAGTGTTGCTGAGAAAGGTATTTATTTTTAACAATTGTTAATATAAATTATGGAATTTCATCGAAAGACAATAAGGAGGTACAAAAAAAATTATGAAAAAAGTGATGAACCATCTAGTAGAGTAAAAATACCTGATTCTCTAGATAAGGAAGTTATAGCTTGAACCACCAAAAATTGATATGCTAAGAAGGGAAAGAGGATTCCCTTTACTAGGCCCCTAGGGTTTTTCACCTAGGAGCACTTGGTGTAGGAATGACACTCTTTCACCTTGATGATATGATAATTTTTGATGATTGTCAAAGGAAGGGCTATTTGATTAAGGTTGTGTTGTGTGTGAGAAATGTGGTTCAATGATACTAAGTTAACTATAGAATGTAAAGGAAAGAAAATGTAAACTAAGTGCAAGCTAAACTAAATTCCCTAAATGTATGCAATCTAGAAATAAACTAGAAATAATAGAGATTGTGCACCTGAAAATGGATAGTTGTAGATGAGAAGCCCTAGAATTTTCTGAAGCTTGTTGGAAATGTGCATAGGGACACTTACGCCAGAATGGGCGACCTAGTCCTTCTGACGGGAAACTTTTCTGAACTGGGTTTCAAGAAAAATGGTGTCCAGAAAAGTCAAAACCTTTTTTTAGGCCTAGTATAGGGACAAGGTCAGCAGTGATGGCGACCTAGTCCTCGAGGTTCTTTTAGAGGATTTAGGGTTTGATTCTATGGGTCCCGACTAGTATTCTCCTCCTTTCTATAATTTTGTGTCTGAATATCCTAAAAATGACTTGCAACTTGTCCGTTTTCTCTTTCTAGAGTTTGTTGATGTGGGTTGACTTGAATGGAATGGAGGTACCTTTTTAACACTTTAATCCTCGCTAATTCTACATACAACCTGCAAGACACATGCAAAGACAAAGAGAATGTTAGGGTTAGATATTGGGGTTTTTTCTTAGTCAAACCCCATTGATGGTAGTTAAACTCAAATGAAATAGAAATCAAAGGAAAGATGCTTGAATGATAAACAATGTAAATGCTCAATTGTTGAATTCTACAACATGCAAGAACTAGCTCTAATGGAGGTTGCTTGAGGTGCTTAGTGTTAAAATTCTTACTTATGAATATTGGAGTAAAAGAGTTCTTGTGAAGATGAAATGATGTTAGGGGGGTTCAAAATGAGGATGAAAACCCTTACTTATACAAGCTAAACCCTAATTTTCTAAAAAATGCAACATGATAGGAAGACACTAGGGTTTTGGAGGAAAATTCTTGTTAGGTTTTTTTCTTAAATTTGAAATTTATGTCAAAAGGGAATAGGTCACCCAAGGTAGTGACCTAGTCCACTTGGAAAATTTCAAGTGGTGGTCAAGAAGTAAGTGGTGTTTAATGATGTTTATCAGGTTTGCCTCCTGAAACACACTTAATTCGGGCCTAAAAGTACATAAAGGGGAAAAATTAATATTAAAAAGGGTTATATTAGTGGTGACAAGCATAGAAATGTTTGAGGGTCTATTACAACACCTTACAACACTTTAGACTAAGGCTTGGAAAGAGGTAATTTAGGTTAATTATTATAGAAAAGTACTAGAAAAGTGAGGAAGTTTATTACAACACTTTGCAAAACCTTTGTAAAACTTTGTCGGATTGATTGTTGATTTGTAGGAATTCAAGCCTAATGTGAATGTGTTGGCCACATTACAACATCATATCAAAGTAAAAAAATGCCAAAATCCAAGGGAAAAGGACCAAATGAGTGAAAAAGTGTCAAAGACTACACTTTTTGGCGACACATTGCCAAAAATTACTACCTTTTGGTCTATGAGGAAGGAGCTAGGTGATGCAAGAGCTCTTGTAGAGTATGGAGATAATGAACAAGATCATGAGTTTAGAAAATTGTAGAATATAGATCATCCTGATGAACATGAAGATGAAGAAATTGATGGTGACTCTAATGATGATAGGTAAGAATAAAGCCATGTGAATTTCAAACTTAGTTTAAGTGAGACCACAAAAGAAGCATATACTTCAGGAGCAGGCGAGAACTAAAAAAATGGGTTATGAAGGTGGTCATTTAGGGTCCCAAAGCCAAGGCCTTTGATGCTAACAAATTTAGAGCATAGAAAACTAGTTGATAAAACTACCCTTCGCCTTAGAGGTAAAAAATTAAACCAAGGGCATACAAGTAGAGTCAAAACAATACAATTTGTTAGAGCTTAAAATCCTTGTCCTGATGGTCAGATACAATCACAAGTAGGACATTCCCATGGTGGAGGGAAGAAACAAAAAAGTGAAAAGGGAAAAGGAAAAAGGATTCCCTTTTTGGGTCATCATGAAGGAGACATTGCGGTCTCAATGCTTTGTGCCATCCCCTAAAGGAAGACAATAAGAAAAAGAAAAAAAAAGAAAAAGGAAAAGTGTTCCTTTTCAGTCAACATGAAGGATAAATTTCGGTCTCAATTCCTTGCATCATCCTCGAAAGGAAGACAACAAGAAAAATAAAAAAATGAAATGAATGCACTACATATAGAAGAAGCAAGATACAAATAGAATAAAGTCACAAAGAAGGAGAAAAAAACAAACAAAATAGTACGAGGAACACATTACACACGAAACATACATGAAAAATAAAAAGAAAGAAACTAGTTAGGAAAAATATTGTCACTCATCAAGCAATTCATCTGCCTGCTAGTCTTGCTCATTGCAAAACTTGGGTGGGCAACTAGCGAGAGGGACGAAAATAATTATGAAAATAGCATCTAGATCAATGGTTGTTCAAGGAGAACTATCATGAATGCTCATGGAAGAGGAGAAGATTAAATTCAAAGTTTTTTGTACCTCTTCATCTATTATAGCATTCTCATCATCATCATCTAGATTGATAACAATAGGAGGGTGAAGGATAATATCAGCTAAAGGATGCAACACTAGTGGTTATGAAGATATAGAATCACGTTGTGGGAGTGAAGGAGGAGGGTCATTAGGTACTTCTTCTAGCACAAGTGGGTTATTATTTTCAATGTTTTCTTCATCATGGGATTGGAGATAAATAGCACGATGGTGACACCTACGCTCCCTAGCTTCTTTAATACTTTTTTCTTTTTTGTCAATGTTCATCTGAGAAGGAGTGGGCTGGTCCACCATAGGTTGCTTTTCATCCCTATGGGAGGGATGGGAGGAACCATGGGTGGCTCATCAACTATTTCATTAGCTTTATACACTTGTTTGATGTGAGGGGGTAAAATGGAATTATTGTCATCATCCCTAGGCCTCTTGGATGATGTGGAAGAGGTTTCAAGTGTGGTTTGGTTAGCCAAGTGAAATTCGGGTTGCAACATGGCTTCATCAAGGATGGGTGTTTTAGAGGTGGATGGAGGTATGTTGCAAAGAGAAAATTTAGATATTTTCAAGGCCCTTAACTCCTGATAGGTAATGAAAAATAAATCTCATCTAGGAGTGATGGGTTCCATGGGCTCAAGCCAAAAGGCTTCCAAAGAAAAGTTGCCTTTGGAGGATAAAGGATTGAAGCCACTATGGTGAACACTAAAAATTTCATTATCAATGGGAATCTTCACACATTTATGGATAAAATATGGGACCGCTTTCATTGAACAAATCCACGAGTGGCCAAGTCACAAACGAAATTGGTCCGATTATGGTATGATAGAAAAGGTAACTTCAACATCTTAGGACCTATCTATAATGGTAGAGCGATAGATCTGATTGTAGGGCATGCAAAACCTTGATGTGTTTTAATCCATGTAGTAGTTTTATCATAAACATCTTGAGAGATATCATGTAATACAAAGAATTCTATGATAACATTCTCTCCACAGGTGGGATCTATGAGTATCCCATTAGTGGGCTTATTATAAATTATATTGGCTATGTAGAGTGGACCATGAGGAAGATTTCTAAGTATATCTTGAGGTGAAAAGGTACTCTCAAGAGGTGTTTTGGTTTGGCCCTTATGGTTCATGACGTCAATCATGCCTACCATTTCATTTATAGGTGTGACAGGGGTTACCATTGGAAGAGAATCAAAATGAGCATCTTGTGAGTCAACATTCATAACATCAGTGTGTGAAGTTTCACTCACTTTAACAAATGAAACATTGTGTTTAGGGATAGGGTTGGTGAAAATTTGTAGATTTTGGTTTGGGGGTGCAATGGACTTATTTCCCTTATTAGTGATTCCAACAATGGATAGATGGCCTGACTCAATTATGTCTTGCACAAGGTTCTTGAGATGCTTTCATTGTTTGGTGTCATGACCATTATGTCGAGGAAAATAGTTATAAGCAAAGGAGTTATAGGATGGAGGTAAAGGCTTATTGGGATTGGGTGCATGGACAATAGATAAGGATATCTTTTTTTGTTGGAGCAATTGGGTCATGGTGTTATGGAGGGTATCAAGCAAAGGCATGAAGGTTTGTTGAGGGTCTCCATAATTAAAGGGCATGATAGATCTAATGACAACTACTTGGTTATTAGCAGATGGAGGGGTTTGAGAAGGAGGGTTAAATTATAAAACCCCTTTGTTTGGTTTTTAAAATGGTTGAGAGTTGGGTTGGGTGGAAGCTTAAGACTTCTCAACTCTGAAGTGGACCATATGTAATGACTACTAGTTGAGTTGTGATAATCACAAAGTGCTTGGCACAAGTGCATGAAAGACAAGAACTTCATGAGGGTGAGATTGTCTTGGAGAGGTGTGAGCAAGTTCTCAGTGAACATATTTTTTAGATGGGTATCAGGTATCTTGACATCGATTAGGGAATAAAGTGCTTGATAATGAGAGATAAATTTGGTTATCTTCTCATTAGTTTCTTTCTTACATCTCATGAGATCAGCCAAGGTTTTCTTAGGGGTCATATGGAATTGGAAGTGGTTGATGAGGGATCCACTAGTTCATTGAATGAACTAATGGAATTGTTTGGTAAGGATGAAAACCAGTCCAAGGAGGCATCTTTGAGAGTTCTAGGAAATAACTTAGCGAGCAACTTGTCATCAAGATAAAATTCACTACATAGGGAAATATAGGTATTGGCATGATTATAAGGGTCTCCCTTCCCTTCGTAATTCTCGAATCTATGAATTTATATTCCCTGTGGCAGTGGGATGTATAGGATGTCTAAGGAAAGTGGATTTCTATGAATGTAGTGGGTAGGGGAACCATGTTGGCTTTGGTGGATGGTGGAGATTTTTCATTACATGGAAGTGACAATGTGAAAAGTTGTGTGATGAGGGGATCAGTATAATTGGTATGAAGTGGAAGGGAAAGTGGTGATGGCATGAATGTAGTCAAAGGGGAAGTGAAGGGGATAGTAATGGGAGGTATGGTGGAAGAGGTGAAGGGATGGAATGCCACAAGGAAAGTAGGAATTCTAGTAGGGATGCCAAGGGAGGGAACCACATTATGAGTCGGTTGCACAGATTTTGTCACTTGAGGAGAGGCATAAGTGGGGATGAAAACTATGATTGAGGGGGGGGAGTGGAAGGTCCTCCTTGGCCAACAACAGGGGTGGGCGGGTTAGATACCCTAGGTGTGGAAGAGGCATGTTTTTTTATATTTCTACTATCCTCTTCATAACACCTAGACCATCATCATGGTCAAGCAAGCAGTGAAGGTTCTCAAGACTTAGTTCATGTTGATAATTAGCTAAATCAACATGGATGTGAAAGACAATGTCATTGGTGAGATCATTAGTTTTTTTTTCACCATGTGTGTCTCCTAGGTGTAGAGAGTTGCTAAGGATAGTCTCTAATCCTAGTGCACTACTATTGATACTAGGAGTAGAAGCTTGAGAAATCCCAAGATCTATAGCAAGAGTGTTGTTAGATTCCATGATTCTAGAGCTTCGTCTCATAATGGTATTAGCAAGAGAACACCAAATTCTCATACAAAGTTTTCTAAGGATAGGGTGTAGGCTAATGTAATGTAAACAAAAGAGACTAAATTGATTATAGCTAAAATTTTGGAATAAAAAAAAAAATGTAGAACCAGAGAACTAAAATGTAGAAAATGCTTTAAAATTGACAAAAAATATAGAGTGAATGGTGCAAGAGGACTAGGTCACCTAGTGTGGCGACTTAGTCCAAGTAGTGCTATTTTTGACATTTTTCATAAATTTTAGCTAGTTTTTATGCTTTTTATGTTTTTCTGATGTAGATAGAGAATGGAAATATAATATTTTTTTTACTTTTTTCAGTAAAAAATGCAATGAAAAGTGCTACTTATCATGAAATTTCACTAATGCACTTTCTGATGAATCCTAGGATGAAAACAATGAAAAATCTCAATACAATGCAAGCTATTTCCTAAGATGAAATGCAAAAAATTAGAAGATTAACTAGTGGTCTACAGTTGGGCTCACCAAAATGAACCACAAAAAATGGATATGCTAAGAAGGGAAAGAGGATTCCCTTTACTAGGCCCCTAGGGTTTTTCAAAAAGGAGCACTTGGTGTAGGAATACCACTCTTTCACCTTAATGATATGCTTATTTTTGGTCATTGCATTCAAAGGAAGGGCTGATTGATTAAGGTTGTGTTGTGTGTGAGAAGTGTGGTTGAATGATACTAAGCTAACAATGGAATGTAAATGAAAGAAAATGTAAACTAAGTGCAAGCTAAACTAAATGTAAGCAATTTGGAAATAAACTAGAAAGAATGGAGATTGTGCACCTGGAAATGGAGAGTTGCAAATGAGAAGCCTTAGAATGTTCTGAAGCTTGTTGGAAATGTGCACAGGGACACTTAAGCCATAATGGGTGACCTACTCCATCTGTCGGGAAACTTTGCTAGATTGGGTTTCAGGAAAAAGGGTATTTATAAAAGTCAAAAACCTTTTGCAAGCCTAGTATAGGGACAAGGTCGCCAATGATGGTGATCTAGTCTTCCTTGTACTTTTAGAAGATTTAGCATTTTATTTTGTGGGTCCCGACTTATGCACTCCTCCTCTACAGAAGCTCATGTTCGAATCTCCTAAAAAATGACTTATAACTTGTCATTTTGTTCTTTCTAGGGTTTGGTGATGTGGCTTGACATGAATGGAATGAAGGTACCTTTTTAACACTTTAATCCTTACTAAATCTGCATACAACCTGCAAGACACATGCAAATACAAAGAGAATGTTAGGGTTAGAGATTGGGGGTTTTCCTTAGTCAAACCCCATTGATGGTAGTTAAACCCAAATGAAATAGAAATGAAAGGAAAGATGCTTGAATGATAAAAAATGTAAATGCTCACCAAATCCTTTGTTGTTGAAATTTGTAGCATGCAAGAACCAACTCCAATAAAGGTTGCTTGATGTGCTTAGTGCTCAAATGATTTCTTTTGAAGATTCAAGTGCAAGAGTGCTTGTGAAGATGAAATGATGTTAGGGGGGTCAAAATAAGGATGAAAACCCTTATACAAGATAAACCCTAATTTTCCTGAAAATACAACATGATAGGCCAACACTAGGGTTTCAAAGGAAAATTATTGTTAGGTTTTTATCTTAAATTTGAAATTTATGTCAAAAGGGACTATGTCACCTAAGGTGGCAACCTAGTTCACTTGGACAATTTCAAGTGGTCATCAGGAATTAAGTTGTGTTTAATAATGTTTATCAGTTTTGCCTCTCAAAACTCACTTAGCCTTAAAAAGGGTTAAATTAGTGGTGACAAGCATAGAAAAGTGTGAGGGTCTATTAAAACACCTTACAACACTTTAGACTAAGGCTTGGAAAGGGGTAATTTAGGTGAATTATTGTAGAAAAGTCCTAGAAAAGTGAGAAAGTGTATTACAACACTTCACAACACCTTTGTAAAATTTTGTTTGATTATTTGTTGATTTGCAAGCATTCAAGCCTAATGTGAATGTGTTGGCCACATTACAACATCAAATCAAAGCAAAAAAAGGCTAAAATCCAAGATAAAAGGTCCAAATGAGTAAAAAAGTGTCAAAGAGTACACTTTTTTGTGACACATAGCTAATAATTGGTCACGGTAAAAGAATATTGTCTTTTGGTCTATGAGGACGAAGCTAGGTGATCCAAGAGCTCTTGTAGAGTATGGAGATAATGAAGAATATTGCGAGTTTAGAAAATTGTGGAATATAGAGCATCCCAATGAACATGAAGATCAAGAAATTTATGATGACTCTAATGATGATAGGTAAGAACAAAGCCATGCCAATTTCAAGCCTGGTTTAAGTGAGGTCACAAAAAAAGCATAGATTTCAGTCTACTAGCCATAGCTGAAAAAATGGGTTAGGGTATATGCAAGATCATCATGGAAAAAATAGGTCCTTAAGTGGCAATGAAAATTCAAAAAATCAGAGTTGGGCAACTTGACATAAAAATTTGAATAAGTTATCTATATTATGTCAAAAATATGTAAGAATAGAATCTGTGGAAAATTGAATGTAGTTTCTAAACTACTAGGTTAATTTTTGTAAAAAGAAAATCTATTTGGTGAAAATTTGAAATTTTAATGGAGTAGTACTAAAATTTCAGGGAAAAAATAAAAAGTAGGTGTCTGTCTGACCACCCTAACCATAATAAAATCATAATATTTTTCTATAAAATTTTAGATATAAGTAGAGGACTCATGTCCGGATGTGATGTATATATTTTTGTAATTTTTTTTCAAATAAATAATTAATTATGAATTTGTTATTACAACTTTTTAAAAATATTAAAACTCGTATGGCTGACCACCTTAACTTGGTCAAAACTTAATGGAATTCATTTTATTTATTTTTAATCCTATAGTATGCGAAGCATAGAATGTGACGCATGTTTTGGATTGAAAAAATGTGATACTGTTTGAAAGCTATAGATGTTTTTCTATCAGACTATCAATCAGGAATTTAGTCGTAATTCTAATAAAAAATAAATAATAATTATTTATTAGATTGTAAAGAAAATATAATTTATATTGGTAGAAAGTTGAGAAGCTCCTTTACAAACCCTTTTCATTTTATCATTTTTAGGTAAAATAAAAGTCGTCAGCCACATGGGCGAAGTCTGGAAAAACAAGGTAAGTTGTTAAACACATTTTACGTGTTGACTTTTAGGATTGACAAGTCCGAACCAAATCCCGAGCCTAATACTGAGCCTAATACCAAGGCATTAAATTTTGTGTCAAAATATCGGATATAGGATTTGAATTTGATATATGATATCTTCTAGATCAGTTTTAAAACAATTTATACAATCTTTAATCTATTATTTAAAAATGCAATTAAGTTTATAATTTAATATATATAATATCCAATAAAGTTTATAATGTAATATATTTAATATACAATTTATGGTAATCTCTTACCGAATTATGTATTTAATATATAATATATTATTAAATGTATAATATTTATATATTATTTCAATATTTTAGTTAATCTATAAATATTTTAATATTATTTCAATATTTTAGTTAATCCATAAATAATTAAATATATATATTACTAATTGATAAAATATTTAAATATTATATCTTTCCCTCTCGCTCTCTCCACCTCTATCTCTCTCAAGTCTCTCACTCAATCACTCTCTCTATCTCACTCTCACTCTCCCCTCTCCTTCTCACTCCCTCTCCTTCTATCTCTCCCTCTCTCCCTCTCCCTCTCTCCCTCAACTCTAAACCCTCTCTCCCTCTCCCACTCTCCCTCCCCCTCCCACCCACTCTCCCTCTCACTCTCTCACTCTCCCCTCTCCTTCTCACTCCCTCTCCTTCTATCTCTCCCTCTCCCTCTCCCTCTCCATATCTCTCTCTCACTATCTCACTCTCTCTCCCTCTCCCTCTCTCCCTCTCCC